>JAQQAC010004778.1:9787888-10010568 GCA_029783875.1 Phataginus tricuspis | reverse complement strand
TCTGCTAATCATAATGCCCCTTTTACCCTCTTATGCCTCCCTTCCCACCCATCTTCACCAGTCCCTTTCCCTCTGGTAACTATTAGTCCGTTCTTGGGTTCTGTGAGTCTGCTGCTGCTTTGTTCCTTCAGTTTTTTTCTTTGTTCTTATACTCCACAGATGAGTGAAATCATTTGATACTTGTCTTTTTCGGCTTGGCTTATTTCACTGAGCATAATATCCTCCAGCTCCATCCATGTTGTTGCAAATGGTAGAATTTGTTTTTCTTATGGCTGAATAGTATTCCATTGTGTATATGTACCACCTCCTCTTTATCCATTCATCTACTGATGGACACTTAGGTTGCTTCCATATCTTGGATATTGCAAAAAGTGCTACGATAAACATAGGGGTGCATATGTCTTTTTGAATCTGAGAAGTTGTATTCTTTGGGTAAATTCCAAGAAGTGAGATTCTCGGGTCAAATGGTATTTCTATTTTTAGTTTTTTGAGGAACCTCCATACTGCATTCCACAATGGTTGACTAGCTTACATTCCCACCAGCAGTACAGAAGAGTTCCCCTTTCTCCACATCCTCACCAGCATTTGTTGTTCTTAGTCTTTTGGATGGTGGCCATCCTTACTGGTGTGAGGTGATATCTCATTGTGGTTTTAATTTGCATTTCCCTGATGATTAGTGATGTGGAGCATCTTTTCATGTGTCTGTTGGCCATCTGAATTTCTTCTTTGGAGAACTGTCTCTTCATATCCTCTGCCCATTTTTTAATCAGACTATTTGTTTTTTGGGCATTGAGGTGTGTAAGTTCTTTGTATATTTTGGATGTTAACCCCTTGTCGGATATGTCATTTACAAGTATATTCTCCCATACTGTAGGATGCCTTTTTGTTCTGTTGATGGTGTCCTTTGCTGTACAGAAACTTTTTAGTTTGATGTAGTCCCATGAGTTCATTTTTGCTTTTGTTTCCCTTGCTCGAGGAGATGCGTTCAGAAAGAAGTTGCTCATGCTTATACTCAGGAGATTTTTGCCTATGTTGTCTTCTAAGAGTTTTATGGTTTCCTGACTTACATTCAGGTCTTTGATCCATTTCGAGTTTACTTTTGTGTATGGGGTTAGACAGTAGTCCAGTTTCATTCTCTTACATGTAGCTGTCCAGTTTTGCCAACACCGGCTGTTGAAGAGGCTGTCATTTCCCCATTGTATGTCCATGGCTCCTTTATCATATATTAATTGACCATATATGATTGGGTTTATATCAGGGCTCTCTAGTCTGTTCCATTGGTCTATGGGTCTGTTCTTGTGCCAGTATCAAATTGTCTTGATTACTGTGGCTTTGTAGTAGAGCTTGAAGTTGGGGAGCATAATCCCCCCAGCTTTATTCTTCCTTCTCAGGATTGCTTTGGCTATTCGGGGTCTTTTGTGGTTCCATATGAATTTTAGAGCGATTTTCTGTAGTTTGTGGAAGAATGCTGTTGGTATTTTGATAGGCATTGCATTGAATCTGTAGATTGCTTTAGGCAGGATGGCCATATTGAAAATATTAATTCTTCCTATCCATGAGCCTGGGATGTGTTTCCATTTATTGGTATCTTCTTTAATTTCTTTCATGAGTGTTCTGTAGTTTTCAGAGTATAGGTCTTTCACTTCCATGGTTAGGTTTATTCCTAGGTATTTTATTCTTTTTGATACAACAGTGAATGGAATTGTTTTCCTGATTTCTCTCTCTGCTAGTTCATTGTTAGTGTATGGGAATGCCACAGATTTCTGTGTATTAATTTTGTATCCCACAACTTTGCTGAATTCTGATATTAGATCTAGTAGTTTCAGAGTGGATTCTTTAGGGTTTTTTATGTACAGTATCATATCATCTGCAAACAGGGACAGTTTAACTTCTTCCTCGCCAATCTGGATGCCTTTTATTTCTTTGTGTTGTCTGATTGGTGCGGCTAGGACCTCCAGTACTATGTTGAATAGAGGTGGGGAGAGTGGGCATCCTTGTCTTGTTCTTGATCTTAAAGGAAAAGCTTTCAGCTTCTCGCTGTTAAGTATAATGTTGGCTGTGGGTTTGTCATATATGGCCTTTATTATGTTGAGGTACTTGCCCTGTATTCCCATTTTGTTGAGAGTTTTTATCATGAATGAGTGTTGAATTTTGTCAGATGCTATTTCAGCATCTATGTAGATGATCATGTGTTTTTTGTCCTTTTTGTTGATGTAAATGGATGATGTTAATGGATTTTCGAATGTTGTACCATCCTTGAATCCCTGGATAAATCCTATTTGATCATGATGGATGATCCTTTTGATGTATTTTTGAATTTGGTTTGCTAATATTTCATTGAGTATTCTTGCATCTATGTTCATCAGGGATATTGGTCTGTAATTTTCTTTTTTTGTGGTGTCTTTGCCCAGTTTTGGTATTAGAGTGATGCTGGTCTCATAGAATGAGTTTGGAAGTATTCCCTCTTCTTCTACTCCTTGGAAAATTTTAAGGAGGATGGGTATTAGGTCTTCACTAAATGTTTGATAAAATTCAGTGGTGAAGCTATCTGGTCCAGGTGTTTTGTTCTTAGGTACGTTTTTGGTTACCAGTTCAATTTCATTGCTGGTAATTGGTCTGTTCAGATTTTCTGCTTCTTTCTGGGTCAGCCTTGGAAGGTTGTATTTTTCTAAAAAGTTGTCTATTTCTTCTAGGTTATCCAGTTTGTTAGCACATAATTTTTCATAGTATTCTCTACTAATTCTTTGTATTTCTGCGGTGTCCGTAGATTTTTCCTTTCTCATTTCTGATTCTGTTTATGTGAGTAGACTCTCTTTTTTTCTTGATAAGTCTGGCTAGGTGTTTATCTACTTTATTTTCTCGAAGAACCAGCTCTTGCTTTCATTGATCCTTTCTATTGTTTTATTCTTCTTGATTTTATGATTTTATTCTTTTAAAGCACATAAAAAATTAAAAATGCAGAAAACATAAGCAGGGGGAACACAAGTATAAGTGGGAAATTAATCCATACTATCTAAATTTTCAGTTTTAAAAAATAGCATAACATAACCAACTTCTTAGTTTCCTTAACATAGTTTAATGTTAGAAACTTTTAGGAACTACTGTTGGAGAAATGTTAGTGATATGACATCCAGCAAATCCATGTCCTACTTAACTTTTTCTTAAAACTATTTGAATTTAAATAGTATATTCTATGGACTAAATGTCTCCCCATATTCCTATGTTGAAACCTAATCCCCAGTGTGATGGTATCTGGAGGTGGGACTTCTGGGGAGGCGCTTAGATCATGAGGGTGGAGCTATCATGGATGAATTAGTACCCTTCCAGAGCAGACTCAGAGAGCTCCCTTCCTTGCCCCTTCCACCATGGGGACAGTGAGAAGATGGTGGTCTATAAGCCAGGGTGGGGTCTCTCACCAGACCTAATCAACTAGTGCTTTGATCTTAGACTTCACAGCCTCCAGAGCTGTAAGAAATGAATTTGTTGTTCATAAGCCAGTCTATGTATTGTATGGCAGCCCAAACTCAACAGTATGTAAAACTATCCTATTCTTATTAAACAATTTCTACCTAACCTTCTAGCATGATGAAAGAGGTATCTGGGATTATGTTCACCAACTGCCAACACTAGTTTCTTGGTAGTAGGATTTGGGGATATAACGTTTTTCTATGGTGCTTAGATTTGTTTGTTTTTTTGCTACTATTAATGTACAATTACATGAGCAATATTATGGTTACTAGACTCCCCCTATTATCAAGTCCCCACCACATACCCCATTAGTCACTGTCCATCAGCGTAGTGAGATGCTATAGAATCACTACTTGCCTTCTCTGTTATACTGCCTTCCCCGATTGCCCCCCACCCCATATTATGTGTGCTAATCGTAATACCCTTTTCCCCCTTATCCCTCCCTTCCCACCCATCCTCCCCAGTCTCTTTCCCTTTGGTAACTGTTAGTCCATTCTTGGGTTCTGTGAGTCTGCTGCTGTTTCGTTCCTTCAGTTTTTGCTTTGTTTTTATACTCCACAGATGAGTGAAATCATTTGGTACTTGTCTTTCTCCAACTGACTTATTTCACTGAGCATAATACCCTCTAGCTCCATCCATGTTGTTGCAAATGGTAGGATTTGTTTTTCTTCTTATGGCTGAATAATATTCCATTGTGTATATGTACCACATCTTTATCCATTCATCTACTGATGGGCACTTAGGTTGCTTCCATTTCTTGGCTGTTGTAAATAGTGCTGCGGTAAACATAGGGGTGCATATGTCTTTTTTAAACTGGGCTGCTGCATTCTTAGGGTAAATTCCTAGGAGTGGAATTCCTGGGTCAAATGGTATTTCTATTTTGGTGGTGCTTAGATTTTATAATAAACATACATCCATTTTATAAAAACGTGGTTTCTTTCAATTTAAGAACTGGATTAAGTAAGGCAAAATGGTACCTATCATCTATAATCTTAGTGATACATTAATAGATCTTGATCATATCACTTTCTACACTCTATTAGTCTTTGAAATATTTCAAAGTTTAAAAAACTACAAATATGTAAAGCAGAAATAACTTAGGACATAGTTAACATATATATTAAGAAGGAACTATAATGGGAGAAAACATACGGCCAACCAAAACCGGATTATCTCTAAATCCTTTAATTTCAGCATTAAAACATTATTAAAGTATCCATAATCTTTGTTGGTTTGAGACCAAAACAAAAACTGGTTAGAAGTGACTTGAGAAAACACGTAAGAAAAATACCAGAATAAAATATGCCTCCTGGTGGTAGTACTAAGGGTTATAATTTTTCTGCTTCTGTACTTACAGCACCTTTCTGTACTTTTCCAAATCACTTTTATGATATTCAGTAAATAGGTTACAATGCTGTGTGCCCTACGGTAACACTGCTTTGCCGCAGGATGAGGGCCGATCTGTTTGGGCACAGGCAGCACAGAGCAACGCCGTCACATCGTAGATGTTTGTTCAGTGAACAAATATACTGCCTGCTCTCATTTTCCTGCCTCCCTCATCCTAGCAAGGATCTTAGGTAAAACACACTAACTGAACAGCAGCCCAGGCAGGGGGCAGAAGCCCGCAATTACTGCCTCCCAATTAAACACTCGATGTACACATTTTTTGGTCAAAATTAGTAAACTTTATTTAAACTTCAAAAAATAAAATAACACACAAAAGGCAGCTTTAGTTTTGTTCATCCCAAGGATTGGATGTAACGACCCAGAGAAGGTACTACCTTACGAAGTTAAAATACCCTTCGTCCCCAACCAAGCCACAGGCAAGAAGGGATCCTCATTTGGAGCCAGTCCTCAAGTGGGTGGGGGCGGGAAGCCCACCACATCCGGGTGAGCAGGTTCTGAGACGGCACAAGCAGAGAACAAGACAAAAAGCCCCACCGGAAATGGGACCAGAACTTTAATGGGGAACTTTGCCGCCACAAGGAGCTATGTACAAGGGAGCCAGGCCGGGGGCCTGCACCCCACAGGGGAGGTGAGAGGACTGCAGAGCACGGCCCAGGCTGCCCGTCGCCCTGGCCCGCTGCCGCTGTGCATTCAGTTCTCCTCATCACTGTCATCCGGGCTAATGGCTGGGCTGGTGAGGCTGTAGGTGGGGCTGGTGGGCGAGTAGCCGGGGGAAGTGGGAGAGTAGGTAGAGCCCTTGGGGGAGGTGGGCGAGTAGGTGGGGCTAGTGGGCGAGTACTTGGGGGAGGTGGGGGAGTAGGTGGGGCTAGTGGGCGAGTACTTGGGGGAGGTTGGGGTGTAGACTGGAGAGGTTGGTGAGTAAGTAGGAGATGTTGGTGAGTATTTTGGGGTGGTGGGCGAGTAGGTAGGGCTGGTTGGAGAATACTTGGGGGAGGTGGGTGAATACTTCGGGCTGGTAGGTGAGTACTTGGGAGAGGTTGGGGTGTACTCTGGCGAGCTGGGACTATAGGAGGGGCTGGTGGGGGTGTACTTGGGTGAGGTGGGGCTGTAGCTGGGAGAGCTGGGGCTGTAGCTGGGGGAGCTCGGGGTGTAGGTTGGAGACTGTGGTGTGTATCGTGGGCTCGAAGGGGAGTAGCTTGGTGAGGTCGGGGAGTAGCTGGGTGAAGTTGGAGAATAGCTTGGAGAGGTTGGGCTGTAGTTAGGGCTTGTTGGTGTGTAGTTGGGACTAGTAGGTGAGTAGCTGGGTGATGTTGGGCTATAGCTGGGTGATGTTGGGGTATAATTAGGACTGGTTGGAGAATAGTTAGGACTGGTGGGTGAATAACTTGGGGAAGTAGGTGAGTAGCTTGGTGATGTTGGAGAATAGCTGGGAGATGTTGGGGAGTAGCTGGGTGAAGTGGGAGAATAGCTGGGTGAAGTTGGGGAGTAGCTGGGAGAGGTTGGTGAATAGCTGGGAGAGGTTGGCGAGTAGCTGGGAGAGGTTGGCGAATAGCTGGGGGATGTGGGCGAGTAGCTGGGGGAAGTTGGAGAGTAGCTGGGCGAGGTGGGGGAGTAACTGGGAGAGGTGGGGGAATAGCTAGGAGAGGTCGGGGAGTAGCTAGGAGAGGTTGGGGAGTAGCTGGGCGATGTGGGACTGTAGTTGGGACTGGTTGGAGAATAGGATGGAGAAGTAGGGGAGTAGGATGGGGAGGTGGGAGAGTAAGAGGGACTCTGGGGTGTGTAGCCCCCAGGGGAGCGAGGCTCGTATGCAGGGGATGTTGGTGAGTAGCTGGGAGACATGGCACCACCTGTGGGAAAAAGCCACAAGGAGTTAAGTGATGGAGACTCACCGTGAAGGATTGCAGAGGAAATGGACTTGGCCCTGACAGACAGGGACAGCTTACCTGGTGAGGGGATGTACGGGCTTGAGGGGCCTGGGGAGCCTGGGGAACCCGGCGTGGGAGACCAGGCAGGGGAGTAACCAGGGCTGAAGCCACTGGCATCTGAAGCAGCACTGGGAGAGAAGCCAGCTGCCCCTGGGGTCATTCCACTTCCTGCAAAGTGAGAAACATTGGTTAAAACCAGAGCAGGAGCCTGACCTGCCCACTCTACCCGACACCTTCCCCAGGGCTCCACGGCCTCCCAAGCTCCAGCGTGGTGTCTCCAGGTGCCAGCTCACCCACTCTCTGAACCACTTGGTGGGCTGTTCCTGGCTTGGGTCACTCACCAACACTAGGGGACCAGGCGCCATAGGCTGGGGTTGCACCCTGGTTCCAGGGTGTCATGGCTGGAGAAATTCCTCCCATGGGACTGGGAGCTGAGCCAAAGAACATGCCGGTGGCTGCAAAGAGGCACACAGTGACTTCTGAGAACCAGCACCTGGCTGCCCTCCCATCTGGGGCCCGCCTCCCCCTCCCACACTCGCCCTCATACTCACGTCCAGCAGCCCCCAAGCCGGGGATATTGGTGGGGATCTCCATGCCATACTTGCACTTCTCTGCATCCAGTAGGAGGTCAAAACAGCCAGTGCCGGCTGGAGCTAGCTGGCCCAGCATGATATTCTCAGACACCCCCTTCATGGGGTCGCTCTCTCCGTGCGCAGCTGCTTCCATCAGCACATCGACCTGAGCCACCCCGGTGGGGGGCGGGCCCCGTTAGTTCAGGGCTGCTCCCCACGGTGCAGTACAGCCCGACCACCCGAGGGGAAGGGCACCAGTGCTCGCACACATTCCCGCTGAGGCCCTCATTCCCACACCACTCCCTCCTCCCCAGCACCCTGCTCCATTTCTGCCATTACCGTCTCCTCGAAGGAGCATTTCATAAGAGGTCCAGTATCCTGGCGGTTGACTCCGTGTCGGGTGATGGCCATCAAGTGGCCACGGCAGGTCATGGTGTCACACAGGAGAGCCAAGTGCCGGTAATTAACATAGGAACCGTCAAAGGAGATCACGTGGTAGAGCTCCCGCTCCAAGGCCTTCCTCACAGCTTCAATGCCCAGCACCTGGCATGGGGTTGTGGGTGAAGGGTCAAGACGGAGTCATTCTGCTGGCCTCCTGGCTCTCACCACCACCCAGATCCACAGAGGGACAGTCAGGAGTCAAGTGAAGCCCACACTCAAAAGTGATGCAGGCATAAAAACAAAATCTGACCAAGGAAATCATATGAGTGGAAAATGGAATGCAACCACTGCCCGTAGACCCAGGGAGGCCCAGGAAAGACGGCTGGGCAGTGGGCTCTGTGATGCTCACCGTGAAGATTTCCACTATGTCATTGGACGTAGTGCGCACAGGGTCCACATCTTTCTCACTCAGCACCCGCATCAAGCTCACACCGTCTGTTTCCAGGATCCACTCCTGCAGGGCCTTGAATTCCCCGTCCTCCGTGATAATGATCTTCTTCTTGTTGTCCGTCTGTGGCAAGTGCATGTACACCTGGAAGGGGACAGGGTGAGCGCGGGCTGGAAGGGGTGGGGGCGGGCGGGCTGTGGCGCAGGAATGACTGACCTTGCTGATCTGCTCGATGCCCTGCAGGGTCATATCTGTCAGCATGTTGGACTCGATGCAGCGCAGGAAAACGTCATCATCCATTTTGTCCACTACCTCTTCTTCCTGCAGCAAGAGCAGGGTCAGCACTCCTCGTCCCTGGCCACCCAAACCACAGCCTCCTCAGGGACCTGAGGGTCAAGGCAGGCCCCAGACTGCCCTCTTCAGTTCCAGTGAGATGACTTTTTACTGTTTTCAAGACTGTATTAAAAAACCTAAGGAAAAGAACCCACACCCCACGATCCTAACACAATCCCCACTTGTGTTTGTGTGTGTGCGCGACAAAGCACATGGCCCTTCCGCCCGCTCTGGCCCTCGGTGAGTATTTGCCCCGGCTGCTCAACCCGGACAAATGATCTCACTTAATGGAGAGACACTGTGTTCCATCATGACATCAAAACTTTCTTATCTGTTCTCTGAGAGTTAAATGGTTACTAAGTTTTGAGCTTTTATCATTAGAGCAGCAGGCACCCACACCTGCTGAACAGCTTTTAGGAGCCGTGCCCAGAAGTGAAGACACTGGCCAAACATTTTCATGGGCCCTGTTACACCTGCTGTTATACCACTTTACAAGGGGCCCAGCAATTCCTTCTGTTGAACCTGCCCCCAGTTCTGCCCCCATCTTCCCCAGGCTCATGCAGGGGCCCTTTGGGATGACAGCCAAGTGACAGGGCCATCCACGGGAACACACCTTCAGTGCCATCTGGTTTATCTATATGGCTCCTAGTTCAGATTTCAAAGATTCTTACTGCTACAAGTTTTACAGATCACTGCCAACCACCATTCCCCATTTCTGCATCAGGTGGTGTGACTGGCACCTCAACCTCGCTTTCGTTATCAATTTTTTTGGTCACAATCAAGATTTAACTATTTTCTATGTTTGACACATCAGTTCCTCCTGGCTGCCAATTACCTCTTGCATCTTGTTCTCATCACTGTTCATGATACGGATGCGGAGCACCAGCTTCTCTGCGTTATCATCATTAAAGATGCAGTTCAAGTCATCACCAAAACCTGGTGGGGAGGAGCCATGAGAAAAGCTACACCTACAGGTGACTGGCTTCCCAGTCACCGCTCAGCTGAAGCTCCCCCCATGCAGCACTTTCTCTTAGCTCCTCCTCCTTCCATAGGAGCTTCAGGAAAGGAGGGAAACATGAGGACTGGAGGAGAGATGCCTTGCAGAGGCGGAGCTGGTGTGTGGAAAGCAGTGAGGGTGGGTAGCTCATTGGGACTGAAGTAAAGTGACCTGACAGAGGGGAGGCCCAGGCAGGTCTCCTAAGCCGGGCCTGTCCTCCCAGGCTTACCAGCATTGATCTTTTCAGCAATCTGCTCCATGGTCAACTTCCGGTCAGTCATGTGCTTCCGGTCCAGCTCCACCCGCAAAAGCCAGGGGGAGATTCGGGCTACGTCGAAGTCAGGCATCTCATAGTAGACATTCACCCATTCCTGGTCCTCTGCCACCACTGTGCTCTGGGGGTTGGGGTCATAGTAAATGGCTGTGTTGGCAGTCACCTTCCTCAATGTCGTGTGTTCCAAGCGGCACAGAATGTCCTGGGAAGAAAGAGCGATTTGTGACGTGGGCATTTGGGTGCCTCCGAAGGCCTCTTCAAATCCTCCTACAGAGGGAATCCCCAACCCTTTATTCAAGGGAATGAGTTCCCCTCCTTTCCCCCTACTGGGAAGCCACTCTCCCCAGCCCCTACCTTGGCTCTCTCAGCATCTCGAGCAGACTGGCCCAGGAGGAAGACAGTCAGTGAGGGGGTCTTTGGCTTCTTGGAAATGTTGATGAGCTCCTTGAGTCGGGGCACACCCAACGTCACATTCTTGGCTGACACACCAGCGTAGTGGAAGGTGTTCAAGGTCATCTGGGTGGCAGGTTCACCAAGGGACTGTGCAGCCAGAGCTCCCACCATTTCCCCCGGATGGGCCTACCACGTAAGAAAAGGAGCCTCAGACAGAGCACAGCCCCTCCTGGCATAGGAGAATGAGCAGCAGTCGGGGCAGGACTTCCCTCTGCTCCTGGGAAGGTGAAGATCTTACTTGACCATCTCCTCTCAGACGGCACTTCAGTCCTCAACGTGATTTTGCACCTGATATGCTGCACACCCACAAAAAGGTGCCACCCCACCAAATCCAAATTCCTAAAGGTGTGCTCAAGTTACAGCGTAAACATACCTTTTTATAGTTTTCCAAATGGGGAGCTCCCCCAAGGTATTGTTTTGAGTTATAATCACATAAGATTTGACCTTTTAAGACAAGTACCAAACGATTTCCCTCATATGTGGAGTGTAACAACAAAGCAAAACTGAAGGAACAAAACAGCAGCACTCACAGACTCCAAGAAGGGACTAGCGGTTACCAAAGGGAAGGGTGTGGGAGGGCGGATGGGGAGGGAGGGAGAAGGGATTGAGGGGCATTATGATTGGCACACATGGAGTGTGTGGGCATCACGAGGAAGACAGTGTAGCACAGAGAAGGCAAGTAGTGACTGTGGCATCTTATTAGGCTGATAGTAGTGGAGATATTGGTGAATGTAGTAACCACAATGTTTTTCATGTGAAACCTTCGTAAGAGTGTATATCAATGATACCTTAATAAAAAAAAAAAAAGACTCAGCCTTTTAACTGAACTCATAGGGCAAACAGCCTTTTCAGACTGGCTTCTTTCACTTGGTAGTATGTATTTAAAGTTCCTGTCTTTCTATGGCCTGATAGCTCATTACTTTTATCACACAGTAATATTCTCTTGTGTGAATATACCAGATTTATTTCCGTATTCATCAGCAGATGGACATTTAGGTTATTTCTACTGCTTGGCTATTATGAAGAAGCTGCTTTGCACATTCGTGTACAGGTTTTTTTTGTGGGCATATACTTCCTACTCTCTTGGGTATATTCCTATGATTGGAATTGCTGGATCATACAGTAACTATATTTAAACTTCTGAGAAACTGTCAGAGTACTTTCCAAATCAGCTGCACCATTCCCCCAGCAGTTTAAATAAGAGTTCCTTCCAATTTCTCCATTTTCTTGCCCACACTTTATTTTTTACTTTAGCCATCTTAGTGGACATGAAGTGTTAGCTCACTGTGGTTTGCATTTGCATTTCCCTGGTGGCTACTGAGGCCGAGCGTCTTTTCATGTATCTAGTGGGCACTTATCTACCTTCTTTGGGGAAAAATGTCTATTCAGATCCTTTATTGATTTGTAATAATCTTATATATGTTCTTTACGCATGGCCCTGATCAGATTTGTTATTTGCAAGCATTTCCTCCAATTCTGTGTGTTGTCTTTTCACTTTCTTGAGGGTGTCCTCCAAATCACAAGTTTCCAATTCTCATGAAGTTTAGTTTACCTGTTTTTGTTGTTGCTGCTCATGCTTTTAGTGTCATACCTAAGAATTACTGCCACATCGAAGGTCATGAAGATTTATCCCGGTTTTCTTCTGAGAGTTTTACAGTTTTAGTTCTTATATTTAGGTCTTTAATGCATTTTGAGATTTTTTTTATATTGCATTCTTTTCCACATGGATATCCAGTTATCCCAGCACTGTTTGTTGAAAAAAACTATTCTTTCCCATTTTATTCATTTGACACTTGGTCAAAAAAATCAAGTGACCATAAATGTGAGGTTTATTTCTAGACTCTCAAATCTATTCCACTGCTCTACGTACATATCCTTTGTCAGTAGCACTGTACCTCTGTAGTTAAGTTTTGAAATCAGGAAGGATGAGTCTTCCAATTTTGTTCTTTTTTAAAACTATTTGGCTATTACAGGTCACCTGCATATCCAAATGAATTTTAGGATCAGCTTGTGAATTTCTGCAAAAAAGGCAGCTGGAATTCAGAAGGGATTGTGTTGTGTCTATAGACCACTTTCGGGATTACTGCCACTTAACAATATTAAGCCTTATAATCCATTAACATGGGATGTATTTCCATTTAAGTCATAATTTCTTTCAACCATGTACTGTAGTATTCCCTAATGCATTTTAATTATTTAATTTACAAAGGTGGATTTAGATCAAATGGAATCAAAGGCATGTCTATAATTTTAATGTTTCTCTCCTTCCATTACCCTGTAAAATCCTTAAAGAAAGTAACAATATATTCCAGTATCTATAAATCTCTTTTCTGATTATTTCCTACAATTCCCTACCTCCCCCTAAATTAGAATTCTGCTAACAGCGGACATTTTCAGAAAGTAAGAGTGTTTCCATTTCATATCCCAGCCATGCCACTTACATCCTGTATGCCCATCACATATGTAATATAGTCACACCATCTCTGCAAGGCTCAGTTTTTGCCTCTGCAACAACATGGGACTGTCAACCCCTCCCTGATGAGGATCGATCGGCTCAAGGCTGCTAAGGACTAGACTATAAAGCCCCAAACATAGAATTTGGTATACAGCTGTCTCTCAACGAATGAGAGCTTTTATGAGGCGACTGTGGCAGAGGTGGGCTGTTCTCAGAGCCCAGGGAAGTCAATAGGTGAAAAGGGAAAAACAAGGCTGAGGAGAGGGGGACAGCACTCACAATCGCTTGGTTGAACTTGGACTCAATCTCTCCGAGCAGCCAGTCAAAGGCCTCCCCACTGAGCCGGAACTCCTCGGCCATGCGGCGGGAACAGAGTGTGGACCGCAGGTGGATGTTGAAGAGCAGCGTGGCGTTCTCTTGGGCCTGCCGGCTCAGTGGGTCATCCCCATTCACAATCACCAGCTTCTTGCTCAATTCCTTGACTCCTGGAGGCCAGGCGAGAGGTAGAGAGATTGCAGATCAGAGCCCAGCTGACTCCTGCCCCCCAACCTGGCCAGGAGGCCTCAAAGCAGCTACTCACCCTCTACCACCTTGATGGGGTGCAGGTCGGAGGGAAGGCGAGGGTTGATATGAAAGATTTTCTGGGCGTTCCAGATCATGCGCAGCAGGTTACAGGGCAGGACAACCTGAGGCAGGAGGGGAGGGAAGTCAGATCACGAGTCGGAAACAGCCACCCAGAGCAGCACTTCGTTCTCAGCCCAGCCCTTCCCATCTGCACATACCTTGCTGTCGCCAGTTGGGAAGATGACCCTGAGCACCTCCCGATCCTCTCGCATACGCTCAAATTCTCGCTCTAGCTCATTCTGAATGTGTGCGTTGCTCAGCACATCCTTCACCAAATCCTCCTGCAGAGTGCGGCGCAGGGCCCTCTCATTGGTATAATCAAAGCGGAACCTGCAGGCGGCAGGGAGTGGAGTCAAGGGGCAGGTGGGCACCAGGGTCCTGATCCCCTTGAGCACTGTGCAGTGCCCAAAGGTGTGCAGCACGCAGGAACAGGGCTTTTGGGCAAGGTAAGATCCAGACCCAAGGACTGCCAACGGGACCTGAGCCCCTCTAGGCTCACTCAATACCACCCCACATCAAAGCAGGGCCAGGATTCAAGTCCACTCTCCACCTGCCCTCTCCCACTGCGCACCTGCTTACAAAGCAGTAGGGAAAGGCTTTAAAAGATAAGGCCTGCCTGCAGGACACAGACCAGGTGAGATGGCTGTGTATGTAGGGAGGGGAATCCTACAACCCAGGCCCTGAGCCCTAGGGGCGAGAACCACTCCTTACTTCTTCTCAAAAGCCTTATTGGAAGGCTTAAGGGTAGCCAGGTTTTGGAACTCAACGCTCTCGCCTGCCAGGCCATCCTCGCCATAGCGCAGCTGCACCACCTGGTTGATTGAGTTCCGCACAGTTGCATCATACTTCACCATTACCGACTCCATGGACTTGATCAGCCGCCTCTGGATGTAGCCTAGGGGGAGGTAATCAACTGTAGAACCCACGGCAGAAGAGGATGACAAAGCCCAAAGAGACTTCCCTATCTCAGGACAAGCCTTGCTGGCTACTCTGGGGCCTTACCATAACCCACAAGAGCCAGCCAGTCCCCCTCAACCCTGATGCCTCTCAATGAAAGCCACAGTCACTACGAGACTGACCAGGGCCCAGTCCCCCAGGAACCAGCCCCCATGTGACAGGTCAGGAGAGACCTTGAGGCTCTCTTCCTACACCGTGGAATGCTGGGCAGCTACCAGAGCAAGGGCGTTGGCCTAACTCTTGAGCTTTAGTCTCTATTCTTTTCACAAAGGCCAAAATCACACATCTAGGAACAGAAGACATTAACTTGAGAGTCCCTACTCCCAACCCTTGAGGGGCTTCTCAGCTTGTGGTCTTCTGGGATCCCCATAGATCTGAAGGCCTTACCAGTCTCAGCAGTCTTGACAGCTGTGTCAATGAGCCCCTCGCGACCCCCCATGGCATGGAAGAAGAACTCAGTGGGTGTGAGGCCGGCCAGGTAGGAGTTCTCCACAAAGCCACGACTCTCGGGCCCATAGTCATCTTTGATGAAGTGAGGCAGAGTCCGGTGCTTGAACCCAAATGGGATCCGCTTGCCCTCCACGTTCTGCTGCCCGACGACAGCAATGACCTGGGAAGCAGCAAAGTGTGTGCATCTAACTTCTCTGCATTACGGGTAACAATTTCAGCACTTTTCCCCAAGTTCCCCTCCATACCACCAGGTGTTGCATTCCAGTATTTTCCCCCAAGTTCCCCATACCACCTTCCTTCCTCCCCCCAACCTTCAGTGTGGCCTCCTATTTGGAAAGACAAGGCTTCCTACCTGAGAGATGTTGATCTTGGAACCTTTAGCCCCGGACACAACCATAGACTTAAAGTTGTTGTATTCAGATAGGGATTTCTGGGCAGAGGAGCCAGTCTTGTCTCGGGCATCATTGAGAATGCGGTTCACCTGGTTCTCAAACGTCTGCCGCAGAGTGTTCCCCGGGGTAGGCTCTAGCTCATTGTTGTGAGCCTTCTCAATGACCTGGGTACAAAGGAGGCAGCAGAGTGCTCACGACACACCAAGCCCTGTTCTACTTCCCTTCCTTCTCACCCTGACACCTCTTTGCTTTTGGTGATATTAAGGTCAAAGTCCCTGAGAGCCCTTCATACAGTCTTTGGCCAGCCTTCACTCTCACCTCTATTACATCCTGCTTGGCCTTCTTAATAGTGTTTTGAATGTCCTGATAAGTCTTGGAATCAGCGATGGAGTCCCCAATGCCAATGGTATGACCTAGAGATAAGGAGAAACATCAGCAACACTCTCTTTGGACTCCCAAGAAACAGGATGAAATCACAGCCAAGAGAGGATGGAGGGACACCAAATCCAAGGAGGAAAGAGAAAGGGAAGAAGAGCAGTAAGAAGTGGGGGAGGCAGGATTCACAGCCAGAGCTTGGTAGAGCCACGATACTCACCCTCGATGAGGAGCCAGTTGTTAATGACAGTCTGAATGTTGGAATAGAAGAGGCGAGTGATATCATGACCCATCTCTAGGTAAGAGATGTGGACCAGGGAGCCAGCTGATGTCCCCAAAGACTTCTTACACAGGATGCCCATGATCAGCTCCCCATTCTCCACCACCACCTGTGGACAAAGCACCCATTCAAGGCCCCTACTACGGCTCCCATGTTCAAATCCTGTCCCCAAACATCCAGAGGCCAGGTCCTACCTTGGTGTCCCCAGGGGAGATGTGCTTATAAGGGCCACTGTCCTCATCATCAGGATGGGTACTATGGGTGCGGATACAGTTGATGTGGCCTGGTATGATAAGGGAAAAGATCTGTTTGCCTGTCCACAGGGGCCGGGGCTTCAGGATGGCTGGCTGTGGGACCTTCCCATCCCACGTAGACAGGAACATTAGCAGGTTCATTACTTCACCCTGTGAAAGAAAAGAGCAAGAAGGACCAGAAGTCAGACCTGCAGGCCTTACTTGTCAGGAATGTCAGGGGGGCCACCCTGCCCAAGTGGGAAAGCCAGATTCCCAAGGCAGAGATGCCAGGGAAAGTATTTTCCAAATTGTTAATAAAAAGGTCTGTGATAGTGACACTTCATGGGTTTTTTTTGAACAGTAAGCACAAACTACTTTTAATAATTAGAAAATGAGTGAAGGTAAAAATAACCAATAAATGAAATTTTAATGAGCTTACTGATTTTTCTCTTCACCCTTTCTAGACAATACCAGGGGGTAAATTACATTTTAAGGAATTAAACGGGGAGCTAAGGCTGTATACTTTTGGCCTCCGATCTTTCCTAACCCCCTTTCCTTCTGCCTCATGGAAAAGGCAGTCTCCTGCACCGGTCAGCAGAGAGCCAAGCCTGGGCAAAAGTCACAGCACCCCCTGCCATGGTCTCGCCGCCCTGGGGCTCCTCTGCCTGCCTAAGCCAGGTTACCCCCAGAACTACACACCCGCTCCAGAAAGACGTCTCTCTTAGTGAATTTGCGCACTGCAGTGAGTGTGTCCTGCACAATGCCCATGACGGGCCGATTGCTCTGGGGTGTGACGATCATCCGCGGCACCATGGCGAGCTCCTGGATCTCTGCCCGAGTCTCCAGAGACTGTGGCAGGTGCAAGTTCATCTCATCCCCATCAAAGTCAGCATTGTATGGAGTTGTCACACTGCAATGAAAGCGAGGAGTCAGCGTTGGGAAGATGCCTGCAGAGGCGCCTCAGGGATCAGCCCAGCCCCAGCCTGCCCCCCCTCAGCCAAGGCAGACCTCAGATTTAAGCGAAAAGTAGACCAGGGCAGGATGCGGACCCGATGCCCCATCATGGACATTTTGTGCAAAGTTGGCTGCCGGTTGAAGATAACAATGTCCCCATCGCACATATGCCGTTCCACCTAGGGAGGTGAGTGCAGAGAAAAGGCCAGTGAAGGGGGCATGCTAAAAATGAAAGGACAGTGAACCTAAATGCTTTGTAGATGGAGACGGCTGCCGCTGGGGTACTATTTCACTTGGAACACTTATTAACCACCCAGTTTAGGCCAGACCCTGGGATAGATACCAGGTTATCATCAGTGACTAAGATATGGTACCCAACACCCTCAGGGAACTCAGCTGGGGGAGAAAACCTGAGTACAAAGACTTCTGTTCTGCAACTCCCTGGATCCTTCTTCCCTGCCAAATACAGGTACACAATGCTTTGCAAAAGTTTGCATTATGCTACTTTGCTTTTAGGAAAGGCTTAGATTAGTACCTGTTCTAAAAATCCAAAGGGAAGTTTTGCTCTTATGAAAAAGGTGAAAAGCAAAAATAGCCTTGAGCAATTGTTTCTCAGCGAGTCATTACAGAGGCTGAGCACACCCTGGGCAGCCAGAGTGGCCCCTCCAAGCTCCTTGCCCAGGAAGCGCACACAGCAACTTGGCATCAAGCCAGCAGAGCTTTGAATGGTGTCTGTGAGCATCTGTGCTTTGTTTATCCTGATTTACTCTGTGCATCCATTAGCAAGATGTATATCCAAGAAGCCTGAGAGAAGTTATTTTTTGGTTCTGGGAATGCTCAAAAAGTTTTCCATATAAATTTTAATAGTAATCACTTCTTTGCTTTGTTCCACTTTGGCTTATAAAAGGTTTCAACAACACTCTACTTTCAGGCAGTGGGGGAAACCTGTACCTCCCTCATGCTGCCCTTGGGCTTATGTGACCCCCATTCTGATGCCAGTGGCCAGAAACTACAAGCTGGCAGAGGACAGTAGTCTTTAAAAAGAGTCAACAGCCCTGGATCCTAATGAACAGGACAGCTGAAGATGGCCCCCAGCCCCCATTTCAGAGAGCTTCCTGCTCAGGTGAGTAAGAGGCCGTGGCCTGTTACATGCCTTATAGCCAGTCTGCAGGTGAAGGTCACTGGGCTTGGGGTGGAAACGCAGGTCAATGCGATCGCCGTTATCTCGGATGATGTACTTGGCCCCTGGGTACTGGCTGTTCCCCCTGCGTACTAGTTCCTGAAGTCTAGGAATGAAAGAAATACAATGAATAAAATGCTTCCCCAAAGGCCTTTCTTGGTACCTTCACCCCAAAGCCCCCATGTTCTCTCCTTCTCACTCCAAGCCCACTCCCTTCCTGTCTCGCCGGCCACTCCAGGTAGGGCTTCTCAACTGAAGCACACCTGTCAATGTTGAAGGGGGTGACAATCTCCGCAAAGGTCATGTTGGCGGCAATGGAACGAGGCACGCCAACCTGGTCAATGGAGAGGTTGGGGTCGGGGGTGATGACAGTGCGGGCCGAGAAGTCAACTCGCTTGCCCATCAGGTTCCCTCGTACCCGGCCTTCCTTGCCCTTCAATCGCTGCTTCAGGGACTTCAGAGGACGCCCAGATTTCTGCATGGCCTGTGAGGAAATGCAGGGCGGGGGGCACCCAGCTCAGCACTGACTCCTCCTCCAGAGCAGTGAGGCCTCACACTGGCACCTGACCATGGCCCCAACCCCTTTTCCTCTCAGGCAGAGCACATGGGAAGCATGCTGACTCACTCGGGGCAAGCCAGGCAGCTCATTGTCCACCATGGTGGCCACATGGAACTGGAGAAGCTTCACGTCCTCTGCAATGACATGGGCCGCCGCGCCATTCTGCTCATTGCGCCGAAGCTGATTGTTGATCTTCACGATGTCGGCCAGTTTGTGAGTCAGGTCATCCTAAGGTAGGAAGTCAGCATTATCACAATCCGGACGCCACGGAGTGCTCGGCATGTATGTGCCAGCACATGGCGCCTCTCCCATCCTCACACCACCTTGGGAAGCAGGTCTGCCTTCTCATTTCACAGGTAAGGGAGAACCCCTGTGACCTTAAACCACATTAAAGGCCCTGTTCAAGGGCACACAGCTAGCAGGTGGCAGGGTATTTTCAGACCAGAATGACCTGCCCACCCCCCATGCATGCTGCAGGCCACCACTGGCTCCTGCGCACCCCCCACCCCCAACCCACAAGGCTCTGCGCACTCAGACCCCAAGGAAGTCCACTGAGGTGGGGTCTGGAAGCCACTGACCTGGTTGCGGGCAGAGCCCTGCATCACCACAGCAGGCCGCACGGAGAGTGGGGGCACAGGTAGCACGGTGACGATCATCCACTCGGGCCGGGCATAGCGCGGCTCCATGCCCAGTACAAAACACTCCTCATCGGAGATGCGCTTGAAGATCTCATGCACCCGCTCGGGACTCAGCAGGATCTTCTTCTCCTGCGAGTCCTCATTGACATGCTTCCACTCTGCATACAGCTCCAGGCCAGAGCGCCGGATCCTGGGCTGGTAGCGCCCACAGCCGCCATGGCCCTGATGGGGACAGAGAGGGGTCATCAGAGCCCAGCATCGGGCCAGACTCTCCCCCATCTTAGGCCCTCTCCCCACTCTTCTGTGTCCTTTGGTTCCTGTTCCTGTTCCCTCTACAGCCTCCTCTCGTTCTTCCCTCCTGGCCTCCAGGACCACCTCCTGACCTCTCTCTCCCTCCCTCCCAACAGCCTGCCAGCGCCAGTTACCTTTTCTTTGGTCAAATCCTCATCACCCTCAGGCTGCTCCACACCAAACTTGTTGTCCATCTCCTCCCCACCCTCGCAGATGTTTTTGCCCTTGCAAAGGTCGTAGACGTGTGTGAGCCGCTTCTTGGGCTGCCCCTTGGACTTAGCCAAAATGTCCTTGATCTTTGGGTTGTTCTGGGGACAGAGCAGGGCAGGGTCAATTGGGCGGCTCCTCTGCTCCCCACCAGGTCCTCCTCCCCAACCAGGGCCCCCGACTCACAGAGTCCACAAGCAATTTGGAGCAGAAGAAGCAGACACAGCGCAAAACTTTCATCGTCTTCACCAGGAAGCCCACGTGAAACACAGGTTTGGCAAGCTCAATGTGGCCAAAGTGGCCGGGACACTCTGTCATGTTTCCTGTGGGAACACACACCTGACACACCTGAGGCGCCCAGCTCTCACCTCAGGGACCAGGTCTCCAGCTGTCCACCCTCAAGCCTGGTTATCCTTAAGGACCCAGGCCTCTCTCCTTCCCTCGGGAATGCATGCCAGACCCTGACTCACCTGCACAGGTCTGGCAGCGGCCAGTCCGCTCAATCACCCCCTGCCTCGGATCCATTAGCCCCCCAAGCTTGGGGCGGCCTCCCTCAGTCGTCTCTGGGTATTTGATACCACCCTCTGTCACAGACATTCGCTTCTGCAGGGAAAAAAAAGGCCAATAACTACTAAACAGGGTTCCTGGTTTTCAGCTTTCATTCACTAAGGCCTTGAAGACCTGACTACGTACTGAGGTGCCACCCAGGTTTAGCCTGGGGTGAGGGGAACGGGTGGTAGTGTGTGCACACTGGAAACGCCAAAGTTGGAAGTCACAAGCCAAACGCACGTGCTAGTCAATGTCTGAGTGGGGGGGTCAGTATGCAAGTCAACCCACTACACCCAAGTTACCTACCTCCAGGACTCAATTCCTAGACATCCCTCTGGGTTGAATTACAGATCACTGATACCCCCATAGGGTGTAACCACAGAAAGAAATAAAAGTTGTTTCAGGGGGAAAAGCAAAGAATATCAATGCCTTTTTCTTCCCCAAAGCTGAAGTCAAGCCCAGAATGTGAGTCCCTGGCAGCAATCTCTCTCTACTCCAGCCGCACCTACAATGCCCCATGACAGCACAGGTGTCCTGCCCAAGACACGTCCTGCCCACTCTAAACTTCAGTCAGGCACTTGAAGTTAGGCCCTTTTGCCCCATCCTTGTCACCTCCTACTTCTCCAGGGCCTGGCCAACCTGTCCCCCTCCATGTTCAGATGAAGACTTTTACGATATGACAGGAAAGCCAGGGGTAGAGCAGAGGGTTGGTGAACATTATTTAGAAAAGTGAACCGGGCAGCTCACAAGATGAAGGCAGAGCCAAGGGCTGGAATCCTGGGAAAAGCAGACCGGGACTCAGTGGGACAAGTTCCGCGAAGGAAAGGGAGAGATCGCAGAAGTAGATATGAAATTGGAGAAGAGATTTCTGCCCTGGGCTAGTGCTGGTTGAGAAAACCTTTAGTTTTGACACACTGAAAATCAAGGACTTTTAAATTAGCTAGACTTTGGTCCACTAAGCTTCCAGAGGGAAGAACTTAGAAGAATTTAAAATACAACTTCACTCTGAGTGTCAACTTCATGCCAAGCACTAAATGTATTTAATGTACCTTGTCTGTCTAACCCCAACTATTCACATTCTAGGAATGAACTCCTATCTCTCAACACATGAGAAACCTGAGGCTGCATGAAGTGACCTGCCCAAGGCCTCAACCTCTAGGAGCCAGCAGAAGTCAAACCCACCCCTCTCTAGTCCCAAACATATGCTCGTTCCACTCTGCATGCTGCAGTGTAAATATTTAAACTCTAGCAAACATCTTGGTGCCAAGAGCAGTGACAGCTCATTCATTCTTATCTTCATAACTTACAAAATACCCATCACTGCCTCCATTCTACAGATTATAAAACAAAGAGGCCCAAGGTCATACAAATAGAAAGCCAGGATTTGCTTATGCGTTCTTTCCACTACACATCATGCTGGAAAGAGCGGTGAGTTTAATCAGCAAACTGCAGTGGCTGTGAACGCTAACACAGCCACCTTCCTAAAAATCACACCTCCATCCGCTATCATCACATCCTCAAAACCACCCAAGACGCCAAGGAGCTCCACTCTGCCAAACTCAGAAGACCCACCATCTCAGTCTTACCTTGTTAACCTGTGACACGCTGCAGATGAGACACCTCCTCAAAGCTCTCTCTCTTCCTTCCTCTCTGGTGGCTGCTTCTTAGTCTCCTTCCCAGGCTCCTCTGCCTTGGTCTGCACCATAAACACTGCTACACCCAAGGTTTTAGCTCCCCCACGCTTCTCACTGCACCTTATATGCTGTCCCATGACTTCCACTACGGACCAATGAAGCCCAAATCTCCCCCTCCAGCCTCACCTTTCTTCTGGACTTTAGATTCACATATTAAACTATCTACTGAACCCCCTATGGACATCCCACAGATAATCAAATTCAGTATGTCTCCAGACAAGCTCTCTTCTCCACACACACACAAAGATAGTCCCTGCCTAAGACAGGCTGGCAGCACTCAGGCCCAAAGCCAGTGATTACCTTTCCTTACCTTCAGGCATAAAACAGTTGAGAGAGCCTGGGCTGCAGTCTGAGACACCTGGTTTGGAATTCTGACTATCACTTATGAACTATGTAACTTATGTAAAGACTTAATTAGCCTGCTTAAACCTAGGATGTAATAGGTTTTCAATAAATGACAGTAACTGTTGTCCAATCATTCACCAAGTACTGGTCATTTTTACCGCCTAAGTACTTCTTGAACCTTGCCCCTCTTCTCCATCCCTACAACCACTGCCTTAGGGCAGGCCTTTCCTTTGTAGTCTATGCCAGAGGGTTCCCCGGGCCATCAGCCTGTCTTTCCACAGTCCGTCTGCACAGCAATCACGGTGCTCCTAAAACGGAAATCTCATCTTCTTACCCTCTTGTCTGAGAATGATGTTCAAACAGCAGCACAGCTTACAAACAGGGTTTTATGGCATTTTCCACCTTCCTTTCTTTTTTCACATTAGTAACAGAGTCCCCAGTGGTCCCCCATCACCCAGCATGTGTGCTGCACTCCTCCGGGTCTCTGTACTTGCTATTATCTCTGCCTGCAATGCTCTTCCCCACAAGACAAACTGTTATTTAAAGACTCAGTTCAGGCATTGCTTCTTTCAGAAAGCCTTTCCACAATCCTCCCCAAGACAGACTGGCGCCCTTCCTCTGCTTCTGTAACTGCACATCTCATAATGCAATGACATTCTCTCTTCAGGTCCATCTTCCCCATAGATTACAAGCATCTCTCGGGCAGGCAGCGTTTGTCCATCATCCTGAATCCCATGGCTCCCAATAAATGTTAAACAGAATTACACTGATTAAGACCCTCCACTGCAGGGAAGATCCCTGAAAGAACTTGGGAAAAAGAGAGGTTGTCCCCTGCCACTTAAACTAGTAATCTCTTAATGGATCTGATTAGCTATCGCTGGGTAGAAACCAAAATGGTCTGCTGATGCAAGGCTGGAGGGTTTCTGAAAACCCATAATGCTTGAGATAACCTGATAAAGTGTCTTGAGCGACAGGCCACGTGGATGACTACATTCACAAAGTTGGCATTCCATAAGCTGCACTGTCTTGTGAGAAACCCCAAGGGATTTGCTCTCCTTTAACAGGAGAAGCAGCCTGACTCTGGCTGCTAGAGGAGTCACGAGAGAAGGAGCTAGGGAAAATCATGCTAAAAACTTTCACCTCCCTCTGCTTCAAGTCCT
Source organism: Phataginus tricuspis (assembly GCA_029783875.1). Lineage (NCBI taxonomy): Eukaryota > Metazoa > Chordata > Mammalia > Pholidota > Manidae > Phataginus > Phataginus tricuspis. Next base: position 9,986,967 of record JAQQAC010004778.1, on the reverse strand, counting down.
TCCTCACCAAGCTATCACTTTCTAAGGACTCATTCTGCTTCTAAGCATTGAGGTTGGGCCTGGGGCTGTCCTGGAATGTTCTGGACTATCCCTTTACCACAAATTAATGAATTGTCACTTTGGATTATATACAAACTACTAGCCCCAACCCTACATCCAACACTGGTTCTCACTATCTGCATGATAAAGATTAGACTCCTGAGGGGGTGGCAGGTCTCAGGGGATGCCCCTGAAATCACAGAACAAAAGGCCTGCCATAGATTCTCATTAGTCTTTCTTTCCTTTGGTTTTAACAAAGCATACAAGGTCCTTACAACTTGGCTTCAGCCGCTTTTAGAGCTTTATTTGGTACCACACTCCACCCCTACACACACTTTTTTTTTTATTAAGGTATCATTGATACACACTCTTACTAAGGTTTCACAAGAAAAACAATGTGGTATTACATTCACCCTATTATCAAGTCCCCCCTATACCCCATTGCAGTCACTGTCCATCAGTGTAGTAAGATGCCACAAGAATCCCTGTCTGTCTTCTCTGAGCTACACTGTCTTCCCCGCCTACACACACATTTATGCTCCAACTGCAGTAGATTTCTCAAAATCCCTTGTCTTGACATGCCCCCTTTCCAGGAAGCTTCTTTTCATTGTTTAAGGCCCAAATTAAATGCTATCTTTGTAAAGACTTTTCTAATTCTTCCTAGCCTTATCCACACCCTGGCAAGGTTCTCAGCACAACTTTAATTACTTGTTTACACATTTGTCTCTCCCACTGGACTGTAATCCTTGAGGGCAAAGATCATGTCTCATTTATCTTGGTATCTTCAGCACCTACCGCAGTAACCAGCACATGGCAGGGGTTCAGTAAACGTTTGTTCCATGTACAGGAAATCCCTCATTAGATCATAAATAATAGGGAGACAAGGACAATCTGAATTACCAGTGTAGCTCACATTGTCTAAAATAATATTACTAATTTAAACCCTTGGAATAAATTGGGTATAAATAAATTATGCCTTCCACAATAGACAGTTGCTTTTAATGAAGAGGGGTCAACTCCTTCAAACGTAATCCAATTTCTCTGACTTTGTACAAGCTTTGCATAAAGCCCTAGCACCCTTCCCCGCACTCAGCAACACCTAAACCCACCTCACAGGAGCAAAGCCAACAGCTCCATCTTGCAGCCAATTCTCAGAGCCCCTAGTATCCTGACAGACACACCACTCCAAGACTTCTGGAAAACATTCTACCCTTAAATACCACCTGTTCCATACAACGTCCCTTTCCCACCCACCCTCCTACCCAAAGTGGAATTCCCACTGGTAATTCCCTCAAAATACAGGAGCATTACATAAACTGCAAGCAAAGTAGAGCAAAATCAAGGTCCCCCATAATCCTACACCCCAGAGAGGACCCCTACAAAGTTTTGTGAATACACATCCTTCCATACTTTCTTAAAAATGGTAATATGTTCCCATTTTTACATAAGCGGGGCCTCATTCTGCCTCTTATTCAGTACCTTTTTCACTTATCCAGCTTCCTAACTTTACAAGTTCAGTGCCCTTAGTGTCTCAGCAACCTCCAGAGAGCTCCCTGGGCCAAAAGAGAGCCACTTAGTAAATACCTAGATCCAAACAACAAGTATTTATGTCCTACCAGTATCATGGCCATCTAAAAAAATAAACAAGAATTAAGAAAAGTATTTTAATATGTGAAAATTAAAATATTTTTATTTCCCAAATAAGCACAATTTACTTATGACATCTGTTGGGCACTGCACTTCAGAAATCTTGTAATCTGATTGGACAGAATCACTCTTATTTTTTGCTCTACAATTTTTTTGCTCATGTATAATCTAGTGAGGGATTTCCTATACATGGAACTATTTAGCAACTGCTAAAAAAAGTAACCCATTAGCCTTACAATATGACATCATCAAAAGGGATTTGGCGCCATCTAATGTTCAAAGGGAATGACCTGGAAATAGTAGTAGTTCCCAGGACATCAGATAAAATGTAACTGTGCTTCTCCCTGCTTCTCTTGAAAATTTAAAATCTCTTCCCAGGCCCCTGTGAGTCGGCTAAGGGGCCACAGCAGTTTGGGAACAGGGGATTTAACCTGTTGCGAAGGTCTTGTTCTTTTATTAAAATAGACACTGAGTTATTCAATAGGATTCTTCTTATCAAACATTTAGGCAATTCATAGTTTCAAACACTGTCATTTTCAAAGTGTTGCAATAAAAATCCTCTACATGTATCTTTGTGTACTTGTCCAATTATTTCATTCACTGATTTATTCAACCAACTTTTATTACATGCTTATTGTGTATCAGACAAGTAGTTGAGATACTGAAGGAAGAGAGATGAATATAAAGTCCTTCATGAAATTTACATTCTGGTGAGGCAGTAAGAAACAGACAATCCTTTCAGGTAGTGACAGGTATGAAGAAAAGCCAAAGCCAAGTTAAGACTAGAGGCCAGAGAGCACAGGGGGATGCTGTTTAAATAGGGTGGTCAAGGAAGCGTGGCTAATGAATGATATGACATCTCAACAGAGAATACACTGATTTAAAGGAACAGGCTTGAGGAGGTCTAGGCAATGTTGTAAGCAGGAACAGTGAATAATACAGTCCTTGAGGCAGGAATGAGCTTGTAGCGTTGGAAGAACAAGGGGATCAGTGTGGTTAAAGAACAAAGAGGAGACTGGTAATGAGACAGAAAGGGCAGCAGCCAGGTAACAGAGGAGGTCAGAATAAGGGGCTTGGATCCTTTAGAGAGGATTCCATACAGGGAAGAGACACTATAAAAAGATCTCCCTAGCTGCTCTGCAAACTGTAGGAGTAACTGGGGGACTACGGCTAGTGCAGCACTCCATGGGAGATGGCAGTGGGGTGGAACATGGTGGTCGAGGTAAAGATGGTCATAAACGACTGAATTCCAGGCATATTTTGAAAGGCAGAACTGACAGACTGGCAGATGACTGGTGTTTGTGAGAAAGAGAATCAAATACGGCTTTTAGGTTTCTGGCCTGAGCAACTGAATAAAAATGGTGGAGCCAGTGCTTGCTTGCTGAATCAGGCAAGACTGGGGAAGGGGCGTATTTGAGTGGAGAAATTAAGGATAAATGTTTAGAAGTGGTAATGCTGGGCCAACAAATATGTGTATGACACAACTGATCAGATCGTCAAGACTGTCCTCCAAAACCATTATACCAAATTATCCTTCTACCAACAATGTATATGCATGCCTACTTCCCAGTATTTTTGCCAGCAGGGAAAAATCAGATGATAGAAAAAAATTTGATTTTTTTAAGTAAAATATGTTTTTATTAATAAGCGGGTATTTTTTATTGGCCTTTTGCATTTCTTCTGTTAACTGCTTATTCATATCCTTTATCCACTTGTGTAGCAGATGTGTGTGTCCCTTACTGATTTGTAAGTGATCCTGTATATTACAAAATCCAACCTTGTCGGTTACAATGCCAATATTGCTTCCCTGTCTGCTTTTTAGCTGTCCATGGTGTCTCTGATAAAGAGAAGTGGCTCTTATTTTATGTAGTGAAATACACCCGGTTCTTCCTTGCATATAAAATGCTTAGCTCAGTGCCTATCACATAATGGACACTCAATATACTTACATATTATTAATTCACCAGTTTTAAGGGTTTCTGCCCCTCGTGGCAGCCCCTCAAAAGCCTTCTAAATTTTTCTAGTACTTTGCAGTTTTGTTTTTTAGACTTAAATCTTAACTCCATCTGCAATTTATTTAGAGTCTGAGAAATTCTAACTCTCAACACAACTTTCACAAAGCTGAGCCTTTTCTTCCAGCAAAACTGTCTCCATTCCCAAACACAGCTCCATTCAACTCCATTCTCTCCAGTTCTCTTCATAAAAGGAGTTTAAGTCACCAACAACTCTGCTAGAGCTGCCCTCCTTCCCTGGTCTCTCCTGCTTCCACATTCTTAGCCCTTCTCCCCGGTCAGATCTGCACAGGGCAACCAAAGAACTCATTTTTTTTCTTTTAATGTAAACTTGCTATCATTCTCCTGCTTATAATTCTCCAAGGGCTTCCTATTAACAACAGAATGAAATCCATATTCCTTTTCATGATTTACAATATTCCACCTGGACTGCCCCACCTCCTGCTTCTCCAGCCCCTTTCGACAATACTCTCCTTCTCGCCCACTAATCCCAGCCACACTGGCCTTCTTTCAACCTCTGGGACACACCTCCCTTAGGTTGCACTTGCCGTTTCCTCTATCTGAAAAGCCGTACCTACTCCTACAATCTATGGCCTAGATGACTGGCTGCATGCACAACATTCAGGTAATGTCATCTCCTCAAGCAGACCTTCCCAGACCTTGACACCACCCCATCTAAATCAAGTACCTCACCTAAGGTACTCGCCATATTACAACGTTTCCCTTTATTCAAGGCACTTGCCATTAACTGAATAATCTTGTTCATTTATTCGTATGTTTATTGTCTGTCTCGTTCAGCCCTGCATCCCCAGCGCCTGTTGTGCATTTCACGTAACAGGTGCTCAATTAATATTTATAGGAGGAAAAAAACCGGGGGCTCGGCTGCTTATCCAAACTTACAAAAGCCCCATAGGATTCGTCTCATCTCGTCGGTATCTGCGCGTGGAGCCAGTCACTCTCTCTCCATCCTCTCACCCTCTAGTCCCTCCTGCGGCCAAGCCCCCACCTCGGACACAGCGCTAGCTTGCAACCACTCTGGCAAAATATAACTCTGGGGAGCCGCAAGGAGCAAGACCCTGCACTGTCTTGGCGCCGCTAACCCGTGCTCCCTGCCAGTCAAGGTGAGGCAGGAAAGTGCCAAGTTTCGGCAGCCACCGTCAGGCCCCGCCCGCGGCACAGAGGGAGGAGGAGCAGAACAGAGTCGCTTACCAGTTCATCCGGACTGAGGACTCCGAACTGCACTCTCTTGATGGTGCGCAGCGGGCATGCGCTGTCCCCGGAGGGGGGGCCACTCCCGTGCATCGCGGAAGCAGGCGCGCTGCGCAGGCGCAAACCCCACTACAAAAAGCCTGCGCCGCCTCCGCCTAGGTGCTCAGACCCCGTCGGGGCGGCCACCGAGAAGGACCTCCCCGAGTTGAGAGGAAAAAGCCGGAGGAGGCAAAGAGGGGGAGGGAAGGAGGTGGGGAAGTGAAAAGGAGCGAAAGCAGCTCTCTTCCCCCTTTCCGGAGATTTTTAGTCTCCCAAAAAGGAAAAAAAAAAAGAGGGGGGGAAGGAAAAGGTTTTGGGGGGAGGAAGAAGAAAAAAGGTAACGAATAAATAAGTAACCGGGCTCCTGAACGGCAGAGGTTACGGCAGTTTGTCTCTCCCCCTTCCGGGAGCCGCCTTCTTCTCCAACCGTCCCGGCCGCGCTCTCGGCGCTTCTGAGAAGCGAACTCGCCGAATCACACCTTTTATAGATTCGCCCGTGCATCCCCGCCCCTTCCTTTCCCGCCCTCCCTTGCGCTACGGGGTCGACTGCGCCGGCCTGCACGGAACGCGCGCTCGAACAGTAGAACCTCCCCGGCTCCGTGGTAGAGCGACCTTTTGAAGTGACAGAGGGGAGGGGAACACTTTTTTATCCCTCTGCTTCCCCTCGCTGCTCCCTCCCGCACTGAGATTTAAGGTTTAAAGAATCGAGGATAAATATAGGCCGCTTTTATTCTAGGTTGGAGTGTGGTTTCATCTTCAACAAAAGTCTCATTAATGTCCTCTCCCCGCTGGAAAATGGTCTGTTCTGCGAGTTGGTAATAAAGGAGGCGGGGCCGGTCGGGTCCCAAGTGGGTTCTCGGAGGGAGGAGTGTTGGGGCCGCCCTTGTCATGAATATTCAGTAACACACTGAATATGCATGAAGATCAAGATGGCGAGGCCAATTGCTTGTCCGGAAATAGCCGATATTTGTCGTGCGGCCTCCTGGGCACTGGTGGGTATCTCCTGGCCTCCAATGGAACGCTGTACAGAACTCAGGTCCTGGATCCCTGGCCAGAGCCGCCGAAAGAGGCCTCAGCTCGGAGGCCTGCTCGGGAGGAGGCTGGCCACTGTCCGGGAGAGACCACGGGACCGCGACGATCCAGGAAAAGCAGATTAGCCATAGGACGGTACACAAAAGTTCTGGGGATTCAGGGTCAAGGCATCTGAATATCAGGAAATCCTCTCCCTTCTAGAATATTTCAGAAGTGACTGGGGGAGGGGGAGTGATCTCAAGGGATTCTCCAATAAGACAGGAGTAGGACTTCCAGTCTCCTTCCAAAACAGGTGACACCAACTGCACAGCCAGAGTGATCCTTATTTGATGTCAATGTCACGTCACCACCCCGAGGTGGGAGGGAGGTGGGTGTGTTAGGCAGGAAAACAGATATAAGCGGGGTGGAAAGAAAAAAAAGTCAGGAAAGTCCTCTAAAAAAGACCTAGAGTTAATCAGTTAAAGCTCAAAAAGCCGGTAGCAACTTGACCTGGAATGTTTGAATAAAACCCAGGTAAAGGAGGGTACCTCAGCATAACCTATGTCTTTATTGTGTTAATCATGCAAGCCCAGCTTATTTTATAACTTTACCTTATACTGTTTTTTTCTCCTTCAGCCCTAATCAAGTAGTTTGCAACCTAGGCAACAAATTTAGCATGCAGGCCCAGCCATAGACAACATAGTAAAAGGCTGGAAGGATTCCATCTTAAAGATAAGATTGCATTTTAACACCCAGGAAGTTAAGAAGTAAGATTCTTAACTTACTCTTTAGCAAACAGACAGTAACTCAGCCCACCTTGGGGGCTGGGCAGGCAGTCTTGTTAGATATGCTCCCAGACCAAGAAGCTGGAGAAATCAGAGCAGGAAGTTCCTTGTGTTGAGTTAATTCTAAGTATTCAAAAACCCTTAACAGGTCTGCAACCCCAGCCCTTAGTCACATTCCTGAAGAATTCTTAAAAGGGGGAACCCCCAACCTTTCAGGGTGCTCCTCCTCTGCGGTCGCCCGCACTTTCTAAGTACGTAACCTTTTAATCTTAAACTCTCTCCAACCTTTCAGGGCTCCTCTTCTCGCTGAGGTTGCCTGCTGCACTTTTTGTCTAGGTAACTTTAAATAAAACTTTACTCTGCTTCACTACTGTGTCTCTGCCCTTCAGTTCTTTGTTGTGGTGCAGACAAGGACTGAGGAAAATACACAATGCTCCCCAACAGGTGGAGAGGCATAACTACAAGGAAGGGAAACCATTGCTCGGAAAAAAGGCACACTCCATACCCCCAGCTGCTTGCTCTGTTTGCCTGAAAGCCCCCAACACTCCAGCCACAATACTCTTCTCTCTGCTACTGAGGGAAAAATCCTTCCCATGGCTCATGGCCTGGCTGGCTCAGCCCCTTTGATTTGCTCTGCAGACTTCACTTAACCTTTAGTTATGCCCTGATTTCCAAGCCCCAACCTAGACTCCACATTTCTTGGTCCCCAGGCTTGTTTTGTTACAGAAAAACCTGAAAAACCTGGACTGGATCGCTGATAGAAGAACCAAGCAGCACTCAGAGGTCTTGGAGTGTTGAGGTTTTATTTTACACCAGTGGGCTCAGAGGGGAGTCATCTCCCAAGGTCTGAGCCCCGAACAAAGGCAAGGGGAGCAATATATATCTTTCTGCTTCCATATCTGCAACATTTCTATGTGCACAGCAAGTAGGCAGCAAGCAAGGGGAAAAGGGAGTTGGGGGACTGAGTGCCTGGTGGAGAGAGGAATAAAGGGGAGGGGGGAACCACTAGGCTAGAAGCTCTCCAACCATGTAGGGGTGGGGGTGGGTTGATTTTATGAGTGCTGTAGCAGGGGACAGACCCTTCCCCCATCAGTCCTAGGTTAGAAGCAGAAGGGAGCCACCTGGACTAGATTTCTGACCTTGGAAATATTTCCCTATCAGTTTCAGGTCTTCTAGGAGGTCCCTCTCCACCAAGTCCCCAAGTCACCATTGACTCCAAGGGGTATCCCTCTCCCACATCAGTTCTTTTCCAGGCACTTGTTCTCCCATGTTTGTATTGCAGTCTCTCCTGCTATTTACCCCTGCCCCTTCACCCCCACCCCCTCCAGACCCTCAGGCTCTTTAATTCAATCTCGCTCCTCCCCCTGCCCTTCCCTCTCACACCTGAGGTTCTGGGCAGTCATGATGGCAAAGCTGACCAACAGGACCCCTGCCCCCATGATGTCAGAGGGTGCCACAGTCTCACAGAGCATATAATACTGCAGCAACAGGGCTACCGCCACCTCACAGTGCAGGAGAGCACACACCAGAGCAGGGTGGGCCTTGGTGGCGGCATAGCTCACACACACAAAGGAGACCATGGCAAGGATCCCCACTGCCCCCACACAGCTCCAACTCAGAGGATCACCAGGCAGCACGGGGGTCTGCAGCACAGAGAGGCCTGGCACAGAGACCATCAACCCCACCAAGCCAAACAGGAAGGCTACTGTTGGTAGGCAAGAGGGCAAGTCCAGGGAGCGACACCCTGGAAACCCCAGTGACAGTGCCAGGCCACCCAGGAAGGCGAGTGTGTAGCCCACGGCAGTGTACAAGCCCGTGGTTCCCTCCAGTAGTGCCCTTAGTCCAGATCCCACAATGATAATTAGTCTCAAGGTGCTGAGCAACAAGCAGCACCAGTCATACCGCTGAGACCCTGGCTCTCAAGGCAGAGGGCAAGGAGAGCAGGGCAGACAGAGGAAGAAACTTTGCAGATGGTGGCTGCATCGCCAGCAGGTATCAACTGAACTGCACTGTAGGCACATCCAATGCTGAGGACATTGAGCAGGACATGGAGGCAGACCTGGCCCCAGACATCAGGAGGTCCCACCACTGGGTCACCATGCAGTTTAAGTTGCAGGTCAATGGGAAAGTGGAAAAGGCATCGAAAGATGAGCAGCTCCAGTGAGGGTAAGTGGGAAGCTTGGTAAACCACACGGAAGAAGGTGCCCACAAAGCCAGCAAGGAGGCCCCCACACAGCAGGACTACAAGCAAACCCTTGATGGCATTAGAGGGTTGGCAGCACTGGTTCAAGGGGAGGCTGGGCAGAGTGGAGGGTTGCGATGGCTGGGTGAAGTCCAGCAGGTTGATGTAGGAGTGCCTGTCAGCCTGTTAGGGAGAAAGAAGCTCGGGCATTAGGGCAGCCACAGCCCAGCGGATCAGGGACAGGACAAATGCCAGGTTGGGGTCTAGGACCCTGTGGGACAGTAGAGAGCCAGGCTGTCTTGCCGAGGAACTCCTGGGAGCTAGAAAGGGCCTGAAAAATGAATGAGGCATGAGCCTCTAAAGCAGTAAACAGGGAGTAAGCAGTCCTGGAGCATTGTTTCTTTAAGTTGTTCATGGGAGGAGATAAAGAGGACCCAGGGATGCTCTGTTGGTTTGAGGAAGGGGAGGTGACTTCAGATGCTGTGTGTCTGTGTGATGTCACAGGTTTCAGGGACATCTGAGTACACCATTATAAATTTCATTTGTGGATGTCTCTAGGGCAGCTGGGAAGTGTTAGGGGAGGAGGAGATAGGGAGCAGCCAGGAGCTTCAGAGAATGGGCTATGCCTCCCTGGCCCCTACATTCACTATCTTTCCTTGGACTTCCTCCTCTCCTGGTTTAGGGGAACCTGGGGCCTTCAGAGTTCCAGCCCTTGTGACCTGGTTAGAGTGGGGGTGGGGTTCTTCCCTGGAACCTCCCTGAGGTGGGGGTGGGCCAATTTTCTAATTGTTCCCCACTCCACTGGCTTTATATCTATATATTCATATAACTCCGCTGGAGTTATATCTGTAACTCCATGACTCCAAAGTTCATCTGGTTCTGTTTTTTCTCTTTACAACTAGCTCTGTCATGAGGCGTGTTTGGTTTTAAATTAATTTGTTTATGTGTCACCTTGTTTCAGAGGGGTTTTAGACCAAGAATTTGAGGACTGGCTCCTCTTTCTCCTGAGCTGTCAGTTTTTGAACACCAGGGAGGAGTCTCGGGGACTGTCCCTCTGGAGTTTCAGGAATGCCTTCTCTTCTGTCTGTGCTTCCACCTGGTGTTTTGTTGGTGCTGTCCAGGAGGCCCATAACAAGGCCTCTACGTTTACGCACAAGCGTATAGATGTGGCTGTATCTGGCCGGTGGGGACAAAATACCAAGCTGCGTGTTCATCTGCCCTGGTAGTCATTTATGTACGCCCGTTCTGGAGGGCCGGAGCCTTCCTGGCCCGCGGTGTGGCGGCGGCCTCTGTGCGTTTCTAGGGAGGGTGTGTGTGTGTCCAGGGCTGCCCCTGTATTGCTGAGCCTGGGTCTGCGGGTCCCACTGCGCCTGATTGTGAGCCTGCCATGTTGTGTATCGGCGGAGAGGGTGTGCGTACTCTGGGAGGAGTGCACTGATCAGTGAAGGGCGAGCGGGGGGAGCGGGGGCGGGGAGTCCCTAACCAGGGAGCGGGTGGTCGTGTGGCGTTGTGGGGGGTTCTACCGCCAGACCCGCTCTCTGCTCGGTGCCCAGCGGTCCGGCGGCCTTGCCCGGCGCCGTTCCCTTCCCAGGGTCGGTTCGGGCGAGGGCCGTCGGGCGCGCTCGCCTGGAGCCGGAGCCCCAGAGCCTTGCGTCGGTGTCGGCTGCGCTGCGCCGGCCTCCTCTCGGCGGTGGCGGCGGCGGCGCTGGGGGGGTACTGTTTCCGGGGGTGGAGGTGGGGGTAGGACCGGGGCGGGGGGAGCCGATGATGTCAGCGGCGGCGGCGGCGGCAGCGGGGCCGGGCCGGGGCCGGGCGCTGGGGGTGCCTGGGCCGGAGCCGGAGCCGGAGCTGGAGGCGGGCGAAACCCGAGCGGCCGGGGGCGGCCACGGTGATGAGCCGGGCCTGGCGGACGCGGCGCCATCGCAGTCAGGTGGGCCCCGGGGCGAACCGGGCAGGGCCAGGGTGGACCGGAGCCACCGGCTGGGCCCCCTCCCAGCTGCCCGGCGCCGCGCCTGCTCCCCTTTGGAGTTGACCTGGGGGCTCAGGGGTCGGGGGCTGAACCTGGCCCCGCCTCCCGGCGCGCACCGCGCTGGGGGGGCAACTAAGGGGGCCCTGGTAGGCGTCCGACCCGGCCACGGCAGGGGGGGGCGCGATCGTCTGGGGCCGTGGAAAGGGCCGCGCTCCCTCCCCATTTGAAGGGTTAATTCTGCAGCCTAGCGTCCCCCTCCCCCCGTGGGGCAGGTTGGGGGTGGGGTGGGGCGGGTGTGAGCCTGGGCCGGCGCTGTAAGCTGCTGGGAGGGCGATGGCGTAGGAGCCAGCCAGAGAGGGGGAGGGGTGGGCCGCTAAGCGCCCCAGAGTTGGGGTGTGTGGGGTGCGCCAGCGAACAGGGGCCCTGGAGCCGCCGTGCCGTCGGGGCAGGGTTGTGGCTGTGAGTCCTGGATATTGTGTGACTCCTGCTGTGTTGTGGGGCAAGGTAAACCTCTCCTGGACACTACTGTCCTCTAGTCTGGCAGCAAGGGGTCTGGGTAGGGGGCCATGGAGACAAAAATTCAGAGGGAGGGGTGTCCAGTGCTGTGGGGCAGAATTACAAGATGTGGCCTTGTGGCTTTGGGTGACAGGTCCACATTCGAAGCAGGGCACGATACATGCGGAGTTTGTTAGATGTGCCGTTTTCTGTATGTTTTTTACCAGCATGTGTTTTCATGCACGTATGTGCTTTGTGCAACACATATGAACTATTTATGAACTGTTGTTTTCTGCGTAGCTGGCGTGGTGTATATTCTGTGAAGGGCACTGGAGTGCAGGGTGTATGTGCGCACTTGGAAGGGACAGTTGTGTACCTTTGAGTTGGAAGGTGTCCATCTGGGTCCCATTTCTGTGGCCCTACTGAGGTGTGGTCCAGTCTTAGCAAGGATGGCCCACTGGATGGGTTTGTATGTCTGTGTGATGAGCCAGTTGCATACAGGGTGCATGTCCAGAACTTGGGTCCTGCGGATCCTGTGGGAAGTGAGAAAACCCAGGGTGTGACTCGGGTGCTGATAGGGCAGCTGGCACTGGTGCGAGGGGCTCTGGGTGGAATGTGCAGGTCATGTTTATGGGATCGTGGGCATCCGAGCAAGGGGAAGGTTGTGGTTTGCAACATTCTCTACGGGATTCTTTTGTGACGTTGTTTGTGGGAGCCTGTCTGTGCTGTTGGACTGGGACACAAGCTGGTCAGAAAACACTTGTGGGGAGGGAGGTGGCGTGACAAGGGCAATGTGGGCCTCAGACGGGAGAGATCAGCCACAAGCTGTGTGTGTGTGCGTGCCTGCCTTCTGGGTGTTTAAGTGGCCGTGTGGGGCTGCTGTGGGGATCTGTTGTGAAGAACGCAGAGAGATAAACATGAGGCAGAGCAAGGGCAGCAGGCGGGAGGCATGGGTTTTGTCAGGGTGGCCCAGCTAGTCTTTGTGCAGGGTCTGTGTGCTTGCCCCTTACTGGCTGCCCAGAGTGTCAGGGTCACCGGGAGAATAGGCCTGGCGGCTGCAAGGAAACTGAGCTTGGACAGGGTGGCTCCTTGGCCATGTTTATGTAAAGACCGGGTGTGACTCTTGTCACTGAAATGGAAAAAAGAAACACGAAGTTCTGTCTCCTCCTCCTGCTTCACCCTCTCTCTGCCCCCCTTGCGGGTATCTCTGCTTTTCCGTCTCTTCTATGACGCACACTGGGCTGTCCTGCGACTGTGGAAGGGTCTGGGAACGGAATTCGCTCGCTAGGCAGATTCCTCAGAACAGGTTTTCCTCACCTTTGGGGCCTGTGCCCTTCTGTAAATGTGGAGGAGCGAGGGCTGTGCTCCGAGTGTGCACTGCTCGGTGCACTCTGCCTGGCCTGGCTGGGAGGGTGGGTATGCATGGGGGGGCGGGGAGGGCACCATGGCCAGGCTCTCCTGCGTGATGTGGGGGTGGGGTGGGGGCGCTGGCTGCTGTGCGAGGCCAGCACAACAGGTGCATGATAGCCTGGTGGAGGCCTAGACTAGAACTGAGGAGCTCTGGCCCTACAACTTCCTCACTGGCTCTCTCCCCGAGTGAGCCTCTATCCGTCATCTGTAAAATGGGGCTAATTACCTGCCCTGCCTAGCTTCTGACAGGGGTGTAAGTGAGTAGCACATGGGAAACATACCTGGAAAGTAGCTCCAGTTTGGGGGCTATCCTGTGCCAGCCACTGTGAATCCCCTTCTCCAAGGCCTTGCTAGTAACAATAGTGGTAAACACTTACTCCACACTTAGTGCGGGTATTGTTCTCAGTGCTTTTGCATATGGTCACTCATTTGTTCTTCAAAATGTCCGGTGGAAGGAGGTGTCCTAATTACCTCCCTTTTTCAGATGAGACAGCTGAGGCCCCGAGAATTAAGTAATTTAGCTCAAAGCCTCTTAGCTAGTAAGAGGAAAAGCTGGATTTGAACCCAGGCAGTCAGGTTCCAGACCTTGTGCTCTTATATGCTGTCCTCTGCTGCCCTTCTGAAGCTTTCTGTGGGCCTCTGTGCACCCACTACACACACACACCTTCCCAATTTCCACAGAACTTAGCACCTGCACCAATCTACTCCAGAAGACTGGTGTCTTCAAAGTGACTCAGGGAGGCCCAGTATGGAGAGTGAGAACCTAATATCTGCTGCTGGGTTCTGGCCACAGGGGCACAAAATGTTGATAAGCCAAGCAAAAGAGAGATTGCCCTTGTCCCGTGGGTCAGGGCTGGCCAAGCAGGAGGTGGCACTTGAGTCAGATCTGACCATTTTGGAGGGATTTGGAGAAGAGGTTAGGGAAAGGTTGCATTTGCAGCGGGGGCACCAGTATAGGCAAGGCATGGAGGCGTGGGACATGTTGAGTTTGGAGAGCACACCAGGTGCTGGCAGGGAAACACACACAAGGCAGGGTTAGAAAGGAAGATTGCAGCTACACCTTGAACGCCTGGCTGAGGAATGTGAGCTTTATTCTGAAGTGAGCAGGGACCAGTGAAGGTTTCCAAGCCCAGGAGTGATACCACCTGAGCCATCAATGGCGACATGGACCCTTAGTGAGGTGGAAGGTAAGCCTGGAGGCAAGAGAACCCTGGAGCATGTGAGTGTTGACAAGGACCTGAGCTAGTTTGGAGGCCAGAGGCGGGTTGAAGGGAAGGCTTCCAGAGCCAGAGCCACAGCCAAGCTGGGCCACAGATTCAGCCAGACCTGGTGACTGCTGGACGTGGGGAGCAAAGGAAAGGGCCAGGTCTTTTCCACCTTTTCTTGTAATAATAATGGACCCTTATTATCTGAACCCCAAAATACTTACCACAGGAGCCCTTACCAGCCATGGCCCCTTCACAGCAGGATCTGGCAGTATGGCAGAGGGAAAAACTGCCTGTGGGTTCACACAGGCCTGGATTTGAATTTTGACTGCTGTTCACAAGCCATGTGACTTGAGCAAGTATACCCCTCTGTGAGCCTCAGTTTCCTCAGTTGTAAAATTGGGTGGCCATTTTGAGGAAATCATTAAATGAGGCACTGTATGGAAGGGAAAGCGCGAATGCCCAGAAGTGGTGAAGTTGAATTCATCATTCCCAGCTCCTAGCCAGCTCAGTCTGGCATTGAGGATAGCCTCTTGCGTGAGAGTGGACAGACTCCAGGCAGACTAGGAAGAGGGTAGGTTCATTCATTTGTCAAAAAATTACGTATCAGAGACTGTTCTAAGCACTGGAGATTGCAGTGAACAAGCAGATGAGAATCTCTCCCTTGGAGCTTACATTGTGGAGGTGAATGAACAATGTATTTTATGAAATGCCAGGGAGAAAAATAAAGTAGGGGAGAGGGACAGGATGTTTAGGGAGGTAGGGGGTGGCCAGGAAGGACTCCAGGGGAAGATGACTTTTGAATCAAGGCTTAAAGGAGGTAGGGCAGCAAGGCATGAGGCTGTCTGAGGACATTCCCAGCAGGGGACAGCGAGAGGCGGAGTGTGTCTGGTGGGAGCGCTCAGATCCCCGCCTCAGTCACACCTCTAAGATCACACAGCCAGTCGAGTAGAAAAAACAGTAAAAACAAATAAAAACTAAAAACCACAGCCACCAAACCTACCGTGAAGCCCGATTGCTGCCTCTTTTTCTTTACCACTTCCCCCCCACCGTTTCCCAGGACTGGGGTCCAAGCCGATAATAAGAGCCAGCACTGTGTGAGCACTTCCTGTGTGCCAGGCACTCTGCCAGGTGCTGTCAGTTGCTCGCTCATTTAATATTCCCAAAACAATCCTGCAAAGTTAGACCTCTCCATTATCCTCACCTTACAGACGAGGTAACTGAGATGCAGAAAGGTTACTAACTGGCTCAGGGTCAGAGAGCTAGTGTCTTTTCCACCTTTCTTGTAATAATAATGGACCCTTATAGGCCGTGGCCAGTGATGGGGCGGTTGCAATCAGGAGAGCTGGGTCCAAATCCTGACCTGGTTAGCAGTGAAACCAGGGGCAGATCACCGTGCCATCACATTACTTTCTACCTGAAAGTGAGCACTACAGAGGATGTGAAGCCTCAGTTTCCTCACACGTACAATGGATTGATGACAGCCCCTGCCTCACTGTGGCCCTTTTGGGTGTTGAAATGAGAAGATGCAGATAAAATGCTTAGCATTATACTTAGGTCACAGTAAGTATTTCATAAATGGCGACTGTAAGTACCGTGATGATGATTCTAGGTGATCTCTAAGGGCCAGGCCAGCTGTGGCCTGGGTGGTTCCAAGAAGCCCTGAGAGGCCTCGTCCAGTTATCCTAGCAGGCAGCACACAGCCACACCTCAGTAGGCACCAAGCCCGTATGGCTGTGCAGGGGGAGCAGGCCTGGCCAAGGGAGTGAGTGGAGGCCTGGCATCCAAGCTTTGTTTTGCTCGCCTGGGTAGAGCTGCAGCTTCCTGGAGGAAGGGGCCTGTCCTCTAATTTTTTTCCCTTTAATTTTCACAAAGGTAGTAGATGGGCTAACAGTGGGTGCTCTTGAAAGAAAAACACAACTTTTTCTATATGCTCTAGTCAAACCCCAGAAGTGTCTACTTCTGGCACCAAATGTGTGGGTTTTTCCCACACCAATTCGATGAAACAAGGTGGGTGTCCTACAATTCAATTCAATGTTGCTACTGTCTGCTTGGACATAGTGTCAGATCCAACAGGTTAAGCCCTCTGTCCCACAACACTTCCCCCACTTCAGATGCCAAGCACAAGCTTGGGACTTCTGACTGACCAGCTACAAATTGGGGTTTCCCATGACCCCATCCTTAGATTCAGTAATTTGCCAAAATGCTCAGAGAACTGAGCGAAACACGTTTACTGGTTTATTATATAATAAAGGATATGATGATACAGATAAACAGCCAAATGAAGAGAAAATACATAGGGCGAAACCAGGAAGGGTCCCAAGTGCAGGAGCTTCTTTAACCACAAAGTTGGGGTGTGCTGTGTGGATGTGTTTACCAAACCTGAAGCTCTATGAACCCCAAAGTTTAGGGATTTTTATGAAGGCTTCATCATGTAGGCATGATCAATCATTAACTCAATTCGAGGTCCTCTCCCCTCCCCAAAGGTTAGGGTTGGGTAGGGGGGTCTTCTAAGCACGGCTTGGTCTCTCTGGAGACCAGCCACCCTCCTGAAGCCATCCAGGAGTCCACCCAGAATCACCTCATAGAACAAAAGATGTTCCCATCACCCAGAAATTCTAAGGGAATTAGGAGCTTGGTGTCAGGAACCAGGGTCAAAGACCAAATGTTAGAACAGAAGATGCCCCTAGCATCCCTATCATGTGGGAGATTATAAGAGTTTGGGGAGCTCTGTGTCAGCAATGGGGATGAGACCAAATGTTATGTATGAATTATTATATCACAATATCACAGCTGTAAACATGTCCATCCTGATGTGTCAAGGACTTTGAAGCCACACTTCCTGAAATCAAACACAAGCCCTACTACTAACTGGTCACATATCCTTGTGTGAGCATATGTATCACCTGGTATCTGTGGGCGTCATCTGTCAATTTAAAGTGGGAAAGCTAAATGCTACCCTTTAGGGTAGCAGTGGGGAGCCAATGAGGTAAATAAGGCACTGACTCTTGGGGGTCCCAGTGGCTATCAGGTGAGTGGGTGGGGAACCTTGTTTGACCCAAGACTAATGTGGGCCTGGCATTCAGAGCTGTCAGAACTTTTGAATATCACCCTCTTTACCACTTTCCTCCTCCAGGAGAGGAGTCAGAGCAGATTTTAGGGAACGTAAAATGGACTGTAGAGGGAAGGCCTTTACATCCAGATAGTATGAGTAATGATGGGAAAGAGCATTTTGGGGGGCGGAGTGGTAATTGTATGAGAAACTCCTGATGACGCCACCTTGGAGGACATGTAAGACCCAGGGCATTTGGAAAGAGAGTGCTCCCAGGCTTTGTGGAAAATGGACAAGAGGGGCTGGGAGTTCTGCTCAGGCCTAGTTGTGTGAACCGGGCCCACTTACTACCAGCTTGTGTGACTTTGGCTAAGTCATTGTAAGGCTCTGAAATTCAGATCTTCAACTGAAAAATGGAACCCCAAAGCCCTGGCCATGCCCACAGGGGAAGTGGCTGTGAAGTATCAGCTCACATTTGGGTTGCCTGCTATTCCTTTTGGATCAGCCTCCCAGCAGATTTTTAAACCAAAATCCTAGAGACACTAGCTCCCAGAGTAAGGAATGGGACCCAAGCCTCCTCATTCCTGGTTTGGTGGCCTTCCTGGTGCCGCCTGGAGACTGAAGCAAGCTGGCGCTCATGTATGAATCCATGATCTTTGGTGGTCATCTGCACCTGGGACAGAAACCCCTTTAAGATTTATGGGGCTAGTGTGCGTTGCATGTGCGTGCCTCTGTGTGTGTGTCTATGTGTGTGCATGTGTCCATCAAGCTGTGTACTCTCCTAATTTGAATATCTAGCAGGTTGGTCCAATAAAAAAGCTCTAGCAAGTCCATTCTGATATGTAAATGATACCATTATAATGAAAGACAACATGCAAATCTTTTGATTTCCTTTGAGCCCTGAAGACTGGGCCAAAGGGACTTGAGAATGGTTCAGCAGGCCTCTCGGGACCTACGGAGATTGAACTACGCTGCTCTGCTGTTTTGAGGTGAATTGGGACTACGCAAATTATCTTAATCCTGTACTTCTCCGGGCTGGTAGAACAAGGCTTTGCAATAATCTGTGTGACCTCCTAGGTCCCTTTGGATGCAGCTAAACAAATAACCTCACAGGCTCCTGGGAGGGTTAGGGTCTGCAGAGCAGCCCAGACACCCTCTTGACCCCAAGTGCTGCACCACCCCCACCTCCTGGAGTCCTTTCCTTCCCCTTCCCTCCCTCAGGACAGGGTTTCTGTTTCTTCCCAGAAGGAAGAAGCTCCGCAGAAGGGACTTGCTGAGCCACCCCCACTCTGCTCCATGTTGGCTGTGTTCTCAGGTGAGCTGGCATGGGAGATCTACAGCTCGAGAAATTGGACCTAAGGCAGTAGGCCAGCAAGGGCAGCCATTTTGTCAGGCTGGGGTGTCCTGTGAAATGGTCATCCATTGCTCTGGAGGCTTCCTCCGCCTCCCAGGGGGAGAGAGGTGTCCAAGGCTTCCCCCTCTAGTCTACAATTTGAGAAGTTTTCAGTCTTTGACCTTCATCATGACCTGAGGTATTCCTGGCCTCTTCCAGCCCCGGATGTTTAACATACTGATGTGGACACTGGCCTGACGTGGATGGCTAAGGTGACCTGACTTCTGTGAGCAGAAGTTGTCAGCCTTCTACTAATCTCTAACCTACCACCTCCGACACCCTCCCAGTAACTATCCCTGATCTTAGAGGCCCCTGCCCTCAGCCCAGCCTGAGATCCTCCCCTGGTCTCTTCTCCTCTATCTAGGCTGGCACCATGCCCTCCCCAGCAGAGGTGACGGACCCATCCCATGCCCCTGCTGTCCTGCGCCAGCTCAATGAGCAACGGCTCCGTGGCCTCTTCTGTGACGTCACCCTCATAGCTGGAGACACCAAGTTCCCTGCTCACCGCAGCGTCCTAGCTGCATCTAGTCCCTTCTTCAGAGAGGCCCTGCTTGCTTCAGCCCCACTGCCTCTCCCACCAGTTACTGGGGGCCCAGCCCCCAACCCTACCGCCCCCACAGCGGCCTCCTCCTCCTCCTCCTCTTGTTCCTCCTCCTCTCCCCCTCCAGCCTCACCCCCAAGTTCATCCCCACCCCGGGTCCTGGAGCTACCAGGGGTCCCTGCAGCTGCCTTCTCTGATGTCCTCAACTTCATCTATAGCGCCCGGCTTGCACTACCTGGCGGCGGAGGGGACGGGGCAGCTGTGGCTGAGATTGGAGCTCTGGGGCGGCGTCTGGGCATCTCTCGCCTGCAGGGCCTGGGGGAGGGAGGTGATGCCTGGGTACCTCCTGCCCCAGTCCCCATGGCCACCTCACAGCCTGAAGAGGACAGCTTCGGGTCTGGGCCTGGGCCAGTCGGGGAGTGGGAGGGTGACAGGGCTGAGTCCCAGGCCTCTGACTCCCAGTCCCCCATGTCTCGGCGGCCCCTCCCCTGTCCCCGATGTGGGAAAAGCTTCATCCACCCCAAACGGCTACAGACCCATGAGGCGCAGTGCCAACGGGGGGCCGGCACTCGGGGGTCTGCAGGGCTGGGAGCTGGGGGCTCCGGCCCCAGCGGTCCTGCAGGAGTGGGTGCCTCAGCCCTGCCCCCACCAGTGGGCTTCCGAGGCGGCCCCGAGCACGTGGTGAAGGTGGTGGGCGGCCATATGCTGTATGTGTGTGCGGCCTGTGAGCGCTCCTACGTGACCCTGTCCAGCCTGAAGAGGCACAGCAATGTGCACTCATGGCGGAGGAAGTACCCCTGCCGCTACTGTGAGAAGGTGTTTGCCCTGGCTGAGTACCGCACCAAGCATGAGGTGTGGCACACCGGGGAGCGCAGGTGAGTAGCCGGGGGGTGGGGGGGGGCTGGGGATGTGAGGGTGGAGGGGTCAAGTCAGCATTCAGGGACCACACGGACGAGGGAGGGAGTGGGCAGGGCCTGGGGCTTAGAAAGCCATCGTGAGGCTGGCCTGCTCACCCACCGGCCCCTGCTCACCTGCTCTCCATCACTCACCCATCTGCCTGCCTGCGGCCCCCGTTCCTTCTGCTGTTTATTGCACATTCACGTGCAGCGTCCTAGCCTGGTGCTGTGGAGAGGGCCGAGGGGGCAGGGCAAAGTTGTCCTCCCAGGAGGGCCCACGGGGAGCCCAGGCATGTTCATCAGTAGTTATAACAGCAGTTTCGTGACATGTCCCTGCTCATCAGACATTTCCCATTCTGTCATTTGCACTTCAGCGAGAGGCTTTGTGAGTTAGGTAAGGTGTGTGATTATTTCCGGTTCACAGATGGAACAGCTGAGGCCTAGCGTCTCACAGCCGGTGTGGAGGGGCACTGAGCTAGGACTGGTGCCCCTCCTGAGGTTGGCAGGATGGGAAAAGCAGCATGAGGGTGAGCAAAGGCTGGGGGAATTAAGGTCTGAGTAGAAGGTGGTAGGGAACCTGGGAGGCTGAGGCCCTGGCTTCAGGGCCTGACTCAAGTAGCTCTGTCCCTGGCCTGTTCCCTGTGTCCTGACCTAGGTACCAGTGCATCTTCTGCTGGGAGACTTTTGTCACCTACTATAACCTGAAGACCCACCAGCGAGCCTTCCATGGCATCAGCCCAGGCCTCCTAGCCAGCGAGAAGACCCCCAATGGAGGCTACAAGCCCAAACTCAATACCCTCAAGCTATACCGCCTGCTCCCCATGCGGGCGGCCAAGCGGCCCTACAAGACCTACAGTCAGGGAGCACCCGAGGCCCCTCTTTCTCCAAGCCTCAACACACCGGCCCCTGCAGCAATGCCAGCCAGCCCACCACCCGGACCCCCGACTGCCCCACAGCCTGGCCCCCCACCCTCTGTCATCACGTTTGCCCACCCAGCTCCCTCTGTCATTGTTCACGGAGGCGGTAGCAGTGGTGGCGCAGGGGGTGGGCCAGCCAGCACAGGGGGGGCCCAAGCCGCCTCAGTCATCACTTACACTGCTCCTCCAAGGCCCCCCAAAAAGCGTGAGTACCCACCCCCTCCCCCCGAGCCTGCAGCCACACCAACCGGCCCAGCCATAGCGGGCAGCCCAGCAACGGCCGCAGGGCCCGGCACGGCCACAGAAGAGGCCAAGGGCAGGAACCCACGGGCCGGAAGGACTCTGACCTACACGGCCAAGCCAGCTGGGGGCATCGGCGGGGGCGGGGGCCCCCCTGCAGGGCCCGGCCGGGGCCCCTCTCAGTCACAGGCCCCGCCGCCGCTGTGCCAGATCACCGTGCGGATTGGGGAGGAGGCCATCGTCAAGCGCCGCATCTCGGAAACTGACCTGCGTCCTGGGGAGCTGAGTGGAGAGGAGGTGGAGGAGAGCGAGGAGGATGAAGAGGAGGATGAGGAGGACGAGGAGGCCGAGGAGGAATCGAAGGCCGGGGGTGAGGACCAGCTCTGGAGGCCATACTACTCATACAAGCCCAAGCGCAAGGCTGGAGCTGCAGGTGCCGGCAGCAGTGGGGGCAACGGGATGCCCAGAAGCCGCCGGCCGCCTCGCTGGAGACAGAAGCTGGAGCGGAGGAGCTGGGAGGAGACCCCGGGGGCTGAGGGCCCCGCAGGACGTGCCCGCGGCGAGCGGAGGCACCGCTGTGGGGACTGTGCCCAGACGTTCGCCACCCTGAGGAAGCTGCGCAAGCACCAGGAGGCCCACAGCGGGGGCTCCCACAGCTCCCGGGCCGGGCGTAGGCCTTCCACCCGTTTCTCCTGCCCTCACTGCGCCAAGGTGTGCAAGACGGCAGCTGCCCTGAGCCGCCATGGGCAGAGGCATGCTGCCGAGCGGCCCGGGGGCACCCCCACACCTGTCATTGCCTACTCCAAGGGCAGCGCCGGCACCAGACCTGGGGGTGTCAAGGAGGAGGCCCCCCAGGAGATGCAGGTCTCCTCATCCAGCGGGGAGGCAGGTGGCGGGAGCGCTGCTGCTGCTGACGCTTCTGGGACTGCCTCACTCCAGGACCCTGTCATCTCGGGGGGTGAGGAACCCCCAGTGGTGGCAGGAGGGGGCACCTATGCATACCCGCCTGTGCAGGAATTTCCACTGGCTCTGATCGGGGGCAACCGGGAACCTGGCGGGGGCAGGGGAAAACCTGGGAGTGAGGGGCCAGTGGGAGCTGGGGAGGGGGACCGGATGGAGGGGTTGGGGGCTGCCAGAGTCACCTTCTACCCTGAGCCCTGCCCGCTCGTCTACGGCCCCCAGCTCCTTGCCGCCTACCCTTACAACTTCAGCAACTTGGCTGCTCTCCCGGTTGCTCTTAACATGGTCCTACCTGATGAGAAGAGTGGGGGGGCCCTTCCCTTCCTACCAGGGGTCTTCGGCTACGCAGTCAATCCTCAAGCAGCACCGCCTACTCCCCCAACTCCACCCCCTCCAACTCTTCCTCCAACAGTACCACCTAAGGGAGAAGGGGAAAGGGCAGGGATTGAGAGAACCCAGACGGGAGATGTGGGGTGAGTTCTGGACCCCGGTACCCCCTTTCACCAGATGTCATCTTCCCTGAATCCCCCGCCACTACTAGCTCCCTGGCCTCCCTGCCCCTTGGGAGCCCCTCCACACTGTTGTGCAGGGACTCGGGGGCCCCTGGAGCTCAGGGGTCAGGCTGCTTTGTGTGAGATTGTAGTTTTCCCATCTCCTGGGAAGGGATCTTCGGTGGTTCTCCTCAGTTTTCCTCCAGGGAATGGCCTCCGTGAGGGGCAGGGCCAGCTCCCATCCCTTTTCCAGCCCTTGGGGCAACTGAGCAATATAAGTAAATGAATCTTTACTCATGACCCCCACCAGCTCTGAATGTCTAACCTACCCCCTGCTTTGTAAACCTAGGGGGAAACCATCACTCTCACCTCATGCTCCCCCCTCACTCTGAGGCGTCCTCTCAGCCCTTGCCCAGATGCTTTCTAGCACATTCCATTCTTTGTGGCCCAGGGCCTGGACCAGACCATTGTGACACCTGACAACAACCCACCTGGGAGCATGGGTTTGGATTCCATTCTTCCCAAGGGTGGGTTTCTGTGTCCATTTCTTTCATGTAAAGATGCCACGCCTTCCTTGGCTTCCATGCCATCGGATCTTCCATACTCCTCCTTGTACTCCTAGACTCTGGAGATGGCCTCTCCCAATCCAGGTCAGGGAGATGTTGGAGGGAGGGCTACCTGTCTGTTCCATGGCTGAGCACTTTCCCAGCCCAGGGCGGCACCAATCTTGGCCCTATCTTGACCCCCAAATCCAGTGGGCCCCAGATTCTTCCAAGGTGAAAGAGGTGAGTAGATCACACCTCTTCCCGCCTCTACATACGCCAGATTTGGGGCCAGCAGGGAGGAGCTCCACATGGGATGGGAAAGGAAATCTACTTTCTCCCTGTTTTTTTTTTCCTGATGGTTTCTCCCAGACTAGACCAAATAGCCAGAAAAATGATGGGAGTTGGATGGGTGGGTAAGCCCGAAATTTGCACATGACCTCCCATCCTTACTTGTACCCTCATCTTCCCCAGTGTTGCTTCCCTCACCAATCACTCCAGGTGGTTTTTGGGGAACCATCCTACTCCCATGGTGGGCTTTGGGGTATTCCCACCAACTTTCTTTCCAGAATAGCACCTTACACCCCATCTTCGTCTCAGTTCCCCACACCCAAAGATCCCAGCCTAGGCATGGGTTGTAGGGACCTTAAATAGTCCCTAATCCCTAATTTGCACTAGTTAACCCTGGTCAGGGGTCCCTATGTTTCCTTCCAGTGGGGGAGTTGAAGAAATGTTTGCTCCTAATTCTCTTTGATAACTGGGCCTCCCCATTCTGTGATTGGATAAACATTTCCCATCCCAGCCATCCCCCCGCATACAAAACAGCCCACAAAGGGAGAGCCAGTTTGGGGAAGCAAATATGATACATGGGAATTAGAGGAGTGCAGTTTAAAAAGGGGAAAAGTTGCTGTCATCAAAATGGCAGGCTTTTTTCCAGCTACTGTTTTCTAGGGCCAAGATGGCTGCCCTCTCAACAGCTGCTGAAAGGGCAAGATCATGGCTTTTGGAGGGGGTTGAGGTGGAGGGGAGGGATGGGGGCATCCACTGCCCCTCTCACCCTCTAGCATACGGCAAGGTGGAGATTTTTGACAGGCTCCCTGAATGTTAACCACGGAGGAGTGTTGCTCCTTCACTCCTTCTCTGTCTCTTTGCACTTTTCTTGGTCTTGGCCACAGTTCGAGTGAAGAGTTTCCTACTGAATGTACCAAGTTCCAATTTTTAAGGGGGGAAAAAATTTAAAACAGGGAAAAATGCAAAAAAAAAAGTCACTAAAAAAATTCCCACAAATCTTGTTTCTGGCACTTTAGAAAAACTGCAGAAAAAAGTACATAATAAAGAATGCATATATATATCTACACACAAATTATATATATATACATACACACACACACAGCGGAACCACAGGAGAGACTGAGGAAGGCCTTGGAGGCAGGCGGCAGATGCAATGACACTCCTCCTATACCCTTAACCTGCACTCCTCTGAGGCAAAAGGCACAGGAAATGGAAGGGCTTGAGGATGGACCGGGTGGGGAATTTAAATTTCAGAACAGGTCAAAATTCTAAAACCATGGACAGTTTGGGAGAACTGTGACTGTAGACATTAATTTTTTTGAAAATATGACTTAGGAAAATAGTTTCCAGAATTTGGTGGTTCTGGGCAACAAATGAGATTGTGGCAAAATGGAGATTAAAGTATAAAATATATTGGAGTTAGGGGATACTTGAATATTGTAAATTTCAGATGTTTGAAATTTGGTATTTTGCAATCTTGTCTTTCGGAAAGCATCAAGTCTTACCAGTTTGTGTCCTCATTTCCCATGTTCCCTGGGAAGAAGGGTGATGGTGGGGCGAGAAGGCCACTGGTTCTGTGCCGCAGCACGCAAGATTTAGAATCCTACAGACTCTAGCTCTATATGTAGTGAGGACCCAGATTTAGAGAAACTGACCAATATTTATCTCCGCAATTGTGTGTGTGTCCAACTTTCTAGGCCAATAAACCAACAAGACAAACAAACTGTGCTCCGCAGTGGGATGCTAGGTGCAATTATTTGTGTGGCTGTTGGGTCTGGCTGGAAAGGAACATGCTTACCTTGTTTCACAGGGATCCCTGGGAATTGTAGCCCTATTATCCCTCTTAGGACAACAACTTCCAGCAACTGAGTAGGCATGAGGGCTAACTGACCCTAGGTACATAACTAATTGCTGCACGAGGCACTAGGCTCCAGCTGACTTTGGCCTGACCTCCAAACAGAAACATTAACTCAGTTCAGTTTACACAGCCTGCTGGGCACAAGATCTTCATGTCTCATAAAGGCTCTGCCTTAAACTGGGTGCAACCTTTTCTCCAAATTAAAAGGAAACAGGCACAAAATGTGTGATGGCCATAAAAGACATACCTTTCTCCACCCCCCAACCTCCCACTGGCTTCAACTCCTTGTCCCCCGTCCCTCCCCCGTGTTTGGCCTAGTGCTATGAAGGGGTGGGCAAGTAACATGAATGAAGCTGGTTAGGTGGGTGGGGGCTATGAGGAATTCTGGTACAAATAGCTGACCAAAGGGGGCAGTCACAAATCAGCTCCAGCAGGTTGCTTGCTGCTCATAAGGGAATCAGGCCTGGTGTTAAGTGCAGTTTTCAATTTTTTTCAAAAGAAGCCACAAGTCCAAATTTCTCTGTGAACTATCCAAGTTTTAAAAGTACTGAACTAATTCAAATTTAAAAACATTTAGGCCAACATGGGCCAAACGAGACACACTGGTTTGCAACCTCTGATACATACTATATGGTGCTTTTTGTTCCCACATGATCCTCAGACTAGGGGGCAGATACTATTAGCTTCGTTTTATAGATGTGGAAACTTAAGTACAGAGTAGTTAAATAGCTTATCCAAAGTTTGAACACCAAAGCTGGAACTTAGAATAGAGATTTTTAAAGCGTGCTTTCTTTTTCTCATTATAAATACATCCTTTTAGAAATAACCATTTTTTATCCCTAAAGATGATACTTATTACAAAAGAAAACAAATTACAGAAGGTAAAAACAGGGAAAAAGGCCACTACTCCCAACATGCAAAACATAAGCGCTATTAATTGGTGCATTTCCTCCCAGAAAAAAATCTTCCCTATTTATACAAATGTCAAGCACCTACAATAGGTCAGGACCTGTGCTAGGTGCCGGGGATGGTACAGTGAACCAGACACAGTTCCTGCCCTCCTAAAGCTTACAGTCTAGTTCTTATTCTTTGTTCCATTTTACTGAGAACCTAAGTGTGGATATCCATGGGAGCTTTTTCAAAAAGCCAGAGTAAATAAGCTGACAGTGCATTTCTGGTGGGCCCAAGGACTCCACCTGCCAAGTCCCACTTCAACACTCTCCCTAGAAACTAAATGAGAGGACTGGATTCTTAGTGAAGGAAGTAAGAGGAAGAAAGGGATAGAGTCTTGAGAATACTGCCAAAGTCAACTCAACAGGCCAAGACCCTGGTCTCAGCCCTCTGTCCTCAAGGAAAGGGATCGGTAGGGGGCAAGTGGTACGTGGCGTCCAGGAAGATGACGAGGGTCCCGACGCTGGTGAAGATGATGAAGGTCCACAGGAAAAGGCGGTCCACTACCATGGCCACAAACTGCCAGTCTTCCTTCAGCTGGGGGTAGGCAGAGGAATCTGTTCCTGAGCCCAGACCCCCAGGGAAGGCCGCCCCCAATGCCCTGTTCTCCGCCCTGGTACTCCTGGAACCGGGGATCTGAAACAAGGGTAGGCTGCGGAACACAGGAGAGCAAAACCGCGAGCGATGGATGGTAGTAAAGAGCCAATCGGAAAGCAGGAGGCTGGACCAAATGAGGCAATCTCCCAATCAGAAATAAAACCCAGTGCGAAGGGCGGAGCCTGAGTTTGCGGGTGGAGCCAAGGCCATTGAGGCCCTGTCTTGCTCCATCTTCGTCGAACTTACCGCGTCGTGGTCTTCCTGTTCCTGCAGCTGTCGAGCGATGTAGCTGATAGAGGAAACGACCTCCCGTAGCTCGGGAGGCAGGCCCACGGCCCGGTTTGGACCATCGATAAATCGCCGCAGGTCCGGGGCAGAGCATTCAGGTGGGAACCTAGAAGAGGCGGAATTGTTTGGCCACGCCCCGGGCGCAAAGACAGAGCCAGCGCCAGTGCTCCAGGCCCCGCCCCAACTCCCTCTTTCAGCACCCTGCCAGTTTTCACAACCTGAGGCCCTTCAGGCTCTCCCGCCAGCAGAGACCTCTCCAGCCTTCCCAGTTCCTCCCATCCCTGTACGCTTTAGTTCCCACCTTTCCACAAAGTGGACAGCAGAATGGATACTACAGTTCCCATGATGCTCAACCACAGCACCTTCCGGAAGCTTGGGGGGGGGGGCCCTGCCTCCGCAAGTCTTCTGGGAACTGTAGTTCTCCCTCTCCCTTCTATGTGGGCGATGGGGAGTAGGTACTACCTGTTGGGTTTGGGGAAGAGAAAATCACTTGGTGGCTTCCGGATGAAATATTCATCTGTTCCCCGACCCCATCCACTTCTTGGAGAATCCCTGGGGGCTACAGGAGGTGGCTCCGGCATCTGATCTCTCTCAGGTTTGGGTCTCTTCAGACCCAGGTACAGAGGGAGTTTGTGGATGAAGATCTGCAGAGTAGAAAAAAGCGTGCTGGAGGGGGCTCTAGTGCTTTCAGTGCAGAAAAGAAGCAGCCAACTGCCCCCACTCCTTAAGTCAATGCCTGCTCATGCATGCATAGGTCCCACAGGGCTACACAGACAAGTAAATGCAACTGCACAGCTTTTAGAGCTCTTAAGTGGATTGGGAGGCATTCTGATTGGAAGAAGTTCTGAGGGCTTCCACCTGGTAGTACCTAACCCTGAGAATGTTTCCCTGGGATCCTGGATGGACAGGATTGACAAAAAGAGTATGGGATCTATGAAATGATGATAGGAGAGTAAAATTAATTGTGCAACATTTCAACACCCAAGAGGCTCTGCCTGGCATGTCGACACTCTACCAGGAGTTGTAGTTCTCCCTTGGGGCTGTGAAGGGGAAGGCTGAAGTTGCTGGGAGGGAGGAATGACACCTGTACAAAAAGCCAAACAATAGGATTGTGAGTTAATACAGGTTGGAGGAGGTGATCTTCTTACCTGACGAACCCAAAAGGGCATTTGGTGGGTGTGGGGTGAGCGATGGTGCAGGTTGAGGACTACGACGCTAAGGATAACTGAGAAGGTGACGAGGATCATGGTAAACATGAGGTACTTGATAATGATGGGGACAGACAGAGAGGTCTCAGGCACTTTGTCTGCCAGAAGCAGCAGGAACACAGTAAGGGTCAGCAGGGCAAAGATGGAGAGCCCCATCTTCTCTCCTTGCGGGGTAGAAAGGAAAGATGGAAGATTAGACTCTACTAGAAGTCAGTCTCCATGGCATAATCAGTGACCATGTCTCCAGCCCATTCAAGGACAGGCTTTTGGAAGGGCCACCTGCATGCAAACGACTCCTATATTTATACTTCCAGCCTCAACTTATTCCCCTAAACTCCAGACTTATATCCACCTGCCTACTTCACCTCTCCACTTGGATGTCCAATAGATAATATCAAACTTAACATGTCCAAAACCTAATTCCCTTACCACCAACTTCTCCCATGTCATAAAAGACAACTCCATCTTTCATGTGACTCTGGCCAAAATCCTTTTGAGTCATTATCAACTCTCCTCTCTCTCTCATCCCATATCCAATCCATAGCAAGCCCTATTGGCTCTATCTTCAAAATATATCCTGAAACTCATGATTTATCACATCTACCACTACCACCCTGCTACAATCCACCATTCTGAGTTATTATGAAGACCCCCCCTTTGCTTTATCCCTTGCCCTGCTGCTGACTGTTAAAGAGCAGCCAGATTGACCCTGTTAAAATGTAGATATGATCAGATCACTCCTCTTCTCAAAACCTTCCAGTGACTTCCCATCTCCTTCTGCAAAAAAGCTAAAGCCCTTACTATGGTCTACAAGGCCTTCACATTAGCTCTCTGACTTCATCTCGTTTTCCCTCTTGCTTACTTCATTCAGTTATATTGGCTATTTCTGGAATATGCAAGGCCCACTCCCACCTCAGGGCCTTTGCATTCACTGTTAACTCCCCTGGTACATTCTTCCCCCACATACCTGCCAGGGTCATTCTCTCATCTCTTTCAGATTGTTGTTCAAATATTGATCAAATATTTTCTTTTTAGTGAGGCATTCACTGATCACCCTATTTTTAAATTGCAACTCCTATCCCCACTCTCGTCCTCCCCAATCCTTTTTCCAACTTCTTTTTCCTCCTTAGAACTTGTCTTCTAATATACTGTCTAATAGATTTACGCTATTTTGTTTATTGACTCTCCCTCACTAGAACCTAAACTCCATATGGGCAGTGATTTTTGTCTTTTCTATTCACTGATATATTCTCAGTGGCTACCACATTATAGATGCTCAATAAATAGAGTGGTATTAATGAATGGACCAACGCCTATAGCTTTTTCAGCAACTAAAGGGTAATTTGAGGGATTTAAAAATGAAACACAGTATATAAGGATACACCAGGTGGCTAATTATTCTTGTGACATACAACAGGCACTGCAAACTTGCTGGAAGATATTGAAGTAAAATAACTTTTATGATCCACTTTGTTAGTCCTATAATATTGGGTTCCAAGATTTGCCCTGCTCAGGAGAAGTAGAAATTACATTTTGAAGTGTGTTCTAGAGCTGCATCACTTTCCTTCCCTAGAAAGAGAGAGGACTTGATGCCACAGAGAAGGAAAACATGTTTTGACTACTAGAGTTAAGGATATGGGGTCTCTGAATCAGTTTGGCACTAACCAGGCTTGGAATAGTAACACCACCTCTCTCTGTGTAATGTCAGGCAAAAGACTTAAGCTCTCTCAGCCTCTTTACAGTCCTCTGTAAAATGAGAAGACAATTCAGTTTTTATCTCACAGAGTTGTAAGGATTAGAATTGACTTAATATATGTAATAACATCTTAATTGTATTACCTTATAGCAAGTACTCAAAAATAGTAAAAACAATCCCAACATTTACATAGAATTTTTGGCTCCAGGCATAGTTCTGTTAACTCAGTTAATCTTCAAAATAATCCTATGCAGTAGGGACAATGATTGTTCCTATTTCCAGATCAGGAAATTGAGACACATAAAGATTAAGACATTTACTCAAGATTACTCTGTTACTCCATTATGCTGCCTCCTAGAGATATGTTGGCTACTACTTCCAAGGGAGATAGGGGGTTAAGGGACTGGGAGATGTCTAAAAAGTGGGGGAGGGAGGATGCCAGGAATGGGAAAAGGGAAACGGAGAGTTGTCTAAGCCCAGGAGTTTGTTGGTCAGAGGAGTGGAGGTTCGAAGGATAAGATCCTAGAATTCTGAAGGGAAGAGTTCAGAAATTACTGGACGGAGAGAATTGGGCAGCAGAGGAGAGGCAGAGCCTAAGGTTGGAGGGAAAACCTGGACCCAGATGGCAAGGCTTTGGTTAAAGGGAGAATCAGGGTGAGATTACGGAAGCACAATCGAAAGCAGGTAGCTATTGCCTTGGGTTGGCAGGAAAAACTTGCCTGGATTAAGGGTGGAAAGGAAGAAGCCAAGCAATTGGTAAAAGGGAGGTTTGCAGTCCCTTCTGCCTTACCTGCATCTGGCGGCAGGTAGAAGACGAAGATGGCCAGGAGAGTGATGAGGACGCACGGCGCAATGACATTGACCAGGTAGAAGAGAGGCTTCCGGCGAATGATGAGGTAGAAGGTGACTTCTTGATGCTGTCCTTCCCCCCTTCCCCTAGGATCTACTGGTGGCTGAATTAGCCGAGAAGGCTTGTGGATAATCTCCCACTGGCCATTCTCTGGGAGGAAAGAAGGAAGGACAGCAGAAGAAAAAGAGGTGGGATTTCCTTACTGTGCCCAGTATGGCTTTCTCTGCCACATCCTAGACCTCAGGGGGTTGATGTGATGGGGGGGAACTGTGACACTGGGCTGGGAAGCCCATCTCTAATAAACTTGAACAAGTCTCAGTTTCCATATCTACAAAATGTAGATGGGTCATACCTGTCTTGCTGACCCCACAGGGCTGTATTGGGTATCGCAGACAGGTGTATTTATCAGCCTGTTAGAAGCTAGAAATCATAAAGCCCGTGGACATGGGAGCCATGCCCACTCACCAATGAAGGTCCCTTCATGAATGTGCACTTCCTGCTGCTCTTGCCCATCAGGATCCAAGCCAGTCTGCAGGCTGACCTCTGAGCTGTCATAGCTATAGGAACTGAACACCATGGTGCAGTTCTGCCAGTCAAAGGGGAAGTAGGTGACCTAGATGGAGTGCAGAGTCACCAGAGCTGCCAGAAAACTGGTTTGGGGCTGGGGTGTTGGGGAGGTTACAGGGCAGATAGGAGTCAAAGGTTATGGGGCACCAGGGAGATAGGGACCACCAAGGGGGGTCACAGGGAGGTGGGGGCACAGAGGAATCGTAAGGTTATTAGGAGAGGCCATGGGCAATGGAGCGGGATCGCCTAGGAAGACTGGAAATGAAAGTGTACAGAGAAGATGAAACTCAACGAAAACTCGGGAGGGCAAGAGAGACGTGAAGGTCATGGGGGAAAATGGAGGAGGAATGGGAGTCGCGGGGAAATCAGGATGTCTCAAGAGAGGCAGGGTTTCTAAGAGCTTTGGGAGCCCAGGCGGAGCCTAGGGACCTGGATGCTGCAGCTGCTGCGATAGATGCCCGGAGGCTGCCAGCGCAAGGAGCCGTCGGAGGACACCTCGACGTTAATGTCCAGAGCGAAGTCAAAATTTCCGTCATTGCTGCAGGAAAGGAATCCCGCCTGGAATCAGGCTCCGCCCTCCTGATACCCCACCCCTCCAGAGGCCCGGTCCACCTCCCAATCTTTGGAAAGATCCTACTTGTTTAGCAGCACCACGTCTGGCAGCCACACGGATTCAGCCGTAATGCGGAGTGAATCGATACCCTCGTGCTCCGCAGGCTCCCAGATCAACCTGTAGTCAGTCCACGCCTAAGGAAGCAGAGGCTGAGGGCCTGTCCGGGGGAACTTGGGATATCGGAAGGAAGCCCGGGAAAAGAATGCAAGGAGCCTAGCAGCACAGACAGAGGCTCTGGTTCTGGAGGCCGGAATTCTGACTCCGGATCCACCTTCACTCGTTGGACCCCATCAGCTAAGTACCCCTTCCCTCACACTGGGCCCCCAACTTTTTTTTTATACAATTTATTTTATTTTAGTATCATTAACCTACAATTACATGAGCAATATTGTGATGATTAAACTACCCCCTTCATCAGGTCCCCCCCACCAACCCTATTACAGTCACTGTCCATCAGTGTAGTGAGATGAGAATCACTACTTGTCTTCTCTGAGCTGTACAGTCCCCCCCGTGCCCCCCCACCCTATGCCTGCTGGGCCCCCAACTTTTAAGTCTGTAAAAATGAGGAGTTTACACTAGCTATCCTCTAAAACAGTTTTTCAAACTGCAATTAGAAACCTTTTAGTGGGTAAGGAATCAAATCAGTTGCCCCAAACCAGTGTAAAAAAAGGGGGAGGTGGTTTCCTGAAGCTTTTGTTTCAGTTATAAATGGGTCATATGAGATCATGATGCAAAAAATATTCTTACTGGGCCAGACATTCAAGGAAATTGTAAAGGCAGAACGCACTTTCCCACCCCGTGGGGGTCTCCGTACCAGGTCTAAATACACCTTTGTGTTCATCTCCTCATCCTTCTCGTTCTAGAAGGGAAAAGGTTAAAGGGTAGTGAGGTAAGTGGAGAGGAAAAAGTAGACTCGGCTGGTCAAGCTTTCGTCGGAAACTCCCCTTTTCCCGAGTCTCAGCCTCTTGGGTCCAAGCCCCGCCTTCTAGAAGCCGCGTCAGTTTAAGCCCCACCTCTATCACAGAGGTCTGTACTCCAGTGGTCTATACGGCCAACCAATTAATTTACAGGTCCTGCCCCCACGCCGGCCTTCCTCCTGGCTCTGTCCCACAGCTCATAATTCACCCAACCCAGAATCTCCGGTTGTTGTGGTTTATTGAACCTGTTCTGCACCGAGCTCCGCCCCATGCCCGTGACCCCGCCCCAAGACCTGCCCCCAGCCATGAGCGACCCCCAGCTTCACTTCAAGATCCGCCCAAAGGCCTGTTCATCATCCTACTCAGCTCTACCCATGCAGGTCCAGCAGCCATGCCCACAGCGTGTCCATTGGTTTGATTGTGACCCAATCCGGGCTAACGGCCGCGTCTTTCGCCCTGCCTGGTCTCGTCCCAGGCCCCGCCCCCAGCCGACCGTCCCTGGAGCCTTGCCTAAAGCCACGCCCCAGTTGGTAGGGGGCCCTGACTTCCAAACCTGTGTGCACCCTCACCAGGCTGATGAGTTGCGCCAGGGTGAGACCGATGCTGACCCGGACGCGGTCTCCCACGTCCCGTGCCGGCCGCACCGAGCTATCGTAGCCCGAGAAAAGTTTCTCGAGTAGCCGGCCCTCCGCCGGCGAGCCACGGACGCCTGCAAGAGGAGAGTACTAAGTGAAGCCATGGGGCACAGCCACGACCCCTGGCCCAGTAACTGCTCCTTTGAGGCTCAGACTTACCCTGGACAAGCGGCGCCCCCAGGGCCCCCAGCAGCAGCAGCGCCCCTAGGGTCATATCCTAGCCGTTTTGCTCAGTGAGTTCGCTAAGTGAGCCACCGGGACAACTAGCACAGGGGAAGTGACGAGGCGCCCAGGAATGTGCACCTGTTGTTGGGGGGCAGCCGCCTGCCCACCCGCTCCGCCCCTGGGACTTTGGTCCCGCCCCATGTAACTGCCAATGCCCGCCACCCACAGATGACACACAATACTTTAGTTGTATAAATCGTCTTTAATTGAGAGCATGGAGTGGAGACTCGATCCCTTGGGAGCAGAGCCAGGAGATGGGTGCAGCCTGAGCGGGGTCTGTGTGGGAGAGGGGAGCATCCACCCCTCTTGTAACAAGCCAGAAGTAGAAAGAGCCTGAGGAAAAGTGGTCGGCCTCTGAGCCCTAGCCCCCTTTAGGACCTCCTCAGTCTACCCTGCCCAGGTCAGAAGCTATTCAGAGTCTTCCTCCTAGTTCCTGGTGGGTTCCTGATCTTTTTCAGGCCTGCCCCTAGCTCTCTATGCTTTTCAGAGAAATCTAGTCAGGCCCTTTTTGGGTACCTAAAACCCAGCTGAGGTTCTAAGCTGTAAGGTGAAGAAAGTTCTATTCAGTTAGAAGCTCTGGGGGTACATGAGGTCTAGAGCCTAAGAGGCCCTCACCCTCCTTAGCCCAACCTATAGGGGAAAGGGGACTTATTGCTGAATTGGATCTCCTCACTGGGGGTTAAAGCTCTGTCCCATTTGTCCTTTTTATTCTAGACCCATTACCCAAAGACCTCAGCTTTAAAGGGGACCTGGAAGGAATCCTACTGAGATAGCTAAGTCTTCATGTCTCTCCAATCCGGGCACAGGTCCAATCATGCCATGGGTTTAGCCCCCTTCCCCATCGCAGCTTCCCCACTTGAGCCAAGTATTCCTCCCAAAACTCCTCTGCCCTTCCTCATATTCTGTTTCCGTGTCAGGACCCAGGTGAGCTGCAGGAGCTAGAAACTGCATTCTATAAGAAGACTAAGATTTTTAGAAAGTCTAGGAAAAGCAAGAAAGTGGTTCTTGATTCATCCGGAGCTTAGTTCTTTATGAATCATAGCCAGGTCCTTTCCAGAGCTTGTTTTTAATCGATACACTAGAGAAGGTGGGAGGGT
The DNA here is from genome assembly GCA_029783875.1 of Phataginus tricuspis. Taxonomy (NCBI): domain Eukaryota; kingdom Metazoa; phylum Chordata; class Mammalia; order Pholidota; family Manidae; genus Phataginus; species Phataginus tricuspis. The sequence goes on along the minus strand of JAQQAC010004778.1, from coordinate 9,952,139 downwards.
GAATCTAGAACTTACTCTAGAGCAATAATATGGCTATATAGGTCCCAGTTCCATCCAGGAGGAAAGGGCTGAGAGTTGTGGTCATGTCCTACAGCTGAGATTCAGAAGGAAGCATGGCACCATGTGTGTCTAGAACACCATGCTCTAGAGGTGTCTTTGGGATAAGAAAGTTAAATCTGTGGTGATCTGAGACTGGTACCAGTTTAGACCAAGGCCAACAGCTGGAGAGGGCTCAAATCTAGCTTCCCTCTACTTAGAAACCAGGGGTCCATCTGGGTCAAGGACAGAAGCTTGATGGATCCAGAACAACCTGGCAACATGCCTGCATTCCAGCACAGAGCCTTCCCAAAGAGATGGCCCTGGCTGGGATGCCTGGTGTTCCAGAACCTGTTCAGAACAAGGCAGAAGGTGGAGTAGGGAAGGAAGGAAACGAATCCCGAGCTCCAGTGGACCTATAAATCTATGGCTCAGTGGCAATGAAGAGGGCAAAGGGCTCCAGGAACTGGCTGATCCCAGGGTGGGGTGTATTTATGCCCTGGTTCCATCAGTTTTGGAACACCCAGTGCCACCTTAGGAAAAGGCTTTGGGGATATGTGAGTGTGGAAGGAAAGATGTGATCAGCCAGGACCATTTTTAGACATCCCCTTTTCTGACCCCGTCCCAGGCCCAGGGATCTTGCAGCCCCAGAAGTCACAGCCAGCCCCTGGGCTCCCTCAGGGTAGAGCACCTGGTAGGACCTGGCTGCTCAAGGCATGAGTGTGGCTGCAGGGGTGAGAGCAGGGACAGGAACAGGGCTGGGAGACAGGCTGTGGTGGTGGCTGGCTCAGTGAAAGTGCAGGGAGCCTCCAGTCCAGGGAATACACTTCAATGAGCAGGGGGACTGGAAGGGGAGGTCTCAGGGACACTGTGGAGAGAAGGCTCCCGGTACATGGCCACTGTGAAGGGGAGAGAGAGAAGCAGGAAGGAGAGTTAGGCACAGAGAGACTAGGCAGAATCACAGCTCTGAAAGGGCTCCCTTCCCCTATACTCATCCTCTGGGAACCCCAACCCATACAAGAAGAGCTCCCCAAAGGCCAGAGCCTTCCTGGCTTGACCTGTCAATACAGGTGTCCTCTTAACACTTGTAGCCCCTGAACCAGGTGTCACAAAATGTCCATGTCAAAATCAATACCCTCCCACGTGGCCCACCTTATCTTGAGTCCATACTCACCCTCCAGGAGCTTGGGCACAAAGTGGGCAGCTGCCTTGGTCTTCTTGACTCGATTTCCCTTCATGACTTGGCCCTCCTTGTCCAGGCCCAGGTACCAGGCCCGGCCAGAATGGCACTGGCGATAGAGGGCAGAGGCATATAGGACATAGTAATTCTCAAAGACACACTCCTTAAAGCGACACTCATCTGTGAAATGTGGCTGAGGAGACAAAGACCCAGAAAGGCAGGTATAGACAGAGAAACCAAAAGACACATCACTGGACAGAAGAGAGCCCTGGGAAGAACACGCCAGGATGTAATCTATACATTTCAGCTAGGAGGGCCAACTTCTGAGTCCATGCAGGAGCTGAAAGAAAGGGGGATGAGGAAGAGTCTGGCAGGCTCCTGAGGGTTAGGAACTAGATTTTGGCAGGCCCTAAAATAAGAAGATAACTTCTCTCCACTCTATTCCCAACCTCTCATCATCCCCTACCCTGAATGACTTGGGAAGCGAATAATAATGAAGTCTGGAGGAGGAAGGATGAGAAATGGGGCCCTACAAGGCTGAAAGAGTTGGACATGCAAAGAGTCTGGGGCATTTGGGGGCCTGTGTGAGGAGTAGGGGTGGAAATGACCCCAGAGGAGGATCTCTGCAGTGGGCAGGCATCAGGGAGAGCTGGAAGGAGAGGGAATCCTGAGCTGTAAAATATCTGTACTTAGGAAGATTGGAGTTGGTGGGAGGTCCACAAACCCCAGGCGCCTCAGCCTCATGGTCTCACCGAGCTGTAGAGCAGCCCCTCAGCATTCATAGCCATGTAGTGGCCCAGCTTGGCACTCTGGATGGTGACCACACGAAGGCCCACGGGGATCAGGTTGAAGTGGGCTGGGAGTGGAGAAAGGGGGCATCAGTAAGTAATGCAGGCTTCAAACCCTCAGCGGAGCCCCCATTCCAGTTCCACTTTTTCCCTTGAGGCTCAAGAAGCCAGAATGAAAACAACAAAAACTGAAGTGGAAATAGGATTGTCATCTATTCCTATTTCCCACTCTCCCCATATCCCCACCCAACAGCTGGCTTCCCCTCTCACTGAAAGAGCTGGTGTCCTCTGGGGCGCCCTGGATGCTCCCATCGGGATTCGCCTGAAGGTAGAAACCCTGGCGGCAGAACAGTTTGGTGACGATGCCTTTGAGATGAGGCTCTGGAGAGAGAGACATTCATCTTTGAAAACGACATCTCTGTTCCCAGAAACAATCCTACACTTGGCGGGATCAGAGGAAAGAAAGGAGAATGGAAGAAAGGAAGGGGGTCCCAGGGCCCCCTCCAAACAAGCTCTCTCCCGCCTCTCTTTGACTCCTGAGGAAGCTGGGATGTGGGTCCTTCTGCTTTCTCTTAACTCCTAACTTTCAGATTAATTTATTGAAATCTATTGAAATGGATTAATTACTACTTTACAGCTCAACCAGAAAGAGAGGAGGGGAGAAAAGAGGATAAGAAGGGGTTAGATACATGAAAAGGCAAGAGGACAGAGGAGATGGGAAGGGCTGCAGAAGGGGTAGTGTGTTTGCGAATGTGGGGGTAGCAAGGTGACCACAGGATAGGGGCGCCCCCTCAGGGGGGGGAGTGGGACTGGGCCTGACGCTGACTCAGCACCTGCTGCTGCGGCTGCAGCTCGCTTGGCGCGGGCCTCCCCTTGGCTCAGCACCGGCCTGTCTGACACTGGCCCATCTGTCGTCTGTCTGTCGTCTGTCAGTCTGTTGGCTCGTGGGGGCCCAGTCCTCCCTGAGGCTCAGCCTCTCCCCTTCAGCCAGGTAACCGGGCTAGGGTTTGAGGGGGGTCGTTCGGTACCAAGTCAAGGAAATGGGGGGAGGTGCCGGGAGACTGAGAGAGAGGCTGAGTCACGTGGGGACCCGGTCCCACTCAGTGGGTGGGCTGAGGACCGTACCACTATGGAGGGTCGGCGGCGGGGTGAGGCGGGCGCGAGGGGGCTCCCCTAAGGAGCTGGGAGCGGGCGGGAGCGGGGCCAGAGGGATCCCTGCCTGTCGTACCTGGACGGGGACCACACGCTAACCCTCACAACGCTCCTTCCCCGTCGCTTGTTCTCGGCCGACCTCCCTCTACCCCCTTGTAGGTGGTACGACCCCCCAAGTCGCCGCGCGGGTCTACAGTCTTTACTGTGTCAGAGTTCCTCGCGGCAAAGGGTCCCCTAAGAATGTGGGACCCGACTGCGGAGTCGTGTAGGGGATATAAGGGGGTGCCCGTCTCCCTTGCTGAAGCGCAGGTCACAGAGGAGGGCGCACAGAGGGGCGGGCCGGCGAGGTGGCTGCAAGGACACCCGGGGGAGACCTGGGGAGATTGGCGCCAAACCAGGCAAGCTCGGCCAGGAGGAACCGAGCCAAGGCGTGGAGGAGCGGGAGAACCGGGGCGGGGGCGGGGCTGCCGGAGCCGCAGAAACCCTCGGGGTGACCGAAGCGTTCGGAACCCCCAGGCACCCTCCGTTTGGGATTGAAAGAATCGCGAGAGCCGGCACGTAGGCGGAGGACGGTGGGGGTGGGGACTCCTGTGTTGGGCGGGGGTGGGGGAAGGTTGGGGGGACGAGCAGGAGCGGCAAGGCTTCGGGGCGCCAGACTTAGCTCCTCAAGCCTTCCCTTGCTCTCGAAAGCAGGGAAACCGAGGCATACCCTTGCAGGGACTTTGTTGCCCTGGCCCACTCCCTTTCACTTGCGGGGAGCCCCCCTCAGTTGGGCCCCATGCTTCCAAGTCCCTGGCTTCAGCCTCCCAGGCAGAGAGACCCCAGGCCCGGAGACCCCGCTCCAGCCACTCACCCGGGCCGCGAGTCGGCCGCGCGGGCCGCCCCCCGCACAGTCGCACCTTGGACAGCAGGATGAGGAGCTGCTTCTGGCAAAGGGACTTGGTGCCGCGGGGACACACGCGCCGCTGGGCCGAAACCGGTCGGCTGCCCCCGGGTTCGCGAACCTCCCGCTTCTGACGGATCAGGCTACTGGCCAGTGCCGCCATGGCTCACCGGGAGGAGACACCCCCAAACCGGCAGGCGCCCGGAGCGCGCTGGGCTCCCCAGAGAAGCCCGCTCGCTAGGGCATGCTCTTGACGCTGCGGTCCCAACTCACCCGGCCCCCCACCCCCACAGTACTTGAGGATAAGCCCCAGACCCCCAACTCCGAGAAGCCAGCTCCCACCCACCCTTGTGCCCCGAGCTAGCTCCACCAGATCCAGCAGCCAACGTACCTCTCAGTTAACTCCACCCTCGCTTTTTGCCCCTTACTGAAACTACCCTCGGATTCTCTGCTCTCCAGTATCCCTGTTCCCCATTCACCTATCCCAAAGCCAAGACCCTCAAAATTTCCAAGATGTGGTCCTAATCCCCCCAGGCACCTTTCCACACTATTTGAGGGCCCAGCGCTCCTGACACATCCACTCCTGTAATCTAAAGGGTGCAGGTCTTTAGCTCACCCCACCTCTGCTGAGGCATTGCCAATGTCAGAGAGGAACCCGACCGTGGTGTCTTTGCCACCCTGTAAATGGAAAGGATCTCCACTTTCTTCACTGAAATCCCCAGAAACTATGTCTCAGAACATCCAGGCTGTCCCCCTTCAGTGAAAAGGGTTCCCAGACCCTGTCTCTGGACCATACCTCTTTTTTCACCAAATCACCCCAATTTATAGTGGCACAGGATTCAGCTGCTGAGCCCCTTTCCTCACCATGTTACCCTCCACTCCTTTTGAAATCACCTCCAAATCCACCCTTCCTAGTAGATATACCACTTGGTTGTCTGGAGGGTCCTCTGTCACCTCGAAATGAGGAGCATCCAGCTGTTTTTTTGTTTTGTTTTGTTTTTCCCTGGCTGCCCCTTAATTTCCTTGGGGACAGTTGGTACTGTTTAGATCCCACACCCTCCTATCCAACCAGCCCCCAGGAGAGGAGTGCACCCACGTTGTCACCAATGCCCAAATATGAACAGGCCCCTGCAAGTCAGAGTGTATCAGTTTCTGCGATAGGGCTTCCTCGTCCTCCCCGGGACTGCCCATAACACCCCCTCTTTCTTCCCCGACGCCCCTCAACCTGTCCTGTCTTGTTGATTCGGCGACGGGTGGCGCTGGCTCCGGTTCCAGGCTCCTCCCTCCCTGTGCCCCGCAAGCAGAGGTTCCCCTCACGCCCTGCTAGGCGCCCCGGACCCCCAGGAGGAGTGAGGATGTCTCTTCAGAGCGCTCTGGTCCGCCGAAGTCAGAGCATTGGGCCTGGCGGCTGGACTAAGCGTAGCGGCGTTGGCAGCGGCTGTGGGGAGCTGAGGCGGCGTCTGCGACAGCAGCTCCCCCTCCTCTGAGAGCCGGCCCGGGGGCGGAGACGCCGGGAAGGAGGGGGTGAAACTGGGCGGGCGGAACATTAGGGTGCCTTGGAGGCAGGGAGTGGGGACTGTCGTAGAGACAGGCGCAGCAGAGTTAAGGCCGCAAGTCTCAGGGTTCAGAGGAGGAGGGACAGCGAGGTGACTCCACCGAACGGAACCCTGGCTGGGGCAGAAAAGAGGTTGGGCTCAAGATCGATGGAATGGCTGACGCAGCAAGAATGGAGGAAGGGACCCTACTGCCCGGGATGGGAGGACAGAACTGAATGAGAAAAGTGAGGGAATATTGAAGAGAGGGGGGCAGTGGTGAGATCTACCCTGGGGCGAAATCCGACCTATTAAGGAGCTCTGCTTTTGGGTGAGCCAAGCTGGTCAGTGCCCGGTCTCCATTCTTCTCTCCTTTCCACGTTTTGTCAGCAAATATATTCCCCCAACCCTATTGACTCCTAAGAGAATAAACCTTAAAAACGGAAAGATCTTATAAGATGGTTTCTGGAGGCTGCGCTGGGGCAGGCGAGTGGAGACGCCGTAATGGGACGATCTGTGAGAGGGTTGGGCAGGAGGAGGCCTTCTAGAACGAGATCTTTGGGCCAGGGCGCTCAGTCGGCCTCCTAGGGAGCAGTCCCCTTACATCCAGCAAACAGAAGCACTTTCCATGCAGGTAGGAGCAGCGTCTTTAATGGGCCCCGCCTCCTACACCAGCTAAGCCGCCCCCCTTGCGCGCAGCCTTGGCCTCCTCCACAGCCGCGCGCAAGACGCCGGCAGGGTCCCCGCGAAGCCGGGCCAATGACCCGAGCAATGCAGCGCCGCTGTCCCCCGCACGGAGCTTTCTGCTCCCCAGAAAATAGTGGGGCAGCGTCCCGGCCTCGAGCACACGACCCAGTTCATCCAGCAGCCCGAGGCAGCAGGCGCCCGCATTCTCCGGCCGAGCCAGATAGAGCGCCGGCAGCCGCTCGCAAGCCCAGTAGAGCAACGTCCGCAGGAGGTAGGGCGCCGCGGTTCGTGTCCCGGCCACCAGCGGTCGCAGCAGCGCCTGGGCTGCCGCGTGCGCTTGCAGCAGTGGAGCTGGTATGCGCGCCTTGAGCGCCAGCTCCTGGCGAGCGAAGCAGAGCTGCCAGCCGGAGGCGCCCGGTCGCTCTGTGCCTCCACCAGGCACCAGGTAGAAGGAGGGGGTCTCGGAGGCCAGCGGGCCGGCCCACGAATGGCTCCGAGCACCCTCAGGCCAACCGGCCACAGTAACCACAGGGACCAAGTCGAAGAGCAAGAGGCGACGCGGGGGCCCTGGCGTCGCCAGCAGGACGGTGGAGAAGCCTGCGTGGCGAGCTGCGTGGACCAAGCGCGGGGCACTGGGGACCGGGAAAAGGGACTCAGCGACCGCGGCCAGCGAAGCAAAGAACCACGCAGCCACCTGAGCGGGGCACAATGTGGGCCATGCCTCCCAAACTTCCGAAGGCTGTGGGACTGGGCTAATGACCGCTGCTTTGGTGACGTCACCATTTTGGTTTTTCAAGGGTGCAGAAAAACAAAGGTCCGTTAAGTGTTGCTGAGGCGACTCGGGCCCGTTAACGTTACTAGGTGCTTCCTCCAAAGACACGTGCAGCTCAGGCTCAGTGCCATAACCATGCAGCTGGCCCACAGACCTTTGTCGGTCCTTGGGAGTTCCTTCGCTTTCTGTTGGGTGGATCGAATCACGTCTTCGTGAGACTGGGGGTCCTAGGCAATCCTGCCATGCCTCTCGGACCGAGGTTCCGCGTATGTGCTCTGGGAGGCAGAGCCACGCAGAACAGGATTCCACGTCCAGTTGCAGCTCCTGACCAGTGCCGTCTACCGAAACCACCGGCACCAGGAGTGTGAAGCCGGCGTCGTAGTGAGGTCCGCGAGCGTAGGGCCCTAGGGGAGTAGGCCCCAGATCCAGAGAGCCCTCGCGAATCCCGCCACGAAGCAGCAGAAGTTCCGCCTGGGGAGGAAAGCGGGGGTCCCGACGGTGAACAAGGCCTAAGGGAAGAGAGGGATCGTGTGGGCGTGACCCAAAGCCGGGAAGGGGCGGGGTTCAGAGCTGCGAGCTCCCGAAGGAAGGGAGGGTTACTTACCAAGCAAGGAAAAGACAAAGTCCTTGGCCTGAAGGAGGTCTGGTCCCGGCTTGGACCCGTCAGTCCAGCTCTCCTGCACGCCCAGTTCCTCGATCAGCTGGGTTAGTTCCTGCAACTGCGCTCCGGAGCAGAAGTCGATGTCCGTGAGCGGCCGGGCTGGCGCTGGGGGCGGCGGGCCCCACCAGGGAGCACTTCCCCAGACCGCGGAAGCCATGTGGTTCTATCGTTTTGGAATAGGGAAAACACGGACGAGAGAAAGAACGGGCTGTTCCTTTGTTTCCGAAAAGTCGCTCCTATTCTCTTCCAGAAGCCGAGATGAATACCGCAGACACTGTCCGTCAATGGGTCTGCGTATGAAGGGCTCTAAATTTAGTCTTGAAAACGAACAAATAAATACCTCTTCTGTCCTTGCCCTTTTCTCACATTTTGGTCTCCTCCCCCATGGACCTGTTCACCTGACTCAGCAGGTAAAAAGTAGCTGTCTGGCCCCTTGTATGGAATGCAATAGCTAGTCTCCTCCGCCATCCCTTGTATACCTCCCCTTACCTTTTTTCGGAAGAGGCTTATGGTCAGCAGCTCCCCGGTTACGAGTAGCTGCAGAGTTGGGAAAAGGATGGATAGAACGAGTCAACAGGTAACTTGTTCCGGCTGCCCACAAGGCCACGCCCCTAAGTTACGACTACGTCCCCTTCTGGATAGCTGTCCGGGTGGTTCCGGGCCGGCCCCTCCCCCAGTCAGAGTTCAGTCACTCTTTTTGCTCGGCTGAGATCTCGCTCTATCCTGGGAGTTGTAGTCCACCAAACTATCAGGGTGTTGGGACCACGCCCCCAATCCTTTCCTGTTCTGCTGAAGTAGTGCCTGATGGAAGTTGTAGTTTCTATGGAGATGAACTGTTCTGTGTCTTTCCAAGCCCAGGTCAACCCCACACAAACATTTATTAGCCCTGGTGTGGAGGGAGTAATAGGATAATCTGAATAGCAAACAATAATGGGGACATAACCTAGGGCCTTAGGAAAAATAGGGGTCTCTACATCCTAGTTTGAGTAGAGAAGCCCTGGTCACTTAGATCTAGGAGGGTTCTTCCATGCAGTTATAACTTGGTTTTGGAGGTGAGACCGCAGTTTGGAAAGGTTACACATGACTTGTCCAAGGTCAGAGCTGAGCCAGAGAGGGGGCTTCCAAGCTGGATGGGGCATTTTCTCCTTGGAATCAGTGGTGGTATGTTAGGCAAGAACACATAGGTGGTGACACAGGAATGAACATTTGACTCAGACCCAGGGAAGAGATGTATATTTTTTAGTGATACCCACCTCAGACACACGAGCGGTGGCAGGGAAAACACTTTGGAACCTCGAAGCTCACGTGTGTACACAGAAGCATTATCAGGACCAAAAATGAAGTCCAGAGGAAACTCCCAGCTGGGCTGGGGCAAGGGAATGGATAACTGTCAGGGAAAGGAAATTGCGTTCAGTCACCGATGCCATCAGGAACAGTTTAAGTCCAGGGTGAGACCAGGAGCCAGAATAACAGGACAGAAAAATAGGAAATGAGATCAGTCCAATCCATTGCTGGACCAGGACTTCTTACATCCCCTTTTCCCCTGGGAATGTCTCCCAAGTGAAACAGTCCGTGGGCAAGAGAATTAAGCAGAGACACATAGAAAAATTAGAGGCCTGTAAAGGAGGGGATGTTCAGAATCCAGAGCTCAGTTTGGGGAGCCCAAATTCCAGTGACTAGATCTCTGGAGAGCTCTTCTCCCTCAGCAACCAAGAACCACAACACACAGCAGGTTTCCATATATCTGGATGTGACCACAGAAGCCAGATCAGGAAAACTGAAGACTGAGCTCTTTGTCAATCTCAGGTAATCAAGCACTGGACATCCTATGTCTTACCTCCTCCCCAAAGGGTGGCCGGCCTCTGAGCCACCCTAGAAAGAACTAAGTTTTCTGGACTCTGTGGGAACTTTGAAGATGCTGGAGATAAGGGACAAGGGAAAGGAAAGTTCCTCTAAACTCTAAAGCACTGCTGTCCAGTAGGATTTTCTGTAATATTATGAATCTGTGCTGTCCAATACAATAGCTTCACATGGCTATTGAATACTTGAAATGTAGAAATGAGACTGAGGAACAGAATTTTAAATTTTATTTAATTTATATTAATTTACATTTGAAAAGCCATAGTTGACTGGTGGCTATTGTATTGGACAGTGCAGCTCTAGGGCCTTGGGGATAGTGGGTTCAGCTATGCAGCTATAGAGGAGAAGCAGAGGCAGGGTTAGTGTTTGTCAGGTCCCACGGGTGGCCAGTGTCAGGAATGGGGCTGGGGTGGAGTCTTCAGACAACTACAGATCACTTCTCCCTCCTCTTTATTCCTGATGCACCTTTGTCCCCTCTTTTTACAAGGTCCTCATCACACACTGATATCTCCACTCCTTGGTCTCCGGTGAGTTGTTGCATGCCTCTTGGCGAAGGTGCCTGGGAGACAGAGCTTCACACTTGTCCCTGCCCACTCCAAACTGTCTCTGGTGGGCATCAAAGACCACATGCCCTACGCAGGAGCCTGGTGCAGGACAGTAGGGCTTCCAGTTGATTTTGGGAGGCATAGACATCTGGCGATGGTTCTGGCAGGCTGGAGAAACTGGATCCCCAGGATGGTAAACCCAGTCTTGGCTGCCTGCTCGCCGGGAGGATGGCTGCAGCTCAATCATTACAGGTACTTCTGAGGAGGTTTGCAGGACATTATAGATCACCAGGGACTTGGAGGAGCAGTTCTGACTGAGTGAGACAGAAGTCGATGGTACATGCTGTTCCACGTCCTTCTTCTGAGGAGAGTCCTCAGGTACAAGTGACTGCATCAAGGATTGTGTTGACTTTCGGGTCTGACATGAGTCCAAGATTTGGACAGTCAGTACCTATAGCAAGGCTGGGGTTCTTGTGGAGGTCAGGATTTGGGATAAAGCATGATGCCTTGTGGAGGCCTGATTCCTTGGTAAGACCTCGAGTCTTGGGGAGGCAAGAGTCTTGAGGAAGGGCTGGGCCCTTATGGGGGGCAGGATCTTGATGAATTCCTGGATACTTGTGCAAGTTCGGGTCTTGGGTTTGGTCTGAGCTCCTGCAAATTGCAGCATCTCGGGTAAGGCCATAATTCCTTTCGACTTCAGTGGCTTCAGTAAGGCCTGGATTCTTATGGAGGTCAGAATCTTGAGTGAGGCCTAGGCTCCTGTAGACTCCAGAATCTTGGGTAAGGCCTGGGTTCTTGTAGTCTCCTGAGTCTTGGGTAAGGCCTGAGCCCTTATGGAGGCTGGAGGTTTGGACAAGGCCTGGGCTCTTGTTGACTCCAGAGTCATGAGCAGGGTATGGGCTCTTCTGTGGGCCGGAATCTTGGGTAAGGCCTAGACGCCCAGGGGCTCCCAGATCTCGGACTTTACCTGTACTCTTGTAACCTCCAACATCTTGAGAAGGGCCCAGGCTGTTATGGAGGCCACTTGTTTGGGCAAGTTCTTGACTTTTGTAGGGTATAGTCCCTTGGTTTTGTTCTACATTCCTATAGACTCCAGAGTCTTCCATGAAACCTGAGCATCTCTGAATGTCAGCAATGTGGGGCAGTGGTTTGTTCTTCTGGAGGCCAGGGGCTTGGGTGAGACATGAGCTCCTAAAGATACCTGCATCTTGAGTAGGACCTAGGCTCTTTGGGGGGCCAGAATCTTGGGTAATCACTGGATTCTTATGAAGATCAGAGTCTTGGGAAGGGCTTGGGTTTTTGAAGAAATAAAGGTCTTGAGCAAGGCTGGGATTCTTGTAGAGGACTGGATTTTGGGTGAAGCCTGGGTTCCTGAGAACTTTAGAGTCTTTTGAAGGGCCTGGGGTCCTTTGGAGGCCAGAGTCTTGGGTGAGGCCTAGATTCTCATGAAGTTCAGGGGACTGAGTTTGGATTGGAGGTTAGGAAATGGTGGAGAACCGGGAAAGGATGGGTAACTGGGAAGAAGGGACAGACTGAAAATACATGGAAGTTGGAGAGAAGGTGGGGGACTTGTGGTGGTTGGTGGGTTGCTGAAGGACAAAGGGCCTGGGAGAAACAAGAGGCAGCGAAAGAGTGCAGGTGGAGGAACAGTGCACAGTGAGCTCTGGGTCCTGGTTGGAGAATGAAAGCAAGGTTGAGAAGGTGTAGCATCTTTAGAGTAGACCAAGAACTTGGGGTAGACTGGCGTCTGGGAGTCTGGGTTTCTTCTCTCAGAACTGCAAGGAAGGAAGCTACAGAAAGTCTTGGGCTGTAAAGCCTTGTCTTTGGCATCATTGGAGGTCTTCCATTCCATACTCTCCAACTCCAGGTAACCCAGCATGGATCCTGTGAGGGCGTGGCACTCTCCCCACTATGTTGCTTCAATATTTGCTCAGCTGTACCAGAGTTTACCAGGCCCTGCCCCTCTTGGGGCCTGGAGAGGGTGCCCATGTCCTTCCTGGAACACGCAGAGTTTGGTGGGGGATGCACATGGAACAAGCTCTGCTTTCTCCTGTGGGCACCATAGACGACGTGGCCAGTGGAGAGCCCTTGGCTGAAGGCAGTCAGGGTAGAGGGAATAGGAGTTAGGGTGGGGGGATGGGTGATGGCAGAGACAGGAACAGGAACTGGAGTGGTGTTCAGGGCTGTGACCAGTGCTGGGGCAGGAGTTGAGGCAGAGATTGAGACAGGGGATGAGGCAGGCATTGGGGGAGGGGTTGGGGTGGAGGTGGGGGCAGGGGCCAGTTTGTGGGCATAGGCATAGGTGACACAGGCATGTGCCACAGGGCAGGCTGGAGCATGGGCTGTTATGTGTTCAGGGGGGAGGCCCAGGGGGTTGGCACAGGCATGTGAGGGGGCCTGGGCTGGGGTGTGGGCTGGGGTGTGCTCAGGGCCATGGACCTAGGTGGGGGGGTGCTCAGGAATGAGGGCTGGGGAGTAGGTCTTGGCCTGGGCAGAGATGTGCTCGGGAGTCGGGGCTTGGAAGTGAATCTGTCCCTGTGGGTGGGGGTGCTCAAGGCAGTGGATAGGAGAGCAGGTCTGGGCCTGGGGTGAGATATGCTCAGGGGAATGGACTGGGGAGGGGGGCTGGGCCTGAGCTGGGGCATGGGCTGGGTCATAGTCTGGGGTCTTAGTCTCGCTCTCTCGGGGCAAACGGAGTGGAACCTTCTCCAGCTTGCTCATCCTGGGAGCTCAGAAGATGTCTTTTGCCTGGAGAGAAAGGTATCTTGGGCCTTCAAGGGTGTGGCCTGAGGAGCACCCCAGCTCCCCTCATCCCCTCCTTCCACAGCCCCCATGGAGCCTCCACAGGAGCCCTGGTGCGTCTACACTGAGGCAGCTACAGCAGCACCTCGAAGCCTTCTTGTCATTCATGTCTGGTATCCAGGAGTCAAGGTGGTTAGGCCGCTCGACCAGGAAGCTTGGGCGACAATGGAAGTGGGAAGAGACTCTTGAGCCCAAGTTCTTGGGATCCACAGAGAGGCTCATACATGTGGGATGGCTGCCTAAACAGCTGGGCTGCTTGTCTGCAGGGAAACGTGGGATGGGACAAGACCTGGGCTCCTGAGGGTCTAAGGATGGGGACGGGGATCCGAGAAGGGAGACAGGCCCACACCCCCTGGAGCCCACTCTGAGCCCCACTCACCTTTGGGGAAAAAATGGCAGAGAAGAATCCTCAAGGAGCTCTTCAGATGCCTCCAAAGCTGAGGGAAGTAGGGGAGGGGAGAGTCCGGAGACGGGGTGAACCCCGAAGCCCAACACTTGTCTGGCCGCATCCCAACAGCCCTCCCTCCTCAGCCCCTCGGAGACCCCAGGATGCCCACAACCCTGCTACCCAGACCCCACTCTGACCAGAGTCACCGCATTGATCCCCACATTCAGCAAGATGAAGCTGCCCAGAATCAGAAGAATTGAGTCTCCTAGGTCCTGGCACTTCCTGGGGTTGGTGCCAGAGCATACTTGGGCTCCATGGTGGACTTGCTCATCCATGACTGGGGGTCCCAGGACTACCTGGGCCCCCTGGCCCCCACATACTCAGTAGAAGCCAGACTCCTCTGCTGGGTGAGGGGAAGAAGGACTAGGTCACAATGCAGCAGGTGTTTGGGGTCCCAATGAGGGAGGGAACGAAAAGGAGGGCCCAGAGTAGCATTCCCTGGTGACAAGGTTTGTGTGACCCGAGCCTGGACAGTCAAACAGGGCCTGGAGGCCAGCACACCTCCTCTCTTGCCGTTGTTCATTCCCTCACTGTCCGCTGCCTCACTCATTCACTCACTCATTCCATCCCCTTGACCCCTCCTGAGACTGGGAAGACCTTGGCCTCGGAGCCCTGGGGAAGGCGTGGCTGGAATCCAGAGTCTTGGCCTTCTGACTGCTTTTCTCTGGGTCACAGACCTGGATCTGCCCAGATGTGGAACCCCAGGTCTGGAATCTGACCTCAGCTTCCTGTGTGAGGCTGAGCTTCCAAGCCCCCTTCGGGGATCGGCAGAGAAGAGTCGCAGAGAGGTGCTCAGAGACCAGTGGCCTGTAGTCTGCAGTTGCGAGATCTGCTTAGCGCGTGGTGCAGGACCGCGAGGGGCCGGCAGGCAGGACGGAGGCCACTTAGCAAAGGGGAGCGTCAGGTCGAGAAGAGAACCCTGGCTTCTCATTTCTGGAAGCCACAGGCAGGAACCCAGGCTGGTAGGAGTGGCGCTTCCAAGTCACAGACCACTACAGCATTTCCTGGACTCTGTTGCTCTTTATTCCTCTCTCCAGGCCCCGCCCATCACCCCCCACATTTGTCACTGGTCAGTTAAGTTTCCCTGTTTGGCTCCTATACAGAGAGGGCCTCGAGACTGAGGTGGAAGGTGATGGCAGTGAGCCGGCCCGAGCTCTGCTTTCCTGCACCTGCCGCTTCAGCTCCAGACTGTCATACACCAGGCAGCTGGCATTGCCCCCGGGGTTCCGGCTGAGTGGCATGAAGGTAGGCAGGGGTGGGGGGAGCTCAGTAGCCTGGACGTCGGGGAGGGGCTGGGAGGACAGGGGAACAGGGCTGAGCTGGGAGGCACAGCCCTATGGTATGAGGCCTCACCCAACTCGGTGAAGGAGGTGGAGGTGGTCAGAAGGTGCTGAGCCGGCAGCGTCTCAGCCCATTCGGCTGCCCGCCACCTTACCTCACGAGGGTCCCGGGATCTGTAGCCCAAGTATCTCAGGGAGGGGTGGGGCTGCTCCGCCGGTGGGACTGGGGGGAGTAGGGCTCCTGAGCCTCAGTCCGGGAGTCCCGGGGCACCAGGGCAGATGGAGGCTCAGAACCCTCTAGACCACGCCATCGATCCCAGGAGTTATACAGGAGCTGAGCCCCTGAGGGGTAAGGGCCATGCCCCCCAGGGACCCAGAAAGGATTAGGGGGTAGCCGGCAGGGAGGTGGTGGAGATGGGATTGTGAGCAGAGGGGCCCGTAGGCCTGAAGCCTCAGCTCCGACTTGGTCACCACACGCTTGGGCATGCAGCGCAGCTCAGGTGACAGGTAGAGAGATCTGGTGACAGGTGGCAAGCTGGCCAGGATCCCACCCTGACGGCCCCACAGTCCCATGCGGGAGGGCCAGCCCCTTTGCTGGTGGAGCCCCGCAGGCGCCGTGGGTATTCGGAATGTGGGAAGGACAGGTCTTCCTGATCAAACAAAGGAGGGCGTCAGCTGCAGCTGTGACCTCTTGCGGCCGCAGTGTTGGCTGTGGAAGACTGAGCGGTTGTGGGGAATTGTCTGTGGTTCTCTGGCCTCTGCTGGGGGGGCAGGGGCAGTGACGTCTCAGGCGGCAGCGGTGGCAATGGCCATTGCGGAGAGGGTGGTAGGAGGAAAAGGAGTAGCAAGTGGGCTGGGCCGTCTCCACTTCTACAGGGTCCAGAGTGCAGTGGATGTGGACATCTTGAGCCTTGGCTGAGGGATCTTTGGAGCGACTTTCACAAACCTGCAAGATTTCGTCTGGGGGAGGCAAGAGTCCACAAGGTCAGGGCAGTTGTCAGGAGAGGTCAGGTCTGGGAACACTGGGTCTTGGGTTTCTAGGGCCAGGGTGGTGGCAGGGGTGGGGGTCTCCTACCTCTCTAGCCGCCATACTTACTTTTCTGGTTAATCCAATAGATCATCTTGTCTAAGGCATCTGGAGCCCACGTCACATCTGCAGGGGGGCTGGGAGTGAAGGCCGGGCTCTCACCCCCCTCCCAGCCAAGACTGCTCCTGCAGGGGGGGGTACTGGCCCCCACCCTCAGCCCCCTTCACCCACAGGGGTGTGCCAGAATCCTCACTGACCACAGTTGCCACGTTTATCCCAGTGTTGACAAGAACGATAAGGCCCAGCAGCAGGAGTAGGAAGTCCTCAGCATCCAGGGGATTTTCTTGGTATTGATGGCAATACCCCAGGTTGTTATACCAGAGCTGGTTTTCCATGGTGGGGGGTCCTAGGGCTGCCCCCCCCAACCGGCCCCGAGCCACACCGCACTCATACTAGGACCTAGGGACACCTATTACCTGGTGGGGGAGCCAGGTCATAATGAGGCATGTTGGGGGAAGTCACAGTGCAGAAGTGGCAGCTCTTTTATCCACTCTGCTGGCCCTTTCTATGGCCATCTCTACCCTTGACTGCCGTCTGATGGAGCCCAGTCCCCAGAGATCCCAGAGTTCAGTCTGTCCCTCTGTTTCCATGGGAGCTTGCTTACCTCAACATCTGATTCCCAATTTGAAAATATGGTAGCTTCAGTTGTGAGACTGTCTTCACAGGGATTGAAATATGCGTAAGGGACTTCCTCTCTCACTGTTCTTCTGAGGCATTATGACAGCTTATATATCCTGTTGGTACTCCTCATGCATGCCAACTTGGGGCCAGCAGCCAGAGGGACTGGATGGACGAATGACAGCCAGAGGCCCCTCTGGAGTCGCCCCACTGCACCATATCCTCCCTGTCCTGCCCGTTTCCCTGACATTCTCTCTCTAGCACTCACCCTACCCACCCCTTCCTGGTCAAGGATTGCAGCCCAGGGTGTTTGTGGTCACTGAGACCGCTGGCTCCGAGCAAAGACTCTCAGCAAAGGCTTCAGAGCAAGACTGATTTCCGCACTGCTGGGATTGCCACCTGTGTCAGGGACCACCCTCAACCATGGTTTCTCTCTTTCCTAACCAACTGCCTTCCCACTGAGCCTCCCTTCCACGTTGAAAAATCGTTCCCTGTCACCTTAAGAAAACCACATGGAATTCACAAAGCACAATATAGATGTGATTATTAGTATGACAAAAGGAGTCTTCAGTTTGAACCAGGCTCATCACCAGGGCCTGTGAAAGTGCTGCCCCATCTCACTACACTGATGGACAGTGACTGCAGTGGGGTGGGGGGGTCTTGATATGGGTGAATGTAGTAACCGCATTGTTTTTCATGTGAAACCTTCATAAGAGTGCATATCGATGATACCTTAATTAAAGAAAAAAGTGCTGCCCTGGGACCTTAAGCCATTTGTTTGCATAATGAACTCCTCAGAAGAAAGAGAGAAACAGCCATGGGCATTTCCCATCAAGCCTGCAAACACAGAGTAGGTGCCCAGTGCGTACCCACTAGATGGAATCAGCTTAAAAAGATCAATAGCGTTAGTTGAATGAGAACGCAGAAGCAGGGTGATCCACAAACGGCCTTCCTGCTCACAGTCTAGGAACCTGTCTGGTGCAGGTGAGGTCTGACTCCTCCAGCCTGGGGGCACGCGGACGGCTCCTTGTTCCAAAGTCGTGTGCATGTGTGTGTATGACCCCAACAGTCTAGAGTGGGGCAGGGCCTGGGCTTCTCTGTTCTTCCGTGGATGAAATTTCTGATGAGTTCACATGGCAAAATGAGAAGATGAGAGAATCTGTTTGGCTGGACTGAGTAGTGGCAATGGGAATCTACCTGTGGGAGCGGGGGAGGGAGCATCTGAGACTGTGAAGTGGATCCTTGGTGTCCATGTGACCCTGAATAAATCGCTTGGCCTCTCTGAGCCTCAGTCTCATATGTGACATGGAGGAGGTGCTAATCAGAGGAGTGAGCCCACAGAGGGCTGTGATGTCATGATGAGGCAGCCCCTGAGACTGTTCCTAATATTTCTTCATCTGCTCCAAGCCTGCTCAAGGGGGCTTCAGGTTCTGCCTGGGGAACTATGAGGGCCTGGTACACGCACTCTCAGTCATCCCCCGCCGAGGAAACCAAGGCGTAAGAGGGACCAGGCCTCACCTGTGGCTGCAGCCAAAACCTGGCCTCTGCGGGAATGAGACCTCTGAGGGGCTAGGGCTATGGGGAGTGGGTCTCCCTTCTAGTACAGGACTGCCTGGGGACCTGCAGTGGGATATGGGGGGCTTCTCTAGGCACTAAGGAAACAGGGCAGAGGCCGGTGGGAGTCTTGGAGCCAAGAAGGGCCTGGGAAAGAGCTGAGGACAGGGCCTGGTGAGGCCAGGAGATTAATGAGGGTCCACAAGGGCTCTCTAGGCCTTGTTGCCAGGGAGATCATTCCCTTAGTAACCAGGGGTTCTGGGCGTGTGTGGGCCCTGGCACCCCCACACCACCACAAACCACCTCTTCTCTTCCTTATCCTCCCAGTCACCACTCTGGCAGGGAACGGCACACCCAGTCCTTGCCCGTCCCCTCAGCAGTGCTGGATCCGGAGGCTGGGGCTAACCGTGGGACAGGGCCTCCACCTCCTGGGTCAGCTCCCGAAGCTGCCGCCTCACCTCTCGGGCATCATAGGCTGTGCGGCCTGAGGAGCCGTGCCGGGGGATGTCCGGGGCGTTTGCAGGGCCCCGGATGGGCGCCGGAGCTGGTGGGCTGGCGAGCTCTGCTCCTGCTCAGCCTCCGCCCCTGCGCCTCCAACGCTTTACCTGTGGCTCAGGACCTGAGGGCTCCGGGATGGAGGGTTCACTGGGCACACATAGGCCTCCAGGCCCAGCTCCGACCTCATCTTTCCTTTGAGGGGCCTTCCCTCTGCGGTCTGCTGGAAGTGGCTGTGCGGTGTCCATGGCCAAGGGAGCCCGGAACTCCTGAGCAGATTGGAAGCCTTCCCGGTCTGCAGGGTGACCCCGGCGGTGGGAGCACACTGCTGGGTGATGGTGTGGGGGCTTCTCATTGCGTCAGGGGCCCAGTCTGTTGGGTGGTGGGCGAGGCATCGATGGTGATGGCGGTGCCTGGGTGAGGGGGTCGGTCATTTTCACAGGATCCATGGTGCATCTAAAGTGGACTGTAGGAGAGTTTTGTTTGTGGGCTGGGTCTGCTTTCCAGGTGAGGATGACCTAGAAACTTCTGTGGATCAGGGAAAGGTGAGAGGCTGGTGGGGAGGCTGGCTCCTACAGGGAGGTAGAGGCAGGGTACAGGGGGAGAAGCTGCCCACATCTGTGGTGTCTGAGCGGGGAAGGGGCCAGCTGAGGGTCACGGTTAGAATGACTGGTTCCTGCCCCCCCCCCATGTCCCAACTCTCAGCCCCCACTTACCTTTTTCACAAATAATAGAGAACGCTCGGTGTAAGAAGCCACGGAGTCTGTGCCAGAGCTAAGTGGGGGAGGACACAGTGACCCCAGGCAGGCCCTGGCCACCAGGCCTGCCCCCCACCATCCTGTCAGCACCCTCCCTCCTGGCCCCACCCTGACCAGCGTCACCATATTGATGCCAATGTTAATGCAGATGATGAGACCCAGCAGCAGCAGGCTGGAGTTGCCCAGGTCCTGGCAATCGTTGGTGTTGGAGTTGTGACATGAGGCCCAACCAGGTCGTGGTGGCTCAGCCACGGCCATGGGGGTCCCTAGGGCCACCAGGGCTCCTAGGCCCCCAGCCCACTGTGCCCACAGATCCACTGGCCCGCCTGCCTGTCCTGGAGGTTCCTGGGGGTAAGTGATGCTGGGCCTGTCCCTCACAATGTGCCAAGAGGAAGAATCCTGGGCCCATGTTGACCCTCCAGCCTGGGCCTAGGCCTTGGCAGAGGCCAGACGCTTCAGCCTGCATGCCTGCCCTGTACCCAGCCGTCTGGACCTGAGCATAGGCCCTCTGGCTCGTCTGTTGTCTGTCCCCATCAGCACCTGCCTGGTCCTTCTCTACACCAGACTCTCACCTCTGCATGGACACAGTCCTGATATCAACTCCCCAAACAACCCTGTTACCATGGCAACCTTACCCAGGTGATGGATTTCCCCTTTCCTCTCAGACCTCAGAGCTGTTTACTGGAAAGGACTATGGGCTTAGACCCCCTCCTCCTCCCTCACCTGCAGACTCACCCCCACCAAGGTTTGTTTCTTCAGACCCCCGCCCCCACTTCCTAACATCACATCAGGCACAACCAACAGTTAAACTTTTATATTTACAATATTCTCTTCATCTTTTGCCAGGTTTAAAAATGTGTACAGAGCCGCGAAGGGTTGGGGTGGGGACATGGGATTGTCAGGGAATTGTTCTGAGGGTAGGGGCTGGGCATTGGAGTCCGTGGCTGAATCATGGGGTCCCCCAGCCCCCCTCCTCCCATGCCCCAACTCAGGGGGCATCTGTCTACAGGTTTTAGGGCCCAGGTCCCTACCATTTAAAGGACATGGCTGTTTGGAGAGGAGCTAGACCAGGCAGTTGAAGGGGGCAGAAAAGAACTAAGTTTCCATGGTGGAGATGGGAGAAGGGACAGTTAGGCGGCAAAGTTCTGGGGAACCAAGACCAGGGATTCTGGATCTGGGGGTCAGTGGAAGACAGCATCCCACCCCCTACTAAGTTTGACACTAACAAACCCACAAAATGCCAGCAGACGAAGAGGATTCTCTCTTTCGCCAATGGTGTCCCTTAAAATCCTTCCTTGACATCATTTTTTCCCCAGAGGCCCAAACCCTTTCTCCTCAGGCAGGTGCTCTCCAGGCACCTCATACAAGTCCTTTCAGACTCTTCCTGCCGGTGTCTGCTCCAGCCCTGTCCCCCGCTGCCCCCTCCGTCTGTTCCTCTGCACAGCTGACCTCATTCTCTCCCCTGACCTCCCCCTCCCCCGCCCCCTCCATTCCCTCAGCTCTCAAGGCAGGAAGGCTCCAAAGGGGGAGACAGAGATGAAGGAACGTGATTCTGAGGCAGAGACACGGTGGGGAGAGGAGGGACACAGGCAGGACCCCTTTGGTTCCCACACTACTTCTTCTCTACCCCACTTGCCCCTGAGTTTACCTGCCCTGGCCCAGAACTGGGGAATCCTTGGCACATTTTGGGGCCTTCTCTCCTTTCAAACCCACCTACCCAGGTTGGCACGGATGAGCAATGGTCTGAGGACTGAGGGGAAGGCTGCCCTCAGACCCCAATGAGGACTTTGGTCAAAAACATGCACGGCCTCTGTGGGTGGCAGGTGTCACCTCCCTACCAAACTCAGCATCTCTGGGGGAGAGAGGGGCAGAGCTCCCCTCCCCACCATTTATACAGCCCCCTCAGCTTCTATTAGCTGGAAGTCTGTTCCCACCTGCTGTGTGCGGAGGAATTAAGTGCTGGGCCTGAGGCCTGGGGGATGAAGGGAAGATGCTGGAGAGAAAAGGACCCTCTGCATGGGAAAACACACATCCACATGCAAGAACATGTTTCCACTCAGAGAAATGTGTCCTGGACCCATGGGAAAACAAATTCCCAGGCAGCACCGGGATGCACGGTCTCCCATCCCCCAGGCAGGGAATCTTTATCAGTCATCTGTGGAAGGCAAGGCCTACCCAGGACATGCTTCATCTGACTTGTGCCATGGGGGACAAACATGCTTTGCTGGGGCATAGGAGGGTGTGGGGCAGGGCTGACGGGGCTGTGATTTCCTCGACCACTTCTCAGGCACCACCCTGTGTTTTCTGGTGGGCAAGGGTCACTGTGCATGGACATACCACTTCCAGGGTCTCCAAGGGGTGGGGAGGGGAGGAGGTGGGAGAAGGCATGAGGGAAAAGGATTCTGGGATACAAATCCCCGCAGAAACTCTTTGAGGGGGCCAACATGTGTCCAGGGCGGCAAAAAAAACCTCACCCTGCACATGGGAAAACACACCCCCTCATGAGAAAGCACACCTCCACGTGGGAAAATACTTCCACATTTCTGCACACTGAAGACTGGTGTCCCAATGGAGGAGAAAAAACACCCCCGGTTGTTCAAAGGCCCAGGTCCGGAGAAGAGAATGGGCCTCTCCGCGTGGGAAAAGCACACATCCTGGTGAGGAAACCTGTGTCCACCTAACGCTCCTCGACGTGTGACAGCTGCACACGAGAAAAGCCTGTTGCCAAGTCCTCCTCCCTCCCTTCAAGCGGCACTTCCCGCCGGGCTTGCCGGGAGGGCTGGGGAGGAGGGCCTCCCCAGGCTGCCCCCTATACCCGAGTAGTGGAGTGGGGGTGGGGCAGCGTGTTGTTGTGGCTGGTAGCAGTGGGAGGAGGTGGGGGAAAGGGCCCAAAGGGATGGAGGGAGGGGGGCGGTGGGGGGGGTGGAGGCCCCAGGCCACTGGGCAGCAGGGTCAGGGCCCCAGGGGCCAAGAGAGGCACATCGTCTGGTGCCCGGCGCAGGGCCAGGGTGTAGTCGGGTGGGCAGGCGGGGCGCAGGGCCTCAGCAGGGTCCGCCCCCATGCCGCCGGCCCGCTTCAGCTGCAGTGACACCAGCTCCTCCTCTGGGGGCAGCTCGCGGCCTGCAGCGGGAAGCAGGGGGCCTCCGCCAGGAACACCAGAGCCCGAGCCCCCGGGGGGGGCTGAGCCGCCGGCACCGCAGCTCCTGCCGCCGGTCCCGCTTATAGTAGAGGGCAGCAAAGGCGAGGATGTTGAGGAAGAGGAGGGAGGCGCCCACGGCCACAGTGACACTTAGCTCCGTGGAGTAGTCCCGTGAGTCCCCGGGGAAGCGGTCATAGGCCCTGGGGCCTGGCTCGGGCTCGGGCTCCGGCGGCAGGGTGGCGGGCGGTGCGGGCCGGCGCGTGCCTGGGGCGCCGGGGGGTGGGCGAGGCGGCCAGCGCGTGGCGTAGGGAGGCAGGCGCGTAGTGGTGGTGAAGAGCTCTGTGTGCAGGTTGTGCAGGTGGGGCACGAGCTCCAGCCAGAAGGCCACCTTGTTGGCGCGGTAGTTGTCGCGCACGCGAGGCTTCAAGCCAATGTGCAGGTACTGCTTCTCCTTGCTGTTGAACTTGCTCCATACCACCTCCTCAAAGCGGTTGGGCTTGGTGTGGATGAACTTGGTGTCCTGCGGCACCGGCTGGTTGGGGTCGCTGTGGGCACAGGAGGGCAAGGAAAGGAGTAAGGGTGAGGCTCCGATGGGGGCTGGGAGTGTGTGGGAGGAATGGGGAGGGAGACAGATGTACAGAGCCAGGGAGACAGAAAGAAAGAGAAAAAGAGGCAGAGAGAGAGAGATGGATACAGAGGGACAGAGAAACTGTCAGAGACAAATAGGGATGGAGATGGACTACCAGAGACAGCCAGAGATGAGGAGAGAGGAGGAGAGACAGGCAGAGACAGGAAAAGAGATAGCCAGGGAGAGAGGCAGAAGCTGAGACCAAGTGAGATAGAGACATACAGAAACAGAGAGACAGAGACACATGAGAGACAGCCAGGGTGAAAGCCGAAAGTAAACAGATCAAAGACAGCAAAGAGAGAAAGGGAGCGGTATTAGTGGATTTCAAGAGAGAAATGTAGAGACAGAAAGAAAGAAACAACCACAAACCCTTACACATACTCAGATTGTACACAGAGTGGAGCAGAAAGACGGTGAAGCACTGGGAGGAGAAAGAGAGAAGGTGGGTTGGCAAGAGACTGAAGGAGAGACAGACATGGTGCCAAAGTCGGCAAGGGAGCCTACCCCCAGGAAGGACAGACTTTTCCATCTAACTGCTGAATCTCCAGCATGCAACTCAGTGCTTGCACTGAGAAGTTGTCCAGCAAGCGTCTGAGTCGAGAAGGCAAGAGAACCTTACCGGAGGACTGATGGCGTGTAGGGAGTAAGGGAGAGCAGGAGCAGGGGATGGAGGGTATGTATGCCTTGGCTTGTAGGGGCGCCCCACTCAGCCCCTCTGGCCCTCACCCAGTCTTGGCGAAGTTGGTCCAGTAGGTCATGACCACGGCGCTGAGCATGACATCATTCTTGGAGAAGTTGCAGGGGAAGAGGTCGGTGGCACCTACCATGGGCACACCAAAGACATAGGGTAGCTCATCCCCATGTGCTGCATCTGCCCACTCAGGCCGGCCCTCAGCCTGGCAGTGGTGGTAGAAGGTGTAAAAGTAGACAGGGGACTGGTAGTCAGCGTGCAGCTTGGCGGTGGCCACAGCTGGTGCCACCCACTGGTGGTCAGTAAAGAGGGCCAGCAGGGTCTTGCGCCGCATCTCGCCATTGTCCCGGTCGGCCCAGTCTGTGTACATAAACTTGATGGTCTCCCGCAGCACATCTTTGCCCTCTGGATAGCCATATAGGTTGTCCACAAAGTTGGAGACCGTGAAGTCAAAGGCGCTGGCAGACACACCATCCTCGCTCTCCGCAGAGTCCTCCACGAACTTGAGGCCTTCTCCTTGGTTGACACCAATGAGCATGTCGTAGTTGAGGAATTCTCCCTGCTGCATGAGGATCTCAGGGTCATCGGGGACGACGTCACCGTCGACCACGGGCCCAAAGGCGATGTGGTAGCTGGGGAGAGGGGTCAGGGTCTCATCACTTGCTCACTGGCCTCCTCTTAGCTCATAGCCTGCTGAGCCCTCTGCATGGAAGACCCTTCTCCCCAAGCTAAAGTCTCCTATGAGTCCTCCAGGGCACGTGGCCTCTCGGGAAGTCTTCCCTGAAGCACTTCACGGCGCCTTGCGCACACTTGCTCTGCTTAGGCCCCTCCACTTAGAGAAGGCTTCCGAGAGAAGGCAGGACCACTAGAGGGGCCTGAAGCCCACCTATCCTTGTCAAATGAAATGCCTGGGGGCCCTCTCACCCTCAACCTCCTTGGAATCAGCAAAGAAAGGGAAGGCCTAGACCTGGCCCTTCCCCACCCCATACCGGGCAGGCTGCACATCCTGGTCCACCAGCTCCCGGGAAGGCTTCCGGCGCAGACACTCCACAGCTTCGGCACTGTCCTCTCGGTCACAGCCCACCTTGGCCGCCAGTAGCCGAGTGTACTTGAGTGGCTGGTAGTTGACAGACCAGCTGGAAATGGCGGTGCCACTCTGGGCGATGGCCTTCTGGAACAGCCCTGGCAGGACAGGTTGGCTTCAGGCTGGGCTGTCTCAACCCAGGGAAGAAGGGGGACCTGGTAGGGTCTGGAGTACGGGAAAGGGAGCAGGAGGGACAGGCTGAGGAGGTTGCTGGTACCTTCTGAATGGTGGGAGAGGATCAGAAGGTTGACACAGGAGGCCCCGGCCCCAGACCCAAAGATGGTGATGCGCTCGGGGTCGCCCCCAAAGTGGGCAATGTTTTCACTGAGCCAGCGCAGGGCCTGGATCTGGTCTAGGAGCCCATAGTTGCCTTTTGCAGCCTGGTCTCCAGTGCTGAGAAAACCTGGGAGTGGAGGAAGAAAGGGGGCTCCCTGGGGGGGTCATGGCACCCTTACCCCTTTTCTGGGCAATTTGGACCAGCCCAGAAGCCATTCTGCTTCTGCTGGGTTTATAGGAACCCTGCCCGCCAGGCCCGCCTCCCAGATTCTAGCCCCTAGAGTGGGCTGCCACCCCTCACCGAGCACCCCAAGCCGGTAGTTGAGCGTGGCTACAATGACATTGCCGTAGGCGGCCAGGACAGAGCCGTCGAACATGTTCCCGGTGCCCTCCATGTAGGAGCCACCATGCAGAAACAGCATCACAGGCTTCTTCCCGGAGTCCCGGATATCTGTGTAGGGAAAGGGTGGGCAGGTAGGCCGGGGTGGGGGACAAGGACACAGTCAGACCGGAAGTAGCACTGCCTAGCTCCCAGGTCTGCTGAGGACCAGCCTGGAGCTCAGGAGACATGTCATTCCCATCCCTGGGGGGCAAGACCGGATTCCCCTCCCTCCCTCCCCAGCTAGCCCTGGCAGAAGGTCCCTCCCCACCTCCTGCCAGCCTGCCCCGCAGCACTTCTCCAAATGCCAGGCAGACCTTCCAAGAAGCCTAACAGAGGCAGGGGTGGGGGGTGGCCCTCCTCAGGGCATCTGCTGGATCCAGGGGACCCCCTCCCCTCAACATACTGCAATCTCCTTCCTGCTTCTAGGAAGAGTGAGCTCCCAAGGCTGGCACTAGAGCTAGAGATGCTGGGAGGGTTCTGGTGTTTCCTTAGACTCAGGCCTTGGGTCTTAGCTCCTTGCGGTAGCCTGGCCTGTGCGTGAGGGGGTGCCAAGCCCTAGGGTCCCTGGGGACTTGGTCTCCTCCTCGCCCTAATTCCTTTCTAGGTTACCTCCCCAGTTACTATGACAACCCCCAGCCTAATTACTGTGGCTGGAGGAGGCAGGGTGGGAAAAGAGCCTGCTTAATGAAGCCAGGGTGCAGCTGTCTAGTCTTGGAACCCCCAACACTGGCGTGAGCCCCAGGTTCTGCAATGCACCCCTTTCTTGCCATGTCCCAACAGGATTCTGTAATAACTGCCACATGTAGGCACTCTAGACTGAGGAGGGACTAGGTAGAAAAGGGTGGGAGTCTGAGCGGGCTTGCCACGGTCCACAGTACCCTCCCCTGCAGCCCTTCCATACCCAGCCACAGTGCCAGGGTTGGGGTCACCCCTGGTCCCAAGGCTCTCCTCTTTCTTGACAACTGCATCCTCTGACTAACCAGGATGCTCGGCAAACGAGAGCCAGACCCTAGGCCTCCACACGTGGTCCCCAGGGCCTCTGCCACCTCTCTCTAGAAAGCTAGAAACTTTTTTCCAATCAGAAGGTCAACCAACAGCTCACCAAGACCCTGCCCTGCAGGCCCCACAGACAGCTTACTGCCTCCTGTCCCTCAAGATCTTCTCTTCCATCTCTCTTCCCCTGACTTTGGCCAGGAGCTCCCAGGGGGCAGCGCCCTCTCTTGGTCCTTCCCAGCAAAGAAATCCTGTTCATCTCTTTGGTCCTGAATCTCCAGTGGCCTTCCAGCAGTTCCACCTCAAGTCTCCTCCTCTCCAAGGTCCTGTCCTAAATGTCCTCGGTTCTCCCCTCTCCACCCCACCCAGCGCCTCCACTCCCGGTGTGGTTGCAGGGGAATCAGAAAGGGAAGGAGCAGGAAGGGGGGCTGGGGCGACAAGAATTCAAAACCAACAACAAAAAACAGGATCAAGAAAGAAGAAAGAAAGAAAAAACAACAACCAAAAAGCAAGAAGCTCTCGGGGCAGATTCAACAAGAAAAGAAAAAAAAAAAAAAAAGATCCATTTTTGGAAAAAAAGAAAAAAAAAGTTCTCTGCATTTTTTTTTCAAAATTTTATGGTGAAACTTCAAGATATTGGGCCCTGTTTTCAAAATTTTCCAAATTCTTTAATTTGCTTCAAATGTTTGCATTTTCTGCATCTGACAGCCTTTTGGAAATTGTAGCAGGTTTTTATATTTCAATCGTGTCATCAATTTGCCAACTTAAAATTTTTTTCAAATGTTGTTTTGCATCCAAATTAAAGTTGTTTTTTTCAAATGTTACATTTCACAAGTTTCAAAACAGTCCAAATTTCTGTCAAACTCAATATTTTATCCAATTCTTTGGTGGCTTTTTTTTTTCTCTGACACTCCAATTTTGTTTTCACTTTACGCCACGCTTAGCTTTTCTTGCAGGTTTTCTAGTGGGTCCAACATTGTTCAAATTTCGTTTGAAGTTTTCATAATTCTTTTTTCCAATTATTACAAATTTTTCTTTTCTTTCCTTTTTCGTTTTTAGTTAGGGAAATGACTGAGGGGCCTTGAGGGCTGTGGGGGCATTTAGTTAGGGGCGGGGCCATGAACGTCCTCTTATCAGCAACCACATGCAGCAGCGGGATTTTTAAATCTACCTGTGTCTGGCGGATTGAGCGTCGCCTCGTCACGTTTTTTTGTGAGCGGACCTAAGACCGGGAACACAAAACAGAGAAAAAAGGACAATTTTGTGGGGAAAGATGGGGGTCAGGGGGAGGTAGTGGATGGGGAGGGGAGGAGAGAAAGCAGAAAAGGGGAGGGTGGGGGGGCAAAAAAATAAGCCAAAAAAAGCAAAATTTGTTTGCAAGAAAAAGAAACCAAGAAAAGAGAAAAACGTTTCTACAACCCAATTTTGTTCCCCTCCCCAGAAAAAGTCATGCCCCAAAGAAAAGGCTGGTTTTGGCAGGGTGGGGTGCCTGAGTGGGCTGAGGCCTGTCTGAAGAGATATTGACTTGGCTGGAAAGTATCTGGCTTGCCGAAGTGTTTGCTAATTGCTGGAAATGAAACGGTGTTAGAGGTGGGGTGGGAGGGGAGGGGAGGGGAAGCCCGCCCGGAAGGGAGCCCAGGAGCCCAAAGCCAGCTCTGCCACCCAGGCCACCAGTCCCACGGCCCTCTTCAGGGCCAGCCAGGCACCAGGGAGGAGGGGCTGCAGCACAAAGGACTCTGCTTCCCCCGGACCAATCTGGAGGGTGGAGAGTAGGATGGGGTTGGGGACAGCCTGCCCCTACTGCTCGCAGCCCCTGGAAGCTCTCGGCTCCTCACTGGAGGGCTGTGGAAAGGTCAGCTAGGGCTGCCTGCCCACCTGCCCAGCCTCTCACCCACCAGCATTTCTCTTCCATCTGCACTCACAGGCCTGACTTCTCACCCCGTCTCCCTGGTGTGGGGCAAAGCAGGGAAAGGGGTCATCAGGTCTTGCCCTCCACTCCACCTCCCAACGTCATCCCTTACCCAGACCTGCTCTCCTCCCCGCCAGGTGGTAAAATCCCCATAAGAGGCACCAGCCCCCCACCAGCCCCTGCTCTAACGCCAAAATTCCCTCCCCAGTTGGGGGTTCAGTCCACAAATAGGGAATAGGGAATAGGACACACAGTGCCCTGAGCCAGCTGACACATAAGGTGCCAGGAGGTGCTCAGAGGCACAGAGTGTGCCCACTGTCAAGGAAAGGCCCAGACTGGGCTCGGAGTTTGGCTCCAGGCTTCTTTCAGACTGGGGACTGGTCAGGGCACAGCTGGAACCCAGAGGCCTGAGGGGGTCTCCGAGGCTAATTGGTTTCTTCCCAATGGCATGAGGGCCAACATGGGGAGGGATGGGTCAGAGGCACAGGCCAGTCTCTGGAAGGCTTCTCCCAACTGGTGATGATGGCCCCATGGGCACCAAGTGGATCGGGGCCTGTTCTTCTCTGTGACAGGATGGGAATGGCAATGAAGTCAGCAGGGCACGTGTGTGTAAGAATATTGTGTGTGTGTGCGCACGCGCATGTGCAGGCACGTGCCTGAGTCAACCTCTTCCTCTCAGACTCAGTGAGATCACCTTAATGTGCCAGGCCCCAAACGGGTCTGTGATAAGCAATGGTTAAAAATACAGAAGGTGTGGGCATGGGTGGTGCGCGGGCAGGGTGGACAGTTTGTGTGGAGGTTTTGGAGTGGACAGTCCATTGGTGGGAAGTACTGGGTAGGTATCTCACATGAGGGGTAGTGAGACAGATGGCCCAGTGAGGGGGACATTGGGGTGGACAGCTTACATGTAGGTGTGGGCGGGGAGAGTCCCTGAGCAGGAAGCACTGAGATGGACAGTATGTGTGCAGGCCCTGGGGTGAATGATTCACAGGTGGTGGGCGCCAGAGCAGGTGGCCCAGGAGGGCAGGAGGTGTGGATGGTTCTCATGGAAAGGTGTTGGGGTACTGGGGAGGATGTGTGGCGTGTACTGGGGTAAAGAATCCACTGGGTGCTTGGAATCTGGACAGGACTGGAGCAGATACTTCTGTGCATTGCATTTATGGGCTGCTAGGAGGCATGGTTTACATGGGAAGGGGTGGTTACTGTGCATTAGGGTATGAGGAATAGAGGGTGGATGGTACTGGGAGGTATCGGGAAGGACACTGGTGGACTGAGGTGCATGAGGTGTCCTGTGACTGGCATGAGAAAACTCTGGGTGCGGGGAGCGAGGTGTTGGAGTACTTGATGCGTGAGTAGGGTGTTGCTGGGTGTGCTGTCACAGCCTGAGGCATGATACAGAGGTTCTCCAGGTCAGCTAAGATAGGCACCATTTGGGAATTGTTGAGGGCATTGAAGGCTGTGGCGTGAGTGGCCTGTTGGTACACACGGTCCAGGTCCAGGGTTACTGGGGTAAAGGTCTGTGTATGGGCGTTACTAGGGCAACATCTACATCCAGGGATCCTGGGGTGCACAGGTCAGTGTGAGCAATGGTGAAAATTCAGAGACGAGTTGGGCGGGTGGTGGAAGTTAAATCCACGTGGCTGTGTACGTATGTAGGGGTGCCAGGGCACCAAGGCCATGTGGAAAGTTGTTGGAACATGGCCTGTGGGGAGTGTTGTAGGGGCAAATGGTCTTCATGGAGGGGTCGGGTGTTTGAAGTAGTGACACAAAGTGGTAGAAGGATAATGGGCGCTTTTTGTGAGGATGGTCCGCTGGGGAGGCTGCAGTGCTGTTTGCGCCCCTCTGTGGCAGAGAGCTGGGAGGCATCCTGATTCATTATGGGGCTGAAAGTTGGTGGGTGGAAGGCTGTCCGGGGAGTGTGCTGGGGGCTAGGAGCAGGGCCGTGGTGATCTGGAGAGTTCACTGACAAGAGCAGCCCGCTCCAGAGCGCCGGGGAAGGTGTTCTGTGAGGATGGCTGCGCTGTGCTGTGAGTGGCTGGGTCCTTGGCAAGGAGCGTCCCTGATCCTTCAGGGTTACAGGGGTCCGGGGACACAGCACCCTGGAGAAGAGGCTCTCAGCTCGTGTGAACAGCTCTGGGAGTGCTGTGACATGGAAGGCTGCCCAGGCCAGCCCACCTGGAGGAAAGGAGGTGTCTGTGTTGTCCCTGAGGTGTAGATGTAACTGAAGTGGGTATTCGGTGGGGACCAGCCCAGGCCTGGAGGCAGGAGGTGGGGCAGACTGGAGTGGTGCCCAGGCAGGTGATGGCTGTCTCCCTCACCTGATCACCCTCAGTGGCCATTCTGTGTGCCTCTGTGGGGATGGGATAGATAAGTCCGGCCTAGTGCATGCAGCCCTTCCCATCAGTTCTCTGTGAGCACAAAGAGCTGTGTGGCTGTCTGTGGGAATCCTGGGACTGTCTGGCAGGAACCCGCACCACCCTGGGAGGTGACAAAGACCCTGCAGGTCCATACTGCCCCTCACAGCCCCCACAAAGGCCCAGCTTCTGGCCTGAGCGGTGCCAGTGCTGAGGGTCTGTGTGTGCTTCTGTGGGCTGTGTCCATGGGGCCCGGGTTGGTGCCCATGCCCTTACCGTCCTCGGTGGGCACGTAGAGGTTGAGGTACAGGCAGTCCTCACTCTGGTTCTGCACGTAGGTGGCAGCTGCCTCCAAATTGTCGGTGAACCACACAGGTAGCATGATGGCGGGCAGCGCCCCATGCAGGTTCTGCGGGCAGGCAGGCGGCAGGGTGGTGGCGTTGCGCACGCCGGGCCACGAGGCGGGGGCCTCAGGCGGCTGGAAGCGGCGGGCACCCAAGGGTGGCGTGGCGTATGGCACGCCCAAGAACTGCACGACGGGGCCCAGGATCTCGTTGTTGAGCTCACGCCGCACACCACGCACTCGCCCGTAGGCTGTGTTCACCACTGGGAAGCGCTCCTCCCCGAGGCTGCCAAGGCCCAGGCCCTGGCCGCCTGGGGCACGGCCACCGGGAACCCCTCCCCCCCCGTTGAGCCCCTGCCAGCCCCACCAGACACAGCGCCAGGAGCCACATGCTGATTGGGGGGCCCCCCTCCCTCCCTGGGACCCCCCCCCTCGGAGAGAGAGAGAAGGGGGGGAGAGGGAGGGAGGCCCCCCTCGCCCCAGTAGGGAGGAGGGGGTAGGGGAAAGGAGGGAGGAGGGGGGTGGGGAGGGACCTGGGTTAGACTGGACAGAGAAGGGGTCTATTCCTCTCCATGGAGGGGGCAAGGGGTGGGGAAGGGGAAGGAAGTGGGAGAAGGTAAAGGCAGGCCCGATCTGCAGGGAGGAGGGACAGGGTATGCGAGATACAGACAGAGGGACAGAGGGACAGACCGACAGACAAAAATACAGAGAGGTGGAAGAAGGGAAGGGAAATTGGATGGGTGGACAGAAAGGGATGGGGAAACAGAAGAGACAAGTGGTTAGTGACTTGGAATTCAGCCCAAGCTGACCCTCTTCTTCCACCCTCTGGCTCCCTGGCACCCCCCTGCACCCAGCAACCCCCTCCCCTCAGCAGGGACCCAGATAGAAAAGTCTGAGGCTGGGGGTGGGGTCAGGATTTGGTGTATGCCCAGGATAGGGCCGGTGGAGAAGGTCAGCCCCCCCATGCGGCTCTCCTGCTTCCACTGCCTTATCCCTCCCAGGCGGGCTCTGCTCTGGGACTCGGGAGTCCCAGTTCCCACTTCCCTGGGAGGGATGAGATAGACAAGGAGAAAATAAAAATACCAAGTCTTTAATTAGCAGGAAGTGGCGGGTTTGTTTATCCGTGTTAATTACTTCTCAGCTGTAATTTTATGGCACTGAACCCCCACCCCAGGCCAGATTCAGGCCTTTCTTGGGACTGCACAGGCCAGCACCTTCTCTTCCCTTTACAATGCCGTTCCCTCCCTAAGGATTTGCACAGGGGGAAACCGGGGACCCCTTTCCCAAGGCCCTCCGTTTCTTCCCTCAGATGTTAAGGTGCCTTGAGGCAGGGCCTAAAGTAGGTAGGGGATGCCGGAGGGGCAAATCCAGGGACAGATGCGTGATCCTGCTGCCGGTTGCCGGGCGACGGGATGCTGCCCCGCAATGTTACCTCGGCAACGAGCTGCAGCTTTAACCCTGGAGGGGGGTCTGGAGGAAGAGGGGAAGGGGCTGGCTTGGTTATGGGGTCTATTCAGAGCATGAAGGCAGAGGCATGAGTCAGAATGCTAGAGTTTTCCCCAACCTTAGCATAGAGGAAGAAGTATATATATGTTGAGGGAAGTGGGAGGTTGGGGGTAGAGGGAACCCTAAAAGATCCGCCTCTTGTCCTTTTTGGCCAATCAGAGCGTAGCCCTAGTGACCAGGCCTCTGGCTAGGGAGAAGGGGTGCTGAGGTGGGTTTGGAGGGCATCAGATACTCCCACAAACTGCCCCCCAACAGTCTTGAACAGCTGTGGACCCCTAGACATCTCTTCTTCCATGCCCAGCGTTTTGACCCATGTCCTGGGGCTAACCTGGGCTTTCTTATCCCATCCAGCTATTCCCCTCCCCTTCCCCTTGCCAGCCCCCTCCCCCAGTTACTGCTCTGATGCTGGGGTGCCCAGGGCAGCAGGGGCAGGACAAGGGAAGTGATCAGACCGAAGGGGCAGACACCCAGGTCATTTCAGTAAGCCCCCCCTGTCCTCCCACCCCCAGCCGCTGGAGCTGTTTGCTGACGCGGGGTTTTCAGAGCCAGGCGCCAGCTCGCGGGTGGCTCTCTGCAGGTGTCAATTTATTCCAGAGATGAGGACACAGGAATCCTTACCACACACACCAAGTCATGCCCTCCCCCTCTTCAGGTCCTCCTAAGCTCCTGTTCCCCCATCACCTGGAAGGGGCTTGGGGCTGGATCCCTCAGAATCTCCTTTGCCCAAGCCAGGCTGGGCTCTGCTTCCTTCGTCTTGCTGCCCCCTCCCCCTGTAGCATGGTTGGCCTCTGTCGGCCCCCCTTCCCTGAAGGTACTGTGAGCCCCCTGGTCTCCTCCCTGCCAGCTTTTCTCCCTTCTTCCCTCCTACTGGAGCCCTCCCTCCTCCCACCCCCCCATCTCTCTCCTCTCCACAGCTCTCCCTCCGAGCATCTTTCCCGGCCTCTTCCAGCTTGCTCCAGCTCTTGCCTTCAGCTCTCTCCCCTCAGTCCTTTTCATCTCTCTCCCACATCTCCCTCCTTGGTATTTCTCATCTTTCTCTCTCCTTCAAATCCTTTCCCCAGATCTCCCTCTAGCCCCTTCTAGTTCTCTCTCTTTCCCTGGTTCCCCCATTTTCTCGCCCCTGCTCTCCCATCTCTGTCTGCCACATCTTGCTTCCCCCTCCTTCTCCCTGTCCCTCTGCCCTGCTCTCTCCGTTCCTGCCCAGGCCTGACTCCCCCAGCCCGGGAGAGTTGAGGGAGGGGGGCTCAGGCCGCAGGCCCCCCCCTCCTTCCTGCAGTGGGGAAAATGGCTTGGCCGGGAAGGGTAGAAGGAGGGGGTGGGGGAGGGGAGATGGGAACACACGGGGTCTGTGGGCCCATTCAAAGGATCATTCATGGGCTGGAGAGAGGCAGAGACAAAGAGACCGAGACGCAGAGACACGGCGAGAGCATCCCTAGGCGGAGACAAGCAGACAGAGCGGCTGGGGGAAACCAGGCGCAGGGAGAGAGATGGGGAAAGGGAGACCCCAGTGGACCGCTACTCACCCCCCCTCCACCCGGCCCGGCTTAGCTCCTACCTGGCTCAGCCCTGGGGCCGTGGTGCCTCCATCCAGGGCTCCGAGTAGGGGGCGGACGGGCTTCGGGAAGGGGGCGGCGGCCTCTAAGCCCCCGCGGCCCAGCCCCCGCCCGCAGCGCCTCACCCGGCGGGGGAAGGGGATCGCCCCAGCCCCGGGGGGGCGGGGCCGGGATCCAATCGATCCCCGGGGAAAGGAGAGGTAGGGGATGGGGTCAGGAGGAGCCCAAGAACAGGGAACCCCGCAGTGGGGACGGCGGACCAAGGAGGAGGCAACGGGACAGGACTGAATTAGGGATCCACTGGCTCCTGGGCCGGCTTCAAAGGACGAGAAAGCAGTACAGGCAGAGGATCCTAAGGGATCGGGTGCGGGAGGAGGAGTCCACGGCAATCCCTAGGGGCCAGGAGCCCGAGAGCGCAGGATCCGCGGTGCAGAGGCAGGGATCCAGCCGGAATCCTCGGGGAGGGGGAGGGATCTAGTCGATCCCGAGGGCGGGCGGGAGGGGGAGGTCCAGGGAGTCAGATGAGGGCGGGAGCCGAGTCTGGAGCCCCAGGGCGGGGGTCGGCACAGTTCCTAGGAGGGAAAGCGGGGGGATAAGGGGGAGGTTCTGGGGGGCTCTCAGCAGCCGGGAGGCCCCGATTCCTGGCTCTGCGCGCCAGGGCCCGCCCGCCCCGCGTCCATCCTAGCCCGAGAGTGATGATCCGTCGGCGGAGCAGCCGCAGCAGTCCCGCGCGTCACCGCGCGGCCGCCTCCCCCGCCCCCTGCGGAGAGAGCCGCGCACACCCCTCGCTTGCACCCGCCTGCCCGCCCGCCCTCCAGAGCGTGGGGGGATTGAAGACGTGGAAGGGGCGGGAGTGGACAGACCGATGGACGGACGAAACAGGCCGGGGCAGGGTGGGGACAACCCCCAGATCTCCCACCCTCGGGCTTCTCACAGTTTGTCGGGGGAGGGTGGGGGAAGGAGGGGTG
This sequence comes from Phataginus tricuspis, assembly GCA_029783875.1. Lineage (NCBI taxonomy): Eukaryota > Metazoa > Chordata > Mammalia > Pholidota > Manidae > Phataginus > Phataginus tricuspis. The sequence goes on along the minus strand of JAQQAC010004778.1, from coordinate 9,917,175 downwards.
AGCGAAAGGGGAGGGGCATCATAAAAAGAAGGAGGAGCCTTCTGGCATGGAGGAGGAGCCATCTAGACCGGGGCGTGGTTTAAGGACGATGGGTGGGGTTTGGGTAGCCTTGGGGCCGCCTCCTTTTGGGAGAGGGTCTGGTTTGAAGCTTAAAAGGAGTAGCCTGTGGGGAAAGGGGAGGAACTTTGCGTGTGGACGGGGATCTTTGGAAATTGGCCGGAGGTGGAGGGGTGGGGGATGTTAGAAGAGGCGATCAACTTGGAAAGTGGGCCAATCCGTGACGCAAATCCTCTAGTCCCGCCCCCCCAGCCCCGCACCGCTCCACTGCGCAGCTCCTAATTGGTCCTGGTTTCTCCGCCCGCCAGACATCTTAGCCACTCAACAGAGGTTTTACAAAGCCTCAAGTACCCGGGTGAGGACCTGGACTCTGAAATGAACACGGCCCGGATTGGGCACTTGTGGGCCTTATTTGCATGCGATATCGGGATTGGCTGGCCTCTTTGGGCGGTGTTCGTCGTGCGCGTGACCATCCACTGTCATGGCCGGGATTGGGGCGGTTTTCCGTCGTGTGGGCGCTTTGTCCGGAGCCGGGGCCTTAGGCTTGGCCTCCTACGGGGCACACGGTCAGGGGACTGGGGACTGAGCTGGGATTGTGCTTGGTGGGAAACTTTGGGGTCTGTTACAAGGGCGGAGTCTATGGGAGGTGCCCGGGCTCCAATTGACCAGATCGCCCTCGGAGCCCTAAACCTTTTACAGCCCCTTAGCCCGGTCCAGTTGGTTCCCAGAACTGCCCTTTCGTGTTTCCACCAATCAGAAGCTCTCTGGGGGCTCCCTCTGTCGGCAGTGTTCACCGGGTCCCTCCGGGATTGGGGGTGGTGGGAACTGGTTTAGGATTAGGTAACCTTTGCTTCTTTCGACAGGAGCCCAGTTCCCCGATGCCTATGGAAAAGAGGTGAAGTAATTGCGCTGGGGCTCTGCGACTTCCGGGTCTATGAGGGCACAAAGTCCTGGGTACCCGAGGGCAGGAGGAGAGGGGCGGGGCATGGGTCTTTGGAGCTGCAAGGGCTACAAGCCTGAGGCATGGGTGATTGGAAAGGCCAGCTGGGACTTAACGTGGGTGACGAACTTACTTGCGTTGTGTCCCCACAGGATCCAGCCTCCTGCGTTGCTTAGGAAGTACCCCATCTCTCTTTTTCTTGCAGCTCTTTGACAAGGCCAACAAACACCACTTCTTACACAGCCTGGCCCTGTTAGGGGTGCCCCATTGCCGAAGACCCCTCTGGGTAATCTACCCTTACCTAACCCTGACCGAGCGTCGCCCACTCACTCTCAGTCCGCCCGTTTCTTATTAGCTTGTATTCTTTCTTGTATTTCCTTCAGGCCGGGTTACTGCTAGCCTCTGGAACCACCTTATTCTGCACCAGCTTTTACTACCAGGCTCTGAGTGGAGACCCAAGCGTCCAGACTTTGGCCCCTGTGGGAGGGAGCCTGCTATTCTTGGGCTGGCTTGCCCTGGCTCTTTGAGCTTCCTTGTGTTTAATTTCTGGGTAGTTTTTTGAGAATTGGAGCAGCAAGGGGATTAAAAGAGAAAGGCAAATAAAGAACTCTGGAGTCTTTGTTCATCTAACCTCTTGGAGTAGAAAGGGTAGGGATTGTCAACCTCTGAAATCACTCCCTTTCCAAAGGCTGCATCAGTGAGCCTTGGTTCTGGTGATTACGTTCATTTCATGTTGACTTGTTATGAGGTTCTTAAACTGGTGGGCATCAGAGTCAGAAAGAATGCCTAAAATAATTCAGATTTTTACTGAAGCCCTCTTTGGGGCCTGTGAATCTGTATCTAACAGGCTCATCTTGCAGTTCTGATGCTCATGAGAATTTGAAGACTACTGTAGAGTAGTGGTTTTCAGCCTTGTCATTCCACAAATTTATTGAGTATAAGGCAGGACAGGAGTGCCATTAGTTATAAAATAGTTTGGGGTTCAAAGCAGGGACAGAAGATGTAATGGGTGGCAGCAAACGCTTCACAGTCCTTGAAATGATCCTTTAAAGAGTTCTGTTGTGTGGAGGACATGTAGTGAACAAAGACAGGAAGAGTATGGCGCCACACAAGTCTTAAGTGTGTTTCAGGCCAAATTTCTGAGTTCAGCAGAAAAGGAGTTGAGAAAAGGTGGCAAGGCAGGCTGGAGCAGCACCTACAGTGTGTAGGAAACTGGAAAAATTAGGGGCCAGTATTTATTAAGCCAGTACTCATCAAGTGTTGATCATATGTCAGACACATACATTACAAGGAAACTCCACTGTGAACAAGACAGACATCATCCTTTCCCTCATGGAGTTTTCCATCCGTGGAAATGGACCTTAAACAACTAAACACACAAATATATCACTGTGAGCTGTACCATGGGCTTGAAAGAAAAGGATAGGGAGACAGTGGAAGAGTGAGTGGGTAAGTGGAGGGTGTTCTCCTTTAGATGGGGAGGCTCTGCAGAGGAGGTCCCATTGAAGCTAGAGCTAGTGTCATGCAGAGTGGAGGGGAAGTGTATTCTAGGCAGAAAAGATAGCTGGTGAAACAGGCCGATAAGGAAGCAGTTCAAAGTCCTTGAGGCGTGAGAAAATTGGGTGAGTTAGAGAAAGCAAAACTAGTGTGGCTGACTGATTTGGGGGTACCGGCGGTCAGTGCAGGCCTTGGAGGCAGTGGTAAGGCATTTGCAACCTATTTGTAGTGCAGCAGTAAGTCATTGAAAGGCTTAAAGTGAGAATGCTAGGATCTGATTTATATGCTTGAAAGATCTGGAGAAACAATTGGAGGAAGGCAAGGCTGGCAACAGGAAGACCAGTCAGGATTCCAGACACTAGAGAAGTCCAGGTGTGAGATGATGATGGTGGCATGGCTTAGGAGGAGGAAGTGGTGAAAAGGGTCCAGTTCAGAATGTGTTTTGAAGGTAGTGATGATAGGACTTGCTGCTGGATTGGATAAAAGGGGTGAATGAGATATTTTTGGTTTACATACCTGGTGGTGTAACTCAACAGGAGGTGCTGATACTCAACAGGAGAAAAACTGAAGGAGGGCAGATTAGGGGGGAGGCGGATCAGGAGGTCAGTTTTGAACCTGTTGTTTCTGAAATACCCAGGAAACATCCAAGTGGAGAGATGCCCAGCAGGTAGTTGGGGAGCTCAGGGAGATGTCTGAGCTCTGGAAAGAGACCTGGACTCAAGTTTACTGTGCAACCCCTCTGGTCAGTGTTCCATCCTATCTCTTCTCCATAAATGCCCTTGAAAGTATTCTGTGAATCACTGTGACCTTCTGATTGCCAGAAACAGTGCATGATTTTCAGTCTCATCTTCCTCAGCTTTTGCAGCATTTGACACAGTTGGCTACACTGTTCTTGAAACACATCATGTTACTTCTATGACACCATGCTCTTGGTTTCCCCTATGTCTGTGACTGCTTTGCCAGCTTCTCTACCCAGTATAAATCAATGGTTTCCAAATTATAATGAAAAAAATTAGAACTTATATGTATATATATTTTAATTTCATCCTTTATAATTTCTATTTTTGTGTATGTTTTATAAAGTACCTATCTGTATGGTATAGTAGAGGCACATTCTTAATTTTTCTGAAAATGTGCATTCAAAAAAGTATAGACCATTTGTCTAAGTGAGAGGATTTTTAGGTAATCTCATTCAGCCCATATCTTTAATTTCAATCTGCATACTTTTAAATCCAGAATTTCTATCTCCTACCCTAGTCCCTATTGAACTCCAGACTCCTGTAGCAGCTGCAGTGTACAGTATTCAGTAGAGATCTGAAGGAGGTAGGTGATGAGGAGGGAGAGGGGCATGTTCCAGATCAAGGCAAGAGCTTTCCAGGTAGCCCTGAAGCAAGACAGCCCAGTGCATTCGAGAACTAGTGGCTGACTTGATGATCATGAGAGGGTCAGTAGTGAAAGATGCAGATAGCAGGGGCCTAATGGTGAGAGCTTTGTGCTAATATGTTGGACTCTTCTGAGGGCAATGGGAAGCCACTTAAACATTTATATCCAGGAAGGAGAAATGATTTGAAGCATATTAGTAGAGGATCACAGTAGTTCTTCATTTTAACAGTGAGTCAAATAAGGTCATCCAGGGTGCCTGTGGCCAAACCAGCCATGGACCCCAGGCTTTTCCCTCCCAGTCCAGTGCTCCTGTTGCCTTTCCATCCTTCAGCTTGGGCAGTGTTTGGGGTCCAGGGAACCTCCAGGTGTGGGAGATGCCAGCATCTGGAGTGGCCACTCTCCATGTAGTATGATCCCAAATACCTTGGCTATGGTCCTGCCATTGGGCTGTGCTCTTGGGGAAGCAAGATAAGTAAGGCCTCCTTCATAACTGGTCCCTGTTACTACTATATAGTGCATCCAGTCTTCTCAACAGTCTTGCAAGCTAGTGGAAAGTGAAGCTAAGAGATGAAGCAACTGGTTTGTCCCATTCCCAGAGCTAAATTCTTTCCTTCTTGTACATACCAGGAAACTCAGATTTTGGCAGTGAAGACAGACCCTTTAAAAAAAAAATTGACACAATGTGTTCAGTGTTATAAGCAGACACTGAGGTGGGCTTGTTCTGCCTTTGGGGACTGGTAAGACTTCTATCCATCTACTGGAAAAAAGAACACGACCATACTGGTAGCACATAAAGAGAACATGAGTGCCTGGAGCTCAGGATGGAGCAGGCAGTCAGAAAATGACCATGGGGAGTAAGGGTGGGGCCTGCACTGTGAAGGGCACCTGGGCCAAGTCTGAGTCACCTTTGACTTCCCTTTTCCTCACATCCTATATCCAAGACATCTTGGTTCAAATACATAACCAGAACCCATTTCTCACCACTTCCACTGCTACTGCTGTCTCCTGATCCAAACCACCATTGTATCTTACCTACCTTTTTGCAAGCAATTCCTTCTGCCCTTGCCTATCTGCAGCCTGAGTGCACTGGACAGAGCACTGAGTACACTGGGCACTGAGAGAGAAAGAGATCCTTCTAACACAGTAGACCTAAGTCTTAGCTGCATATTAAAATCTGGGGAATTCTCAAAAAGTTCTATCTGTACCTCATCCCAGTTACTCTAATTTAGTTGACAAGAAGTGGAGCCCAGGTAGAAGTATTTTGTAAAGCACCCCAGATGATTCTAACTTGTAGCCTGAGTTGAGGACCACTTTCAGTATGTGAATCTCATGTCTTTTCTTGGTCTAAATCCTCCAACACTTCCCATCTCAAGAGTATATAATCCCCTGGTCTACAAGGTCACATGTCATCTGGCCCCTGTGACCTCTCTTACCTCCACCTCTTCCATTCCAGTCACACAGGCCTCTTTGTTCATTGAACATGTATGGTACTCTCCTGCTTCGGGGGTCTCTGCCCTTGCTCCCTCTGCCTTAAACACTCTTCAACTAGAAGTCTGCGTGGCTCAGTCCTTGGCCTCCTTTTAGGTCTTTGCTCAACTATCACCTTGGGTGATGCCTTCCTAGACCACCCTCTTTAAAATCGCAACCTCTGCCCACCACTCTATCCTCTGTCCTCTATTTTTTTTCACAACATTGTCATCATCTGACTTCTGATGTATTTTATTTATCCTATCTGTCTCTTCTCCACTAGAATGTAAACCCCAGGAGATAAGGAATGTTTGTTATTTTTTTATCTGCTATATATTCCTACCACTTGGTGTCTGACTAAATTTTAGTAAGTCTCACTAAATTTTTGTTGAATAAATGAATCTCTGTATGTCTGTTTATGTGTTTCGGTGGAGGCTGGTCCATGGATTGGGCCATGTAGAGTCTGAGGCACTACAGGATACCAGTGGAGAGGTCTGGCACTGGGGCTGAAGCAGATGATGACTGAAACTGGGGGAGCAGCTGATCAGCCCAGAGGAACATGGACATGGGGGCAAAGGAGTCCCCCAAACCTGCTTCTCCCATGTTCATCTTGATGGGTGACACCTCCCTCTGCCTGCTCACCAGACAGGCACAGGGGTCATCTTGGACTCCTCACCTCCCAGACAAGTTCTGTATTACTGTCTAAATATCTCCAAAATTGCCCACTTCTGTCTGTGCATTCCCACAGCCATCCTCTCCCCCAGGCTACTGCCATAAACCCAGCCTCGGTGCCTCCATTGTTCACATTGCAGTTTAAATGGTTTTCTTCAAACACAAATTTGACCTGCTCCCTCAGTTTTAAAATCTTTCAGTGGGCTCCCTGCTGCCTTTAGGGCCAAGTCCCAGCTCCCACAGGCCTTCTGTGCACCTGGGCTGGCTTCCCTCTCTTACCTCTTGCCTTTCCGTCTATAGGTCCCCAAGGCGCAGGACTAACTCACACCTGCTGGCCTCTGCTCAGTACCCAGAACACACTCCTCTTGGGGGAAGCTTCCTGATAACAGAGATGCCCCCTGAACCTCACCTCCCGCACACTCATCTTTGACACTGTTTGGCTGCCTGTCACCTGTGTGGCTAAGGGCGCCTGAAGGAAGTACTGTAATTGCAGGGTGTCTGTGTGGGTCACTGCTGCGTCAGAGGAGAGACGCTAGGTAGCCCTAGGGAGATAGAAAGAGAGGCAGGAGCCAGCTCTAGAAGCCAGTGAGTGAGTGTGAAGGGTGTTCCGCTGCGTCGGTGAGGCCGAACCGCCTTTGGGAGCAGGGGCCTGGGGTCCAGCGCCGCGCAAGCTGCCCTCGCCTCCCACCGAGGGTCACTGAGCAGACCTGGCGGGAGTCGCAGGGCTCGGTCCAGACGTCTTCCTCTCCCCAGGATAGCTTCCTCTCGCTTTCTGCAGCGGAGCGGAGGAGGCGGGACGCCGACCAGGAGGAGGTCTCTGTGGTCCACGTTCCGCGGCCCCGCGCTGGAGAACCAGCATCCTTTCTGCGCAGACGCGCAGCCCGAGCTGAGGGGCGGGGCCTGGACGGGTCGAGGGGCGGGCTAAGGTCCTGGGCCCGCCTCCACCAGCTCCTCTGAGCCGCCGAGTGCTGAGCACCCCGGCTATTCTAGGGGCTTCAGGTGAGCGGGGGCCACAGAGGGATCAGGAGACCTCCCTCGAGGTCCGGCTATCGGTCTGACCGCGGGTCCATCTGTCCTGCTGTCTGCCAACAGCCGCCTCCGCGGAGAATGGGAGAACAAAGGGAGGGGGCGGTTCTGGGGCCCCTGAGGGAATCCAGGGTCCCACGTACCCCTCCCTGCCCGCTGACACTTTCGGTTTCTCCCCGAGTCAGAGGCGCCGCCCAAGAGAACCTGGGCCGGCGCCGGACGCAGCTGCCTCTCCGCGTTTGCCTGTCCGTCTTTGTGTCTGTCTCTCTGTCTGTCTGGCTGTCTCCGAGCTTGCCTCCACTTCTAGAATCAACCTTTCCGACAGCGCCATAGCCCTAACTCTCACCCCATCCCCATGGCAGGTAAGTGGGCGCAAGGCTGAGGGTCTCCGTTATCCCCCCACGGACTTGGGAGCCGGGTGTCGAACACATCCTCCGGGAATGTGCTCAGACTGGCAGCGTGGGCTCCTCCCTGCCTCCCACGGAGCCGCCGCCCTGTTCCTCCGCCCCATCTTTATCAGTGCCTTCCCACCCCATCTTCCCCGCAGCCTCGCGCCGCGCGGGCTAAGGGGTAAGGGGACGAGGCGGCAGGGCCTCTGTAATCTACCCCTGTCCCCGACTGGCTACCTGCTTCCCAAAGGCTACGCCTCTTCGCCCCCACCTGCCTACCCTGTGACCGCTGGGTACCCGGAGCCAGCGCTGCATCCTGGGCCCGGGCAGGCCCATGTGCCCGCCCCTGCCCCCGGCTTCGTTGTCTTCCCCTCGCCAGGCTCAGGGGCACCCCCGGGACCTGCTGCCCCCTTCTTGCCACTGCCTGGGGTGCCTTCTGGCCTCGAATTCCTGGTGCAGGTGAGTGGGCGGAAAGCAAGGAAGGAGGAGTGACGGGGAGGAGACGTGGGCGTCCAGTCCGGCCAGCTGATGGTGCGGCCCCTACTCTCTTCCCAGGTTGATCAGATCTTGATTCACCAGAAGGCTGAGCGAGTGAAAAGTGAGTGGAAGAAGGAGTACTTTGGGTCTCCTGAAGGGGGCAGAGAGAGTAGGTTTGGGGGCAGGCACCTGTTCTTGGGCCTCAGTGTGTCACCCCTTGGCAGCACTCCTAGGCTGGGATATGTGTAACCGGTACGAACTGCGCTCGGGGGCCAGGCAGCTGCTGGGTCAGGCGGCCGAGGAAAGCAACTGCTGCGCACGTCTGTGCTGTGGTGCCCGCCGGCCCCTGCGTGTCCGCGTGGTGGACCCCGGGGACCGAGAGGTGCTGCGCCTGCTCCGCCCCCTCCACTGTGGCTGCAGCTGTTGCCCTTGTGGCCTCCAGGAGGTGGGCGGGGAGGGACGGCCCGGAGAAGTGCGGGGAGGGGGCAGGCCATAATGGGGAGGATCAGTGATGGGGCAGCACTGGGATGAGTGGGAATGGGTTGGGAGATCTAGTGAGGGGGGTGACAGGTGGGCTAGTGAACGGGATGGGAAGTCCTGTGAGGAGAGACAGGTGATAGAGCGGGCCAGGGAGAACTTGGGCCTAGGTGCCCCAGCCCTGCAGTGACACTTTCTGCCTCCTGGTCCAGATGGAAGTACAGTCTCCGCCTGGCATCACCATTGGCCATGTGCTACAGACCTGGCATCCCTTCCTCCCCAAGTTCTCCATCCAGGATGCTGATCGCCATACTGTCCTGCGAGTGGTGGGGCCCTGCTGGACCTGTGGCTGTGGCACAGACACCAACTTTGAGGTATCGGGAATAAGGGGAGATTCCTGGGATTTTCCTAAACCAAGATGGCAGCTTCCATGAGGCAGGATGGCCAGCAATAAGATCAAGACCTGAGCTTATCAATCTAAATCTACCATGACTCCTACCACATTTCCAGAAAAAGTATGGCAAAGGATTTCATCTTAAGGACCAATCAGTGCTTGATAGTTATCTGCAGCCCTGTGTTGAGGGGGCAAAATCTAGGCCAGGCTGAATTTAGGGTAAAGTGTGATTACTGACTCTGACTTGGGCTGGACCCACGTGGCTGCTGTGCATGCGTTTGAGCCCAGGTGCTGGAGCAAGCACTAATTTAACATCCTGTGGCTTGCCCTGCCGGCCTGGAAATGCAAATGGCTCCTCCAACCCAGAATCTAGGTGATATCCTTCTCACCATGAGTTCCTGTTACCAACTTAGAGCCTGGAGAACCCAAGTGGTGACAGTTTCAGAGTGAGGCCTGGGAAGTACCTTTGTTTCTAGAAAACGAAGGCACTTCACAGACCCTTGAGTTCTGTAGAGATAATTACCTGTGCAGATAAGGGAGAAACAACAAGTATAATCCAGTAGACTTTCCAAGGCTTCTGATGAAGTATCTTAACCTAAGGTTACTTTTAAAAATTGAGTCACCTTGGTAGCTGGGGGGGGAGTTACTGTGATAGGAACTGGTTGGGAAAGAGGTAACCAAGTGACCTCTGGATGGGAATGTGTAGACTGCGGGGTTCTCATAGGGCCAGTCTTCCTTTTACGTAATTATGAATGGTCCGTTTTGGGGCTGCAGTCTCGGGACTATAAGGCCAGGTGGGCCTTGCCCAACCGGGGACTGACCTGCAGGAAGTGCCCTACAGCTGTAGGACAGTGGGGAAGGGGATGGGAAGGATGAAGAAGGAATCGCTCTAGTTCTAGTCACTGTAGAACAAGCACAGAAAAGGACCAGGGGGACACTGTGCCTTACCACCCATATTGGCAGGGCCTGTTGCTGCCGAGCCCAGGGAAGCCAGTGGAAACCACAGTCCTCAGAGGCCACTTACTGTTGCCTCCCACTGCCAGTAGATGGGCTTGGATCCCGTCTAGATGAGGCTTGCATGCAATGCTCATGGACGAGCCCTCCCTACTTCGCTGATTTGAGTCATGGCCCCCCTTTGGTGCCATAGATACAGACTTCTAGTAGCTTGGCTGACTGGTAGAGGGCAGCCAGGATTTTAGCAGCCTCCCTTGCCCTCTTGACCAAGCTACTTTGTGCAGGACACAAGTTGCACCAGCTGTGGGTGGCAGGGATTTTGGTAACCAAAACAAACCTGGCAGCCAGCCATACATTGAGGAGATTAGACTATATTGTGCTTGCATTTCTCCCACTACTGATGTTCAGTTATCAAGTATGGCTTTTCAAGATCTGAGTCTGAATTCTAATTTTTGTTGTATATTCAGTGTGACCTAGGGTGACTCACCCCAGATGTCACATGGAAACCTAGGGTTGTGGGGAGGGTTCACTAAGGGCAGGGCCTGCACTGTTCTTACATGGTGACTGTGGACGTGAGATTGGAGGCAGGTGAGATCCACTACAGCATCCCCAGCTGGGTCCGTCCTTCCTCCCTCCTAACAGGTGAAGACTCCCGATGAATCACGCAGCGTGGGCCGAATCAGCAAGCAGTGGGGGGGGCTGCTCCGAGAAGCTCTCACGGATGCAGATGACTTTGGCCTGCAGTTCCCGCTGGATCTGGATGTCAGGGTGAAGGCTGTACTGCTGGGAGCCACCTTTCTCATTGTGAGTCGAGAATTGGCCGCCCCCACTTCCCCTCCTGCTACTTTGGGCTCTTATGGGAGACTGTGCACTTTTTGGCCTCCTGCCAGGAGAGGGTTAGGGGCAGACTTTATGGGGGGTTGCAGTTCCAGGCCTGGGTTGCGATAGCTGAGCCAGGCCTGCCCAGCCAGATCTGTTGACAGTGCCTACCCCTTAGGACTACATGTTCTTTGAGAAGCGAGGAGGTGCTGGGCCTTCTGCTATCGCCAGTTAGAGACCACCTCAAGGAGAAGAGACCATCACCTCAACCAGAATTCAAGATGGTCACCTGCCCTGGCCTAGCCCCTCCTCAGAGGCAGCCCCCTTCCTCCATGTACACTGCACACGACAGACAGGGATGCCTCAGAGGGGGCCCCGGTGCCCCATCCCTGCCCTAATCCCCTGGCCGCCTCCACCTGTGGCCCCCACAGAAGGGTATGAATGAGAGCCCTTCCCCTGCTACCTCCCACCACTGTCTCCGGCAAATGCTCAGCACACAGGTCTATCAGCTTTTAAACTTTCCCTCCCACTTCCTTCCACCCCTGCCAGGCAGGGCCTCTGCTCCAAATGAGGCCTTTAGAACCCGGGACTCTGGGGCCTTATGACAGAGCTGACATAGGGAGAGGTAAGCAGCACCAAAGCTGACCGACATGGCTCCCTTGCCCCCATCAGCTCGGCCAGGCCACGGCACTCCGAGGGAATCCCCCTCCCCACCAACAGCTGTAGGGCCAAGGCCCTAGTGCCAACCTCATCTCCCCTTGGGCCCTGCCCACAGCCGGTGCCTGCTGCAACTTCCTGTGCCTTATTTAACGCCCCCCCAACACACCCTGCTTCCTTTCCTTGCCTTAGGAAGGAAACTGTGTCTTTGTATGTTATATTCATATAAACTTTGTAATTTTTTGGACATTAGAAGATGTATGTAATGGGAGAGGGTAGAAGGAAGTGGTGTGGGAAGAAACAAAGGGAAATACAATAGCTGGACTGGGCAGGGGCTGGCCCGTCTCATAATCCATGCTGCCAGGATCAAATGTCCCTGAGTCCAAGAGAGCATCTTTCATTACCTATGGCCGCCCTGGGCCAAGCCAAGGCAGCTTGGGCCACATGCCCCAAGTTGCCAGGGCTGCTTCCATCATCCAAGATGGCTGGCTGCTCCCCCAGAGTCCACTGTGGTTGCTGATGGCAGTTCAGGACAGCTGTCCCCATGGAGTATGGCCACATGATGATCCTCTATAATAAGTAGAAGCTTTCTGTGGGTACAATGTGTAGCAGCTCTGTTCCTCCTAGTCCTCCTCTTGGTTGGGAATGTGGTGGCGGGGTGAACTAGTATTTCTATGGCCCAGCCGAGGGAGGACAAGAGGCAGGGTAAGAGGAGACACTGCCTGACCCTGGGCTCCCCCTGGCCCTGCCTACAGCAGGATCTCCCCAGTTGGAAAAGTCTGCCCCAATAGGAACATGTTCTGGTTCTGCTTGGTCCTGCATGGCCAGGCCCTTGGTCCATGCCCAAGGTAGAAGAGCTCAGGGCCGGGTCAGGACATAGCGACTGGCAGCTGAGAGGTCCCATTGGTAATACTCGAGGATGCGCCTACAGTCAGCTCTGGACCGGCTACTCAGGTGGAAGAGCTGGTCGACCTGTGGAGGCAGGAAGGCAGGCAGCTGACTGCTAGAGGGCAAGGGCAGAGGAGGCGGGAACCCAAGAGAAGGGCCTAGCTTTACCTTGAGGTTCCGGATGGCACAAACCACATCTCCCCCGGTGGCCCTTAGTGCTGCCTGGCACTCCTGGTGGGTGACCCCATGCACGCTTAGTTCCACCTGTGGGAGCAAAGCCTTGCTTAAGCCACTTCCCCCGCCTACAGCCCCCACTGGACACCAGGCTACTGCAGAGATACCTCACCTCCATAATCCTCCTCTGCAACTCAGGGTCAGGCAAGCGGCCTCCAGGGAGGACAGTGACTTTGCTGGCTCCAGGCGCTCCCGTGGGGTAATTGTGGGGAGGTTCTCTTTCGGGCCATGGGGGTCGCTCCTTGGGAGGTTGGCTGGGCTGAGAAGAGCTGGAGGCAAAGGAAGGGCGGGGTGGCAGGCCTGGGGTTCCCTGGGGCACAACTCTGGCATGTCGAAGTTCAGGGGGGCTTGAACCACCCCCTGTGGGGCGTGGGCCCAGGGACAGAATGGATTCCAGGCTCTTGGAAATGCCTGTACAATGGAGAAAGAAACAGATAGAGTGGAAACCCAGATGCTAGGCTCTGTCTTCTTGTCATTCTCAGTGCTGTCTTCCGGGTGGTCCTTGTGTTAGGTGGGACAGTAAGACATGTACAGAACAGACACCCAGGCAGAGGCAACTGAGGACCCAAAGAACTGAGAGGGCAGGGCAGGGCAGGGCAGGGTGTTCGGATGAGCAGACCTGGAGGCACAGCTAGGATGTCAATAGTCAGGATGTGGGGGAAGGAAATCATACATGCAGAGGCATGGATTCAGAGCAGGAGCAGAATTAGAGGATTGCCTGACCTCCTCAGAGACCCTGGAGGCCCTGTCCCCACCCACCACACCCACCTTTCATCCTCTGCAGGGGCATGTTCTTTTTCTGGCCCCGTGCTGGAGGCAGATCCCGGAGAGTTGCCTTTGCTTTGTCCCTGTTGGAGAGTGATCCAGTTCATTCTCCACACCCACCCCCTACCCCACATGTCACCGTCCTCTCCCAAAGACTCTCTGGGGGCCCCAGGCAGGCTGAGACCCAGAGCGGCAGCTTCAGTTGGGAGGCAAGTCCAGGCCCTGGGCTTCACCCGGCCCCTCCCAAAGCTTCCCTCCAGAGAACTTGTCGGACTTGTTTGGTTCCCCCAGCCCAGCTGCGTCTCTGACTCTTTCCGGTCCGTACCCATCTATGCTTCCCTGTTGTTGCTCTCCCTGGGCAGGCGAGCCTCTGTGGACTGGACGGGTGGCTGGTGAACCTCTCAAGTCTGCCAGTGTCACTGCTGAGGCTGGGAAGCTGCCCACTTTGAATGTGCGGCCATTCTGGCCCTTCCAGGTTGTGGCATTGGGGCTGTGGGAGGAAGGCTGGTGAAGGGGATGAGAGCATGGGAAGGGTGCCCATAAGCTGTGTGCCATGGAGCTGCATGGGCCTGGAAGGGAAACCTTTTTCCCCCTAACACAAAGGGCTCTAAGGGCTTCTGGTGGCTCCAGTGGGGAGCCCAGGACAGTGGTGGAGAGGAGAGAAGGCAAAGGATCGGGTTTCAAGGAGCTGGGAAGAAGCAGATGGGGAGCAGGGTCATGAGGGTTGGGAGGGAGGCCCCCTCCTGGGGATGTGTGGGAGGTAGGAGGCCCTCACCTGCCCTCGATGATCGTGACGGGATCGCCAGCCTCCATCCTCAGAGCACCTGGCTCTGTGACATCCCTCAAGCAACGTCCCTCAGGAGGCCAGGCCTGTAGAGGAAAGGGTGGCTGGGCTTGTGGCCTGAGTCAGAAGGGTAATACCATGGGAACAGGGAAGAAAGGAGACTCCTCTCTGTTTACACACCTGCCAATAAAATCCATACAAGGTATAGCCTCTCTCCTAGGCTCAGGGTGGAACTGTCCCTGTCCCCTAAATGTAATCCAGTTGGGGAGGCAGACCTGGATTCCATGCCAAGCTGGACACAGCCCAGGAGTCAGGGAACAACAAGGGGGCCCTGTCTCTACCTAGGGGGACCGAGGAGAGGCATATCCCACACATGGCCTTTCCTCCACACCCAAGCACATCATATCTGCCTCCCAAGCGCCTCTGGAAATTTTCCATTTCTCTTCAGCCCCACCACCTCAACCCTCATCCATCCATCTTTACCTTGCTCTGCTTCATGGCCATTGTTGCCTACCTGGTCTTCCTATCTTCAGTATCATTCCTTTAATCCATTCTTGTGCCAAGCCAGAGTGTTATAACCTGTACAGCTGGCTTGTAACTCCCCTGCTCAAAACTCTTCCCTAGCTCCCAGGTGCCCTCTTTAACGATAGGGTATAGTGATTTGGGACACAGCTCTTAAGTCGGATCGACTGGTTCAAATCCCAACTCCTCCACTTACTGTGTGACTTCAGGTAAGTCACGTAAACTGTCAGTGTCTTAAGGACCCCATCTGTAAAACTGAGATAATGATGACCTCATCAGGTTGTCTCAAGGACTAAATGAGTGATACCTGTAAAGCACTTACGGTAGCCTACACAGATCAAGTGCTCCGTGGGCTGGCTCTGGGTATTTACCATGCCTTACAAATCCCTCCGTGGGTCACCCTTAAGGTGACTCTGGCACTTAGTTTCTTGTATTTACCCCTTGCACACTGAAATTTTCCTCTGTTGTCCAATGCCCCTCCCCCCACAACCTACTGCTCCCACTTCTCTGGCTCAGCCCCAGCCTCCAGCCCTTCGGCCTGCATTTACGTAACCCTAAGATGCCTCCCCAGGTCTCTCAGTGTCCTGCCGGTAGGGACCGGTTCAGAACCCAGTCCCAGACCCCAGCCCAGAAGTGTTGGTATTGTTACTTAGTCTTGTGCATTGAACCCTGGGAGAGAATGGAGGGAAGAGAGACTGAGTGTATCTGGGCAGGCAGGGCCTCCCACCTCTTGGAGCAGCCCCTCCAGGTAGGAAAAGCTAGGCCGGTCAGCAGGATGGGGGGCCCAGCAGCGCAAAGCAAGGGCGTAGAGAGCCCTGGAGCACAGGGGAGGCCTAGGCAGCCGGGCTCCGTCCTTCTCCAGACGCTGCAGAATGAGGTATGGTGGAACCCCGGCCCAGGGCTCCTCGCCCCTGGAGAACATCTCCCACAGCGTCACCCCAAACATCCACACGTCCGAGGCAGAAGAGAAGGCGCCCTGGCGCAGGCTCTCTGGAGCACACCTGCGGAAATGGAGCTGAAGGGAGCCGCAGGTGTGCCTCTCGGAGCTCCCACCTGCCACTGAGCACGTCCTTTCCGGCTTCATCATCCTCTCAAGTCCTTTCCCAACCCTTCCAGGCCGCTCTTGTCCCAGCCTCCCTCGGAGGTCCAGTCCTCTCCGCACAGCCCCTTACCTAGCTGGGGCCCTGCAGGTCAGCCCCAGCTCTCCCCGTGCTCCAAGCCCCTCACCAGGCAAAGGGGATGGGGCGCGGCCCGCCCATGACGTAGCGGCCTCGGGCGCCACCCAGCGGCCGCACCAGCCCGAAGTCCGCCACTTTGATCGTGCGGGGTGAAGCCAGCAGCAGGTTGCGGGTAGCGAGGTCTCGGTGCACCAACCCGCGGGCCCCCAGATACGCCATGGCCGCCGCCAACTGCCGCAGGAAGAGGCAGAGCAGGGCCACGGGCAACGGGGTTGTCGGCGCCGGGGCCGTCAGGCGCGCGTGCAGGGAGCCCAGTGGCGCCAGCTCCATCACCTACAGGAGCACAAGTGCCGGCTGAGCAGCGATTCGGTCCCTCGGGACTCTGGCCGCTCACCTTCGTGTGGCACGTGAGCCCCGCGGCTGCCCTGGGAGCCAGCGTCGCGCCTGCTCACCATCTGCAGAGGCTGGCCCAGTACCAGGCCGTGCAGACGCAGCACGTGTGGGTGCTCCAAGTTCATCATGACGGACACCTCTCGCAGGAAGTCCCCCAGCTCTGTGCCCACGGGGCCTTCAGGACCCACCCGGAGGGACTTGACAGCCACTGGGACCTAGAGGTTGAGGAAAACATTATCAGGCACCTTGGGAACCGCTCTGCCAGGGCTAGAACAGAGAGGGCAGGCCGAACACGGGGCAGTGGCCCTAGTACCCAGAATGAAGTAGACTCCCTGGACACTCACACTCTTGCCGCTGGGCAGTGTCCACAGCCCGCGGTGCACCACACCGAAGCAGCCAGAGCCCAGCAGCTCCCCTCTGCACACAGCACCATCTGGGATCAGACATTTGAGTCCCCTGTCTGGCTCAGGGAGGCACAGAGGGCTGTTGGAGGGTGGGGTGGTCGCCTTCTGCTCAGGGACAAAACTCCCAAGGATCTGAAACGGGTGGGCAATCAGGTGTGTGGAATGCTGTATACCCCTCCCTGCCACTTAGTCCATCCCATTCCCTGGCCTAAGCTGGCCCTTAAAGCCTCCCATCCCTACCCCAAAACACACACCCTGTAGACCCAGTTCTTAGACTTTGGCCCGGAACGGTGCCTCTTCAGAGCTTCAGCCAGTCTGCGCTGGGCTAGGGAAAGCCAGAATCAGAGGGCTGGTGTGACATAAATGAGGGGAGGTAGGATGCAGGAGAGGGCTGGGGTGGGGTAAGCAACTAAAAGGCTGGGGAAGGAGAGAACAGGGCCTCAGGGGTCCCTCACCAGGCCGGCCCATGCCAATGCCATCCAGGTCCTCAGGCCTTACAAAGTTGAAGTGCTCTGGCAGAGTAACATTAAGCTCCTCAAGGATGGGTCGGTAAAACTGGGCCAGCTGAATGTCCCGGAGCAGCCGCAGCAGCCACGGGGAGCCCACCTCGGGGAGCATGTCTGGGGAAAAAACCCTAAGGATGATTCCCTTTCCTCCCGACACACAGCCCAGGGTAGGCCCCCGAGACACTCAGACACCAGAGATGTGGTCGCCAGTTCCACCCTCATCCCATCAGAAGCACTCGGATACGGAGGGAGGAGCACATCAGAGACAGCCAGGAATCCTGCCACTCGCACGCAAATCCCAGGAGGAGTGCTTCCCGTCCTGAGACCTACACATCATACCTCCTTCATCACTGAGAAACCTGCCCTCCTCACACCTGAGATTTTAGCACTCTGCGAACTTCAGGTTTGTCGCCCTGCTCCCTCTTGAGACATTATAGGACACTGCCCTATCCACCTAGGACACCCTGATACACTGCCCTTTTGACCTGGGGCACACCAGTACACACACTCACTCATACACACCTGAGACACCTCCCTTTCTCATACACGAGACATTTTGGTCTATCTCATGTGCACCAGAGGTGCCCAGATACACTAACCACACCATCCCTCAGACAAGCAGGTACAAACACACACACACACGAAGGTACACTGCCACCCACACCCAAATGTGCTACTGCACACACACACACACACAGAGACTGACAGATAGACTACAAAAGATGCCCGAGACACCCAGATTCACGTCCTCTCGATCTGAGACACTCCAGTGTGCGGCCGTGAAACATCCAGCCATCCTGCCACATACCCTCTCACATACATGTATTTGAGACATGGCAGTTCACTGCCTCCAAAATACACTGCCCCACATGTCTGAGACACCAAGGTCCACATAAACACACACAAGACAGCAAGGTACAGTGTCCACATGTACCTGAGTTCTGCAAGCAATACCGCCCCCTCAGCCCAGAGATGCCCGGAGTCATTGCCTCTTCTAACCCCAGGCATCTGTGATCGGCGGTTAAGTGCAGGCCACGCTGAGCTCAGGTGTAAGCTAAGCGCAGAGCCACCTAGGCTGCCAGGTGCACAGTCCCTTCCACACCCACCTGAGCTCAGCTCCGGATACAGAGCCCTGACGGCACGCCTGGGTCACTCAGTCCAATGTGGCTTTAAGGCAGCTCCCCCGATCTTCATTAAATAAGGCTCTGGGTGCTCGGGTGCTAGCTTCCTGCACACGCTCTCCCTTACTCATATCTGGACCCCTCCCTCCTCCACTTTAGGCAAGCCGGGAGGAAGGGAGGATCCCAGGCTGGGCCCAGATGGAAACCCTGAAAAGGGCCAGGAATTGGGAGTGAGTGGGGACGGGAGAGGAGAAAGCCCAGGACCCAGAGGCTCCCAGACAGCTGGCAAGGCGAGAAAGGGAAAGCACGGCGACGGGGCCAGGAGGGAAAGCGGCCTCGCAGGGGAAGAACCAGGGGAGGGGAAGCGGGCAAGCTCAGCACCCACGTGGGCACCGCAAGCGACAGCTGCTCCGCCACCCCCAGCGCCCCTCTTTTCCGACCCTCACCTGGCGAAGGCGGAAGCGGCGGCCTACGGAGCCTCCGGGGCTCCAGGACTAACCCAGGGAAGGGCGGGACCTGAGGGCCCAGAGGGCGGGATCTGGCAGCCGGCCCGGGACTGGCCTGTGGCGCGCCCGCAGTCCCCCGAGGGGACCAGGTGGGGACCGCGAGCGAGGCTGGCGGCCCCTCCTTTCCTCTGGGCATTGCTCTCCTTCCCCTCCCATCCTTTCTCCCCCTTCCCGCTCTCTTCCCAGCCTGCTCCGAACTCTTCACCCTACCCCGGACGCCCTTCCCTGTGTCCTGCCCTCCGTGACCCTCTCGCCAAATCCTCCATCTCCCAACCAGAGCCCCACCCCTGCAGTGAATAACCTGACAGAGATGTTGTGGATAAAACGACAGTTCCCGTGGTCAGGATTCTCACCGGTAGTGCGTGGCTCACTCACTCACGTGTTTGGGCAATATGCTATTGACTCTCTGTAAAGAGCTGCGCCCAGGGCTCTGGGGGACACGGCGGCACGGCTGCAAGGCTGCAGGAGGGCAGAGCAGAGGCTGGAGTGGTGGCAGCGCCGAGGTCAGAGGCCCAGAGGACAGCTGCGGGGGCAGAGAGGCCCAGAGGCAGAGACCGGCTGGCCGCGTGCGGACTCGCTCTGAGTGGACAGGATTTTAGTGATTAATCTGCCGCTGTGAAAATGAAGTTGGGTATAACCCTTTCACCCCAAGAACGTTGTATTGTCATTTCTTTGGTCACATTGAATCCATAGTGAACTTGCCCGGGGCTGAAACCCACTGGCAAGACAGGTGTCCTGCTGTGGCACGGGGAATATAGGGCTTAACAGGACATAGTCCCTGTCCCCTAGTAGGGGAGAGAGCTTCCTGGCGTGCCCTTTCCCGAGCTCTCTAGTGGAGGAAGGCAGGGTGGTGCCCTTGGAAAGCAGCCAGGGCAGAGAGGTGTTGATGGTGGTGCAGAAGCCAGTCCCCAGCCTAGAGAGAGTCCAGGAACCAAACCAGTGTCCTTTTCCAAGCTCCGAACTCTGGTCCAATGTGCTGCCCTGAAAAGGATCTTTTGAGGAGCTTCCCAGGGTAGAACATGTGGTAGATCTTGCGTGTGATTGTTTTTTTGTGGGGGGGGGGGAGTTGGCAGAGCCCCCAATTGACTCCTCAGCCCCATCCCAGCTTGGTGGCTGGTCTTGGTGACAAGGGCAGCAGCGCTCCATGCCTCAAGGCACCCCCACCGCCCACTCACTGGCACTTCCTGGCCTCATCTGGCACAACATCCCTCTCCCATGTAGCCTTTGCTGACCCCAGAGCCCTGTACACTGCTACTTGGTCTGTGGCACCAGGGACCTTTAAGGACCTTGAAGAAGGCTCAGAGGAGGAGCCTACGCTGTCCCTTTTCCTCAGGGGGTCCCAGGGAGGAAGCCACCTGTCTTAGGACATCTGGCCTGTCCCCTTCTGCCCTAAGGAAGAATGTGTGAGAGTAGCAGTTGCTGTCCCCAGAATCCCTTGGAGGGAAAAGCCCACCCCATCTTGGTAAACACACGGTATATTCCAGCATTGTTGGGAAAATCTTCATAGTTCACAGTTCTTCCTGTATGGTTTTCTTGCCAATTCTCTTGTCTCCAAGCCAGTTCATCACTATGTTTCCCACATCTGTTGTCTGTGATACACTGTGGGCTCCACACAGTAGGGACTGGATCCATCTTGTTCATCCCTGTGTTCTTAGCACCTGGGACAGTGTAGGCATAGGTGCAGTATTAGTTGTGAAGAAGTCTGCCCAGTCTGTCATTCCCTTGTAGGTGATTTGTTTTTTCTCCCTGCTTTTAAGATATCATTGGTGTTTTGTAGTTCTATTACAAAGTATATAGGTATGGATTCCTTTTATTTATTCTGCGTGTTTTATTTTCTCTGTCTATAAATTTGCATCTTTCATCAGTTTTGGAAATTTCTCAGCCAGTATCTCTTCAAATATTCTTTTACCTCCAGTCTTCATGTTCTTTCTTTTGGGGACTCTGATTATAAGTATGCTGGACCTTTTCACGCTGTCCTCCATGTCTTTTATCGTCTCTTCCCTATTTTCCATTCTTTGTGTCTTTGCGGTGCAAAACAATGTCCTCAGCCCTATCTTCCAGTTACCTAATCCTCTCTTTGGTTATGTCTGGTTATGCCTTTTTAATCCATAAACTAAGGGTTTTTGTCATTGCTATATTCATGTGAACATTATGCTTTCTATGCTAACAGTACTTTGTTGCAGTATAACTTAGATTCACTAACATGTACAGACTTAACTGTACAGCTCAATGCATTTCAACAGAGGTACTCACCCATTAATGTAGATAAAGACCCAGACATTGCTACAGTCCCAGAAAGTTGCCTTTTGCCCATCTTTAGTCAATCCTATTCTCCAGAAGCAACTACTATTCTGATTTCTAACATCTATAGATCATGTTTGCCTGCTCTTGACCTTATCAATTGAGTCACACAGTATTTATTCTTTATGTTTGGTTTATTTCACTCAACATGTTTTCGAGGTTCATCTTGGTGTTGTCCAGGTTTTTTTTGGTGAAGAACACAATGGCTCCATGAATTTCTTCAGCGACAAGAACATGAAACCTGATTTTCCTCTGAATGTCCTGTGTCCTCACAGATCTGGATGCCATAGAGGTCCTCTGGGAATTGAAGGAACACATAGGTGTAGAGCACATGGGGACACATGAAGGCAGATGCATCCAGAGAGGTTGACAGAAGCCAGACTAGGCATCATTCACCCTTCCAGCAAACTCTCACTGTGCCGCGTGCTGGAGACTCAGGCGAATAAGCAGACATTATCCCTCCTGGTTGGATTCATTCTACAGGGCCTTGCAGGACTCAGTCCAGAGCTTGGGCTTTACCTGCAGGTTCGTAACCACTGAAAGGTTTTAAAAACCCTGCTGTAGTAAGAGGCTGGGAAAAGGCAAGAGAGGAAAAGCAAGAAGCCCAGGGCAGTGGCTGTTACCATTGGTTCAAGGGAGGGAGGCTGGCCCCGCATAGGCCTTGGCTACAGATGGAGAGGAGGCTGAGGGTAGGAGGCACTATCGATTGGGACCCTGACCTAGGTCCACTGTGTCCCCGCAGGAAACCACGGTCAGAGGCTCAGTCCCACTTTGTCTTTGGCTTGCAAAAAAACTCAGGGAATCAGAGGCCTCTTTATTCCCCCCTTCTCCCTATTCATTTCTCAATTTTGGAATCAAGCTACTCTCAACCCCACCTTAGCCCATAAAGGACAGTGGGGTACGGGGAAGCAGAGCCTGACCATCCTCGCCACTCTCAGGGAGCACCTCCTATGGCTGAGATGGAGCCTCCTGGTAACACTTAAACCTGGAAGCCCAGATCGGGCGCCACACCCCTTTCCACAACCTCTGCCCTGCCCTGCAGGCCCTGTGTCCCAGAAGCGTGAGCACGTCCCACCACTGGGGCCAAGCCTTTCACCCCAGGGCAGAGAACTAGGAGGATAAGCAGAGAGAGCACCCCGGAGGCCTCTTCCCTGGCTGCCTTGGGTTTCGGTGGGGCTGGGTCCCGTCCCTGCACAGAGACCTTTTCATTCCCACAGGGAACCACATTAGTGCCCCGGGTCCCCCTTTTCCGCTCGATCCCTGAGATCAATGGGCACTCCACCTTCCCCCTCATACACGCCAGCATCTCAATAGAGGAAAGTACTTCTGCGTTCTGGCTCTATTCCGAGGCTTTGTGTGGCTGTTCCCTCTGCTTAGAAGTCTTCCCACCCTTGTTCCAATCCGGCCTTGCTAACAGCTTATCCCTAACTGGTCAGGTCCCTTCCCTCGCACCCCAGATGTCTGTGCTTTCCCGTCATTGTACTTATTGCTCTGGTCAAATTTGCCAGTAACTTGTCTGCCTTCCCTGCTAGATTCCAAGCTAGATTCTAAGCTCCAAGTAGAACAGGACTTTATATATTGCCTGGGCATCACTATGTACCCCATGCCCGGTCTAGTACCTGGCTCATGTGGTAAGTGCTCAAGTGAGAAGCCCGCTTGCTGAACAAATGGATGAGACAGAGTCATCTGAGTAGAGTGAAGCAAAGGAGATTTTTGACATCAAGAGCTTCCTTTGCAGGGCGTGCTGGGGAGGGGAGTTTCCAGACCTAACCCACAAGCATTCTTCTGGTGAAACCATTCCTGCCCCCTCCCTGTTTGGCACTTCCTGGCTCCACATGGGTAGCTCTTTGCAGACCCTTAGAGAAAACCCTCCTGTTCCATCACCCCATCTCCCAGGACCCTGAGGTCCCATCCTTTCCCAATTTGCATTTACCTCACTAGTTTTTAGAGTCACCAGCCACCTCCTTATACGTTTCTGTTGGTTTGCTTTCCAAAGTGGAAGCACTGTTATACCCACCACAGGCTTCAGGCTCACAATGCAGCTTAGGCTCCACCTCGGAAGCTTGATTGCCTGAGTTTGAATTCCAGCTTACCACTTACCATCCTGTGATTCTGAGCAAGTTGATTCACATACCTGTGCTTCTGTTTCCTTTCCTTCATGATGAGCATATTAGGATTATTTGCCTTGTAGGATCATGGGAGAATTAACTGTGCGGACATATGTGGTAGCCGGTCTCCAAAATGACCACCAATGAGCTGTCCTTCGGCTATGAACTCTATAGTATGGTGCCTTCCTGCAGAGAATAGGACTTGTCTGATTCATCAGTAGGATGTTGTGGATAACATGTATGACTTCCAAGCTAGGTCAAAAAAGAGAGTGTGGCTTCTGCCTTGCTCACTTAGATTCCTCACTTTGGGGGAAGCCAGCCACCATCTCATGAGAATACCCAAGCTGTCCTATATAGAGGCTTTCCATGTTGAGGAACTGAGACCTCCTGCCAACAGCCCAGAACCAACTGGCCAGGCATGTGAGTGAGCCACCTTGGAAGGTGATCCTCCAGCCCCAGTCTAACCTTAGATTTCTGCAGCCCTGACTGACAGCTTGACTGCACCCTCATGACAAAACCGTGAGCCAGAACCACCCAGTTAAGCTGCTTCTGAATTTCTGATCCATAGAACTGTGAGATAATGTTTATTGCCTTTGATAATTGAGTTTTGGCATAATTTGTTACAAGCTATAGATAAATAATACAGCCAATAAAATGCTTGAAGTGTTGCCTGCCACAGAGACTCCATGTATTAGTCATCATGAAGTCTGTCCTACAGGTAGAAAGACTGAGGCTCAGGCTAGTAAAGTGATGCTCCTCGTGCACATAACTAGGAAGTGGCAGGTCCAGCTGTGTGGTGGCCTTTAGTGCCAACTCCTAGGTTGCTTTTTGTGCCTCAGTGTTCCAGTTATCTAGTGTTGAATAATAATACCTAGTGGTATAAAACAACCATTTTATTATGCTTCTGTACCTTGAGAATCTGGAATTCCAGTGTGGATGGTTATTCTCTGCTCTACCATGTCTGGAGCCTTAGCTGGAAAATCTGAAAGTCTGGAGGAGATAAAGACAGCTTGGATATATTATCACTGACATGTCTGGCAGTAGATGCTGGCTTTTGGCAGAACCCCTCCATGTGGACTCCTCCTACAGCCTGGGAGTCCTCATAGCATAGTGACTGGGTTCCCGAACAAGTGACCCAAGAACAGAGGGCAGAAATTGCCAGTTTCCTTAAGGCCTGGGCCCAGAAAGTAACCCAGTGTTAGTTCTGTCACATTCATTGATCAGCCAGTCATGTGTCCCAAGTTCAAAGGAAGGATTCATAAGCCCTAAATCTTGATAGGCGGCATGTCAAAGAATTTGGGTGTTACTGTTAAAAACTGCCACACCCACAGCAGCCTAGTGTTTGGTGAGGGGCTCAGAAAAACCAGCCTGGTCCTGGCAGCCCACACACTGGTGGGCTGGCCTTATGTGCCCAAAAAAACAAACCCCACCAGCCTTCGGTGCCATGTGCTCATGAAGCACTTATGTGGGGAGTGCATATCACGAGGGCTCAGACAGGGGCTGGCATTGTCAGTGATCCTTCCCGTTGTATCCCATGTGCCAGGCACTGGGGAAACAAAGACACAAGACCTTAGCTTTCCAGGGTAGTGCATGGTCTGGATGGAAGATGTGTAAAGAACCACCACCTGATGTAACAGATGCCACACGAGAGAGGCCCAGAGAGGAGACACTGTACTCTGCCTTAGGGGCTCAAAGACAGCTTCTCAGAAGAGGTGATGTCTGAGCCAAAGGAGAAGGGAATCCCAGGTATAGAACAAGCCTGGACAGAGGCAAGGAGGCATAAGAAAACAAAGTGTTTGGGCAGCTATAAGGTATTCACTTTGGCCGTGGGGAGGGCAAAGCTGGGAGACAGCTCTCCGGAGGGACACGTGGGGCCAGATTCCAAGAAGTATTACAGAGGTAGGTTGCCTAATGATGAGAGGTGGGCATGTGGCATAAGAGGAAGAGGCTGTCCTGACACTGTTGGCACTGCCATTAAACCTGAGTGAGATCACAAGAGGGGGTGGGGTCGGGGAGGAAGGCGGGTTTGGGTGAGCAGAGCCTGAGATGCCTATGGGACATTCAATCGGAAATCCTAGTTGCATCTGTGTTTGGACAGCTCTGGCCTGAGGACCAAAAAACAGGGAGCTGCTGTTGGAGAGCCTTGACAGCCAGGCTCAAGGACCAGGTCTATATTCTGTAGGCAAGGAAAAGCTAGGGAAGGGTTTTAACTAAGAGATTATAATGGCTAATACTTAATGAGGGTCCATTACATGTTGGGCATGGTTCCAAGCATTTTACATGAACTTATTTGGGCCTCACAGTAGTCCTGTAAGGTAAGTACAGCTGCATTTCATTGATTTCGAGATATCATCAATTGTAATATATACCATTATGTCCTGACATATCTTCAATTTAAGATGGTTTCTCCAGAGATGTTAAAATGTAAACAAGTTAAAAAAAAAAAAGACCATAGAATCACTAAAGTATGTGATATGCGTTTAAAATATAAGGAAACAGGAACAAAGAAGTTAAATAACTTGCCCAAGGTCCAGTAAGAGACAGAGCCAGGACTTGACATCAGGCAGCCCAACTCCAAAGCCCAAAACCTTAACCATCATGTGGTGCTGGGCAGGAGGCTGTGAGCAATGAGGGGTTTTAAGAAAACCACAGTGTGGGTGCTGGGAGTGCAGTGGACTAGAGGGGAGTGGGCCGAGTCAGATGGCACTTCTGGGAGCCTGGGGTCCACAGTGAGAGGGTTCGAGAGTGAGTCGGGGCCACGGACAGGAAGAGGGGCAGATAGGGCAGAGACCCTTCAAGAATGCTGGCTGACCGTCTGCATGTTGGCTGTGAAAACAAGGGCAGCTCCAAACTGTTGAGCCTGGAGAGTGGCTGCAGCGTGGGGGGTGGGGGGCCCAAGGCAGCCACTGCAGCCTGGAGGAGAGCTGGGGTGCCTGGGTGGCCAGGAGATGTGGCTTCTCACCCCCGCGTGGGCAGTAATGCTACCTGGCACCCGATGGATCCTCACTATCTGTCAAATGAATGGGTGAATGAGCTGTTGTATGATCTCTCATTTTTTATTTTTTTGGTGTGAAATGAAGAGATTGGGCTAGATTGTGTAAAACAAATGAATGGAAGGTGTAGGTATTCCTCTCCCCATCCTCAGGACTTTGTAAGGGGTACCCCAAAACAGTAGTTGGCTCTAAGTTAGCTTAACAGAGGTCCCAGATGGGACTGCTAAATTCCGACTCTGGAGATGAGGCCCAGGGAGGGTAGTTTAAAGCTGCCCAGGTGACTCTGATATGTGGCTGGTTGAGAACCCTTGTCCTGGAGCCTCCAGATACCCAGTTTGAAAACCACTGGGTTAGGTAAGGGCCTGGATCCCTCCCTCCTTGGCTTAGGCTTGTGGTTGGTGACAAGTCTCTCTTTTCACGTCCCATCTCCCATCCCCAAACCTAGAACTCCCAACAGCCAGGGGACCGAACACACACTATAGACATTTTGGACAGGATGATTCTTTGTTGCAGAGGACTCTCTCGCACATTTTAGGGTGTTTAGTAGCACCCCTGGTCTCTACCCATGAGGTACCAATAGCATATCCCCCAATCAAAGCTATCAAAAATGTCTCCAGACGTTGCCAAATGTCTCCTGCAGAGCAGAACACCTTCCCCCTGCCCCAGGACCCACTGTGTGACACTGAGTCTCCTGTATCCCTCTCCCCTCCCCAACTGCAGACAGAGGCCAGACTGGGGTGGAAGCCATTTGACAGCAGGTTTAGTTGGGCCTGGCAGGAGGGAGGCCTCTGTGGGAGGCCAAGGCTTTACAATGTTCACAATGTTAAATGGAGGGATCACATGCCAGCAGACTGACTGATGAGGTCTCTGTTCTGGAGGGAGGGAGTTTTCCAGAACACTCATTTCCGGATTCCCAATTAGTTGTAAGCGGGCCAAGAGTAGCTTCTGGGGCAGACAGCCCCCACCTCCTGGGAACAGGCAGAAGGGCTGTGGGAGTGGGGTGTGCGCGAAGAGTGTTCTTTCCTTCTGGAGATAGTTTCCTGGCCTCAGTGACTGCCTGTCTGATAGGTTGAGCGCTGGAGAGGAGGAACTTCCCAGCTGCGGGTGCCTGGGTCTTAGAGGCCATCTGACACTGGAATCATGGGATCTGGGTTTCAGAGGCTGGAAGACTGAACTTCTGGGGCTGAAACTAGTGGGCTGGCTAGTTCTTCACCAAGGGAAGTGGAAGTTGTGGGTATATACTCCTTAGACATGGAAGCTGGGAGGCTGTCAGCATCTGCCCAAGTCACTCTTCTGCTTTGATGTAGTTGGACCTGCGGGAAGACAGACAGGATGGGAGGTCTGGGAAGGGAAGGGGGCTGGGAGGGAAGGAGGAAGGATGGGCAGCGGAAGGTACTGGGTGGGTTGGAAGTGGTGAGGCTGTTTCCTGCCCTTATGCCCCAACTCACTCCACCACGAGGCTCAGAACACCCGCCAGCAGGACAGTGCCCAAGACACAGAGGAGGAAAATCCTGGCTTCCCGAAGATCGTGACTCCCTGCAGGGAACCCAGGAGGCAGTGAATCATCTTGGGGACCGCGCCAGTCAATGCTGGGGGAAAGATGTAGGCGGGGGACGCAGGGGTGGGAAGTGGAGCAAGGACCTGGGAAACAGCGCTTTCGGGGCCAACAGTACACCTCAGTGCCCTCGCAGGTGGAGCAGTTGTACAGGATGGTGCTGCCCCCTGCAGGAGACAGTGAATCAGAGCTTTGGCGGGGCAGGCGCTGCTCCACAGCTCCACGTACCCCACTTCCTCCCCACTACCTGCCAGCCTCCCCTCAGGTACCCTGGAGACCCCCTGCCCTCATTACACTTTTCCTTTTCTACTCACGGCAGGCAGGAGCGCACAGAGCTGAAATGAGAAGCAAGGGAATGTGGGGGGAGATAGATGCTCAGCCACACACCCCCTTGCCCGAGATCCTCGGTACCCCTTGATGCCTCCCCACTGCAGTACCTTCCCTGATGTACTCCGGGAGCTTGGTCTTTTGAAGCCATTGACAATATGAAGGGAGTGAGGAGAAAGTCCCTTTGATCTCTGGAGAGGCAGAGAGCAGCTATACTGCCCAGAGCCTCTACAGTGCGGCTCAGCTCCACACCCCTTCCCCCACCGCAATCCAGATCAGCCCTCAAGTCTCCACCTGCCCTCCACCCTTTCTGCTCCCCCATCTCGTTGCTGCCCACCCAAGCCTTTCCCCTTGATCTCACCCATGACCCTCAGGACTCTATGAGTCTTCTCTGTAATTTTGTTCATGGTCACCTCATCTGTGGAGACGGACAAAGACCAGTGAATCCCTCATGGGCCCAGAACGATATTCTGAGGTCTTGCCTGACTTTCCCAGGGTCGGAAGCAGCTTGTGTCCAGGCAAGGCTGTTGACTGAGCTGACAGTGGAGAAGCCACACGCTGCCCTGCTTGGGGGGCGACGGGTGACCACCGCTGGGCCTATCCTTGGGTGCCTGATCTTACCTAAGGCAAAGGCTGAGAAGTTCCAGGAGGCCTCACAGTCCTTCCAATGGACCTCCATCTGGCTGCAGAGCCGAGCCACGCGGCTCAACAAGTTGCGATCTGGGAGGCGGCAGAAGACACAGGCCTGGGCAGTTGCCAGGAAAACTCCACCTAGTGCCAGCATCCACATGAGGCCCATTGTGGGGTTGTGGCGTGGGATCGGTCCCACGGAGGCCTGGAAGGCCTCGAAATACTCTGTGATCCTGGTGCCAGACCTTTGCCTGGAGATTCTAGAATGTTCTGAAACAGTAGGGGGTTCTAGAATATTCCAGAGCAGTGCCATTGCTCCATCTCTGGCTTGGGTAAAGCTGGGGCACAAGGAACTGGGGACCAGAAGACATCTCTAGGGGGAGACAGGCAAAGAAACCAAGACTTGTGCTGCCAGGGAATAGCACCCCCAACCTGGCTCTCAGCAACCTTCACGAATTTGTGGTTCCAAAAGCAATTTTATTTTTCTTGTAAATCATGACCAGTGATAATGAATTACACCTCCAGTAAATAAGAAGCACGTTGAGTATCCCATCCCCTCAGGGACCCAGAAGTCCCATGCCTTCCCATATCCTCCCCCTCTCTCCCAATCTCTCCTCGGCCCTGGGCAGCCTTGGACCTTCCCCAACTATCTCCTAGCAACAGGCCCATGGTTGCCATAGCAACTAAGAGTTCTAACCAGACCTCCATGGCCCTGCTAAGCCACTGACTTCTCTTACCTTTCACCAAGAAGATCCTAGTGACTCAAACTCCAACAGGTTTCTCCTGCCTACGTGGTGATGTGAACGCACATGGGCGCACACACACACCCCGTGATTCAACTACTAATTCTCAATCTACTCACACCCGTACCACAGACACACCCGGTGCCAAACAGTTGCTGAGCAACCCCAAACAGGCCTGGATATGCAGAAACCACAGAACGACCAACACACAGACACCATCTCCGGCGACACAGGTGGGAGCCAGGCTGTCAGGTACCCACACGTCAATCAGACACACTGGCTGACACACACCTACACATAAAGGCAGTAAGGCCGAGGCCCAAGAAGACACTACCCACCTCCCCATGACCAGCTCCACCATCAGTCTGGGATCTTTTAAAACACTTGGACTCCATACGGATGCTCCAGCCCCACAGTAAATGGGAAGTCTCTTAACTCCCTTATGCCAACCCAGGGTGGGGTGTAGCCTTTCTGTCTCCCTCGACAGGTGGCTTGGGAACACAGCAAAGAATCACCCTTCCCAGGTACCAAAGTGTTCTGGCTTTTCATTGGTCAGTCCAGGCTAGGTCACCCAGGTCCAGAAGGAGAAACCACAGACCAGGAGATCACATTAGAGCAATCCCAAGTCCCTGTTTCTCCAAGACCTCAACGACCCTCTAGGGCTAGGCCTACCCTGGGCAGAGAGGTATCCCCAACTTGTCCAGACTCCTGAATACTGAGCTCCCTCCAAGGACACACTGGTGGTCCCCAGCTTCAGGTAAGAACAAGCCAGGGGAAACTTCCCTGTCCTTCCCAGGATTAGCACTAGTCCAGAACCTTTACATCACTTGTGAGCCCTCAATGGGCAAAGATTTGGGGATTTTTGCCCCCATCGGGGCTCCAGTCAGGTTCAGTGGGCCCCCTCACTCTCACAGCTCCAGAGGCAGAGCTGGGAAGGGGCTTTAGGGGAGCTTTCATACCCCTTGCTGCCCATTCTCTCCCCTGCCACACACAGTCAAACCGAGGGCAGTGTTCTCAGTTCTCAGTGCCGGACAAAGCGCAGAGAGCGGGAGTTGAGCAAATCTTCAGGGTCAGGGAAGACTGAGTCTAGACGGAAGCCATGTTCAAGAGCCACCCGTAGCACCTCCTCCAGGAAGCCTGGCGTGCCCACCACCTCCCGGAGCTCTCCTGGCCCCCCAGTCCACAGTGGCTGCAGGCCCAGTCTCCTATACTCCACTTCGGGGAGTTCTGCAGGACAGGGGGCCCACTCCAGACGGAAGTGTGGGCCTTCCTCTGCCCTGTCCTCATTTGCCACCCCAAATCGGGCCCGCATGGCACCCAAACATTCGGGGTCAGTGCAGAAGAGGTTGGCTCGGAAGGTATCCACCTGGACAGAGCTCAGCTCATAGTGGTGTGGGCCCCGGCGAGCAGAGAAGTGCACCAGGCGGGGGCTGGCATCTACATCTGCGTGGAGCAGGGCAGCTGTGGGTACAGGGGACCCCCGAGAGGCTTCCAGTTCCCGCAGGGCATCCAGGAGGGGCTGAATCTGGTAGAAGTCTGCCTCTGCCCTGAGGAGTGCTGTCTCCCCATACCCTCGGGGCAGGTCCAGGCGGCCCAGCCTGAGGAAATTGAGGACATGCCGGAAAGCCTTGCCATCTCGGTCGATGAAGTAGTGGCCACCTCCCTGGGAGTTGAGATTGGGAGGCATGGGTGTGCCAGCCCGAAACATGGCTCCCAGCATGGAGTCTGGGAAGCGAGTCAGGGTTTCCAAAGTGGTGGAATATAGCGTGCCCCCCACATTCAGGGTCACGGGGCCCCCAAAGGAGGGGGGCGAAGAGGGCACAGGAGGAGGGGAAATTTTGCGGGGTACAGGAGACACCGAAAGAGAAGAAAAGACAGCTTCCTGGGTATGTGCAAAATTTGGTCCTAAGGTTCAGATTCTCTCTGGGTTGGAGGCACGGGTTGGAGTACAAGGCAGCGAGATGTAGGGCTCACCCAGCTGTTTTGGTAGTGGGAATGCCTTCCGGGCACAGAGACGCCCGAAAGGTCGAGAGAACGAATGAAAAGAACAAAGGAAGCCAGAAAGGCAAGGGCGATTTCGGTCCAGACGCTTCAAATTCTGGGTGGTCAGCGATTCCTTCTCCGTCGTCTTCAATGGGTTTCCGGAATCCAACCAGCAGGTGACGATGGCGAGCACAGGGTCGACTCTTTACAGGACCCAGCTTCCGAGTTCTCAGGTAGATCGCTGTCGCCGTGGGCGAGTCAACGCAGGGCGCCGGGGGCGAGTCAGAGGCCTGGCCAGGCCTGGCTCCGGCGCGGGTCCTAGGAGATGGAGGCTGGGCCAATTGGAGTTGATGGCGGAGGTGCCTCTGTATCAGCTGGGGAGCGAGGATGCACACTCAGTCCGAGCTGGGAGTGTCTGGGGACGCTGATGGAAGCAGCCGGGAGTCTCGAGACCCAGACGCCGCCGCCTTTCCCGGGCGTCGCCGCAGCCGCGAGATCCTCTCCGCCCCCAGGAAGTGGCCTAAGGGCAGCGGCAGGGGGCCCTTTAAGAGGCAGCCCCGCCCCCTTGGCGCCCCACCCCCCCCGCCCCCGCGGGGCTCGTGGAGCTGGGTTGGAGGTGGGAGCCGCGTCTCTCCAACCGGAGAGACGGGGCGGACGGGCCGAACTGGCGGGCGCGAGCTGGGGTGGAGTCCGGAGAGACTCAGGCGCGTCGCCAAGGATGTAACCGTGACGGCCCCGTGGGCCCTCAGGTGTGCCTGACCTCACGTCTGCAGCTCGGCCGGGGCCTAGTCTCCAATCTCAGCACTCTTGGGAAAATCGAGGCCCAGCCGTCCCGTGCTTGGGGACCAGTTCCCTCCCAGTCGCTCCGGTAGGGAATTCCCGAGGGGGCGGGTGCTGAGCCGCCGCATTCCAGACATGCCTCCAGTCCTCTGCATCCCTTCCCCTAAGGGAAGGCCGGCCCCCAGCCCACGCTAGCGGCCTCTCCCCGGCCTCACGGGTCTGGCCACGTCGCCTGACCCGAGAGCCCCGCCCCAGGGGCCACCTGGGGCTAGGACTGGGACCGGAGCTCCCATTTCATTCGCCGGGGGGCGCCCCTTGCTGGACTAGAGCTCGCCAACTCCTAAACCGCCCCTGCACCCCGGGAACCGCAGCGCCCCACACCTTGCCGGGCCCGAAGGTGGTGCCCAATAAATGAACCATGAAGGGAAAAGCAAAGCACAGAGGCTTTAATGGCGCAGGGATCGACGGGCGGGGGGGGGGAGCGGGACCGCTAAGGTCTGGGGTCAGAGTGTGTGGAGGTCATGACCACTCCGTTTCAGTTTCTCCGGGTCGTCCGATGCCATGAGGGAGAAGTCGCGGAAGATGTCAAGATACGTCTCGTCTCCTGAGGGGGGAGAGGAAGGGCTAGGAGGCTGGACGGTTGGGCCCAAGCACGGAGGAGCTTGTAGGTGTGGCCGAGACCTGGCCTGGAGAGAGCGCGTTTCGCGCGTGGGCGGAGGGACTGCAGAACCGTCAGGGCCGAGCCCTCGATTATTCTGTGTTCTTTTTCCCAGGGCCTGGAGTGTCGGATGCGCCCAATACGTATTTGTTGGATAGATAATAGAATTCATGAAGCTGCTCTCGAAGAGGGACGGGTCGTCAGGGGCCAGAAGCCCAGAATTCCAATGTTGAGCGGGCGTGGGGTGGGGAGTTCTTTACCTGCCTGACCCTGGGCCGCTTCGGCCTCTCTCATCTTTGCCAATCGTAACCTTGAAGGGGAAGGAATTGAGGAATGCATGACATTCTCTTCACTCTCCCACCCCAACTTCCCAGCTTTTGAGTTGGGTTGTCTTAGTCATCTGTTTCCTCGGTCTACTGCTTAAAAGATGCTTGACAACAATGATGCCTCTCACTCAGGACAAAGACCCCATCCTTGGACCCTACCCACCCCCTTCCTACTCCACGCCCCAGCCAACGCTTGGAATACCCTCTCTCTTCTGGTACAGGAGATGGCCCCGCCCCTCCCCAAGTCCCGCCCGGCACGCTCGGGTCTCGACGTTAACCCTGCCCCAAGCGGGTACTGCAAGCGCTAGCCCCGCCCCTTCGGGCATCCTCACAGGGTGACAATGTCAGCGTTGGCTGCTTCCATGGCGATGGTCAGAGGGTCCCTGCCTTCAGAGTCCCGAGCTCCCAAATCGGCCCCCCGTTTCAGGAACAGGCAGGCCAGCCTGGAGAGGATAACTAGGTTCAGCCGCTGACTCACCCCGTGCGGAGCCTTCTTCCCCACAGCCATCATCCCTGCCGCCCCTACCCCGTGTGGCCAAGAATGGTTGCGTGGTGGAGCGGGCCCCGGCCGTGGATGTCCGCTTGGTTCACATTTGCTCCGTTCTGGAGGAGAAACTCACAGGCCAGAAGAGAATTCTGTATGGAGAAGTCGAGAATGGGGAGAGAAAGTGGCTTTCTTAGAAGCTGATTAAAGATATTTTAGAGTGGGGTCCGTTCAGAGGATGGAGTATGACAATCAGGAATCGTCTGAGCTGGGTTCTTTTGTTTATCTGTCTTCCCAGGATCGAGGGCTTAAAAGATGCCTGACAATAATGATGCCTCTCACTCAGGACAGTCACCATCCTTGGACCCTATCCACCCCCTTCCTATTCCCCGCCCCAATCAGTCAATACTCAGACCACCTTCTCTCTAGGTGCTAACCTGGCCCGCCCCTCCCCAAGCCCCGCCCCTCCCCAAGCCCCGCCTGGCACGCTGGTCTTGGCGTTAGCCCCGCCCCAAATGGGTGGTTAGGAGTTTAGGGGCTATAGCTGTGTCAGACTCCAATTTAACTCTTCACAGTATTCATACATTAAACCCACAGTGCAGCCTAATGAGGTATGTTCTCCCTATTTTACAGATGAGGAAACTGAGGCATAGAGTTCATATCTGTAAGTGGTGAGAGCCAGGATTCAAACCCAGGTTGTCTGCCTCTAAATCACTCACCTAGCAACCAGTTGCTATGGCTTATCACTCCCTGTGGGGCATGGGAGGGGTAAGACCTGGGCCCAAAGACAGAGTAGGGGTCAGAGAGAAGGAACCCTCCTTTCTTCCTAGGGTGGGTGTAAAGGTCAGAAGATTCTCACAGCAGCTGTGGCATGGATCAGCGGCGTGGTGTTCTCCTGACCCCCGTTGACCCAGTTGACATTGGCTCCATGGGCAAGGGCGTCGGCCATGGTGGGAAGGGATGGAGGATGCCCAGAAGCACGAAAGAGCAGGGCCCCAGGGTGCAGGCTGCCCAGGTCATCAGAGGCGGGCTCTGTTAGGGGGAATCAGCTGTGAGTCTGGACAGAAATCCTCAGCATAGTCCCCTGATGCTATAGGTCACTTCCTAATTGTGGGGAGGCCTTCCCCCTGTTGTGGGAAGTAGAAGGGGGTGTGTGTACGTGTAAGTGTGAGAGCTTAAGTGTGAGGGCCCCTAGGGTGTGGGGCAGAGACAGTATCATTCACCTCTTCCTGTCCAAGCACCCTGGCTGGCTGGTGTGTCACAGGTGAGCTGACTCAATGGTGCTCAGCCTCCCTCTGCTCCAGCCAAACTCACATCCTCCTCCTCAGGCCTTTGGCCTACTCACTCCTGACTTTCCTGATGCTGTTGACACCCTTACATAGTCCTCCGGCCCACTCTCTGCCCCATGCTCTGCCTTCACTGTAACCCCAAAACTCTTGTCTTGTAAAAACAGCACTGGCTGGTCTGGTCCCTCTAACATTCTCAATGGGAAGACCTGGGCTTCATATGCTGTGCCTCCCCCCAGGCCTGGCATAGTGCTGAGCTCACAGAACGTGCTCAATGAATGCCCAACCAGTCCTGTACCTGGTTTGGATCTGAAGCCCCCTGGCTGGGACCTGAAGGAAGGCTTTGGGGGCACAGGAGGCTGCCCCCTGGGGGTTCTCCGGCCACCTCTCTGCCCTCGAATCTCTGGAAGCTTGGTCAGGAACTTCTTCTCCACGTATTTGGCATGAATCCAGGCCTCCTTCTCCTGTCTGAGAAAGCACAGGGTGGGGAATGGAGACAGTCTTCCCTCCTCCCTTCCCTGACCCTCCTCCCACCCCTAAAGGTGGGCAGCCCCAGTGCCTCCACCCCAGCCTCACCGGGAACAGCTGGGCCCTGGCTTCTTCACTGCCATGGCCTCCACACGGGCCTCATAGATCTGATTGATGATGACGTTTCCCAACTCGCACATAAGCTTCGGGAGGCCCAGGCAGAGGCAGAGACAGCATGTGGGGGAGAGGTGAATGTCTGAGCCCTCAGGACTCTGCAGTCCTGTCCTCACCCCTCTTACCACCCCCCCACCACTCTTCGCCACACCTCAAGTCACCTTCACAAGTTCAGGCTCCCATGAGTCGAGGGTCAGAGACCGGACTTTGGAGAAATGAACCCCAAGGCTCCTGGAGGGCCAGAGGGGAAGTCAGGCTCTCAGCTCCCTGGGCTGCTGCTGCTCCTGAAAAGCCTGGGAGGCAAGGTCCTGGGTGGGAGCCGCAGAGGAGCTGGCCAGGAAACAGCAGGGCAGCTGGGGCTGACTGGCCTTGACCAGGGCCTGGAAGGATCCTCCCTCTTCACCACTCCCTCTTCCCCCTTCTCCATTTCATTTTAAGGGCCCCATCCTCTCCAGCCACCTCCTCCTCTCATGACACTCTGGCCTGGACAACTCTTTCCATGCCATTCTCCTTCCCTCCTCCCACCAGACTGACTCGGGGTGAGGGCCCTACAGACTTGCTAAGGCCTCACAACCTCCTCTCTCTCTGCTCTTCATCAGCTCCTCCACTCTCAGCAGCCCTAACACCACACCTCCTCCAGTCAAGCCAGTAAACTCCTCTGGGTGTTCCCCACCCCTGGCCAGACCAGGACACTAGGGGACTGGGCCCACCTGGGGACTTGTTGACCCACAGGCTTGGCCCAGGCTCTGCCCAGTGATGGCCAAGATCTAAGGAAGCCAGGGCTGGGTGGGAAGGGAGGAGCCTATGTGAGGGGCTCTATCTTAGGAGTTCCCCCACCCCAGCCAGAAGGAGTGAGGCCCTTGCTTGGGGCCCTGGGGAGTGACCTGTGGATGCCGGAACACTGAATGCAGAGAGTAACACCCAGGTTGATGCTGGCCCACTCAGGGGCTGGCTCTCGGCAGTCACAGCACTGGGCATTGCCATCCACACTCTGCACCTGTGCTGCCACATGCCCGACGCCACCAGGCTCCCTTCCCCTGGTTGTCCTGCCACAGCCCAGCGTGGCAGCGGAGCCCATGGCCAAGTGTCCTGAGCCCTGGTGGAGATAGAGGAAGAAGGAGTGGTCATAGAGCCTAGGGGCTTGGGTGTGCCATCTCCCTGGCCCCACACCCTCGTGTGAAGGTACCTGGCCTGGACCCCAGGGACTGTCATCTAGGCGCGCCTGGCTGAAGGCTGTGGCGATGCTGCTCTGCACAGCACTGACCCATAGCTGCAGGAGGCGCTCTGAGTCAGCCTGGAGGAGGCAGGACCTGGGCAGGAGGGGAGATGGAGAGTGGACAGGGGTCTGAGGCCATGTGGCAGGCTGTTATTCAGCTGGTATTCACCTGGTACCAGTCATATTAAAACATTTCTGTACCAATCGGTAATATCCTTCTAAATATCCCCCATCATCCTATACATTCTCCTCAAGTCATTCCCCCAGACTGCCTGGGGCTGCATGGTGGCCCTCCAAGACCCTGCTCCAGGGATGCCTCTGTGATTTCTCCTGCCTTTCCAGCTGGTAAAGATTTAGATATATGTAGAGCACTCACTTGCTGGGAGACACCACCTCAAAGCAAAACCGCCTTTCCGAGTCAGGGCAGAGCTTCACTGTGCAGAGACGAAGGTCGTCTACCACCACGGTCACAGGGTCCTGGCAGGGGAAGGTGATAAGGGGGCAGACATCCAGCCAGCCGCAGCAAGGGCTGAGTCTCCCTGGGCTCAGGCATCCAGGATCAGAACCTACCCACCTTGTACTTCTTCTGGTAAACCAGTTGGTTGCTCTGAATAGTGAACCAGCGTCTGGAGGAGGTGGAAATAGAGTTGCCAACATGAACAGCATTGGGATAAGGCTCAGGACAGGACAGCAGAGAGGCCGTGCCCTTGGCCCCATAAGGATCCTGCTGATCCGGGCTGACCATCCCATGAAATGTTCCCCAGGAGGGTGGACAGTTGTGCACACCAAAACATCACGGAGGCACTCGGCACATCTTGGACAACCCAGATTTGATCTATTTATGAAGACAGCTTCCAGAAGATGGCATAAAATGTTTTTTTCTAAGAAAGTAAGTCTATTGCTACAATTTTTGACAGATGGAAATACCTTGGGGAAGGGGCTCTGTTTTCTAATTGGCAGAAAGATCCTAAATGGGGTGGCATTTGGTCCTAAAAAGGGAAGGGGTTGAGTCAGAATGGGTCACCATCCTGCTTTGCACTGCAACAGCTCCCCATTTCTCTCAGTCAGTCTAAGTCCATACAAAGCCGACAAGGGCCTATCATGATTCACACCCCAATAGCTCCAACTTCATCATCACTTCCTCCCTCCCTCTGTCCACACCCATGGTCTCCTCTTTGTCCCTCCAACACTCCAGGTTTCTCAGGGCCTTGACTGGCTCCTCCTTCTGCCTACAACATTCTTCCCCCGGATATCCTTCAAGTCTTTGCTTGGAAGTCACCTTCTCATGAGGCCTACCCTGACCACCCTATTTAAAGTTGCAACTCCTCCCGAGCACTCAACATTCCTTGTTTTATTATTTTTCTCCTGTGGTGCTCTTATTGTCTAACATAATATATGACTTCTTTAGTCATTATGTTTATTGCCTTTCTTTGCTGATGAAATGTAAACTCAACAAAGGCAGGGGATTTTGTCTGCTTTTCTTGCTGTGCTTAGCACACTAAACCACCCAAGAAATATTTAATTGGATGGGTTTGGCTGGTTGGGACGTCCTCTTCT
This sequence comes from Phataginus tricuspis, assembly GCA_029783875.1. Taxonomy (NCBI): domain Eukaryota; kingdom Metazoa; phylum Chordata; class Mammalia; order Pholidota; family Manidae; genus Phataginus; species Phataginus tricuspis. The sequence continues at coordinate 9,879,076 of JAQQAC010004778.1, read as the reverse complement.
CACCTGCTCCAGGTCTTAAATGCATTACTGGCCCTTTTGAAGAGATGTCCTTCCATGACCAGGCCACCGGGCCCTTCTTTTAGGCTTGGCTCTGGTTCTTCCCCACCCAGCTCCTGGGGGCACAAGAGGGTCAAAGGACAACTGTGGTGGGCAGAGACCAACACCCCAGGCCTGGCTGCCTCCTGCCTACAGCCCCAGTGCTCACCTTCTGCTTTAGCAGCACATGTCTCTGCTCCATGTCCCTCTTCTCACGAGCCGAATTTAGGACCAGCTGGTGCAACTGGGCATAGGAAAGGCGTCTCAGACATCCTGGCACCCCCCAACTAGGACTGGAAAGTCATCTCAGAGCCCCCTACCCTCCCCCCACCATCTGCCTGCTCCCAGGGGCCCTACCTGGGCACCCAGGTCCTTGCGATACTGGGCCAGCTGGCTCAGCTCCTCATGGCCCTGCTGGAAATGGGTAGCTTGGGCCTCCACCAAATGCAGCACCTGGGGGACAAGGTGGGCAGGGGGCAGAGCTGAGGAAGGACCCCTCTTTCTTTCTTCCCCTGCTCCCAAGCAGCAGGCTCCTCCCTGCCTGGCCCCCACCACCACCGCAACTCACAAACTCCATGATGTCAAACTTCCTCTTCTCCTCAATCACGTTGATCTGCAGGCCCAAAGAGACCTCAGGTCAGTCTTGAAAACAGTCTTGAAAGTCCCTCTCCCACTGAGCACTGGGGACTCTCCAGTCTCGAGATGATGGAGGCCCAGGTACCCCAGGAGGACAGTTTGGAGCAGGCACCTGCAGGGCATAATCCAAGGCCCGTCCCCGGTACCCAGCTCGTGCAGTCTTCAAAGCAGCCCCTGCCTCTTCTGCCTCCTGGGCCCGGCGCCTGGGGACCTCTGCATGGTGGATCAGAGCAGTCTCCAGGCTTTCAGCCCCCCGCCAGAAATCCCGGCGAGCCTCTCGGAAACCCCGAAGACCTCTGGGGTGGGGGGTATAACAGAATCACAGATACACCCACTTGCCCCCAGGAGAGAAGACCCGCTCATAGCCTTCTGGTTAGCCCATGTACAGTCAGAACTCCAAGGGGATCCTTGGGATGGGAGAGAGCACTCAGGCCACCAGAACCAGAGCCCCAACCTCCCAGATCCTCACAGGGAGGCCCCTGTGGTAATGGGAAGAGAGCTGGAGAACTGGTCTCCCTCCCAACTCACTCTTTGACCAGGGTTTGGATTTGCTGCTGGAGTGTCTGCTGGGTGGCCTCTAGAAGCTCCTGAAGGGAAGCAGAAATCAGGACCACAGACCACCTTGTGCCCCCACCAGCCCTCCCGACCACCACTCACTGCGTGGCTGTCCAGCTTGTGGCTCAGACTCTCAGTGAACTTGTCCAGACACTCCTAGGCAAGAAGAGGTGGAGAGAGAGGACCAGGCATGGGATGGTAGGGCCCTCCTGTCTCTAGAGCCAGCCTGCTCTGGCCTGGGACCCATCCCTTCCACAGTAACTCTTAGCATTCCTGACCCCATCCCACCCTGGTTCGGGCCCTCTGCCTACCACCATCATAGGCTCTGGTGGACCCAGGCGGGCCAGTTCACAAATGCCAACGATGAAGGCGCGGCTGGTGGCAAGGTAATGGCGGCCACTTTCCAAGAGGCCATTCCCCAGCTTGAGGAGCTAGGAAGCAACAGGGCAACAAGGAGTTGTACCATGTACTGTCAACTACCATGCCCAGTGGCACCCCCACTCCCGCCTTCCTTCCTCTTCCTTCCCCAGGCTGTGCCCCCACTTCCCATCCTTGCCAACACTTCTCCGCAACCTAGTCCATCCCTCCCAGTTTCTACCCCACACTTGGTGCATTCTCATCTCTGCTGCTTTGCACCCATTATTCTGTGTCTGAACAAAATTCCTCCCAAGCTGTCACCAAAGCCAGTGTCAGGTTCACCTCTGAAATGTCTTTCTCTGTCCCCTCCATATATTCCCTGCCCTGCTCTAACTGCTTGTATCTAAGCACTCCAGAAACCTATCCTCATTCACTGTCTGGCTCACAGGATGATTGCTTACCTGGTTGGTGTTAAATTCTACAGTATTTACCATCTGAAGTTGTCCTCATTCTATGCTCACTGGACATTCCCTCATAAATATTAGTCACCTAGGCTATAGGCAAAGATGGCATGCTCTGATGCACCTAGGCCCTTTCCTTCTGGTCCCCTCAATTGACAGACAAGGAGGGTTGATAAACAAGGGGACACGTGACTGGCCCAAGGAGAGTCTTTCTGGAAGAGCCAGGGGGCTGAGTCAGAAGCCAAAGTGAGGTCTCCTGGCCCCTATTATTTGCAGGAACTGCATTGCCCCTGAGGTGACATCACTCAGTTCAGGACTGAGTCACCACATCTGGAATAGGGCAAGTGTCTGTGGGGCCCTTCAGCTCAGCCCAGGGAACAGAAGACCACCAGGAATGTTCTGGGAGGAAATCCTGGGCACCAGGCCTCAAGAAAGGCTGGGCCACATAGGTTCTCAGTCAATGTTTTTTGGACAGAAAAACCATGTTCTAGGGCTAGTGAAGATTCCGGGGAACTATACCTTGACTTGAAGATGGCTGACAGGGTCAGTAATAGTCAGAAAACTGACCACATTCAAACCTTATCAGGCGCCACCATAGGGTGTCTGTGATCAGGGACAAGGACCCAGATACTCATGACTCCTCTGTGGGGAGCTAAGGGGACCGAGTGTCCAATTTTTTCCTTATTCACCACCCTCTCCCCATATATCTGTGCAATGAACTTTCACCAAACTGGACTAGTGACAAACTGGAACATCCTTCCAATAGAATAAAACTGAGCAAGGCAAAGGAATGAACTATTCATCCATGCATTACTGATACTGAATAACTTGAATAAACTTTAGAGGCATTATTCTGAGTGAAAAAAAAGAACCAATCTTGAAAGATCACAGGTCTAGGAACGGAGAAGAGATGAGTGGTTGTCAGGGATGAGAGAAGGTAGGGGAGGATATCATTATATACAGTAGCACAAAGGAGTTCCTTCATGGTGATAGTTTTCTATCTTGAATGTGATGCTGGTCATAATAATCCACACACATGATAAAGTGCTACTGAATTATATGGAAAGATTTTTTTTAAGTATATGCAAAACAGGTAAAATCCAAGTAAGGTCTATAAACAGTTAATTGTATCATGCCAATCTCAGATTCCTAGTTTTGGTAATGTACTATAATTATATAAGATGCTGCTACTGGGGGAAGCTGGGTGATGAGTACATGAGACCTCTCTGTAATATTTTTGCAACTTCTTGAGCCTATAATTAACTAAAAGTAAAAAGTTTAATTAAAGATATATGTAAATATTAATCGGTCATCTACTAATTTTCACACTCTGGTATAAGCACTGGGGATCGGGCAAAAACAAAACATAAAAGTCCCTCATGGCACTTACATTCTGGTGGAGAAAAAGAGATAAGGAGAAATTGACAAGCATGACAGATATACATTAAGATGACGCCGGATGGTTCCCATCCCTGCATAACCCCCACCTCTTGGTGGGAGACAGACCTGTGACTAGCTTCTAACCAACAGCATATGGAGAAGCTGATGCGATGGCCTCTCCTGATGAGGTGACCCCGTGGGGCAAAGGCAGTGGATGCTGCCCCTGTGAGGACATCCCGATATAAACTGATGCCATCTTGACAATTCACACAGGAATGGCTCTTCTGCTGGCCTTCAAGCAGCAAGCTGCTATGATGCAAACTACCTATGGACAGGGCCACACAGTGGAGGACTGTGGGCAGCCTTTAGGAGATAAAGGCCTCAGTCCCACAACAGCAAGGAACTCAATTCTGCCAACAGTCCCGTGAGCTTGTGAGAAAACACTGAGCCTCGGAAGAGACTGCCTTGGCCAAGACCTTGACTACAGCCGAGGGAACCCTGAACAAAGGACCAGCTAAGCTGTTCCAGACCCCTCACCCCCAGAAACTATAACAAATGTGTTTGAAGTCACTAGATTTGTAACAATTTGTTACACAGCAATAGACAACTAATGCAGCAAATAAAGACATAACCTGTCAGGTTGGGGTAAATGCTATAGAGAAAAATAAAGCCAAGTAAGGGGGATGGGAGTGCGTGTGCATGCACGTGCATGAGTGTTTCATAAAGAGTGACCAGAGAAGGCCTGTCTTGTGTTTGAGTGTTTCATTGGTTTGTCCTCACGGTCTGTGGGCTCTCTGTGGGCAGCACAGCCTTGCTCTCCTTGAACACCTAGGGCCCAGCACAATGCAGAGCTCAAGAGCTGAAAGAAGTCCACCAAGCCCTGTTTTCCAAAATCCCAAGCTCTTTGAAGGTATAGACCACATTTTCCCTTCTCTGTAGCCCCTCAAACATTTACCCCATATGGTTAGCATTCAATAATCCCTGGCACTATTCTTAGTCTCCAACTTTCTCCCTGGCCCTGCCCCTCTCATCTTAATCAGATCCTGGGTCACCTCTCAACATCGGGATCACCTTTTCCAGCCGGGTCTCCAATTCTGACACTTCAGCTTCTACCAGCTCGATAGAGGCCCTGGGAAAGGAGGGATGAGGTCATGAGGGACAGAGTATAGGTCCATCTGGTCTGTATGCATCAGCAGAGGTACCGTGGCAGAGTCCAGGGTTGGGGTTGGGGGTGGAGGGTAGAGACAGGAAAAGCTGATGGGTTAAGAAGACCCAAGCACCCACCCTCTCTTGCTCACTCACTCTGCAGTGTGGGAGCTACTGCAGCCAGGCCAGAGCAGGAAGGGTAGGAGGGTGGATGTGGTGCAGGCAGGAAGTTGCTAACCGCCCGGAGCAGGTGCTGGGGGAGGGGCAGGGGTCCTAGTGAGACGGAGAAGGGAATGCCCTCTCTGGGGGTGAGAGAGGCTGAAGAGGGCCTCTCTACACCTCAGTGGGTGGCCAGCATCTGAGCAGGGGGCTGGAGAGCAGAGGTACAACTTTGGCCCACATGCTCCATCTTGTCCCTTTGAGATTTACTGCCTGGAAGGACATCGGGGCTGAGGAACAGTTATATGTGTGTGTATGTTGGGGGGTGGCAGATCCCCCTCTTGGCCTCCAAAACTGTGCACACTTACCGGAAGCGGGGTGAGTCCTTAAGACATTCCTCAAAATCCAGCTTGACTGTCATCTTCTCTTGACTGCTGGGGGGGCCAATGGGCCTTGGGGCCAGGCAGGTGGGGATGCGGGTGGAGGTGCTCCCTGCCCCAGGAGGGGTGTTGATGAGGAAGGAGAGGGTCCTCTCCTGGGTAGAACCTGGGGTGCCACAATTCTTCCCCCAAGGGGAAGGAGAGTCCCAGGAGGAGCTCTCGCCCCACACTTCCAGGCAGCTGCCGGGAGGGGCAGAGGCGGGGCCTGGGCCCAGGGCGGAGGAGAGGGGCCTGAGATCAGAGAAGCCACAGCCCCGCCCTCAGACTATCAGCTGTCACCTTCCTGCAGGGGCCCTGGTCTCTCAGCTTCTTTCTCCTTTAGTGGCTGAGTTTGGGAGGCCTGGCAGATACTAGGTTCAAACACTGATTCTGTCACTTGGAGGTTTTGGGAGCCTGGGCAAGCTCTGTGATACCTCTTGTGGAAGATGGGGATGATAACCCCCACCTCCAGAGCTGTCAGAATGAAAAACGACAAATTTGTGATTGACTGAAACACGCAATCACTGTCATCCTGCTTCAGTTGGGCCTCCTCAAACTCCTAAGTTCTTGAGACCAATCCCCCAGACTACTTCAAGCTTTCTTCTCTGCCCTCTGCCAGCTCGTGGTTTCCTGTGGGTGAATCACTCCTCTTCCCCTCCCCTCAGTGACTGAGCAGGTCCAGCCTGGGCCCCCAATTCACAGCACCCAGACTCGTGCTCTTCTTTTATTGTCCACACCTGGGAGGTGAAGGCAAGGGAAGGTTGGCCCCAACCCCATCCCCAGCAGGCTACATTTTCCATGTTTGGCTTCTTCCTCCTGAGCTCATTGAAGCCACTGGGTTTCATATGGGGAGAGAAGAGGCTGGGGTCGTGGCTCTCTTGGGTTTGGGGAGTTTGGGTTGCTTCCAGCTTCTCTCTCTGGGCTTTCTGGGCTTCTTCAGTTCAATTCCTTAGTTACCAGTCAATGACATCAGCTGGCACTGCTTGAGACCCACTGTCTTTGGAGGACAGGGCAGGACAGAGAGGAGTCAGGGAGGAGGCCTGGGGCCAGCAGGTGGTGCCAGGCTAGAGGAGGTCCCAATTCCTTCTGAGCCTCCTTGGTTCCTCTCCACCCTGCACACCAGGCTGCTCAGGGCCTCTCTGAGCATTTGTTGCTGATCAGCTGACCTGAAAGGAGTGGGGCTTAGGGGAATGGGAGCTTGCGAAGAGCCAAGCCTAGTGAGACGGTGGCCTGGTGTCCTCACCTGGCTGCGATGGCGTCATTGTCACCATCAGGGAGTTCTTGGTGGTCTCATGATTCAGAAAGGGGCTTCCTGTGCGGTCCAGCAGACGGACTTCAGTGCTTATAGGATTCTCACTCACCCAGTTCAAGCTTGTGGAACCTGGAAGCATCAGGGGATCGGGGTTGGGGCACCCATCAGTTTGTTACTTTTCAGCCCTCCCACCGCCAAGGCAGGTCCAGGTCTCACTGATTTGCTCATCTTCTGTGTCATCCTCAAGCTCTGCGTGGGGACAGCACCTCAGGTATCTTCCTTTGCTATCATAATCCTTGTGTCGCTGACCAATCTTCTGTTCCAGTGTGATGATGGTTGAAGCTGAATGCTGATTTATGAAAGCAGGGGAATCTGAGGAGTCACCAAATCAATGTGAGTCTTACGGCCCCCAGATGTCCACTGTGGCCCCCCCACCACAAAGGAGAAGCTCAAGCCCCAGGTTCCCATCTCACTTCTATTATCTCTTCCATTTTAGAAAACCTCAGTGACCTCTCCATCCCCCACAGTTCTCTTGGGCTTTCTGTTCCTCCTCATCAGCCAGCCTTCCCTGGTGACTATCCTGATGAACACCCCACCCCAGCTGCCCTCTGTCACCTCCCAGTATTACCTCCCTCTCAGGCAGCAGGACCCTGGGCTGATGCCCACTGAGGAAGACAGGCTATGGTGGAGAAGGGTCTGGACTACAATTCCCTTGAGTCCCTGGGGTCCCACCAGAGCTAACCCTTGGCTTCTTGGATGTGGTTCCTGGTCACCAGGCCATCATCTTTGACTCCTCTGGCCAGTCCTCCTTCCCTGCCTCTCTCTGCAGGCCTGGGTTCTGGGGCTGGCATCACACCTCGACTGCCACTGCCCACACTGATGCTACTTCCACCGCTGGTCTTAATATCCAAGGGCAGGTTTTTCTGAGCCTTGAGGAACTTTGCTTCATTGTAGTGTGCCTTGCGGTGCTTCTCAAAATCACTGGAGTCTGTGGGCCAGTGTAAGAGCCTGTCTTTCCTGTCAGGTTCTTATTGAAGGTTCACTCTTCCTCCCCTTTCCATCCAACCCCTACCCCTCATCTCACGTGTCTTGGAAAAGTCGTCTGCAGACCCTGAGTTTCTGTTATCACTGTACTGGAGGACCTTGGAGTAGAAATTGTCCATTGTTGCAAACCTGAAGGGGAAGGAAACTAGTTGGGGGTACCGATGGGAGAGAACAATGGGGGCAGGTGGTAGTGGGGCCATGCTGGCTGACTCCCCCACCTTGGCCTTGATTAGTTCTGAAGGGAATTGTAGTACCTCCCATTTTGGAGACCAAACAGCAGAGATAGCTCAGTCCCTAGAGTTTGGGGGAAGGAAGAGGCTCCACATCCCTACTGATTTCTGGCAGGACTCTCACCTCTCTGCTAGCGCCTTGGGAGTCACTGCGCGGGAGGACCCCGCACGCAGGTCCTCATCGCTATCCCGCAGCCTGCACAGGAGAGGAAGCAGTACGGAGAAGGGGCGTCAGTCCGTATCCAGTCCCTAAGGCCTCTCTGAATGCCCACCACCCTTTGAATGGGGAAGAGTTTGGGCTGAAAGGCTAAGTAAGGCTGGGCTTAGCACCTGTGATAGGGAGTACTGGGCTCATGCACCTTCATAAATCCATAGTCTTTGTCAGCAGGGTGGTAGGTGGCCAGGATATTCATTTCATCCCAGTGCTGAGATTTTTTCCTGGGGTGGAAGGACACGAAAAAGGGAGATGAAATCTAGTAACCTCCTCACAGCCTTCCACATTCTTTCATTCAAAACCTTTTTCTTGTACCCACTTGTTACAGAAGCTCAGGAAGCCGGGGATGGGTCATACCTAATGATAATCAGTATTACGTATCCAGGGTTTATCCAGTACCTATTGTGCTCCCAAAGGCCTGGAATCTCAGATTTCCCAAACAATTGCCCACACCTACTCTCACTTCTAGTTCTCAGGACTCCGCCCCTTTCTTCCTTGCCCCGCCCCAGATGAGCTGGGCTTCTTACTTTTCCGCAGCGGGGGTTTTGTGCATCAAGGTGGAGCTGTTTTTTAGGATGCTCCGGAGCCGGTCTTCACAAGGTTTGTGGGGGTGCGAGCAAGTTAACCCGGAGCGCGGACTGTATCCCGAGTTGTATACCCCAGAACCCCCGGACCTAAAGCTGGGCGTCCCGGATACACTGGTTCCAGGATTCATTGCGGCGGGGTTTAATTCGTCAGGGTATGTGCCGGACCCAAGGCTGTGGTCCTCAACTTCCCCAGTGTGGTGGTTGGGCCCGGAACCGAGGACTGCCACCCCCCTGGAGAGCCGGCTAGAACCAGGACTTCGAATTACGTTTTCCTCAGAGTGCAGGCGGAGCCCAGAACCGCCAAACAAGACTGCTCCGGAGGGCAGTCCGGCGCCTGTCTCGACTCCTCTGGTACTTCCTGGCACGTCCCTGGTTTCCCCAGGGGATTCCACTTTGAGACCGCCATCAGCCCCCTGGGCCTTCTGCTTCTTCATGGCCCTCCCAGGGGGCCACTCTCAGCTACCCCGCCCCGCCTCGCAGCTCCACAGAGCCCAGCATCTAAGGCCCCGCCCCCACCGCGCTGAGGTCGGGACGCTGGCGCTGAGGGCCGCGTCCACTTCCGCTCTGCTCCCTGGAGGGGCAGTGGGGGATCACAACGGTATATAGGGACCTCGGGCTGGGAGCCCTTTCGCCTGCCCCTCCCTTTCTGTCCCACCCAAAGACCTTTGTTTCTGGGATTTGTTCCCGCCCTTCTACCCCATCACCGCCCTCATCTGGATTATCCAATCATAGTCAGGGGTTCTGGTCATGGGGCGAGAGGCCTTGTGACGTCACAGTCCTCCAACCCTTAGGCTTCCGTTGGAAAGTTGGGCAGGGGGCTTCCTAATAAATCTGAGGGAATTTTCAGGACCATCAGCGCCTTTGTTGAAACCATCTGCCGGGGTTTCTCTGAATTCTATGCGAGGCTTCAAATCTAAGAGTTTGGTAGGATTGTAGTTCAAGGTGGGCTTGTTTAAAACATCGCGACCCTTTTTTCCCCAAAAAGTCGTCCCGCTTTGCCTCTCACGAGAAGTGTGATACAAATGGAGGGATTGCGACATTGTCGCAAGACATTCGGTCTCAGTGGTGTGGAGGGCAGAGATTTTTATTTGTAAAATTACTGGTTCCCATTTCGGGGTCCTCCAGAGCCCATTTACACCGCTTTAAACCGTGGAGCTCGAAAGTAAGACACGGCTTCATCCTGCCGTAAAGCAATGTTTTTCTTAAAGGTGTCGCCTGCCTTGACAAAGGCGGGGTCCTTGGTGCCGCTGTCGCAATGCTGAAAGTGGGGGCCAGCACCTCTTCCGTCGTAAAGATGCCTGCGGCAGTCGTTTCCCCCACTGTCGCAAAAGCTCCCTGCCCAAGTCTTCACCCCTCCGGGAGTCCCTCGGTGACCTCGTTGCGCCGTAAAGCAAACCTTTCCGACCCCGTCGTCCTGTTCCCACCGTGGTAGTCATTAGTTCCCTAGCCCCAGATGCTTCATTGCCCGGCAGTGCCGTAAAGCATATCCTGCCACAGCCCCCGGTCTTATTCCCTCTGGGTGTCTGTGCACCGCGGTTGCCACGGTGCCGCCAAGCGCGGCTGTCGCGCGGCCCCGGTGTCAGCGGCGATGGCAGCGGGGTCGGGTGGGACTGGGGGATCTGGAGGAGGCCCCGGGCCGGGGCCGGGTGGGGGTGGGGGCCCCGGCGGGAGCGGCCCAGGACCGGGGTCCAGCGGGGGCCTGGGCAGCGGCGGGGAGCTGCACCCGCGCACTGGACGCTTGGTGAGCCTGTCGGCCTGTGGGCGTACAGCGCGACGGCAGCAGCCGGGCCAGGAGTTTAACCACGGGCTGGTGTTGAGCCGGGAACCCTTGCGCGATGGACGCGTCTTCACCGTCCGCATCGACCGCAAGGTGCGGAGATGGGGCCGCGGGACCGAAATTTGGAGGGTGGCGGGAGGGGACCAGAAGGAGACGGATTAGGGCAGCCAGGGTAGTCCACCCAGTACTGAGAGGGAGCCGACAGACCTTAGGACACCAGGTGATAGGCAGGAGGGGAGCGTGAAACAGAAACATTCAGTCTGAAGGAGGAGGCAAGAAGGGTTTGAGTTTTCTGGAGACACGGGGCCTCACCTACTAGAATGACTAGGAAACAGACCTGGAACAATTCTGGTAGATGGAGAGATGTCAGAGATGTGATGGGAGGAAAAGAGAACCAAGGAAAGAACAAACCATTAAGGGATAAACTCAAGGGCTGGGCCTGAAAGATGGGTGTGGAGAGATGCTCAGGGAAAGGGAGGTGTGTGTGCTTGTGTGATTTAATGAAGAGGAGGCCAGGTGCAGAGATGGGAATTGGGAAGAGGGTGAATCTGAGTGGACCCAGAGCCTAGGAGTGAATTAAGTGGGTAGGGGAGTAGGGATTGATATATAAGGGCAAAGAATACCAGCAGGGAGAGCTGTGAATTTGAGTCGTTGAGGAGCCACAGAGGCTGGGGAGCTGAAGCTAGGGAATTAGCCAGCTTGGTGGGGAAAACAGTGGTGTCTGTTGACTCTGAGCACTCTGTACTCTGCAGAACACTGGTTAGAGTTGCTAGGGGAAAGCAGATCCAGAAATCCCTGCAACAGAGCCCAGAAAATTCTTGTGGGATTGTAACTCTGGATTGGTGTCTCATGTCTGAAAGAGAGTAAAGCCAGTTAGTTGTCTGAGAGATGGGAAGAAAGGGACACAGTGGCCTGTGAAATGTGGTTTCCTAGTGGTGGGAGACCCACACATGGCCCATCCTAAGCCTCTGTCAACCACCCCTATGACAGGTCAACTCCTGGAGTGGCTCCATTGAGATTGGGGTGACGGCACTGGACCCCAGTATGCTGGACTTCCCAAGCAGCGCCACAGGGCTCAAGGGGGGCTCATGGGTAGTGTCAGGCTGCTCAGTTCTGAGGGATGGACGTTCTGTGTTGGAGGAGTATGGTCAGGACCTGGACCAGCTTGGCGAAGGGGACCGTGTGGGTGTGGAGCGCACAGTTGTTGGGGAGCTGCGGCTCTGGGTAAATGGGCGCGATTGTGGTGTGGCTGCCACGGGCCTGCCTGCTCGTGTCTGGGCTGTTGTGGACCTTTATGGCAAGTGCACCCAGATCACTGTGCTACCCTCTGAGCCTGGCTTCAGTCCCGCTAGTCCCATCCCCACACCTCCCCTTGAGCCTTCTGCCCCCACTGAAGATTCTGCCTTGGCTGACCAGGGGACCTCCGGGGATGAAGGTGAGAAGATGAAGGCAGTGGTGGAAAGGGTGGGCCTGAGGGAATGGCTGAAAGAATGGGGGAAATGTAGTGACAAGTGAGGCTGGATGTGGGCAGGGCCACCCAGACCCCCGAGTCTGTTGAAGGGGAGATTAGGGGGTATAGGAGGGGGTCTCCTGGCTGTGGGCCCTGCAGCAGGGGCTGAACCCTTATTCCCCTCCCATCCCGCCTGGTCCCCAGCCTTCATGGTACCCCCAGCGCAGGCCCGGCCGGAGACGTTTCCTAACAGCCTCGAGTCGCATAATGGTGAGGGCTTTGGGGAGGCCCTGGGAAAGGGAGTGGGAAGTGAGATGGACAAGGGGAGGGGCCTCTGAAGATGGGTACGGAGAGAGCAGTAAGTCTAAGTGGTTAGAGCCCCATTTTAACTTCCCTCCTTTGTCCTGCTGCTGTAGACTTTGCTAGCATGGAGTTCTCTGAGGTGGTGAGCAATGCCATCCTGTCTGCATACAACGGGGGTCTCCTAAATGTGAACCTGAGCTCCCCACCTCCAGGGGAAGGGCTGGGGTCTAGCGGTGCTGCCACCTCACCCATCCTCACTTCCAACGATGCCCTGCTCTTTCACGAGAAGTGTGGGACCCTCATCAAACTCAGCAACAACAATAAGACGGCGGAGCGCCGCCGACCGCTGGACGAATTCAACAATGGGGTTGTCATGACCAACCGCCCGCTCCGGGACAATGAGATGTTTGAGGTGTGCATGATCCTGGGGTCTGGCTGGCATCTCACCAGCTGGGAGCTAAAGATGGGGCTTGATTCTTGATTTGGAAGGGTGGGGTCTGGGGAAGAACCAAAAGGGCTGAGGGTCCTGTCTCTGCGTTTACATTCCTTGCCTTGCCCTTCTGCTATCACTCCACCCAAGATCCGCATTGACAAGCTCGTGGATAAGTGGTCAGGCTCCATTGAGATTGGTGTCACCACCCACAACCCCAACAGTTTGGAGTACCCAGCCACCATGACCAACCTGCAGTCAGGTACTACCCATGGTAGAGTGGGGACCCAGGCTGGGTGGCAGAGTTGAGGGAATTGTGTACCCTAACCAGGGTGTCTGCTTCCCCCTAGGCACCATCATGATGAGTGGCTGTGGGATTCTGACCAATGGCAAGGGCACCCGACGGGAGTACTGTGAATTCAGCCTGGATGAGCTGCAGGTGAGGGGAGGGCACAGAACCGGGGCCCCTTCCCAGGGGTGCCCAGGATTCTGGATCCCTGTCTGGGCACCAGGGTCTCCTCTGTGATCTAGAACAAGGCCCTTTATCTTTCGCCTGAAGGTCCCTGCTGAGAAGGCAGGGTTGCCCACCAGTTGGGCATTCAGATTTTGGAGTCAGATGGGTTGAGTTCCTCTTGCTGTTTGGCCATTTGTGGTGGTGACCTGAGGCAAAAAGCTTATCCTCTTTGGTAGTTTGTAATGTTTTTTTTTCTTCTTTTCTCTTAGCATCTGATATGAGTCCATTAATAAAATTTTATAGATTGTCTTGAGGGTTGTTGAAGGTAACATTGATACTATGGTTTAATGCGGTGTCTGACCCATGCTGACCATTCAGGGGGTCCTGAAATGACACTCATGGGAGCCTTCTGAAGCTGTTCCCTGTGGCATGGGGTGGTGGGAAGGCTTTAGGACTGCTCTTCTCATGGTCTCCAGGACAAGTCTGGAGCCTGGTTGTGGATGGATTCCAGACTGTACTTTTTCCGCTTTGAATAGGAGGGCGACCACATTGGTCTCACAAGGAAGTCCAACTCTGCCCTACATTTCTTCATTAATGGCATCGATCAGGGTAAGGGGAAGCTCAGAGAGGGTGCCCTCCGAGCCAGGGTTTTCAGGGAGGGGGGCTGTACTGCACCTCCTGCCTCTCTTTCATGCTTGGTCTCCCAGTGTTTGACTCTTCTCCCCTCATTCCCCTGCCTTGCACCCCAACAGGCGTGGCTACCCCATTGACACCACCTGTGGTGTATGGTGTGGTGGATTTGTATGGGATGGCCGTGAAGGTCACCATCGTCCACAATAACAACCACAGCGACCGTCTTCGCCGGAACAATGCCATCCTGCGGGCTCTGTCCCCTGAGGGTGCTCTCCGCCGTGCTGCTCCTGCGGCCCAGGCAGAACCTGAGCGCCTGCTCTTCCACCCCAACTGTGGGCAGAAGGCAGCCATCACCCACGAGGGACGCACTGCCCTGAGGCCCCAGTATGGCCCATGGGGTGGGGAGACGCCTGCAGAAGGGGCTCTACTAGGTTTGGGGGGAGGGTGGGGAACTGGGAGGCAGAGGGAGTCTGGTCGGAGGCGTCCTGGACAGGAAAGGTGGGAGTCTTCGGGAGTGTGAAGTTTAGCTGGCTGACTTGAGGCAGTGAGCGTAGAGCACGCATTGCTCGGCTAAGCTTGGGCACGTTCATAGTGTGCGCTGGCGTTTGAGTGCCTACTTGCTCTGCCTCAGCGCCACTGATGACTTCAATCACGGTGTGGTACTGAGCAGCAGAGCCCTGCGGGATGGAGAGGTGTTCCAGGTGCGCATCGACAAGATGGTGGACAAATGGGCCGGCTCCATTGAGATCGGCGTCACCACCCACAACCCCGCCTACCTCCAGTTGCCCTCCACCATGACCAACTTGCGCTCTGGTGAGCTCCCGGGAAGGGGAGGGCTGGGAGGAAGCTGTCCCTGGAGCCCCGAGTCCTATTCTCCAGCCCCTTTTTCGCTTGTCACACTTGTGATGACTCATCCAGTGGCTGAGGAGTACCGCATGGACAGGGTCTCTGGCTGGCTTAGGAACTGCTGTTCTCTTGCCCTACTCTGGGAAGAAAGCCGACTGTCAAAGAAAAGGCAGGCAGGCTAATGGGTTCAGGGAGTGAAGTGAGGGCTGCTACATAAGTGGCTTCCCCCTCATGTCCTCTGCCACTTCTTGTACCACTAGGGACCTGGATGATGACCGGGAATGGGGTGATGCACAATGGGACAACCATCTTGGACGAATACGGGCACAACCTGGACCGCCTCAAGGTGGGAGAGTGGGTGCATCACCAGGGCTCAGCGGTAGGGAGGTAGGCAAGGCAGGGCTGCTGCAGGGCCAGCCCAGGCTGGAACTCCGCCTGACTCTTCACTCCAGCCCCGCTTCTTCCAAGGCAGGGGACACGGTGGGCGTGGTGCGGCGGGAGGATGGGACTCTGCACTTCTTTGTCAATGGAATGACTCAGGGCCCCGCTGCCTGGAATGTGCCCCCGGGTGTCTATGCTGTTGTGGATCTCTACGGCCAGGCAGCCCAGGCCACCATTGTGGATGACGTAGGTGAGGGCCGGCTGGGCAGGAGCAGGGTGGTGGGGTGGCCTTGGGAGTCCTCAGAGACACCCGTGGGCCACATGGGTGATGTTCACGCTTGCAGAGGTGCCCCCAGTCCCTGAGCCAATCCCTGAGGGGAACAACCAGGTGTCTCCAAGCTCCCCATCCTCAGGGGCCGGGGGCTCTGACCTGCGCTTCCACCAGCTGCACGGCAGTAACGCGGTCATCACTAACGGGGGCCGCACCGCGCTCCGCCACAACTGCCGCAGCGAGTTCAATGATGCCATCGTCATTTCCAACCGGTCAGTGTCTGGACACTCCTGTCCCCACCTTCTTGCTGCCCAGCCTCAGCCGCCCAAGTAGAGTCCGTCTGATTGTCACTCTCCCCGGTAGGGCCCTGAGGGATGGAGAGCTGTTTGAGATCGTCATTCAGAAGATGGTGGACCGCTGGTCAGGCTCCATTGAGGCTGGTGAGGGGTGTGTGTGTGTGCGCACATGCTGGGGGCGGTGTTGGCTGCCTGCGGCTGGGGGCTCAGCTCTGACCTACCCCTACCTCCTCCCAGGAGTGACTGCTATTCGGCCGGAGGACCTTGAATTCCCCAACACTATGACAGACATTGACTATGATACGTGGATGCTGAGGTTGGGCTGCCTGCTTTGGGGACCAGCTGGGCAGGATTGGGTGGAGCTGTTGGGATGAGGAAAGCAGGGCCTGGGGCCTGTGGTGACCATGAACAATGACTGACCAAGATAATCTGGCTGCCCTTTCCCTTCAGTTCTGGGAACCACGCCACTGTACCCTGCACGGGCCCAGTCCTTCCCCTTAGAGTAGCTCCTGCTTTTCCCTGGGGGAAATCCCAGATGCTCATACCTCAGATTAAGATCCCAGTCCAAGGTGCTGGAAGGTTTGACAAGCAGCGATGGGGCAGAGGCCCGTGTGGGGAGGAAACAGGCAGACCGACCTACCCTTTCTGTCATCCCCCAGCGGCACCGCCATCATGCAAGACGGTAACACGATGCGCAATAACTACGGGTGTGACCTCGACGCTCTGGGCACGGGGGCACGCATCGGCATGATGCGGACTGCCAAGGGCGATCTGCACTACTTCATCAATGGCCAGGACCAAGGCGCTGCCTGCTCAGGCTTGCCTCCGGGTAAAGGTGACTACGTGGCTTTCAACCAGCCACCCTCAACCCGGCCCACCCCAGGCCATCAGGCTTCTGATTTCTTTTTTCCTACCCAGAGGTGTATGCCGTAGTGGATCTATATGGCCAGTGTGTCCAGGTGTCCATCACCAATGCCACCGGCCCCATGGACAACAGCCTGGCGACTAGCAACACTGCTACTGAGAAGTCATTCCCTCTACACTCCCCAGGTGCAGCCGGCAGGACGGGAGGGCGGGCTCTGCTTGCCTGCTGTGGGCCTAAGGGATGTAGCTTCCAGGTCAACGATGTTGTTCAAAGGCTGGCTGGAGTAGCTACAGACTAAGGGGAGGGACAGCCTGTTGAGGGAAGCAGCCAGGAAGACGGGAGGAGGCTAAGCCTGTATACAGGGCCCGAACACCGCCCTGCCACAAAGGGGCTGGGACACCGTGAGCTGGGCACAGTGAGTTTGGGAAGGAGTCTTGTGTGGTAAAAAGGGTGTCAGAGGTCTTGAAGGAGTAACACCAAATGGGACCTTTATGTCAACTTCCTGTTTCATCTGAAAGCATTGCTCTGTGTCCTGTCTGAAGTTTGCTGCCCTAAGCCTACCCCTTCCTCCGGTGCCATCTTTCCACAGTAGCTGGCGTGGCTCACCGATTCCACAGTACTTGTGGTAAGAATGTCACCCTGGAGGAGGACGGCACAAGGGCGGTGCGTGCGGCTGGCTATGCCCATGGCCTGGTCTTCAGCACCAAGGAGCTCAGGACTGAGGAGGTCTTTGAGGTGGGCTGTGGAGATGAGACGACAGGAGGCTTCAGGCTCTTCACAATATGGTCAGCCTCTCTTCTCCCCTGCCCCCGGCCAGCACCAGCCAGCAGTTTCTCCCTCTTACAGGTGAAAGTGGAAGAGCTCGATGAGAAGTGGGCAGGTTCCCTCCGGCTGGGGCTGACCACACTAGCGCCTGGGGAGATGGGGCCTGGAGCCAGCGGTGGCCCAGGGCTGCCTCCCTCCCTGCCAGAGCTCCGGACTAAGACCACTTGGATGGTGTCCAGCTGTGAAGTGAGGCGTGACGGGCAGCTACAGAGGATGAACTATGGCCGGAACCTCGAGAGGCTAGGGGTGAAGCAGTTGGGTCCAGGGACAGAGGTGGGTTTGGGAGTGGTGGTGGTAAGGAGATCTGGGCTGAACATCTGTCTTCGTTTTACCTTGGTCCTAGGTGGGGAGCCGTGTGGGCATTCGTCGGGGGGCAGATGACACAATGCACATCCTGGTGGATGGAGAGGATATGGGGCCTGCAGCCACTGGCATTGCCAAGGTAGACCCAGGAGCTTCCTTGGGTTCTGGGAGTGGGATTGAGCTGTTGCACTCATCTCTGCCTCCCACATCTCATGCCCTCCCAGAACGTGTGGGCCATATTGGATCTCTATGGGCCAGTGCGGAGTGTATCGATTGTCAGCTCCACAAGGCTAGAGGAGCCAGAAGGCACCCAGCCCCCATCCCCCAGCTCAGACACCGGCAGTGAGGGCGAGGACGACGAGGAGGGCGAGGAGCATGGCCTGCAAGTAAGAGGCTGCAGCAGGGCCTGCTGGGCACGTGAGGCTCCATCTGAATGGCAGTGGGGGGCTTGGGCCTTGCATTGCAACCTCCTCAGCTCAGTCTCTCCCCCACTCCAGGGCCAGAATCAAGCAGCCATTATGCCCACAGCCCTAGAGTTCCTGGAGAACCATGGGAAGAATATCCTCTTGTCCAATGGGAACCGTACAGCTTCCCGGGTGGCCAGCTACAATCAGGGCATCGTTGTCATCAGCCAGCCCCTGGTACCCCAGCTGCTGGTCCAGGTGGGCCTTGTCTCCTTATCCCCAGCTTCTCTTGCTCAGGGTGACCCAGAGCCACCCCTCCTGGAGAAAGATCTTTCCACTTGAGGACAAATCCCTTGGATGAGCTTTCCAGGCTTTCATTCATAGTGTGTGGTGGGGGTTGTAGACTGGTTACCAGGAAATACCCACCTGAGGTGAGGGAAGCAGTAGTGAGGGGCTGGAGATGTCCAGGGTAGATGTCCAGTCTACGTGGGAACAGGGAGGGCTTTCCAGGGGAGAAGGCCTTCCTGCTGCAAACGGGAAGGTATCCGAGTCAGCCAGGCGAAGGAAGCTCTTGGGAACAGCAAGACCAAGGCTGTAAAAGGAAAGGCAACAACTGGATTTGCAGTTTTTGGTTCCTCCAAGCTTCAGAAGGGCCAGTCTTCCAGGGTGCGCTCAGGGAGGTGCCATCTTCCCTCCCTGGCTGGGGGAGGAGCCTGGTCCTACTAGGAGAGGGGCCTCTTTCCAGGTGGCCGTGACTGGGGAGGAGTTGCCTTCTCCCCCAGGTGCGGATAGACTGCCTGAACCGGCAGTGGACATCTTCCCTTGTCCTGGGAGTTATCACCTGCCCACCTGAGAGGCTCAACTTCCCTGCTTCTGCCTGTGCCCTCAAACGGGCAGCCTGGCTGCTGCGGGGCTGCAGCATCTTCCACAACGGTCTCAAGGTGGGTGGGGCCAGTGAGAAAGGAGTGGGCCAGGCCTCTGAGTAGGGAGGGACTGACCAAAACAGAGAAGAGGGGCCCCTAGGCCTGGAGGTAGGACCACAGGGGTAAAGAGTGCAGCAGGTGGGCCCTGTGGTGGGTGGGCAGGGGTGTGTCATTACCTGCATGGTCTTGGGCTTGCTGCTTCCTCCTATGTCCCTGCCATTGACAGTGTTGCAGTCAGGGGACAGGGAGTAGATCCTAGGTGACTCAAGTGTGGGGGTTGAGCCCAGACAGTGGGCAAGGGTAGAGGCCAAGCCCAGGGACATGACCTGAAGCAGAGGGAGGAGTGGCTATGGCTGCTGCTGGTGGGAGTCTGATCTCTAGGGAGACACTAGGTCTCTCCTCCCAGATCTGTGAGAAGTTTGGGCCAAATCTGGACACGTGTCCTGAAGGCACCATCCTGGGACTGCGGCTAGACAGCTCTGGGGGGCTGCATCTCCACGTCAACGGGATGGACCAGGGGGTGGCTGTGCCAGAGGTTCCCCAGCCCTGCCATGCGCTTGTGGACCTCTATGGGCAGTGTGAACAGGTGAGTGGCAGTGGAGGCAGGGACAAGGGAGTGCCTGGGAGCCTGGGCTGTCCGAGTAAAGGGGAAGTCTCAGTAAAGATTCCAGGGAGGGATCAGCAGGCCCTGGGGGCCGACTACCCCACTTCTCTGCAGGTAACAATTGTGAGCCCTGAACCAGGGGCTGCCAGTGGGAAGAGTGCTGGAACCCAGGGGGACATGGAGAAAGCTGACATGGTGGACGGTGAGCCAGTCCGAAGGGACCAGGATCCTACCCACCCCCACCCCCACTTCGAGACCCAACTCCCATGATCTGCACCCCCTCTGCCCCCTCAGGTATCAAGGAGAGTGTGTGCTGGGGCCCACTGCCTGCTTCCAGCCCACTCAAGAGCTGCGAGTACCATGCCCTTTGCTCTCGTTTCCAAGAACTGCTGTTGCTTCCTGGTGAGTCTCCAAGCCCCAGAACTGCCTCATTCCCTAGACAAGTACAGGGCCATGGAGACCAGTTGGAAGGCAACCATGTGGTTAAAACCCAGGGTGGGTGCCCAGGAGCCCCAGCACCAAGCCTGCCACTCACTCTCCCACAGACGATTATTTCATGCCTCCGCCTAAGCGTAGCCTGTGCTACTGTGAGGCTTGCCGGAAGCTGCGAGGGGACGAAGCCCACAGGCGCCGTGGCGAGCCCCCCCGGGAATACGCCCTGCCCTTTGGCTGGTGCAGGTTCAACCTCAGGTACATATGGGGCAGGGCCGTGCCATCTGCCTTACTGTTCTTTGCCCCCTTGAGAAAGGAAGGTCCCAAGGGGGTTCATGAAAGAAGTGGCAGAACTTCTTGTCGAAGGGATGACCTTGGGGAGCCACTGACCTTGCTCCAGTCTGCCCTGTCTGTCCCCCTCCTAGGGTGAACCCGCGCCTGGAGGCTGGGACGCTAACCAAGAAGTGGCACATGGCGTATCATGGGAGCAGTGTGGCAGCTGTGAGGAGGGTGCTGGACCGAGGGGAGCTTGGAGCAGGTACTGTGGTGCCACCAGAGGCAGGGGCCTGTGGGCCACAGGAGGGTGGCTCTGAACCAGCTCTCCTCACAGGCACTGCCTCTATCCTGAGCTGCCGGCCCTTGAAGGAAGAGCCTGGGGTAGGGTTTGAGGAGTCTGGTGAGAACTGCGCGCCTCCTCGCACGGAGCAGCCCCCCTCAGTGCTGCTTTCCCCCTCCCTCCAATATGCTGGGGCTGAGATCCTGGCATCCAAAGTGCAGTGAGTACACAGGACGGGCCCCAGGCCACGTGGGCCCCCATGGCTTGCCCTCCCCTTTCCCACCTTGTCCTGCTAGTTCCTCAGTCTCCACCCCAGCCCATTTTTTCATGCATTCATTGAACACATACCAACCACATAGTTTGTGCTATCTCAGTGAACATAAAAAGGGAAACCGTGGTCCTGTGGAACTTGTTTTTTCTCACTCTGGAATGTTTATGCATAAGTACTTAGTATTTTCAAAAGTGACAACAGTACTATGGAAACAGAAGGTAGAGTGGGGTGAAGTGGATCAAAAGTGTGGTTGGAGCAGGCATATTGATTTGGGTAGTCATGATAGACATCGTGACGAGGGTGAGATTTGAACAAGGGCCTGGAGAAGGCAGTGGGGGTTAGCTGAGCAGGCACCGGAAGGAAGACCATTTCAGGTAGAGTGAAGGGCTGGAGCTCACTCCCTATTAAGTGGGAGTCCGCTAGGAATAGCAAGACCAGTGCAGTGGTTGTAGTTAGCAAAGGACAGAGATGATGGGGCTCAGAGGCCTCACCGCTCTGTTCCTGCTTCTTGCCTGATAGATTCCGAGACCCCAAATCCCAGCGGACACACCAGGCCCAGGTGGCGTTCCAGGTGTGTGTGCGCCCTGGCTCCTACACCCCTGGCCCCGCTTCTGCCTCCCTCAGAGAACCTCCTGACCCTCACTTCAGTCCAGCGGAACTTGAGTGGGTAACCAAGGAGAAGGGGGCTACGCTCCTCTATGCCCTGCTGGTACGGGTGGAATGAGGGGCGAGATCTCACTACTACAAGCACAGTTGGGCCTTGGGCCCGTAGATTCTGAGTGACGACTGCCTCCACCTCATTCCAGTGACCTTGGCATGCACGGGTGCTCAGCCTGGCAGATGCACAGGAACGTGAAGGCAGGCTCTCAGATTTAGATGGGAAGTGGAGCACATCTCCACGTCCAGGGCCCCGGGACACTCCCTCTGACGTGAGGGAGCTTGTGGGGAGCCCAGCGCCAGGCCTTGGGTAACCCCACTTCGTGCACTGATTTGGGGAACATGACTCCCTATTCCTTCCTCCCCCGTATCACTTAATTTATTTCCGTTTTTGTTCCTGATTACTGTGAATCCCAGAGGAGTCGCCCTGTGCCCCACACGAAGCTGCTTTCTCCTGGGGCCTCCTGGCGGGCGCAGGGGAAGATGGGGGCCCTCTGTACAGTTGTTAACTGACTCTGATTTCTAAGGAGCCAATAAACACCGTCTCAGAGCACCCGCCTCGCCTCTCTCTCGCGCGGCCTTCTCAGAGGGGCCCTGGTCCACTGGACCTGTTCCCGGTGAGCTTGGCCCCAACAAGTCAGGGGCTTCTACCACAGGCCCAGAGTTCAAACTGGGAGTTCCCGTTGCTGGCGCGCGACCGGGTGCAACGAGGGGATTTGGACGCCACGGGCACCCGTCGCAGGAGCTTCCGCCATTTCCTCTCTGCCCAATCCGCGAGGCCGGCTGGTGCCCAGACTCCGGAAGGATTCGGCCCGGTTGCCGGATGTGACGCCACGGCCGAGGCGTGCAGAAGACCGCGGAGAGAAGAGTAGGGAGGGGCTGGCGCCCGGAGCGGTAGGGAAGGGGTTGAGGGGCGCCGAGGCTGCACACCCCGGCCCCGTTGGCCCGGAGGAGGTGGGAGGCGGACACGTGACCGTGGCTGTCGGCGGGCGGGCTGCGGCCTCGGCTGGCCAGGCTCAGTATCCCCTGAGCACCCGCTCCCCCGCAGGCCCATTCCTAGGTTTGGCAGTCAGTGACAGAGCCGGGCGCCTTCGGCCCGAGCGACCCCGGCAGCACCATGCCTGCACTCCTGGAGCGCCCCAAGCTTTCCAACGCCATGGCCCGGGCGTTGCACCGACACATCATGATGGAGAGGGAGCGCAAGCGGCAGGGTGAGCCGCAACCAAAGCGGGAGGACACGGCCCAGGCGGCACTGTTAGCCCAAGCCTGGCCCCCCACGTCCAGAACAGTGCGCTGGCGGCGGCCAGCGCTAGAGGGATGGAACAGCCCCGAAGTGGTAGGAGTTAGAGGCCAGGTCTAAACTGCAGAACGCTTGAGCTGGGAAGGACCTTGGAGAGCACCTAATAAGTCCTCTCTCTGCCTGCGTTTGCTGTGGTGGGGAGCCTGTCCCCTCAAGAGGAAAAGAACCATTGCCAGGAACATAAAGCATTGGGATAACCAGTCTGGTCTTCAGTCTCTAACATTCTGATCTTTTAACTATCCTGGTATTTACCCATTTTGCCTGACTTCCTCTAGAGGAAGAAGAGGTGGACAAGATGATGGAACAGAAAATGAAAGAAGAGCAGGAGAGAAGGAAGAAAAAGGAGATGGAAGAGAGAATGTCACTAGAGGAGACCAAGGAACAAGTAAGCAGTCTCTTGGTAACGCCTAGCCCTCTTCTCTTGGCCCTCCTGCCTTCATCTTCTCTCTCTTCCCTTTCCAGATCTTGAAATTGCAGGAGAAGCTTTTGGCCCTACAGGAGGAAAAGCACCAGCTTTTCCTACAACTCAAGAAAGTTTTACATGAGGAAGAAAAACGGAGGCGAAAGGAGCAGAGGTGGGACTGGAGAGCTGAAAATAAATTCAGCAGCAAAGTGTGACTGCGATTAGGTAGCAAAAGATCAGTATTTAATGGCAGAAGAAGGGGCACTTTGTCCTTGATTTTGACCTGCTTTCCTTTCCAGTGACCTGACCACTCTTACATCAGCTGCGTACCAGCAGAGCCTAACAGTTCACACAGGAACTCACCTCCTCAGCATGCAGGGTGAGGCTTAAAGAAACCACTTGTCAGAATGGGCCCTCCTAGGGGTGGCAGCCTCTGGTTTCATGTCATGAAGCCCCTCTCCTCTCTAGGAAGCCCTGGAGGACACAATCGCCCAGGTACCCTCATGGCAGCTGACAGAGCCAAACAGATGTTTGGACCCCAAGTGCTTACAGTAAGAGGAGTAGAATTGGGTGTCTAGCCTGTTTGTCCCTACTCCTTCCACTCAGACCCAGACATCCTTACTAAACCAGTATTGAGGTCACCAGCATATTAAACACCTGTTGAATAGGAGAAAATGGAGCATACACAAGTCAGCTGAGTTTACAGTGAGTTCTTAAAAACTCCCTCCTTAGACCCGGCACTACGTGGGCTCAGCAGCTGCTTTTGCAGGGACCCCAGAGCATGGGCAATTCCAAGGCAGCCCAGGCGGCGCCTATGGGACTGCTCAGCCCCCGCCTCATTATGGACCCACGCAGCCTGCCTACAGTCCTAGTCAACAGCTCAGAGGTAAGTGGTGGGAAGAGGGAGGGCAGCTTTCCACAGGACCCAGGGGGAGGAGTGTTAAAAACAGGCTGAAAGGAGGTTCTAATGGCTGTGCCTCCTGCCTTTCCCAGCACCTTCAGCGTTTCCTGCGGTGCAGTACCTGTCTCAGCCACAGCCACAGCCCTATGCCGTGCACAGCCACTTTCAGCCCACCCAGACAGGTGATGACATGATCCCCGTGCAGGGGCCCTCATTCCATGCTCCTCCTTTCACATTCTCTACTTATTTCACATTCTCTTCCCTACTAGGGTTCCTCCAGCCCAGTGGTGCCCTGTCCTTGCAAAAGCAGATGGAACATGCTAACCAGCAGACTGGCTTCACTGACTCCGTAAGTATGGAACCTGGGGAGCTAAGGGGAAAGGCTATGTTAAGGGGAGCCCACGCTGCCTCAGGTCCTGATTCTGCTCTCTGCAGTCCTCCCTGCGCCCCATGCACCCCCAAGCTCTGCATCCAGCTCCTGGACTCCTTGCCTCCCCCCAGCTCCCTGTGCAGATGCAACCAGCAGGAAAGGTAAAAATGGTAACCAACCGTCAAGCCCTACACTGCTAGGGTAAACACGACTGGGTTGAACAGTTGGCCCACCACCCCTGGTTTTCCTTTCTGCCTTGGGGGAGGAGGGTTGTCAGTGTGGAGGGAGAGTATATACACTGACAGCCCTCTTTTCCTCACCACCACCAGTCGGGCTTTGCAGCAACCAGCCAACCTGGTCCCCGGCTCCCCTTCATCCAGCACAGCCAGAACCCACGATTCTACCACAAGTGACCATCATATTTTATCTTCAGCCTCACCCCCAGCCCTGCCATGGGTGAGGGTCCCCAGTATGTCCCAGTCCAATAAAATCTACCTGCTACTGTCCCTGGCTGCTGCTGTGTATTCCCTCCTACCCAGACTGGGCTAGGGCTGTTTGGAGGATTTGTGGGGGATGGCAGGTCCATGGCAAGTTACAGTGGGACAGTGGGTTGGTTGTAGTAAACTTAGTGGCAGAGTTCTGTTGTTTCCAAGTTTACCTTCCAGTCGGCAAATACCATTTAATTAAAAGAAATAACCCAGTTGGGGGCTTCATATTAAACTTGTAGTTTTATTCAGGTTTGCTTTTAACAAATGTGTCGGGGAGAGAGCCCACAGGAAAGGGTGAAGCCCATGGGGGCAGGGCCCTCCCAAATGCCTGAGGAGGGGGCAGGGCCCCTCCCCTCTCCTCCTCTTCCCTCCCCTGCTAAGGGATTTGGGGAGAGACATAGGCAAGGGAGGGGGCTGGTCCCCAGTCTGTGGGGGGTGGTGCCTGGGGTAAAGGCTACAGGGAATAGGGATCAGACCAGAGATGACGTGGGGAAGGGCACAAGGACCATTTGCCAGAATCCACAGCTTTCTGATTCCAGATTGCATTAAAAAAAAAAAAAAAAACTAAACCACAAGCAGCACCCACCCCCTTCTCCCCCACTAGGGCTGTAGTGCGAGGGGAGAAGAGGAAGGCAGCTTCACCAAGGCCATGGATCACTCACTCCTGGCCAAGGGAGCAGGGTGAAGGGCAGGGGCTCCCCGACAGATTGAGGGGGTGGGGGAAACCAAAACAAAACGTCAAATAAATTGTGTAGGAGTCCAGCCAAGGGCCAGGCCAGAGCTGGGCCAGGCTGGGGGAGGGGCCTCTGTAGGCTCGAGGATCTGCTGCCACCACCGCCATCCTGGATAGGAGAGAGAAACCAGTAAGACGGGAGAATACCTTCAACAGAAAGGGTGAAGACCATGCTGGGGGCAGAAAGTAGGCCTGGAACAATTAAGACTAAACTGATGGTAACATAGTGTGAAGGGGATGTGGGGGAAGTTTGTCACACTTACCTGGGAGCCAGTTATTTTGCCATGGCCTTGATTGCAACAGCTGCCTCCTCTGTCATGGCAGACAGCACTGTGATCTGGGGCAGCAAAAAAGGGAGAGTCAGAAATCTGGGCTCAGTGGAAGGAGCACAAAGAGTAAAACTAGGAACAAAAGGGCAGGATGACAGCGTACCAGGATCTCTTCTCCACAGTCGTACTTCTGCTCTATCTCCTTGCCGAGATCTCCCTCGGGCAGACGAAGGTCCTCTCGCACCTCCCCACTGTCCTGGAGCAGTGATAGGTACCCATCCTGGATGCCAATCAGCTGGGGACAGATAAGGAAGGAGGCTGAAGGTAGGCCCAAGAAGGTTAAGGGTAATGGGTCTATGGACAAACTGGGGTGGGCAAGCTGCTAACACCAATACCCTCTCCTTCAATTTCCCCTCTCTGCCGGAATAAGTTCTTCTGGTCAATTTATATTGCCCCCACAAACCACTAATCCGTCTACATCCAGATCATCTACATACCTGGAAATCATTCCTTTTGATGTTGGGGACATCCATATTATGAGTTGACGGGCAGATATCTTCATATTTCTTCCCAGTAAAGATGTCAATACCAACCAGGTGAACCTGTATGTATGCATCACATCAAAGAGAAACCCAACCAAGCTCTAGGATGGAGGAGATAAAGGCTCAAGTTGTCCCTAGCTGGTGAGGGAAATCAGACTAAGTTGTAAGGGCAAAATTTAGGGGAGTTAGAATTGAACCAATCAACTCAAGAAAGACATTAAAGCCTCTAAAAACAGATGAGGGTTGACAGCATGAGGGAACCTGTAGAGCCCACTTAGAGTAGTCAGTTACTTGGAAGTTAATGAAAACACTGACAAGAAGCTAGGAATCTAGGGGCATGGAAGGAGTTTAGGTGAAAACTTGGAAGTTTTCTGGACAACAACATAATAAGACTTGAGAACTTGGGAAAGAAGGAAAGTAGAAGGTAAGAGCTGAGAAAACAAGAAGGACTGAGAAATAAAGGCTGAAAATAAAAAAGTACTTGGGGGAGATAATACGCAATTACGAATAAGGAAACTAGTAAGAATACGAAAAGGATCTAGACACTAGGGATGAATGCCAGGTCAAAAGTAGATAGAAAAACTGGTGAGGGAACAAAACCACAAATCCAACAAGAATGAACCAGGTTGAACTTCTGAGGAAAAGAAGCCTAGTGACAAGGAAAGCACTAGCAAGAACATTAGTACCGAAGGACACAGAGAGGCAGGTCAAGGAACTCCAGGAAAGTGGGCAGGTAGAGGCAGTCTGATACTGCCTCAGAGATCCAAAGGGAAAGTTGGCACTGGAGTGGGGCAGCAGGGTGATCTGGAAGCTAGAGGCACACTGGTTCCCCCCCAGGCAAGCTTCACTGTGTTAGCACTGGAGAAACCCTGGACAAACTGATGGAAACAAAGAGCACCTACAAAGACTCAAGGGAAGAGAGACAAAAAAAGCGAAAGCCAGGAATAAGGAAGAAGCAGCTCAATAGTTAGAGCATAAGACTACCAAGAGAAGTTAGAGACTCAAACAAGATGGAGAAAGGGAGGGTCAACCAGAGAATGATGGGACACAGAAAGGTAACGAAGGAAGAACCTGACGGCTGGGGAGCAGGTGTGGTTTAAAGGGATCCAGGCCTGAGGGCTGAACACAAGGAACTGGACAGTAAGAAAAGAGCTAAAAGAAGCTAAAGAGCTAGGACTGATGACAGCTTGCTGCCAGGAGCTCCATGGATAAGGGAGGTGTGGGGAAGGCAAGCCATAGAGAGGTGAAATTCTAACCTTGGCGTGGCCATGCTTGCCAGTCTTGGAGGTAGACATCTCCACGATCTTACATGGCCGGCCTTTGAGCACCACAAAGCCATTCTTACGTAATGCTGAGCACTGCATTGGGAAGGTGGCTGAGGCCCCTGCATCTCCTGTCTCGAAGTCCAAATCATCTGCCATTTTAAGAGGCTTGGATTCCAACTAGAGTCAAGAAGAGACTGAGGTCAGTAAGGATGGAGGTCAAAAGAGCCTCCCATCTATCCCACTCCTCTGGAAACACTGCTTCATTCCCCACCCCACGAAGCCCTTTATTCCATCACCCACCTAAAACAAAGCCAAAGTTCCTAGATTAAATACTGAATGGGATCACAAATACTTAAGACTGATGTGTATATGGGGTGGTGGGTAGACATAAGCTGGATCCCCATCTCAAATGAAAGCTAAAGGAGTGGCTTGGGAAAGGAAAGCTCCAAGGAGTTAGGATGCCAAATCTCTAAGATGGGCAAAGACCTAATTCCTGGGAAGGCGAGGACTCAGGTGTTACTTGCCACTGAGACCAGTCACCCCTCTTCCCCACACATAACGAGGGCTATAATTAGGTGAGCAGCTATGAGCCAGCAGAAGGGCGGGGCTAATGTGGGGGGGAGAGGGGAGGGTGGAGACCGGAGGACACGGCCCCACCCGTCTGTTACACCCCCCACCTTATCCACACACAAGCCAGTCATTGGTACAGGAAACCACAAGGCCTCTTTGGGGGATTCCCGCCTCTCCAACATGCATTTGCAGACGCAACCGAGGAGAAAGTAGTTTTCTAACTGATCTCCCGGCCAAACACCTCGATTTCGTTTCCCAAAGGGAACCCAGGAACCCAGCTTCTCCTCGAGGGCCCTCCCACTTTTCCCAGGATGCACCGGTCGTGTTAGCTTTTCAGGCCCGGCCTGTACAGTCAGTAAAAGTGGGGGAGTCAGGAGTGGTGAATGACAATAAAATGAAAGCAAAAAGCTGGTAGTAGTGAGTAGTGTAAATTATACTAGACTGGAGTTAAGGACTCTAAAACGAGGAATTCCCAAATTAGATACAACGAGGAAGACAGTGACAAGGTGAAGAGCACCTATCACAGCAGGGAACTCATCTGTCTGGGACTTGAAGGCGCTGTCTGCACGGCAGAGAAGAGTTAGGCTCCCATCCAATCGACCCCGGGTTTCCCCATTTCTCTGGCCTCCCAGCACGAAGGCTGCCACTTACAGTAGCTGGCTGGCCGCCTCACTTCACATGGAGACGGGGTAAAGCTGCAGGGCCCATGAGGTGGGAGACACTAACATATGTCCAAAGCGGGCCCTTCGGGGTGATCAGGATCTGGGCCTCGGGCTTCTCCCCTCTACTCAAACTTCCAAGCCCTCTGAGGCGCCCGGGAGGACCAGCCCTCCCTGTGCTGAGGGTTGCCAGGTCCCGTCCACCATGTGGCTCCCGGGGGCTTCCGGTGGCCGGGATCTGGGGGGAGGGGTCCCCGCGCTGCCATGTGGCCCCCGTCCAGGTTTGGCCATATGGCCTCCGACCCCTAGAACGGCCTCCCGTGGGGGGCACTTCCGGTGCCGCGGCTGCCCCCTCCTCAAAGGCCACGCCAGGCCGAACCCACGCCGCCTCCCCTTCCCCGCGCCGGCAGCCAATCCCCCTCCACATGCCCTCTCACAGAAAAGCCCCCTCCCCCACCTCACGTGGCCGAGTGGCGCCCAGTTCTCAATGGTCCAGGTATCCCTGCTCCGGCGGGCCGATCTGGCCCCCGGCCCTCACCCCGGCGTGGCCGCCCGGCGGCCTCTCCCGCGTGGCGGCCTCGCGGCTCGCCGTCCCCCGCCCTGCGTCGCTCCAACGTCACCCAGCCAGCCCCAACCGTCACCCCGCGCGCCAACCGAGGCGCGCGCCCGCGCCTCCCCGCACCTCACGCTGCTCGCCGACGGAACCCCGTGCCGCTCCAGCCGCCGCTCCCCTCTGCCCCCTACCCGACCCCCGAGCAGTTCCAACCAAGGCCCAAGCCAACGTTCCGCGCACGCGCGCCCTGCCCGCCCTCACCTCGCGCGAACGCACTGACTCGACCCCGTCCGCTCGCCGCGAGCCCAACCGCTGCCTCAGAGCCCGCTGCCGCCGCCGCCGTCGCCGCCGCCGCCGCCTCTACCGCCGCCGCCGCTGCTGCACACGGGTCTTAGTACGCAGGCGCTGACTCCCCACTGACCAACCAAGCAGCCCTGTGACAGCCGCGCAAGCGTGCTATCTATCTCCTCCGCCCTCCACCCCCGCACTGCGCAAGCGCACAGGTCCTCCCTGAGCTCCACCCTCCCTCCCACCTACCCATCTAGTGACGTGCATACGTGACCCCGCCCCCCAGAGCCTGAGCGCTTCCCACCAGTAGGCAGCGCGCAGGCGCATCCGGTTTTTAATTCCTTCAACCTCCCCTTCCCTCCCCTTCGTAGACCACTAGACCTACCGGACAGTCCTTACGCCTGCGCAATAGAGAGACCTGCACTCCACACCCTCTAAAGGAAACGCCTCGCCCTCAAGACGCATGCTTGTTAGGAATCCTGAACGCCCCTTCCACCTCAGACGTAGCCTGTACGCCGGGCGTTGAAAAGACCACGCCCCTGTATCGCTTGTCTTGTCTAGGACGCATGCGTCTTAGGAAACGCCCCACCTCGGCTTTAACTGGACTTAAACGGCTCACACGTTTCGGAAAACTTGCGCTGTGGGGTGGCCCCTTTTCTCAAAGCCCATACCCCCGGTTCCACGCATGCGCGACAGGGCTATTTCAGCTCCACTGTTTCCGGCGCGCTAGTGTGGTTGGGTCACCATCCTTCTCAGCTTCACTTTTCTGAACTCTACGCTTCTGCTCTGCCATAGAGCTTCCCCCGGAAAGATAGGACGGTCCTGTCCAGGCCACCATCTTGTTTAAGCCCTCGGTCTGTATGGGCCCCTATGGCTTCCATAGAGGTCTTTCTGCCTTTGAACCATAAAGAGATGTAACGCTGCATACCCCTTTTTCCCCAACTGCTCTCTGCGGTCTCCAAAACGATTGTCTGCGAGCAACCTTAGAAAAACTCTATAATAAAGAGTGTTATGTTACATTCCACTGACGTTCTCTAAATCATAGAAAATGACCATGATCCTGGAAACAAGCTATCTCTCGAAATTTATTTCTCTGGCTCACATTCTAGGGAAGAGAGCTGCTGCTTTTCCTGAAACGCTGTGGTCTTCTTTTCTCCAGTTTGTAAGTTTACAGCACTACACAGCCACCTTGTTTGCTTCAGTAAGCTAGGTGGACGGCGGGAACAGTACTGTGAACAAGGCAAGCAACCAAAGATCTGGACTTGGAATCCAAAACCCTGAATATGGTTCTTGTTTCTTTAAGAATCCTGTGACCTGGTAGATGTGGACGGCAGACACTAGCTTGAATTAATTTATGTAGTATATTATACTATCAATCCCCCACCACCACCGCCAACAACTTCCAGTTAATTTTCTGAAATTTTTGCCCTTTAAAAAAAGAACAACCAACCAGTGTTGGCGAGGATGTGGAGAAAGGGGAATCCTCCTACACTGCTGGTGGGAATGCAAATTAATTCAACCATTGTGGAAAGCAGTATGGAGGTTCCTCAAAACACTCAAAATAGAAATACCATTTGACCCAGGAATTCCACTCCTAGGAATTTACCCTAAGAATGCAGCAACCCAGTTTGAAAAAAGACATATACACCCCTATGTTTATCGCAGCACCATTTACAATAGCCAAGAAATGGAAGCAACCTAAGTGTCCATCAGTAGGTGAATGGATTAAGAAGATGTGGTACATATACACAATGGAATATTATTCAGCCATAAGTATATCCATTCAATGAAATATTATTCGGCAGTGAAAAGGAATGAAGTACTAGATAACCTTGATATAGTATCCTAAATGAAAGTCAGTTACAAAAGACGACATATTACATGATTCTATTTACATGAAATGTCCAAAATAGAAAAATCCATAGAGACAGAATGTAGATTGGTAGCTGCCTAGTTCTGAGGGGTTAGAGGGAAATGGAGTAATGGAGAGTGACTGCTAATGGGTTCTGTGGGAGGGACAGATGGTGTCTTTCAGGGCGATGAAAATGTTCTAAAATTGACTGGAGTGATGGTTGCACTCTTCACACATTAAAAAATATTGAATTGTATACTTTAAAAATTAAATTGTAGCTATGTGAAGTATATCTCAAGGTTGTTACTTTAAAAATGTATTGGGGGATGGGGAGTTGGACAAAATAGGTAAAGGGGATAAACAAGTATAAACTTGAATAAAATTATAAATAATGGTTAAAAATACAGTACAAGGAACATAGTCAAATCTTATGACTATAGTGACAGATGGTAACTACATTTATCATGGTGTGCATTTCATACTGCATATAATTGTCGAATCACTATGTTGTACACCTGAAACTGATATAATATTGTATATCAACAATACTTTGATTAAAAACATTAATTTATACAAAAAATGTCGTCATCTTTATATGACAGTACATACTATGCATAATGTGACAGTCTAAATTGGTTGATTTCTCTGTGACGCTGGAGTCCTATCTGAGCTAAGGCACAAATTCCATGATATTTAAAGGGGGCTGAGTGACAGCAGCTCCCAAGAGGTTCCATTCAAAGTAGAAGAGGCACCCATAATCTTGATGGAAGACTAAGGTATGCGCACTCGGAGAAAGGGAAGGGCAAAATATTTTATAGTATCGTAGAGTGACGAGACAGGCAGTACCTGGGAGGACCACAGCATTGCGTCTGTGAAGTCACCACAGTCCAGGGTAGACTCCTCAGCTTTGTACACCCCAACATTTTATTTTGCCAATCAAGTAACATCTTTAGGGAAACTTTTCTTGACGTACCAGACTAAGTCGGCTTCTTTTATTATATGTTCTCATAGCAAAAATGTATAACATTTATCACAGAGTGTTGATATGCATACCCTTGTGTGTAGTTGCTTTACCAATGTCTGGTCTTCTCTATTAGAACATAACCTGCATAAGGACAGGAGCCTGTGTTTGTTCCGCATTGTGTCCCCAGCTCCTTGAATTGTGCCTGGCAAATATGTGGTACACTGTAAATATCGATTTAATGTTGAGTGAAGGTATGCCTAACTCCAGTTAACTAGACTCACAATAGATTGACAAAGAAATGGCAATATTAACTTATTTACAAATGAATTGAAATGGCCAATGGCAACAGAACGTCTATGTTGGCTGGTCTATCTGCCCATTCTTTCTTTAAGAAAATATAAGTGGAAAGACAAAATCCAGTCAAGGAGCCTTGAAATCAAGGCAAGGGAATAAGCTGCATGTATTTCGCAACTAGTAATATACAGATCTGAGAATAGTGTATTTGTCTTCATTGTAAAGGAGGCCTGTCTGTCTGTAAATAATCTTGGATCAGGACTCTCCTGAAAATTATTGGAGAACCTCTCTGGCTTTTTTTTTTTCTGACGTGTACACTGAGTATTCCCCTTCAATTCACATAGAAGTTCCTTTCTTGAGAGCTAATTCAAACACAGTTGATCAGATTCTGTCCTGTCTTAATGCCATTCACATTCCTTGCCTACCTTCTTGTGGTTACACCCACTCCCCAAGATCAGAATTCAGATATTCTTGAAGAACTCTCCAGCTATCCTTTTATAGATTTCCAATGGCTTTGGATGATGCCCTGACAATTAATCTCATTCATTATTTCTTCATTTCTTTCTCACAGGGCAAGAGTTTAGATAGCAGCCATATTCTGCTGAGAAAGAAGTTTACCAAGTAAGTGTATATCTGCTCTGATAGACTTTTTAAATCTTATATTTTGAAATAATTTTAGATTTATAGAAAAGTTGCAATGATAGTACAGAGTACTTTAAGGAATGTCAATAAAACGTTTTGAATGGGAACCAATGGTGTGGTGGAGGCTGCTTGTATAGGCTTCTAAGAACTGTTTGTACACATTTCTTACCAACTTCATGTTCAATAATGTCTTATTGGTAGCTTGACATTGGCTCTGGTGGAAGTATTTACACCATGGAAATTGGCCGATGTTGCAAGTCAGGGTCCCCCTATGAAGAGCTGGTTTCTAAACATTTAGCAGCACATAGAAGATACAAACCACTAATAGGGAAGGTGGTTCTGTTAGATCAGGATACCGCAGCAATGATGTGAGAGATGTGTTGAAGGAGTGAGAGACTGGGGGCAAGAAGCTCCTTAGAAAGCTGTGACTTCAGATAGTAAGTAAGCAATGAGGGTTTAGACTAGGGGTTCCTGAGGAAAGCAGCATTTTAGTAACTGGACCTTAAAAAATGGGTAGAATTCGTGGGCAAAGTTAGAAATAAGAGTAAAGAGCATTCCAGACAATGGGAACAGTGCGAGAAAAGGTGTGGAGAAAGACGTGCAGAGTGAAGAGAGAAAGAGAGTCATGTCAGTGGTTGGGGATGGAGGACAGAGATTATAAATGAAACATAGAGCAGGGAAGGAAGGCCTGGAGCAGATGATGAAATCTGTGTGAAGGAGCCATCTTTTTTCTGTAGGTAATGGAGAGCCAGTGCCAGTCACAGATTTTGCTGTGCTCTGAGTTCATACCACCCATGGGTGACAGAGAATCAAAACAGAAAGATGGCGTACTGAGGATGTTTAGGGCCATGAAACTACTCTCTGTGACAATACAATAGTGGACACATGTCATCATACATTTATTTGTCCAAACCATAGAATGTGCTACACCAAATGTGAACCCTAATATGAACTGTGGACTCTGAGTGACAACGAAGTATCATTGCAGGTTCACCAGTCATAACAAATGTATCACTCCGGTGGGGGATGTTGATAATGGCAGAGGCCACACATATATGGGAACAGGAAGCACATAGGAACAATCTATGCCTTCTGCTTAGTCTTGCTGTGAACCTAAAACTGTTTTAAAAAACAAAGCTATTACATTAGACTCATAGACACTGAGAAGTGACTAGTGGTTACCAAGAGGGAGGGGAATGGGCAGGGGTGGGGAGAAGGAGGAGGGGGAGACTATTGAACTACTATGATGTACATTTGATAAAAAAAAAAAACCAAACAACATTATTTTAGGAGTGAGCAAACTGAAAATAAAACTAATTAAGGAATTGAAAAAAAAGCTATTAAAACAATTCCATTTACAAGTGCATCAAAAATAATAAACTTAACCAAGGAGATGAAAGACTTATATTCTGAAAACTACAAGACAGTCATGAGAGAAATTAAAGAAGACACCAAAATATGGAAATCTATCCCATGCTCATGAATAGGAAGAATTAATATTGTCAAAATGGTCATCCTGCCCAAAGCAATTTACAGAATCAATGCAATCCCTATTAAAATACCAACAATGAACTAGAACAAATAGTTCTAAAATTCGTATGGAACCAAAAGAAACTAGCCAAAGCAATCCTGAGAAAGAACAAAGCTGGGAGGATTACACTCCCTGTCTTCAAGCTCTACTACAAAGTTATAGGAATCAAAACAATTTGGTAGTGGCACAAGAACAAACCCATAGATTAATGGAACAGAATAGAGAACCCAGATATAAACCCACACATACATGGTCAATTAATACATGATAAAGGAGCCATGAATATCTAATGGGGAAAAGACAGACTCTTCAACAACGGCTCTTGGCAAAACTGGACAGCTACATGTGAGAGAATGAAACTGGATTATTGTCTAACTCCATACACAAAAGTAACATCAAAACGGATCAAAGACTGTAAGTAATGAAACCATAAAACTCTATTAAAAAAACAGGCAAAAATCTCTTGAATATAAACATGAACAATTTTTTTCTGGGCACATCTCCTTGGGCAAGGGAAACAAAAAATGAACAAGTGGGACTGCATAAAACTAAAAAGCTCCTGTACAGCAAAGGACACCATCAGCAGAACAAAAAGGCATCCTACAGTATGGTAGAATATATTTGTAAATGACTCATCTGATAAGGGGTTAACGTCCAAAATATATAAAGAACTCACATGCCTCAACACCCAAAAAACAAATAACCCTATTAAAAATGGGCGGAGGATATGATCAGACACTTCTCCAAAGAAGAAATACAAATAGCCAACAGGCACATGAAAAGATGCTCCACATCGCTCATCATCAGGGAAATGAAAATTAAAATCACAATGAGATATCATCTCATATCAGTTAGGATGGCCAACATCCAAAAGACAAGAAACAAATGCTGGCAAGGATGCGGAAAAATGGGAACCCTCCTACACTGTTGGTGGGACTGAAAATTGGTGTAACTGCTGTGGAAAGGAGTATGGAGGTTCCTCAAAAAACTATAAATAGAAATACCATTTGACCCAGTAATTCCACTCCTAGGAACTTACCCAAAGAAAACAAAATCCCTGATTTGAAAAGATATATGCACCCCTATGTTTATCGCGGCACTGTTTGCAATAGGCAAGATATGAAAGCAACCTAAGTGTCCATCAGTAGATGAATGGATTAAGAAGATGTGGTACATATACACAATGGAATATTATTCAGCCATAAGAAAACAAATCCTACCATTTGCAACAACATGGATGGAGCTAGAGGGTATTATGCTCAGTGAAATAAGCCAGGAAGAGAAAGACAAACACCATATGATTTCACTTATTTGTGGAATATAAAAATAAAGCAAAATAGAAGGAATGAAACAGCATTAGACTCATAGACACTGAGAAGTGACTAATGGTTACCAAGTGGGGAGGGGAGTGTGGAGGGGGATGGGGACTGTTGAACCACTGTGATGTACATTTGCTAATAATAAAAAAAAAAGTTATTCTAAATTGGCAGGGGGCAGGGGCAATGGACTTGGACTGGAAGCAAGACACCACTGAAGAGTATCTGACTATAGCCCAAGTGAGCAAGAATGAAGACCGGGATCAAGGAAGTGATGGTGAGACAGGGAGAAAAGATGAGTATCAGAGACATTTTAGAGATCTAATTGATGGAACTTGGTGGTTAATTAAATAAGAAAGTCAAAGGGTAAGTCAAATGTGCCTTCCAGTCTGCGTGGCAGCAGGATATAATGTATTAACCAAGCCATTCCTGAAGATAAACTCAGTAATACAGGAATTGGGAAATCCTCTTAAGTTTCTGGGATTTGCGAGTCTTGGGAAGCCTGCTCAGAGTTGGATGGGTCATGCACATTAGCTTCACAGCAAAGCTGGGCTTGAGAAGGGAGGTAGGTCTGGGGTCAAGACCAAACAGCTGGGTTTTTTTTTGTCCCTCACCTGGAAGGAAAAGAGCCCTAATTGTATAAGGTGGAATGGCTTTATGATATTAAAAATATTCTGTCAAATTTTCTTTATTACAAAAATATAAGTCCACTGTAGAAAATTTTTGGAAAATATAGAAAATAAGAAAAAAAAATCATAAACCCAATAGCCAGAGGCACCTGCTATGTTTTACCACATTTCCCCCCAACCTTTTTTCTATGCCTTTTAAAAAATACATCTGAGGTCATAGTGAACAGATTCTATGTTGTTGGGAAGGTAAATTAAGTCAGCTGAAGGAAGGAATTCCCTGAAAGAAAGAAAACAGGCAAAGGCTGGAGCTGAGTTGGTATAAGCATTTCAGAGTGAGAATTTATCCTTATCAGGGTACCTGGGCAGGGACCATTCTTCCTTCCACCCTCAAGTGCCAGACACTTGGGCCGAAAGGGTGGTGAGCTTAGCGGTATGGTCACTTGCCCATGGTTGGGAGGGGGAGATTATGAGATTAGAAAGAAATATGTAATGTTAGCTCTTGTGCTCAGACCAGTGCCTGTCTACTATCAGTGAGTGATGGGTTTATGAATGGTAATTAGTATGAGAGTAGGAAGGGCACCCTGAGAAGATGCCTGAGGGAGCTTTGTGATTTTGACCTTGCTTCTCTGGAAGCTAAGAAAAAGAATGGAGGTGGAAAAGAATGAGACTGAGAGGTTCTGGGTCTGGCGGAAAGCCTGACCCAAAGTCTGTCCCCCTTCTCAGTCCCAGAGGCCTTGCTGAACCTGGGTGCTGGAGAAAGAAGTCAGAAAGTTTCTTAGAAACTTTTTAAGTTACTAATCCCATTCCAAGTGAGTAGGGAGCAGGGCTGGGGACAGGATATAGACCCAGCTCATAGAGGAAGAATCTCAGTGAGCCAATCACAAAGGAGGGCAGAGCATTCACTGTGATCATTCATCTGCTCTCCAGGAGGTAAGAGAGGCCTTGTTCTCTGCCAGGCTCTGTGGCCAGTGGGGAGAGTTAAGTTAGCCAGGCAAGTGCTGAGCAGAGTGACGTGGCCCCTGGCAGGGAATGGGGAGCTGAGCGAGCACCAAGCTGGGGCCAAAGCCAGTCTGGAAGCCTGGCAGATCTTTGGCAGGGGAGACACCAGAGCTGAGGAACCTGGAGGGCTGGCCTGCAACAGGGTGAGAGAAGGTCTGGGAGTCCTGCGGACAAGGGATAAAGAAACAGCTGTGTATCAACCCTTCTTGGCTGTTCTAGACCCATGAAAATAATACCTCAAGAAGTAAGAGAGGAGGTGAGGAGCAGATGACATCTGTGTTGAAAGAAGAAAGATCCAAAAGGCAAGTTGGGGTCTCAACGCCAACAGGGACACCCTCAGGGAATCTTGGGTCCTGGGCCTGTGCGCCTGCCCGCATCACAACCCTAATCCCATTCCTATCTACCCTTTCTCCACCTGGCGAGCTCTTGTGTGCTTCTCAGAATGGGATCTGGCCTCACCAACTGCTGGTGCCATCCCTCACACCCCCAAGCTGACTTAAATGTCATCTTCTCTGCCTCCCTGCCTTTGGGCTCACCCCTACCTAGCACTTGTCCTACAGACAACATGTCTGTCTACCCCACCAGACTGTGAGCTCCTTGACAGCAGGGTCTTTTGCATCCCAGCACCCACCACCGAGCCTGGCATGAGGCCAGCTCTGAATGTTTATAGAGTGAATGAATCGGCTAGGGAGGAGAAACTGCCGGATGCTCAGAGGGACTCGAGAAGGCAGAGTGTTATAAAGCAGTGTGATGTGAATCTGAAGTTAGAGACTGAAGAATATACTCCGGGCACACTTCAAGACTACCTCATCCTGACTGGCCAGGAAGCAGGCCCCGGACCTGTATGCCCTTCTCGCTCCTGGGCCTGCTTCCTCTCCTCTTCAGGATGCTCAGTTTAGCTTAGAGTATCTGAGTTTTCTTGGCACCAGTGCCCCCAATTTCTCTGAAGTAAAAGGGGACTAGACAGCTCATATGAGTGGGATTCACCAAATACTGATCTCTACCAAAGGGAAGGCACCCTTAAAGATGGAACTTAGGTAAGAAAGGACCCCTCTCCCCACAAATTCCCATTTGAAGCCCAAGTCTCCTGCCTGTTTAGAGAAAGTGGAGTCTTCCCAGGTCAGCCCAGCAGTCCATATTAGGGCCTACCTAAGATTGACTCCCCAGACTAAACGGAGGCCCCGAAGAGCTGCTTTTCCGGGAGCTCTCCATCATCATTGCCTCTAGAGCCTGCCAGGGAAGTCCAAACCCCACCAACTGTGTCAGTCGTCTGAGATAAGTCAATCCAATCACGGAGAACAGTGAAGGGCCTTTTAGGCCACTCAATTCAGACAAATCTCTGCCTACATGCGAGGCCTGCCAGAATTAGGTTCCAACCCACCCATCCCAGCTGTTCTTCCACAGGCCCATTTCCCTGCAGGCTTTCTGTGCTTCCCAAACACAGTCATGCCTTTCCCACTCCTGGGCCACTCACTGTTAAACTTTGGTCACTTAGCCTCTCTAGGACTGTTTCCTCGTCTATGAGACTAGAGAGATCAACTGATACTTTGCAGAGAGCTCACTCAACAGTAGACTATACATTCCGTCTGTGCTCAGGACTCCAAATGCCTAACACTAGCTCGGATGGTCTCCTGAACTGCCAATCCACACCTCCAGATGCCTACTTGAGTTCTCTCCTCTTGGATGTTTCAAACAAGCCCCAAATCAAGTTTCTATGTTCCTCCTCTAGGGCTTCTCATGGAAGTAAACAGCATCATCCACCCAAGTTTGCCCAAGCTTAAAATGGAAGTTTCTTGATTCCTTTTCCCTCATCCCCACCTCCAGTCCATCAAGCCCTGCAGACACTATTTTCAAAATGTACTTCAAATTGGTTCTCTTCTCTCCATCCTCACCACTCCCACACTAACCCGGGTCCCTATCACATCTGCCTCACTCAAACTTATTTTCCAGAAAGCAGCCAAATGATATTTTAAAAACATAAATCAAAGAGGGGAGGTTGGTGGGCGGTGGCGGAATAGGAGGTATATGAGAACTCTGTATATTCTGCTCAGTTTTGCTGTGAATTAAAAGCTGCTTTAAAAAATAAAGTTTATTTTTACAAATAAATAAATCAGGCCATATGACTCACTCCCCCTTTGATAGCCCTTCAAAGACTTCCCATCACTCTTGTAATAAAATCCAGATTCCAAGGCTTTGGTTGATCTGGTCCTGCCTACCTCACCTTTCTCTTTGTTCACCAAACTTTTTCCTCTAATAGGCTCAAGTCTTCTCTGCCTCAGGGCCTTTGCATTAGCTGTTTCATGGGCCTGGTGCTCTCTCCCCTCATCCCTTCATTTGACTGAATTCTCATCCTTCAACTCACAACATAATCTCCTGGCAGTGTCTTCCTGACAACCTAATTCTAGATTAACCCCCCATATCCTCCTATTCTCTATCACATCAGTCTGTGCATTTCCTTTATGACTTTTGTTATATCTGTAATAATCATGTGTATCTGTTTGTTCATTTCAGTCTCTGTTAGTAGAATGTGAACTGTATAAAGACAGGACTATTTCCCCAGCATCTTTTACAGCACCTGGCACACAGCAGGTGCTCAATAAATATTTGTTGAAGAAATAAGTGAATATGCATATTTTATTGTAAACTACCTGAAATGTTTTTAGAAGACTCAGTGAGTTGCTAACAAGCACTGGGATTATCATTAGTTACTAGTGCCTGTGACCTTCTCACTACATGGTCAGAGGAAGGTACTCAATAAATGTCAGTACTCAATAAAACTCAGAGAATTCCTGAACTTTGACAACATAAGATTTAGTATCATGGAAGTTGAGATTTAAAGAGATGGTTGTAGGAAGAGAAAGACAAGTACCAAACGATTTCACTCATCTGTGGAGTATAAGAAAGAACTAAGCAAAAACTGAAGGAACAAAACAGCAGCAGACTCACAGAATCCAAGAATGGACTAAAGGGAAAGAGTTACCAGTTACCAAAGGGAAAGAGACTGAGGAGAATCAGTGGGAAGGGATGGATAAGGGGGAAAAGGGGTATCACGATCAGCACACATAATGTAGGGTGGGAGGGGCACGGGGAAGGCAGTACAACCCAGAGAAGACAAGTAGTGATTCTATAGCATCCTACTACGCTGATGGACAGTGACTGTAATGGGGTTGGTGGGGGGGCTTGATAATGGGGGGAATCTAGTAACCACAGTGTTGCTCATGTAAGTGTATATTAATGATACCACAAAATAAAAAAGAGATGGTTGTGTAGCAGTGCTGTATGCTATGATTTTCTGTGATGTTGCTAATACAACATCCACTGTACACATGTGGCTACTGAGCTCTTGAAATGCGGCTAGTGAGACTGAGGAACCGGATTTTTTATTTTGTTTAATTTTAATTAAACTTAAATAGCCATACATAGCTAGCGGCTACTGTACTGGACAATTCGGACCAATGTCAGGAAGACCAGTCAGAGAGAAAGCTTGGGACCTGGATGGCCAGGGACACGGCAGCAATGGGAAGACAGAGTGGCTAGATTTAGGGTCTTTAGAGCTAATCTACAAGGTCTGAATTTAACCTATGAGTCTTCAGTGGGCAGTTACTGAATAGTTTTAAGCAGAATATTCCATTCATTCATTCATGAATTTGGTTAGTTTATTTTTTAACCTCTTTCCCCATTCTTATCCCTTCCCTTCCCTTCCATAGGCAATTGTGCTATTGTGTATCTTTTTGTTTTTATATATTCTGATAAGAAGGGACTTGTTGTTTTTGGGAATGTGTCTTTTAAACAAGTGAGACTGTTTGACATCTCATTCTGTTTTTCTTTTTCTCAAAGCACTGTGCTATTAAGATCCATCCATGTTGCCATAAGTACACCTAACCTGTAACTTCTAATTGCTGCATAATACTCCCTAGTGTATACATCTACCGCATTTTACCCATCATTCACCCAGTGACAGATGCCCAGGCTGCCTCTAACTTCCCACCTTCACATACTCGTACATGTCTCCTGATAGGCCCCTAAAAGAATCTCTTTGGGTCATGTGCCCAGAAGATGAATTGCTGGGTCATAGGGAACGTGTATATTTAATGTGCCGAAGTACTGCCAGAAAAAATGCATTTTAGAAAGATCATTCTGGTTGCCTTCATTCATTCAGTCAAATATTTACTGATCACTTAGTAGATGCCAGGTACAGTTTTAGGTAGTGAGAATACAGCAGTGAGCGAGAGACAAGATTAAAAGCTCACAAATCATAAACAAGAAAATATGAACAAGAAAGTATCCTGTATTAATAAACACAATAGTGCTAGTGTTGGCAAAACTGGACAGCTACATGGAAGAGAATTAAACTAGATTATTGTCTAACCCCACACACAAAACTAAACTCAAAATGGATCAAAGACCTGAATGTAAGTCAGGAAACCATAAAACTCTTAGAAGAAAACAAAAGGCAAAAATCTCTTGAATATAAACATGAGCAACTTTTTCTTGAACGCATCTCCTCGGGCAAGGGAAACAAAATAAAAAATGAACAAATGGGACTACATCAAGCTAAAAAGCTTCTGTACAGTAAAGGACACTATCAGCAGAACAAAAAGGCATCCTACAGTAAAGGAGAATATATTTGTAAATGACATATCTGACAAGGGTTAACATCCAAAATATATAAAGAACTTATGCACCTCAACACCCAAAAAGCAAATAACCCAATTAAAAAATGGGCAGAGGATATGAACAGACAATTCTCCAAAGAAGAAATTCAGATGGCCAACAGGCACATGAAAAGATGCTCTACGTTGCTAATTATCAGGGAAATGCAAATTATATCACCTCACACCAGTTAGGATGGCCAACATAGAAAAGACTACAAACAACAAATGCTGGTGAGGATGCGGAGAAAGGGGAACCCTCCTACACTGCTGGTGGGAATGTAAACTAGTTCAAACATTGTGGAAAGCAATATGGAGGTTCCTCAAAAAACTACAAATAGAAATACCATTTGACCCAGGAATTCCACTCCTAGGAATTTACCCAAAGAAAACAACTTCTCCAATTCAAAAAGACATATGCACCCCTATGTTTATCGCAGCACTATTTACAATAGCCAAGATATGGAAGCAACCTAAGTGTCCATCAGTAGATGAACGGATAAAGAATATGTGGTACATATACTCAATGGAATACTATTCAGCCATAAGAAAGAAACAAATCATACCATTTGCAACAACATGGATGGAGCTAGAGGGTATTATGTTCAGTGAAATAAGTCAGGCAGAGAAAGACAAATACCAAATGATTTCCCTCATTTGTGGAGCATAACAACAAAGCAAAACTGAAGGAACAAAACAGCAGCAGACTCACAGACTCCAAGAAGGGACTAGTGGTTACCAAAGGGTAGGGGTGGGGA
Source organism: Phataginus tricuspis (assembly GCA_029783875.1). Lineage (NCBI taxonomy): Eukaryota > Metazoa > Chordata > Mammalia > Pholidota > Manidae > Phataginus > Phataginus tricuspis. Next base: position 9,835,941 of record JAQQAC010004778.1, on the reverse strand, counting down.
AGGGTGGGGGAGGGTGGGTGGGGAGGGAGGGAGAAGGGGATTGTGGGGTATCATGATTGGTGCACATGTGTGTGTGGGGTCATGGGGAAGACAGTGTAGCTCAGAGAAGACAAGTAGTGACTCTGTGGCATCTTACTACACTGATGGACAGTGACTGCAATGGAGTATGGGGAAACTTGATAATAAGGGTGAATGTAATAACCACATTGTTTTCTTGTGAAATCTTCATAAGAGTGTATATCAAGGATACCTTAATAAAAATAAATAAATAAACACAATAGTGAAAATAAAGTAAGATGGGAGGGCAGAATGACTGGGAGGCTAATGTACTTGTGAGGTACTTCATGATAAATGGATTGGAGGAGAGCAATTCTGGAGGCAAGGAAACCAAGTAGGCAGGAGGTTACTGTAATGATGCAGGTGAGAGATGCTGATGGCGTGAACCAGGTAGGGGCAGAGGGGTGCACATCTTTGCATCTAGATACGGTGGGTCCCTTTACCAAGACAAGGCAGTTGGCCATCCTGGGTCTGGAGCTCAGGTGGTCTGGACTGAAGGCATAGACTGGGGAGTCATCTGTGTTTGGGTTGCTTATCAGTTTGCTAGGGCTGTCATAACAAAGTACCACAAAGTTGGTGCTTGAAAATACAGAGATTTATTCTCACAGTTCTTTTGGCTAAAAGTCTGAAATCAAGATGTTGACAGGGCTATCCTCTCTCTGAAGCTTTGAAAAGAGAATCTTTTCTTGCCTCTTCCAGCTTCTGGTAGCCCCAGGTATTCCTTGAGTTGCAGCGGGAGCACTTCAGTGTCCACCTCTGTCATCAAATGGCATTCTTCTTCCATGTCTGTCTTAAAGAGCCAGTTTCTTTATATAAGGACTCCAGGGATATTGGAAGAGGGCCCACCCTAATGACCTCATCTTAACTTGATCACATCTGCAAAGACCTGATTTCCAAATAAGGTCACATTTACAGGCACCAGGGGTTAGGACTCCAACACATATTCTTAGGGGACACAATTCTATCCATAATGGGTCCTATCTGAAGAAGTGGGAGTGTATAAGCTCTCCACAGGAGAACAGAAATGGGAACTCTGACCTTTAGGAAGGCAAGTAAAATACTGAGGAGCCCATGAAGAAGTCTGAGAAGGAAACGCTCCAGTTGCACCTGCCACACAGAAGTGGCAGCAAAGTGTCCCCTGAATTAGATAATATGGCAGACGTCACTGTCTTTCCTGAATGCGGGGCCAATGAAAGTTGCAAAACCTGGGTAATGTACACAGCCTTTCAAGGAATAAAGTCTATAGAAGGAAAAACCTTCTAAAGAACTAGGGGGGATGCAAGACCAAGGGGTTGTTGAGGAAGCTGGCAAAGGGTGATCCTAGCACAATGGAAGGAGGCTGGTGACTTAGAAGATGGGCTCTGGAGTTAGGCTGATTCACATTTGAATCCCAGCCTGGTGTGTTCCACAGCTGTGTGCTTTTAGGCTGTTTGCTTGACTTCACTATACATCAATTTCCCTCTCTGAAAAATGGGGATAATTATACTATGATCTACTTCCTATGGCTGCTCTAAGGAGTAAATGACTGAAAAGGCACTAAAGTGCTTAGCGCAGTGGGTGGCACATAGTAAGTGCTCAGAAAATATTAACTCTTAAAAAAAAAGACAAGAAGATTTCAAGAAGTAGGTGGTAAGTAATATCAGAGATGGCAGGCAGGACAAGGAGGTGGAAGGTCAAGAAAAGGTAACGGATTTGGCAGAGCATTAACAGAGCCTGGGAAGAGAGGAGGACAGGTAAAAGCAGTGAAAGACTACATAGGAGGAGAGAAGATGGAGCTTCTGCAGGCATGGATATATGGAATGCTCTCTGTAGTAGCTCTGAAGTAAGGGAACAGGTGTTAGAAGAAAGAAGTAAACTCTGATTTGGGCTGCAACGTTGGAGGGGAAAGTTGCTGGGAGTATTTGATACTAGGAGATAGAGGTGATACCATCTTTTAAATCTTTAAACTTTTTTTTCCAATTTGATACCACAAATATTCCCTTTTGTTGTGCTAAGCCTGGGCATCCAGGGGAAACTCTTCTACAAATGAGGAATGGACACTAAGAATGTTTGTGGGTAAGTGGTGACAAAGCTCAGCAAGGAGAGTGGGTGGAAGGGAGGCAAATAAGGAGCTTGGATGTGGGTTTGTCAGGTTTCAGAAGTCTGAGAAGCACCTGGCTAGAGAGTGCCTGGCTCAGAGTCTGGTAGAATGTGGGAAAGACTCAGGGCTGGAGATGCAGGTTAAGAGCCATCAGTAACAGGTGGTCACCAATACCAGGGAATGGATAAAATGACCTACAGAGGCAGGTGGTATGAGAAGACAGACCAGGAAAGAATGAGGTTGGTGGAGGAAAACAAATCACCAAAGGAGAGGCATGGCAGAAGGTTGGGCTGTGGAAGCTGTGGCAGGAACACTTCTCTGGATGGAGCCAAAAGAGAACCAAAAACCATCCACAGAATATCCCGGTTAAGGAGGGATTGTGGACAAGGTCATCTCAGTGGAGGGGTGGGGTAGGACAGAAACCAGATCTGGGTTGGTGGAGTGTGAAAGAAAGTTGAGGAAGCAGAGACAGTAGACTGCTTTCAGGAAGTTTGGTGTTTAATTGATAGTGGTACATAGGACAATAGTTAAGGAGGCAGGGGTTTTGTTTTTATTTTTTTAAACAGCAAAGGCCAGACAACTTCAGGTGGGCAGGAGCAAATGTAAAGAGAGTGACAGGAAAAAAAAGGAAGGCATTTCGCTAGAATGCCTGAAACCCGTTATGTATATAGCACCTGAAAATATTTAAATAACCACAAAATTACATGCACAAACCCTTCAACTGAACAGGGAAATTAATCGAACCGTTCTGTTGCACCTGCTGATTCTTATCCATAGAAATAGAGTATGTAAGTGTTGAATGTGTGAGCGCTGTTTCCTGCCTCTGTGTGGTCGCGGGGAGTACTTTCCTCTGCAGCGCCCCCACTCCGGGTCCCCTGCCACATTTTTAATCTTACTGCAAACAGGGCTCACTCTTCCTAGGAGCTTCCTCTCATCTCTCCCTCTAACCTCGGAGATAACCAGTCCACACCTGAGTTCCCTCTCTGCCTTACTTTTGATTTTTTTTTTGCCACCGGGGTTACACTGTGCTGTATCTTGCTCAACTTCCCGCAGAATGGTCTCCTGATCTCCCATTCCAGCTCAGGGCTGTCACAGGTAAATCGATCCTCAGCAGTCTAAGGGAGGGTGGTCATTCCTGTGTCCTTCACGGCCGCGGTTTGTGATTAAGTTGTTTTCTCATCTTTTCTCTTTCCTTATCCACTGTGCCCCATGCCCTGCCTTGGAGACAGAATCCTCAACTCTGAAAGGGCCGAAGGGCTGGGGTGGGCGGGGTGGCTGGTGGAAGGACAGCTAAGCAAGCCGAAGCCGCCAGCGTCCTGCAGAGGGCGCGCCGGGATCGGGATTGACCGCGGTCGCGGCTGGAGGGTGGACGGCCGGGCCTGCCTTGGGACACCAGACAGAAGCGCACGTGGGGCTGAGCAGCGCACTGTCCCTGCTAAAAATACGCGCTACCCAGCGCTGGTAGTGTCCTCCCGGGTCGGGGAGGCGGACCTCGGCAGGCACTACTTCTAGAGTCATTATTCTGGGAGGGAGATACTTGTTCCCAGGCTGAGCATCCCTGGCTGCGGTGAAACCCGCGGCAAGCCGCCCACCGGGCCTCAGTCTTCTCATCTGTGTAATAGGAACCATTCATTTATTCAGTGCCTATGTTGAATGCCTATGGTGTGCCAGGAGTCAGGCATAACTACACTGTTATTGCTGTGGAGTTCACAGTCTGGCATTGCGGGGGAAAGGGGAAAAATAGAGAAACAAATGAAAAGGATATTTTCATATTTTCAAAAATGCCATGAGAACAGCAAAGGATGATGTGACAATGAGGAGTGTTATGCAAGCTTGTACTTGAAGCCATCCTGAGAACGGAGGACACGTTCTAGGCAGTGGAAACTGCCGATGCAGAGGCATTCAGTCCGAAGAAGCTGGCAGTTAGGGGAAAGAGAGGCAAAGGGAGCGGCCTGGGAGGCCTACCTGGCCGGAGACCACAGCGCCCAGCACGGGGGTCCCTGAAACCAATCTAGGGCAGGAGGAAGACGTCAGAACAGCTGTGGTCTATGGGAGGCTGGAATTGTCTGGAAGAGGCTCAAAGGGAGCTTTCTAGGACGAGGAAAAAATACCTTTATTAGGGTGTTGACTACATAGTTGAACAAACACGTTTATCAAAACTCCGAGAAGAGTTGTGCAATTTGCCATACAGAAATTTTACCCCGAAAACAAAAGTGAGAGTTCCAGGCTTGTGAGCACAACCGTGAGTTGGAAAAGCCGTTCCGCTGCGCCTTCCAGCTTACCTGCGGGAGAATACCGCAGCCCGGGGTGCTCGGGGCATCTTCCTGGGAGAGAAAGGGGGAGGTCCGGGCGAAAAGGTCCGTACCCCACGGCGTGCGGGAAAGAGTGGTCTCGAGGTGAAAGTGAGAGGCACCGCTTGCAGCCAGAATTGGGCTGCTGGCCCCGACCCCTACCCAGGTCGTCAGGGGCAACCTTTGGAGCTGCGCCGCCCGCCCCGCCCCGCCCCGCCCTTCGCGCAGGAACCAGGTGGCAGTTGAGGTGAGACCAGCCCGTTTGATTTCCCGCGGCGGGTAGAAAGGGGCGGGGGGGGAGGGGCAAGGGGCCACCGGCCAATGGATTGGGCGGGTGTGTCACGTGACAGAACAGGGGCGGGGCCCAGGTGTACTTACAGGTCTGCGGGTGGGGGTCTCGACCTCCACGCCAAACCCGCGAGGCGGGGCCGCCGTCCAGGCTCGGGGCTTCTCCGCTAGGATTGGCCTGTGCCCGGGAGGAGGGGCCTGCGCGCGCTGCAGCTGCGGGTTGCTATTGGCCTCAACTCAGGGCCCGCTGCCGGCGTGCGGGCGAGGCTCGGGGCGCGAGGACCGAGCCGGGCGGCTGGTTCGCGAGACGGGGGAGGGGCCGGGCGGTGGTGGAGGAGGTGGAGGAGGTGGCGGCGGCCGGTACTGGACCCGGCGGGATGAGCGAGGCGGAGGTGGCGGCGGTGGCGACAGCGGCCCCCGCGGCGTCGGTGCCCGCTACGGCGGCAGGGGTGGTAGCGGTGGTGGTACCGGTGCCCGCGGGAGAGCCACAGAAAGCAGGCAGCGGGGCGGGCGGCGGTGGGGTCGGAGCCGCCTCCGGCCCCGCTGCTGGGACCCCGTCGGCACCGGGCCCCCGTGTCCCTGGCAGCCCGGCGACAGCACCCTCGGGGACCCCCGCGCCCCCAGCCCGGAGTCAGGCGGACAAGCCGGTGCTGGGTGAGGGGAGGGGCGCCTGCCAGGGCAGTTCTAAAGGGTCGGCGGGCTGGGGGAGGGGCATCGTGGAGTACGGAGGGGTAGGGAAGGCTGAAGGTGAGCTTGGCCTGGAGGTTCAAAGAACTAGTTGGGCTGGGGGCGGCAGAACAAAGTGACTTCCCGGCTGGGAAATCCTGCCCTGCTTACTGAGCGGGAGGGCGTGGTCAGCAGGTCTAGCTGGGGCTTTGGGGTGGAGGATAAAAACCTCAGGGTCTGGCCACGCCCCCGGGGCGGGAGACGGCCTCGCTAGGGTTAGTACTAGTTAAGTCTCTGAGCCCGACAAGCAGGTGTGGTAGGGGGGCCTTTATGTTGGTAGGGCGAGAAAAGCCCTCAGTTATGACCTGAGGGTAGGGCTTCGTGCACCAGGTGAGTACCCGGTTCTAGGTAAAGGGCTTGGATTTGTAGGATATGAGCAACATGCCTTAGAGTTGGAAGGATTTTGAAAGTCTGTGAGCCCCAATGTTAGTCTTTCCATTTGGCGGAACTGGGACAAGAATGCCTTGAAGCTACTGGATGAAACCTGGAGGGTTTGAAGTTCAGCTCAATAGGTAATAGGGAGACAGGTTAGATTTTGGACTGTCTCAAAACTGAGTCCAACTCCATCTCTTCCCCCATTTTACTGCCTTCACTGCATCTCTGCCTGGCAGCAATCCAAGTCCTGGGCACTGTCAAATGGTTCAACGTCCGGAATGGTTATGGATTCATCAACAGGTATCCGAGAAACTCTGGGAGGGGGTGGAGTGGGTGTCTTCCAGACTGGTCTGTGGGACTGGACACCTGCCCAACCTCATCTATACCCCTGCTGAAGCACATGGTTGAGATGTCCAGCTGATGCGGATTGAAAATTTAATTGGAGCAGGAATGTGGGCATGATGTAGTCTTGTCCACATCTTCAAGGGCTGCCAAGGGTTAATGATCTAGGAACTTGGCAAAACTGGCTCACCCTCCCAGTTTATCGGTCTCACCCTCTGGTTTAGTTCGCTTCCCTTTGGGGCAGAATGTACCTGCTTTCTGTGCCTGGGGCTCTGCGCCGAAATCCTCATTTCCTGTTTCAGGCAGCACACAGAGCACTCTCATAACTCATCTCCCTTACAGAGCTGTTGGCTCATTTGAATCCCCACCTGAGGAGGCTGATAGGTGGGGGTTGCAGAAGCAAGGAGCCAGCCCTTCCTGAGGCTGCTGCTTTCCTTCAGTTGGGCAGCCCCACCCTCTCCCAGCACTGGGAGGGGCTGCAGTGGCAGATTCTGGTCCGAGTCCAGGACTACCCCAGTGGGCCCTTCCTCGGCCTGGGCACCCTGCCCAGCCCATCCCTCCTGGGAGGCCCTGGTTCCCTCTTAGCAGGCTGACCTTTGTGCAGATCCAAGTGCTTTAAAGCTAGAACATTTTTGTCCTCGGGAAGGGTCCCTCTCTAATTCTGGAGACTGGGGACCCCTGGGAGGTTTCTGAAGGAAAACCTCTCCACTGCCCCCACATTGGGGTGCTAAGATGAATAAATTGGGGTAAGAGTCAAGTAGTGATAGAGAATTATTGAATATTATGTCTCACCCTTGGCCCCTAAGGGTGTTGGTTCACCTCCAGGCTGAAGGTGAGAAGTTTTGGGGCTGTTTAGAGCAGGTTCTTGACACATTGTTCCCTTCTCAAACGTGCTCCACACCTCTACTTGTCCCCACATTCTCTCTTCTTGACAATAGGAGGAAAGAGCGGAATTTTCCACCTGTGATGGGGTTGGGAAAGGGGTGTGTTGACCAGGGACAGTTACACCCAGCACTACCAGGTTCTCCAGTGCCCCAGGGATACAGGGTGGTTAAGAACTAGCCCAGCTCCTTCAAGGTGCCTTTGCCTTCCCACTCCGCCCTTTCCTCATGAAGCCTAGGTTTTTGCCAAGGTTTCAGGTATACTTCTCTTTATACCAGCTTCTGGAGGCCCAGCTGGCTCTTGTCTCACTCCCTGGGCCCTGTTTACCCCCACGCAGCATATGAAGCTAGAGAGGTTGGGCCTCCTGATCTTAGGAATGGGTAGTTAGGGAGGCCTCAGTGGAGGTGAGCACCCCACCAAAGTCACTCCCTAACGACCACCCTGTTCTGCAGGAATGACACCAAGGAGGATGTCTTTGTTCACCAGGTAAGAGTTAGGTTGGCTTTGTGAGGAGAGGAACCCATCCTCTGAAGGCCTTTGCCACAATCCCTAGCAGTACAGATCCTACTTCTCCAGCTTTTACCATGTAACAGCAGGCCCACCAGAGCACTAGGCAAGAGCTTGCGTCCCCCATCTGCCTCAGGTGCTTGTATTAACTGCCATTGGTCCCGCTTGTGCTGGGTTTTCACTGAAAGAAGTTTGTTCTCTGGCATGGTAAGCTCACCACCTAGTTGGACCTGTTAACACTACAGGAATGAATCAGAGGCCGCGGTCAGTGGGAAAAGAGAGGCTAGAGACACTTGGGTGCTGTGGCTCGAAGTGTGGTCTCTATACCAGCAGCTCCATCACCTGAATACTCAGGTCCCGCCCCAGACCTACTGAATCAATCAGACATGGGGAAGGGCCGGCAATCTGATTTAACAAGCTCTCCAGGTGATTCTGCTGCGTGCTGCAGCTTGAGAACCACTGCTTTGGTGGAAAGAGTACTCAGTGGGATTGAGATAAGCATAGCACGTTCTACTCAGTTTGCAACCTAAGACTGTCTCTGCTTTTTGTTTTGCCTTTGAGTTCATGTTTCTTGCCTCCCTTTTTAAAATATCCCTAAGGTTAAAGGGAGGAGGAGGTGCATCCTAGAGACAGCGGTGACTGCACAATCAGTGCTGAGGCCCCTAGTTCATGGCCTTTCCCCTACTAAACTTTGACTACCTTCTCCTTGCTCCACCCTCCAGCCCTGGCACACAAGTAAAATGTTGAAAAGAATGAAATTGGGTAGTGGATGCAGGAGGGGTGAGAGAGACTCTGGGCATACTGCCTCACCTTCCTCATGGCTTTTCTCCTAACCAGACAGCTATCAAAAGAAACAACCCCAGGAAGTTTCTGCGCAGCGTTGGAGACGGGGAGACTGTGGAGTTTGATGTCGTGGAAGGAGAGAAGGTTTGAGAGCTGTAGTGAGATATAGAGTCAGCCAAGTTTGCGGGAGGGTGGCCTGGAGGCCGTCCCAGGCTTTGGCTCTCCCAGCCCTTCCTCTGTGGGAATGGGACTGTGTTCTCACACCAGGGTTGCTGTCTGTCACACTCTGGTTGGTGTAAGGGGAGGACACGTCCTAAAGAATGTGTCCTTGTCATCAGGCGTAATATCTGGGTTTCTTTGCAGTTCACCATGCACTTCCGTGCCTGTCCTCCACATGGGGTCCTGTCCCCAGGTTCTCAGAGTCAGCCTCTGTAGTTAGGTAGACAGTTGCTTACAGAACTTTCTCCATCGCTGCCTCCACCCCACCTCCACTCCTAAACTTAAGAGGGTCCATAGAAGCTATTTGAAAAGGACAAGGTGCAGAGGTGGCCCCTCCTAGAAGGGCCCAAACACATGCCATTGCTCCTCCTGGGGGAGGGTGGGAAGAGGTACAAGTTAAAGGAGATGAAGGAAGAGGAAAGGGGTTTAGCTGGACAAAGGGGAAGATAAACGACTGGAGTGAGTCTGGGACTGCTGTGCATTTGATGTTACAGCAAGTTCTCACTGCATCCTCCCCACCTCCTTCCCAGGGTGCAGAAGCTGCTAATGTAACTGGGCCCGGGGGGGTGCCAGTGAAGGGCAGCCGCTATGCCCCCAATCGACGTAGGTTCCGCCGATTCATTCCCCGGCCTCGCGCAGCTGCCCCACCACCCATGGTGGCAGAGGTTCCATCAGGTGGGACAGAACCAGGCAGTGAGGGGGAGCGAGCTGAAGACTCTGGGCAGAGGCCCAGAAGACGGCGCCCACCACCCTTCTTTTACCGACGGCGCTTTGTGCGAGGCCCTCGGCCCCCCAACCAGCAGCAGTCTATAGAGGTGAGGGGAGCTGGGGGTATGGAACACCTGCCCATGTCCTGGGAAAGGAGTGGGCCTTCGCCAGGCTAGACAGCACGGAGCCCCCAGAGGAGGCAAAACCAACTTTGGGGAAAGCTGTGGATACCTGGGTCTTGGGCAGCTGGCTTCCCCAGGCCTTTATACCTTCCCAGGGCACTGATGGGCTAGAATCCAAAGAGACAGCCCCATTGGAGGGGGACCAACATCAGGGAGATGATCGGGTCCCCCCACCCAGATTCCGGCCCAGGTACCGAAGGTAAGATTCCCTTCTGGGGCCTTCTTCCCTTCCCCATTCAATGTTGGTCCCCTGGAGGGAAGAGGACTGGAGGATGAGATGGAGAAGAGCAAAGTTCTAAGAGCCTGAAGCCAGTGGTGAGGGGCTAGGTAGCTGAGTGATGACTGCTTAGGCGCCCCTGGGGCTGGAAGCCTGGCTTCTGGGGGCAGGAGTGGGGCCGGGACGGAGGCGCTCTGCACAGGCTCCTGGCTCCCTCCGGCATCTCCACTTTCCTCCCCAGGCCTTTCCGCCCCAGGCCACCCCAGCAGCCCACCACAGAAGGTGGGGATGGTGAGACCAAGCCCAGCCAAGGCCCCACTGATGGGTCCCGGCCTGAACCTCAGCGCCCGCGAAACCGCCCCTACTTCCAGCGGCGACGGCAGCAGCCGCCTGGACCCAGGCAGCCCACAGCCCCAGAGGTGAGGACCTTGGGTGTCTACACGGGGCTGTGTGTGTGTGAGGGAAAAGCTGGGCCAACTTCCCTCTGGGCTTTCTGTCTTCCTTTCCCTCCCCTTCTCGCTCTCTTTGCTGCCCCCTCTCCTCGCCCTGTCCCCACCCCATCCCCTTGCAGCCTGACACCAAAGAGCCAGCAGTGCTGGGTCCACCTCTGGCAGGTGCCTCTGCCCACCAGGAAACCCCAGAGGCAATTAAGCTTGTGTCACCCCCTGCACTTGGTTGTGTGGGGGCGACAGCACCAGGCTGGGGGTGCACTGGGGGAGGAATTGGAGGAGGAAAGGTGGGAGAGGGTTGAAGTAGGCTCTAAAGAACAAGAGGGTCTCAGTCGAGCACCCTGTTCTCTCTAGACCTCAGCCCCCATCAACAGCGGGGACCCCACCACCACCATACTGGAGTGACTCCAATTCAGAGGACACCCAGAGCTACCATCTGGTGAGTGGCAAGCAGCTCCAGGGGCAGGCCTAGGCGAGTAGCCAAGAGGGTGGGGGACTGGGTTGTGATAAGTTGCTAGTCATGACTGGCTCATTTCTCTCTCTTTCAGGTATCTGCCAGTTTTTCCAACTGACCCCAACCTTACCCAGCACCCCCTCCCTGCTTTCCCGTAATTCATGACATCAAAACACCAGTTTTCCCACCTTTTCCTTGAGACTCAGGAGGGCCAAAGCAAGTCTTTTGTTTGTTTTTTTTCTTCTCTCTCCCTTACCAAGGGTTGAAGGGATCCATCCTTACCATTCAGAGGTACCAACTTCCTCCCCTAAATTCAGGCTGAGAAGAAACCAGCCAGCTCTTACCTCCTCCTGGTTGTTTTTCTTTCCCACCCCAGTTTATTTTTTGTTTCTTCTCTACCCCCATCTCTGAAGCCATTTTATGAACTGTCATGTGCCACCTGAGCCTCCAGTAAAAAACAAAAACAGGCTTTCCTGTTGTCTTGGTCTCTGCCTCTTTTCTGTTCAGAGAATTGCTGATAACTCACTATTGAAGGAGGGTGGAGGAGGATGGGACAGTGGGCAGGGCCTGCTCTTGAATCCCTGTTTTCCTGTGTTTCTAGCTATACAGCTCTGAATAAGTGCTGTCACCCCTATGAGATTCACTTTAAAATGGGTATTATGTTTTCTCTGTAGAATGAATGTTTTGTAAAGTGCCGAGAGCAGTGTCTGGCACTTGTGGCTACGACTTGAGCATTTACTGTTAATAAAAGCAATGACTATAAATATAAGTGGGAACGTGAGTGACAGCATCCAGAGGATTCTTCAGTCTTGAGCTGAGGCAGGATGGCAAGGGAGACAGAGTGGGGGAAAGGTAGTTCTGGTCCCTGTCTCAGCCCACCTTGAGTGCTTCTATGACAGGACGCTTGTCTCATACAGTGACTTTATATGTGTATCTCTCTATATATACATTAAGTACAACAGACCTTTGGTTTTTTCTTCTCCCTACCCCTTCTTTTTCAAACATATACAAAAATATCTGAAGGCTCCTCCCAGCCCAGTGTTTACAGGCAGCCTTTCAAATCCCTCTTTTCCATAGTTGGTCAAAAGCCTGTGGGTCCAACACCCTTCCAGGATGGGAGAGGAGCAAACATCTGGTGCTCCCCGCTCAGCAGCTTTGGGGAGCAGCTGGAGTAGGGCACAGAGACCTAAGTTAGAGGTGGAGGCTGCTGTCCCTTCCTCTCACCACGTCTGGGCACATGTTCCTTTGCTCCAGAAGGCTGAGTGAGAGGACTGAGCCTGCAGGGAGGGAGATGAGCTTAGACCTTGGGAGGGCATGTCCTTTACCCTGGAGGGGTCAAGATGGAACCCCCTTTACCCAGAGTCTATGGGGCAAGAATTCAGAGAAAGTGCCAGTGAGTGGGAGGAGTCTGAGGTGGCAGGAAACTCGATTTCTCCAGTCCTGTGTTCCGCTTCAGGTCACCACCACTAAAACGTCAGTCCTAGAGCCTCCAGTCCCCTTCTCTAGCAGGGGAGTGGAAGTCTGGAGCGGAGGGGGGTGGGCTACGGAAGAAGGAGGGATGAAAGGGGAGAATGGCCCATCCTGATGGCCATATCCTGACCATAACATAAATAATCCAAGAGAATTATACAGGGGAACTGTATAACTAAAACATCAGAGCCTCCAGTCCCCTTCTCTAGCAGGGGAGTGGAAGTCTGGAGTGGAGGGGAATGGGCTACAGAGGAAGGAGGCGATGAGAGGAGAGGATGGCCCATCCCGATGGCCACAGCCTAATCATAACATAAATAATCCAAGAGAGTTATACAGGGGGACTGAGGGCATGCTCGGACCACCCTTCCCTCCAGCTTCCCAATTCCACCAGGCTGTGGGTATTTTCCACCCTGGAAGTAATGAGGAGGAGAGGGTTAAAGTGCTTCAGAGGAAAGGGGGGGTCTCTGAGGAGGTTGAGAGAACTGGCTCTCCCACCCCAGCACAGCCCCTCAGTCATTCTCATCTGGCCCTAAGTACTCAAGTTCCGTGCTGGGTTTCACCTCCTGCTCTAAAAGAGAGGGTGTCCGGCGGAAGGCAGCTGAGATCTGGTCAAACGTCCGGCCTCGGGTTTCGGGCACTTTTAAGAAGGTGAAGATGAAGAAGCCAAGCAGGAGGACCGCAAATAGAAGGAAGACGTAGGGACCCATAGCATCCTGGGACAGGTGGAGAAAGAGGTGTTGACAGAGAGGAGGGACAGGCTGGTCTCAGGCAAGGCAGGAACTTAAGTCCCTCACAGGGGGCTGGGATCCTGCAGAAAGCAGGTGGCTGCTTTGCAGGGCAATGTAAATTACCAGGAATGAGAATTTAGTGAAAAAAGGATTCTCTGTGCCCCAGCTTTCTTTTAAGGTTTTGCCCTCTTTACCCTCCTGAGTTACTGCACTCAGAGTGGATTTCCAGCCATGTGCAGTACTAATATAAAGTTTAAAATATTTAGTCTAAATAAATTAGGCCACTAGTTTTGAAGATACCTCTGTTGCTATATGATCTAGTTCAGCGCCCATCTTTCACCTGATTGTGGTGGAGCACTGTTTTTCAAAGTGGCCCCTGGGCCAGTAGTCTGCGGGATGGGGGAGTCCCTGACTAGAGAGTGAGTGGGTTAGCTGGGAGCTGCCCTCTGGCCAACGGGGTGGGAGATTGTAATGGGGCAGGGGACCTACCGCAACATACTGGAAACCCATGCCAATGATGAAGTTGCACGTCCAGTTGGAGAAACCAGCCACAGCCATGGCTGCTGGGCGAGGTCCCTGGCTGAAGAGCTCGGCCACAATGAACCAGGGGATGGGGCCAGGGCCAATCTCAAAGAATGCCACAAAGCCAAAGATGGCCACAATGGAGACATAGCTCATGGCTGGAACCCGCTCCTAGGGGCAGGGAGGGTGGAGGATTCAGGTCAGATCTTTCTGGATCTAACTTTGCCCTCAACCCAGAGAACTGAAACCTATCCCTCCCAGCAGCTCACCATGGATGGGGTGGGGGTGCCATCCTAGGTTAGAACAGGTCCTTGAGCATTTCTGAGCACTGACATTTAGCTGTCTGCCCTATGCTGATTCAGAGCAGAGGGAATATTATGGTCTCTCAGCTATTAGGCTAGTCAATATTCCCTTGGTTCTAAATCCTAGTCCTTAGGAATTATTGTTTCTGAGGCTGGAGAGCGGTTCTCCTTCCTGGCTGCTAGAGTTGCACTACAGCGGCCTCCCAGAGTGGAGCAAGTGTAGCCTGGGTCCCTTGGAGCACAGACCACCGTCTGGGTACACAGCTGGCCCCAGGATTAAAGGCATGTGTGTTGAGGGGTGGCCCTAGCTGGCCACAGAGCCTCTTGTGGCCATTCCCACACCCCAGGCCTCACCAGCAGAAGCAGAGCCACAGTCATCAAGATGGCACAACCACACATTCCTGCCAGGCCCAGGAGATGGAGTGTCCGGCGCCCAGCCCGCTCCACCAAGAACACCTGCGGGGAGAGACAGGGCTTGGCAGGGGCCCTCAGGGCACAGGAAGTGGGAGGGGTGGGTGGGTGGGTGGCAGCAACCCAGTTACGTGAAGCCAGTGGCAATGGCCATTCCAGAGGCCAGCAGTTACCGAGACCAAGGTGAAGACTGTGTTCACCACTCCAGCTCCTATGGTGGCATAGGCTGGCTGCCCTACCCCTGCCGTCTCGAAGATGCTGGTTGAATAATAGAAAACCTACAAGTGGGGGAGAAGAAAAGAGGATGACCGAGATGACCCTTTCTCCCTGTGCTCACACCAAGCTGGACTGCCCGTTCTCCCCTCCTCTTGGACTGTTCCCTAACTCTGCCCTTCCCAGAGGCTGCTGCATACGTACAGCATTGATGCCTGAGAGCTGCTGGCTCAGCTGCAGCACAACAGCAATGACTAGGGGCTGCCGGTGGGTACGGCTGCCCAGGAGCTGGAGCAGGGACAGTGGCCGCTCGAGCTCCAGCTTCCGCTTCTCCTCCTTCAGCTCAGCCAGAGCTCCAGACACGTCGGCCCAGCCTGTCAGGCGCTTTAGACCTGGAGGTGAGGGTCAGGCCTGAGAAGGCAGGGAGGGGGCTTGGCAGGAGGAGAGGTGCTAGCAAGAGGGGGTGGAAGCTCACTCTTTCTGGCAGGCCCCTCCAGGTTCCTGATGATATAGAGGTAGCGGGGGCTTTCTGGGCAGAAGGGCAGCAGGACCAGCTGCAGGACAGCAGGCAGCACCGTGATGCCCAGGAGTAGTGGCCATAGGGTGGCAGTGCCCAGCAGGGACTCCAAGCCCAGTACCTGTGGGAGAAGAGTGGGAAAGAGGGCAGGCCATTCAGCCTGTTCCCTAGAGCCCCACTCTAACCCCCTGCCTAGCCCCCCATGAGACCAGAACCAGTCACCTGGGCTATCAGAATGCCAATGACGATGGCCAGTTGGTTGAGCGTCCCCAAGGCACCCCGCAAGTGAGTGGGGGCGATCTCCCCCACATACATGGGTACCAGCCCTGATGTCAGCCCTGGGCAGAAGGGAGAAGAGAAGGCTGAGGGCATCTGCCCACTCCCATCCCCAGGCCCGGCATGGTGAAGGAGACCATAGCACCGAGCAGGGCCATGGTGCCCTTGGGTACCTGAGTAGGCGCCAATGAGAAACCGTCCAAGAATGAGCATCTCATAGGAGGCAGCAGCATTGGCCAGGCCCATGAGGGCACCCCCCAGCACAGCTAGGGCATTGTTGACCAGCATTGCCCTCTTCCTGGCAGGCAAAGAGTGAAGTGTAAGAGTTAGGGTGCCAGGCTGGGGCCCCTTCCCCATCCCCCCACCTTTGCCCTCCTGTCCTATACCTTCCCAGCCACTGAGAGATGACGCCAAGGAGGAAAGAGGAGATCATGCCGCCCACAGAAAAGATGGCCACGGAGAGAGCCCAAAGGGTGGTGAGAGTGCCTGGTGGAATAGAGCCGGGTCCCTCAGGACCCTGCCTCCCTAGCCATGTCTCGTTGTAGCTCTGTTCAATCACCTGGAAGGACAGCAAAGGAGTGATTCCCTTTCCTCTCTGCTCACCCCTGGTGTCCCTGGGGAACATCCTTTTCTGGGCATTCCCACTCTGCCAACTGCAGGCCCCTCACCTTCTGTGGGGCATTAATGACTCCGATGTTGTAGCCAAACTGCAGGGAGCCAAGCACAGCCGAGAATACGGCGAGGAGCAGGGTCGCAGTGACTCGCTGCTGAGGGGGTTCCCCTTCCTGGGCAGGCAGAAGCAGAGAGGAGGAAAAGCACATGGAATCATGGTTTCTTTCCTTTCCCCAGGGGCCCAAGTCCAATCGAGGCCTCAAGATGCTGGGCTCCATCCAACATATTAGGCAAAGGAAAAGGGACCATATTAGGAATCGCATGAAGATCTCAATGTAAACAAGCAGAAAGAACCCTACAGTAACCAGGGTATGGAGAAGAAACTAGATCTTCAAGTCCAGCAGGCAGAGAAATGTTTGGGGACCTAAGTCTCACAATTCCTTTGTGACCTTGGGGCAGGCTTGCCTTAAGAGTTCAGATTTGTGCGACCTTGGGCAAGTCACTTTTCCACTTTTAACCTAGGTCTCCACTAGGTTAAGGGAGATAGAGTTGATGGTGCCTGCTTTGCTTGTCAGTGAAAAGTGTGAAAGTCAAAATCAAATGTTAACAGTATCCGTGACAGTGCTGGATTTGTAAAATGACAAGTACATTATCACTATCAGCCTCTGTCCTCTTCCCTCCCCTCTGGGGGTTCTCTCAGCTGTCTCCTGGAGGCCCCCAACAGGCTCAAGAAGAGCAATTCCAAAAAGGACATCGAGGTCATTCTTTCAGGCCTAAGGCCCTTGGGGTGGCCTTTTCTATCTCCGCCCCGGCCTGTCCTTCCCCTCAAGATCCGATGAAGGGCGGGGGGCCGCACCCGGCTTTTGCCTGGGAGAGTCATGCCCAGGAGTTGGGGGCGGGAAGGTGGTGTGAGGGGCGGTGGCGGTGGTAGCCGCTCGCTGGCGGCACAGACTGTCTCTAGGCGGAAACCTGAGCTGGGGGAGGGGGGGCTGACACTCCCCTCAGCCCCTCCACCAACCATGGAGCCAAGGGAAAGTTCAGCGTCCTGGAGGACAGCCACGAGTGGGGGTGGGGGCCCACAGAGGCTCTGGTCCTCGAAAAACTTCCCGCGAGCTGGAACAGACGGACAGCTCTTGGAGGGCTAGACTCTCCTGGATCGGCTTTCTCTGGCTGTAACGGGGGCAGTGTCCCGAGAAGGGGGCGAAGCCGGGACTCGCAAAATCCAGGTGTACTCGTGTCCCCGAAAGGTCCCCCAGACGCATTCAGCCTCTTAGAGGAATTGTTACCTGACAGTCACGGGTTGTCCAGCCTGGGTATAAATAGCCAGGCCCTTACTTCCATTCCCTGCGTCTGTGCAGGGACCGCCCCCTAGCTGACCCCAAAGGCGACTCCACCCCGAGAAAAGCCGGACCCGTGCCCCCGTCCCGCTCCCGCACGCCGAACCCTACTTCTGAGCCGATTTGTTGGAAGCCAGAGGGCATCTTCTCTTAGGAGCTTGCGGGGCAGGAGCTGCAGTTAACAACAGGGAGGCGACTGGGGGTCGACGGCCCCGGTTTGGCAGGCAGAGGGCGCCGGGGCGACGTGGGTCGCGGAGCGATGTGCGGAGGGCAGGCCTGGTGGGACCCACAGCCGCAGCCAAGGATCCAGAGAGCGGAAGGGTTCCTGGGAATCTGGCAAAGCCAAGCTCACCGCGAAAAGACACCGAGCCCCTGCAGCCCCCACGGGCCACGCCCTTCACATCACCCATTGGCCAGGAGGCCACGCCCTCTCCCTAAGCCGGAGGTATAGAATTTGGCACCGATAGCGGGTTGGCCAGCGAGGCCACGCCCCCTCGGCGCGCCGGGCGAGACACTGCCCCAGGGTTCCCGCCCGCCTTCGGCTGAGAAGTTTTGAGAAATGGGTCCTCGTAGCACGGAAGAGCCCTCCTCCTTCGTGTGAAGACTCCGCCCACCGGGCCAGGTTCCCGCTGAAGAGGCTACTTAAAAGTTCTGCGCTTCCGGGCTGCAACCCCAAGATCTGAGGGGAGGGTGTGGGCCAGGTGTGCTCGCCTGGTAGAGAACTCCGGCGACCTGAGGCTGAGGGCGCGAGCCGGCGCGCGAGGTGGGAGAGGAGCAATGACCTGAAATACCCACAGCGGTTATTTTTAGCTCCTACTTTGGGAGAAGCCAAATGTCAGGTCCCGGGTGTCCCGGCCTGTCCCGGGCGGGGGAGGGCAGGGAAACGGAGCCTTAAAGGGTCCGCTACACGCTTCACGGGGATGGCCTTGGAGGACGGGAAATTCCGTTCCTAGCGGGCTGTGTGCCTGGGCTCGGTGGTCCTCTTTCTCTGCATCCTTGCTGAGGGTATTGCCTATCTGGCCCTTCCTCTACCCGCGTTCCCCACCACGTTGGTTCCTGGAGGCGGCCCGAGGAACAGATGGTCACACCAAACACGCCACCAGCCCTGAGGTTTCTGAGCCGCCATCGATGGTGCTGGTCTCGTGGACAGTTTGGACACGCTCTCCGCAGGCCGCTCCGGGTTTGAATCATCAGCTAAATCTTGCCCAGGGAGAAGGGCGAGACCTAGAGCTGGCGCGTCATTGGAGAAGCGGAATACTCTCTGTACAGGGAGCGCGCAGCTCAGTAAACGGGTCTCAGTAGCGCAGGGCTGTAGTGCCATCTGGAGGGAGAGCGAGAATCCGCAGCGCAGTCTCTGAAGTTTCCGTTACTCCAACAGGGTGCTCGTTCTGGAGCTCCAGATCCCAGTGCTCAGCTACCGCCTGGATGGGGCAGCTCGGATGCTCCGCATGTCCAAACATGCTCTTCCTCGTCCCGGTGGATGGCCCCATTAGCCACCCTGTCACTCCTATCAAAATTCTGCAAGTTTCGCTTGATTCATTTCTCTCTTGCATCCTCTTTTATCCAGTTAGTTACCAGCATTGGTGTTTTGACCTCTAAATTCACTTTCACCTGATTTTCTCGGCGGGTACTGTTGCCCCTTTGATGCAGAACCACTCTCACCCTCACCGGTCTCCCTGCCCCTCCTCTTCTCTTATACAGAGGGCAAAATACAATACAAAAAAGTTCAACCTTATCACTCCTGCTCCAAAAGTCACTGGCCCTTTGTCGCCCTCACTTGTCAAGTTCAAACCCCTTTTCAGAGTGAACAAAACCTGCCTTTCCTACCCTATCTCTGCTTAACCTTCCATTCTTTCTTCTCATGTTTTAATCAATACCTAAATTCTTGTACCCAGATCCCACTTTCCTGTTTCACTCCTGTGTGCCTTTGTCATACAAATTCCTCAGTCTGAACACCAGAAGACTCCTAGTCATAAAGCTCACCCACTCTGTGAAACCTTTATTGGCTTTCCTCCAGAAAACCATGTGTTTCCAGTGTAGTATATTGTCATCATTTCTTCTTCGTACTTCAACATTGAGGGTAGGTTACCTTGTTTACCTCTGTATCCCCAGCAGCCAGCATAGAGGCAGATCCTCAGTAAATGTTGAGGGAGTGGAATGAAGACCTGCTCTTTACAGCCAAGAAGGCAGATAGCAGAGCAATCACAAAGGAGGGAACCATTTGGTGAATGGCTCCACCTATCTGACTAACAGGGTGTAGATGAAGAACTAAGGTCTGAACACCGAGGAGAATCAACCAGTTATGAGCAGAAAGGAGCAGCAATGATTGATGGAAGCAAAGAGGGACCAATCAGGAAGGTAAAAAGGAGAATCGTGGATGCTGGAGTACCACAAAAGGAGGAGATGCAAGAAGGAGAAAGCCCACAAAGGTGCCAAGGGGAAAAGCAGGGGTAGGAGGGAGGCACAAATCGTTGGTGCAGATGAAAAGTCGGTGTAGTAGGTGGAACACAGGGCTGGGGTCTGTCCTGCCACTTGGGGCAAGGCACATTCCTACTCTCATTGATGCTTTGTTACTGATGCTTAGCAGGGACATTTGTAGGGGTTTAAACCCCAGGGAAAGGGGCGCCAAGGAAAGCAAGTCAGAGGTAGATTCAGCAGATAGTTTACAGAATGTGGAGAAAGTGATGTGGATGTAGAGAAGACAAAAGAAAAATAAGGAGAGAGTTGGGAGAGGGAAAGAGAAATGGCACTGAAGGTAGGGGAAAGAGACTGACTGATAAGAGGATTGGGAAGGAAGGGGAAAGACACGGCACAGAAGTGAAACTTCATTGGAGCGTGTGTGTGTGTGTGTGTGTGTGTGTGTGTGTGTGTGTGATGATTTTACACAGTAATCCTTGGCCTGTTTGATCTCAGAACCAGTTTTAGTCCTTCCTAAACTCTGCCCTATATCACTGGGAGCTAAGTCCTGCAGAATTTTGTTTTCCAAGCTCCTGTGTCCACTGCCTTTAGGTTGGGTTTGGCCCTCTGTAGGTAAGAGATTGGAGGGCAGGAGAAAGCCAGGATATTTCTGCTCCTCTCTGCCTCCACCTCCTACTCTACAGGCCCACTCTGTTACCTGCCTCTGGAGGGAAATCTTGACTCCTGAGCTCCAGTAATGCCATCTCCTTCCTTTGTCCCTTCACTGCATTTTGTCTACATATTAAGGTCTCATGGGCAGAAGATTCAATTAATGACAGGGTTCTTTGCACATTGTCTTCACTGATCTATGCTTATTCTATTTTGATTTTTTAAACTATTCTTTTATTTCCATACCCATTTCTCATTTGTCTTCCTTCAAATGGCAACCATTTCAATGCATTTAATGATCACATTTTGTTTGTACTCTTGTAAAATATGAATTATTTTGTGTGTATTTTACATTTATGAAAGTATCTTGTTATAATATATTTCATTCTGATCTTATTTTCAGTAAACACTCTGCTTTAAAAACTCACTCAAAAAAACTTAAAATTAAAAACTGATTATCAAATTTTTTGTTGTATAATACTCCACAGTATCAGTCACACCCTGTTTTATTTGCTCACATTTGCATGGATGAGCACCCATGTCACCTCCAGTTCTCCACCACAGCAATGTGGCCATGAACATTTTCATACAAGGTTCACTATGGACTCCTATGAGAACTTCTTTGGGAGAAATATCTCTGCTCTTGCTTATGCCTATGTCTTTCTTTATATTTCTCTCCTCGAGTGGAAGTGCTGAGTCATAGTGTATACTTATTCCTAATTTGATTAAGTACTGCCAACTTACTCAGGAGAATCACTGTCCCCACTACCATCAGCAGTGCAGGAGGGTTTTGCTGCCTCAGACCCTCTCAGACAGCATCCAAGTGCAGCAGTTAAGAGTATAGGCTCTGGGTCCAAAAGGCCTGAGTTTGAGCCCCAGCTCTGATACTAACTTGGTGCCCTTGGTTACCTAAGCTCTTTGTGCCTTCTTTACCTCATCTGTAAAATGAGAAGGGAGATAATAACAGTATCTACATCTTAGGGTTTTAATGAAGATGAATAATGTGGTACTCATATAGTGCTTTGAATAGACTGAACTGAGTAAGGTGTTTTGTTGTTTTTAAACAGCTTTATTGAGACATAACTGAAAAACAATGAACTGCACATAAAATATGCAATTTGATATGTTTTGACAAATATATACACCCATGAAACCATCCCCATGATCAAGATAAGGAAAATATCCGTCACTCTCCAAAGTTTCTTTGTACCTTTTTGCAAACCCTCCCATCAGCCCTTTCTTTCCCCCACCCTCTAGGCAACCACTGATTTGCCTTCTGTCATAGACTAGTTTGCATTTTCTAGAATTTTATGTAAATGGAATCATATAGAATGTATTCTTTGGCTTCTTTCACTTAACATAATTATTTTGAGATTTACCCATGTTGTTCTGTGTACCAAGAGTTTATCCCTTTTTATTGCTGAATATTATTGATTTGATTACCAATAGTAATCAGTTTGGTTATCCACTCACCTATTGATGGACATTTGGTTATTTGAAGTTTTAGACAATTACAGATAAAGTTGCTAGGACATTTAATGTACAAGTGTTTGTATGAACACACACTTTCATTTCTCTGGGAAAATATTTAGGAGTAGAATGGCTGGATTACAAGATGGGTGTATGTATAATTTTCTATGAAACTGCCAAACTGTTTTCCAAAGTGGTTGTACCATTTTATATTCCTTTCAGCAATGTATGAGAGTT
This sequence comes from Phataginus tricuspis, assembly GCA_029783875.1. NCBI lineage: Eukaryota > Metazoa > Chordata > Mammalia > Pholidota > Manidae > Phataginus > Phataginus tricuspis. The sequence goes on along the minus strand of JAQQAC010004778.1, from coordinate 9,814,220 downwards.
ACAGTCCCTCCACACCCCACCGACACTTAAATGGTCAATCTTTTAAAATTCAGCATGGAGTATATGAGATTTTAATCAAATAAGCAAGGATTGGTTTGGATTTCTAATACTTGTCAGTTTAATAGTTGAAAGGTAGTATCTCACTGCAGTTTTGTCTGATTACTCATGGCTTGGAGCATCCCTTTAAACACTTGTTAGCACTTTGGCTTCCTTCTTTTGTAAATTCCCTTCTTATATTCTCTGCCTGTTATCTCTTAGAGTATTCTTGTCGATTGACAAAACGTTTTTAAAAATGATATCAGTTCTTTGTCAGATTTGGACCTTACAAACGTTTTCTCTCATTCTATCATCTGCCTGTTAATTTTTCCTTGGTTAACTTCATTGAATAGAACTCCTTAATTTTGGTGAATCAGAAAGACAATTTTTTTTCCCTTATGGTTTGTGATTTTGAAAATTTACCTATTTTTTTTCCATCTCTTCACCACAGACATTCTTTTACATATTCTTCCAATTACTTTACAGTTTAACTCTTCACATTTATGTCTTTTTAATCCATCTAGAGTGCATCCTTGTTTTAAGTCCTAAGGATCCAATTTACTTTTCTCTGGAGATACATTTTCCACATATCAATTTCTGATATGTACAAGTGTCTGTCTCTGAGTTTTTATTCTGTTCCATTGGTGGCAACTGATACTTTTATAATGTTAAGTCACCCCACTAAAAGCATGAACTATTTCTCTATTTATTCAGGTCATATTCTATGTCCTTTATTAGAATTAAAAAATTTTTCCACTAAGTTCGTGAATACTTTAGTGCCTAGAGGCTTTATAGTTTTGTCACTGAAGCAAATTGAATGTTATTTTTTATTACATTTTCTAATTGGTTATTGCTGGTATAGTAAAATACTAGTTGGTTGTTTTTGTTTTTGTTAGGTTGATCTTGTATACAGCAACCTGCTGAACACTGTTGCTGGTTCTAATGGTCTCTGTTTTCTGTTCATTTGTCTCTAAGTAGATGATTATATCATCTGGAAATCAGTTTTAATTTGCCCCTTTCAATCTTTTTTTTATTTTATTAAAGTATCATTGATAAACAATCTTATGATGGTTTCACGTAAACAACACAGTGGTTTCAGCAATCACCCATATTATCAGGTCCTCACCCCCTCTATTGCCATTACTGTCTATCAGCGTAGTAAGATGTTACAGAGTCATTACTTGTCTTCTCCATGCTGTACTGCCTTCCCCGTGAAGGTACTACCTATATTATGATTGTGAATTATAGAGCCCCTTAATCCCCTTCTCCCTCCCCACCTACCCTCTACAACCCCTCCCCTTTGGTAACCACTAGTCCCTTCTCAGTGTCTGTGAGTCTGCTGCTATTTTGTTCCTTCAGTTTTCCTTTGTTTTTATACTCCACAAATGAATGAAGTCATTTGGTATTTGTCTTTCTCTGCCTGGCTTGTTTCACTGAGCATAGTACCCTCTAGATCTATCCATGTTGTTGTAAATGGTAGGATTTCTTTTCTTTTTATGACTGAATAATATTCTATTGTGTATATGTACCACATCCTCTTTATCAATTCATCTACTAAATGGACACAGGTTGCTTCCGTATCTTGGCTATTGTAAATAGTGCAGCGATAAACATAGGGGTGCACCTGTCTTTTCGAATCAGGAATCTTGTTTTCTTCAGGTAAATTTCTCGGGGTGGAATTACTGGGTCAAATGGCATTTCTACTTTTAGTTTTTTGAGGAACCTTCATATTGCTTTCCACAATGTTTGAACCAATTAACATTCCCACTAACAGTGTAGGAGGGTTCTTCTTTCTCCGCATCCTCGCCGGCATTGCCCCTTTCAATCTTTGCATTACTTATTTTTTTAATTCCTTGTATTATTGATCAAGACCTGCAGGATTTTGTCAAACAGAAAGGGTAATTGTGAACATCTTCATCCTTTTCCCAATCATAAAAAATATGAGCCTAAGACTTCTTCAGTAAGTATAAGAATTTCTTCTAATCTTTTGTTTGCTAAACGTTCTTATCATAAGTCAGTGTAAACGTTCTTATTGTAAGTCAGTGTTGAACCTCATTCTTTCTAGGAGACTTCAACACTCCATTCACTCTGAAGGACAGATCAACCAGACAAAAAATAAGTAAAGACACAGAGGCACTGAACAACACACTAGAACAGATGGACCTAACAGACATCTACAGAACTCTACACCCAAAAGCAACAGGATACACATTCTTCTCAAGTGCACAAGGAACATTTTCCAGAATAGACCACATACTAGGCCACAAAAAGAACCTCAGTAAATTCAAAAATATTGAAATTCTACCAACCAACTTCTCAGATCACAAAGGTATAAAACTAGAGATAAATTTTAGAAAGAAATCAAAAAGGCTCACAAATACATGGAGACTTAACAACATTCTCCTAATTAATCAATGGTTAACGACCAAATCAAAACAGAAATGAAAGAATATATGGCGATTAATGACAACAACAACACAAAGCCACAATTTCTGTGGGACGCAGCAAAGGCAGTTCTAAGAGGAAAGTATATTGCAATCCAGGCCTATTTAAAGAAGGAAGAACATTCCCAAATGAATAGTCTAAAGACACAATTATTGAAATTGGAAAAAGAAGAACAAATGAGGCCCAAAGTCACCAGAAGGAGGGACATAAGAAAGATCAGAGAAGAAATAAAGAAAATTGAGAAGAATAAAACAATAGAAAAAAATCAATGAAACCAAGAGCTGGTTCTTTGAAAAAATAAACAAAATAGATAAACCCTTAGCCAGACTCATTAAGAGAAAAAGAGAATCTACACACATAAACAGAATCAGAAATGAGAAAGGAAAAATAACGACGGACCCCACAGAAATACAAAGAATTATAAGAGAATATTATGAGCATCTATATGCTAACAAGCTGGAAAACCTAGAAGAAATGGACAACTTCTTAGAAAAATACAACCTTCCAAGACTGACCAAGCAAGAAACAGAAAAACTAAACAGACTGATCACCAGCATAAAATTGAACCAGTAATCAAAAAACTACCCAAGAACAAAACCACCAGACCAGATGGATTCACCTCTGAATTCTACCAGACATACAGAGAAGAAATAGCACCCATTCTCCTTAAAGTTTTCCAAAAAATAGAAGACGAGGAATACTTCCAAACTCATTCTATGAAGCCAGCATCACTCTAATACCAAAACCGGGCAAAGCCCTCACCAAAAATGAAAATTACAGACCAATATCCCTGATGAACATAGATGCAAAAATACTCAACAAAATGTTAGCAAACCGAATTCAAAAATACATCAAGAGTATCATACACCATGATCAAGTGGGATTCATCCCAGGGATGCAAGGATGGTACAACATTTGAAAATCCATCAACATCATCCACCACATCAACAAAAAAAACAAAAACCACATGATCATCTCCATAGATGCTGAAAAAGCATTTGACAAAATTCAGCATCCATTCATGATCAAAACTCTCAACAAAATGGGTATAGACGGCAAGTACCTCAACATCATAAAGGCCATGTATGACAAACCCACAGCTAACATCATACTTAGCAGCGAGAAGCTGAAAGCTTTTCATCTAAGGTCGGGAACAAGACAGGGATGCCCACTCTCTGCACTGTTATTCAACATGTACTGAAGGTCCTAGCCACGGCAATCAGACAAAACAAAGAAATACAAGGCATCCAGATTGGTAAAGAAGAAGTCAAATTGTCACTATTTGCAGATGACATGATATTGTACATAAAAAACCCTAAAGACTCCACTCCAAAATGACTAGAACTAATATCTGAATTCAGCAAAGTTGCAGGATACAAAATTAACACACAGAAATCTGTTGCTTTCCTATACACTAACGATGAACTAACAGAAAGAGAAATCAGAAAAACAATTCCATTCACAATTGCATCAAAAAGAATAAAATGCCTAGGAATAAACCTAACAAAGGAAGTGAAAGACCTATACTCTGAAAACTATAAGACACTCCTAAGAGAAATTAAAGAGGACACTAACAAATGGAAATTCATCCCATGCTCTTGGCTAGGAAGAATAAATATTGTCAAAATGGTTATACTACCTAAAGCAATCTACAGATTCAATGCAACCTCTATAAAAATACCAACAGCTTCCTTTAATGTACTGGAACAAATAATTCTAAAATTCATATGGAACCACAAAAGACCCTGAATAGCCAAAGCCATCCTGAGAAGAAGGAATAAAATGGGGAATTACGCTCCCTGATTTCAAGCTCTACTACAAAGCCACACTAATTAAGACAATTTGTTATTGGCACAAAAACAGACCCACAGACCAGTGGAACAGAATAGAAAATCCAAACATTAACCCAAACATATACAGTCAATTAATATTTGATAAAGGAGCCTTGGATATTCAACGGGGAGATGACAGCCTCTTCAGCAGCTGGTGTTGGAAAAACTGGACAGCTACATGTAAGAGAATGAAACCGGACTACTGTCTAACCCCATACACAAAAGTAAACTCAAAATGGATCAAAGACCTAAATGTAAGTCATGAAACCATAAAACTCTTAGAAAAAAACATAGGCAAAAATCTCTTGGACATAAACATGAATGACTTCTTCATGAACATATCTCCCTGGGCAAGGGAAACAAAAGCAAAAATGAACAAATGGGACTATATCAAGCTGAAAAGCTTCTGTACAGCAAAGGACACCATCAGTAGAACAAAAAGACATCCTACAGTATGGGAGAATATATTCATAAATGACATATTCGATAAGGGGTTGACATCCAAAATATATAAAGAACTCACACACCTCAACAAACAAAAAGCAAATAATCCAATTAAGAAATGGGCAGAGGACATGAATAGACACTTCTCCAAAGAAGAAATTCAGATGGCCAACAGGCAGATGAAAAGATGCTCATCGCTAATCATCAGAGAAATGCACATTAAAACCACAATGAGATATCATCTCACACCAGTGAGGATGGCCAACATCCAAAACACAAACAACAATAAATGTTGGTGAGGATGTGTAGAAAAGGGAACCCTCCTACACTGCTGGTGGGGATGCAAATTAGTTCAACCATTGTGGAAAGCAGTATGGAGTTTCCTCAAAAAACTCAAAATAGAAATACCATTTGACCCAGGAATCCCACTCCTAGGAATTTACCCTAAGAATGCAGCAGCCAAATTTGAAAAAGGCAGATGCACCCCTATGTTTATCACAGCACTATTTACAATAGCCAAGAAATGGAAGCAACCTAAGTGTCCATCAGTAGATGAATGGATAAAGAAGATGTGGTACATAGACACAATGGAATATTATTCAGCCATAAGAAAACAAATCCTACCATTTGCAACAACATGGATGGATGCATGAGAGTATTATGCTCAGTGAAATAAGCCAAGCTGAAAAAGACAAGTATCAAATGATTTCACTCATATGTGGAGTATAAGAACAAAGAAAAAAACTGAAGGAACAAAACAGCAGCAGACTCACAGAACCCAAGAACGGACTAATAGTTACCAAAGGGAAAGGGATTGGGGAAGATGGGTGGGAAGGGAGGGATAAGGGGGAAAAAGGGGCATTACGATTAGCAGATGTAATGTTGGGGGGGGGGCACGGGGAGGGCTGTACAACTCAGAGAAGACAAGTAGTGATTCTATAGCATCTCACTACACTGATGGACAGTGACTGTAATGGGGTTGGTGGGGGAGACCTGATGAAAGGGGTAGTTTAATAACCATAATATTGCACATGTAATTGTAGATTAATGACACCAAAATAAATTAAAAAAAATTATTGATTGAAGTAACCATATCCTTTCTTTCTTTAGCGTATTAATGTGGTAAGTTACACTGATGGATTTTCTAATATTAAAACACTTGCATTCTTGAGATAAACACTTCCATTCTTGTCGTTGTTTGTGATACATTACTCTTTAATCACACTTTTCCATTTGGTTTAGTAATGTTTTATTAAGGATATTTACATTTATAGATGAAATAGGCCTATAATACTTTTCTTATATTATCCTTAACTGATATCATAGGCAAGATTACTCTAACAGAATGAGCTGGCCATCTCTAGATCCTTATCTCAACTGTACACTCCAGGTTTTAACCATAAGAAATCATCTGGCCCATCCTCTTATTTCCTAAGAAGGCAAAATATCATCACTCTTATTTTATAGATGAGACAATTGAGGCCCAAGAATAAATTCCTGAATGAGGTGGAATTAGAACTTTTTATCTGCCTTGGACCTATACTTCTTGGTCTGACCAATAATATAATGATCAACTTTTGACTAATAATGCACAATATTAAAATAATACTGCAAGTTTCCAAAGCTCACTTATTTGTCAGTTTTCCAGAGTGCAAAATAAATTTTCCCATAGAAATAAATGAGTTGGCTGGGTCCCCATACCAGATTGCTGAATTATCATATCAACTGTCATCCTCATGCTGTAGTGTATATCCCCTAACCTTTGATCTTTCAAACTCTTTCTCTGTGACCTCTGGGCTCAACATCTGTCATTGTCTTTTTATACCCAGCTCCTTCTCTGAACTAATTCCTTTACTAGATCTTACTGAAACCTGGCTATCTGGGAGGACACGCTACCCAGCAGCTCTCTTAATAAGGCTTAGTTTGGTCTTATTTTACATAACTCAGGGTCTGGGGCTGGCAGTATTGTTTCCCAGTGCTTCTTCTGGACCATTATTCTTCCTTCATCCTTCAAAATCCTCTGCTCTTTTGAAGTTCATATCTGGAAGTGTGTATCATCCACTACCTCTAATTATTGTTGGCACCTGCCAGCTTGGTCATTTACCTACATTCAGTGGTAACTTTAGCTCCTGGGTCATCATCTTCCTCTTTACACCTATGTTCCTATCGCCATTGTTGGCTTCAAAATCCGTTGGGGTGCTCCATCTAATTGCAGCCTCTCAGCCCACAGTCTCATCTCCAGTGCTCTTTTTCTTTGGCCTTTACCTTAGGCTTTGTCGTCTCCAAAAATAACCTCCTCCAATTTATTGGATTCAAGCCTCCCACCTATGATGAGCACTTCTTAGCCTTCCAGCTCATGTACTCATGTATTCCCATGCCTTTCACTCCATGGAAACCTCTAAACCATTAACTCCATCAGTTTTTCACTATCCACCAACACTTTATTCTCCTTCGTACCCAATTTATATCCGTGATCTAACACATAAAACACCTTCTGCAAACACCTTAAAATCCTTTCTCTCTTTTTTTTAGCAAAACCCCAACCCTGGTTGATTCTAACCACTCATGTATGTGCTCCTTGTACCCAACTGTTTACTTGAAGGCTACTACAGCAGAAAGTCCACAGTGATGCTGATTAGTCACACTTTAAATCAGTGGCTCCTAACAGGGACTGATTTTGTTCCTCCCCTCACTGGGACATTTGGCAATGTGTGGAGACATTTTTAATTGTCATATTTGGGTTTTGGATGGCTTCTACTGGCATCTAATCAACAGAAATCAAGGATGCTGCTAAATACCCTATACTGGACAGGACAGTCACTCATAACAAAGAATTAGCTGGCCCCAAATGTCAATAGTGCCGAGGGTGAGAGATCCTGATTTAAATTATTACAAGTCTCAAAGGGCAACCGACACAAGTTCTTAGCACTTACTATGCCCTGTAACTTGCTTCTGTCATGGCTAGCTTGTTATTTAATAGTCACTTCCTAGAAAGGTCTCCCTGACCTCACTTAAAGCAGATCCAACCTTGTCATATTCCCATTTTATTGCCTCCAAACATGCACATTTTGTTTATGCCTTTATTGCCTGCTTCCTCCCTCTAGAATCTAAGTTACATGAGCACAGTATCCTTATCTATCTTGTTTACTGCTGAATCCCTAGTGTCAAGCATGGTCCCTGGTACATTACACAGATACTCAGAAAATATTTTTGAACAAGTGGAGGAAAATATTGTTAATTTGCAATTTATTCATTCATTCATCAAATATTTATTGGTGAAAGAACCCAAACACACCCCTACTCTCTTAAAACTTCTAGTACAGTGGGGAGACTAACAGTGAATGAATAACCACACCAAGTGAATAGTTTCACGGAGTGATAAGAGCTTTGAAAGTAAAGTACAAGTAGCAGTGAGAGCACTCAGCAGGTGATCTGACTCAGTCTGGTGAGAGGTAGTCAGGCCAGGCTTCTGAGGAGAAAGGATATTTGAGCTGGTAGCTGAAGGATGAAGGGGTTAGAAGGGTAGAGGAAGGTGGGTGGGATAAATGGAGAAGAGCATCCAGGCCTAGAGAACAGAATGTGCACAGGCGCTTTGGTGAGAAGGAACAGAGTATGTTTCAGGAACAGAGAGCTGTGTGGCTGCACCATGGGGTCTAGTAAGCCCTGGTGTGGCATTTATTGGCCAAATACAATGACAGAATTGGAACAAAACAGTGCCACTGGAAGATTCTAAGGATTTTAAATGGGAAGTGATAAGAGCTAAGTATGTAAGGGAAAAAAAAGTCACTTGCAGAGAATACATTTTAGAAGGACAAGCAAGGAAGCTGGGATTGGTTTGGAGACAGTTGCAGTGCGGAGGTGATGGTGTTAGTGAACTTGGAGAGAAGTTGGAGATACTACTGAGAAACATGGAATTTTACAGCTAGAAAGCACCTTAAAAAAAAACAACTCACCATTTACCAAAAGTAGAAAAATAAAAATGAATAACAAATTGTTCACTAAAGTGTCCATATTACAGAAAAGCTGGCCAATTAGCTTAGTATGAGAGGCCCTTTAATGAGTTTATTGAATAAAAGAAGGAAAGAGAAATGTTTGAAAGAGAGGAACAAAGCTGGAAAATGTGAGAGAACTGAGGTAAAAAAGGGGAGAGAGAAAAATGAAAAGAGAGACAGTAGAAAGGTGTGTGAGTCTGAGGCATGAGGAGGTGAAAAGAGAGGTAGGTTGGGAGGAAGCTGGGCAAGAAGTGGAACATCAATGTGCACCCAGGAAGACGAAAGGAAGGACTAACTGGTGAAGGTGGGTCCTCAGGCACCGGTGGTGGCGTGCAAAGGCAGACTGGGGGCGGGGGGTGAAACAGGTGGGAGTGTGCTGGCTGAAAAAGGCCACATTAGAGTCTGATGTTGGGAGGACAGACCTGAGCAGGCATTGCAAAGCACACACAAACAGGCAGGGCCTGACTCAGGATGAGGGAAGGCAATTGTGTGTATGGCTGGGGAAGGGGGAGAGGGAAAGGTAGGGACAGGTCTGGAAAGACTCCAAGAGAGGGGAAGGATGGGAGTGGCCAGGACTCTGACCTAGGCCTTATACCCTGCTCCCCACCTTGCTCTAGCTTCTGGCCTCAGAAGTTTCTTCCTTCGCTTTTAAGGACCCTTGCTTTGCAAGAAGGGCCCAGACTTGAAGTCATGTCGGGGATTGGAATGGGGGGCCAAGAAGAAGAGGTGTTGGAGCGCCACAGGTGTCTGTTGGAGGGCAGGCTGGGAGGGCCACGGAACGTTGTGGGGGCAGTGGCTCCGGGAGCGGAGACTCCAAGCAGGCTGCCGAAGTGGGGAGTTCTGACAGACTGGAGCCAGGGATACAGAAGGTGGAACCTGCTAGGAGGTTGATGAAAGAGAAGAGCAAACTGTGCGGGAAAAAGTAGGACGGGACAAAGAGAGCCTAGAGTAGAAGCCAAGAGTCTCTGCGGAGGGAAAAAGGAGGAGCCAGGGCTGGCCAGGGAACCCCCCCCCCGCCCCGCCCTGTGGCTCCGCAGAGTCCCAGGCACACCTGTTCGCGAAAGAGGAAGGCGCATCCTGGTGCCAGAGGGAAGCCCAGTCCAGAGGTGCTGACTCTGAGCTTGAAATTCCCAAGAAGTCTCCACATTCTCCCCACCTGTGGTCATAGCCCGACCAGCGATGGGGCGTGACCCTGGTGCTCAGGTTTCTTCCTCTTTTCCTGGGCAAGGACAGGTGGAGGCCAGGATTTCCGGCTCAGGTGAGTGTCCCTTAGGTGACGTCAGGTCACCCTCGGCCGCCCCTCCGGTCCCGCCCCACCCCGCGCTCCCGGTGCCCGCGGGGGCGCGCCCCAGACGCCCTACATATATACTCGGGTGCGCGGCACCTGTCCGCCCGCACCTTTCCGCTCTCCGCTGAGTAACCTGTACCTCGCTCTGCAGCTTCGTGCCGACAGCCAAGGACACTCTGGGGCCTTCCAGCACCCAGGACCGCGCCCATATTGCCCCCTCACCTTTTGTTTGAGTAGGGTCGCCGTGAGCACCGGAGGAAACCGCCTGACCGTCGCGGATCGCTTTTGTCGGCCACAAGTACCCCCGGGCGTAGCCTGGTTGCTCTGCTGGGAGACCCTCGCTTCGCCAGGAGGGATCGATTTGTGTTCACCTCGGGTGACGAAAAGATTTGCAGGCACTCAGCCAAAGACTTTTCTGTCTCGTTGGGTGACTTAAAACTCCACCCCAAATTGTCTTTTGTGGGGTTGGCCCCCAAGGTTGGTTTAACTGCAGGGCCGCCCACCCGGCGCCCCCAGTCTTTTCTGAGGGCGGAAATGGCCAATTCGGGCCTTCAGCTGCTGGGCTTTTCCATGGCTCTGCTGGGCTGGGTGGGCCTGTTGGCGTCCACCGCCATCCCGCAGTGGCAGATGAGCTCCTACGCGGGCGACAACCTCATCACAGCCCAGGCCATGTACAAGGGGCTGTGGATGGACTGCATTACCCAGAGCACGGGCATCATGAGCTGCAAAATGTACGACTCGGTGCTCGCCCTGCCGGGTAAGACCGCGGGACCGACGGGGCGGACGCGCCCAGGGCCGCGGTTGCGGGGTAGAGTGCGGGGCAGGGAGGCCCCACAGCCCGACGCCCTGGGTTGCCCGGGAACTGGCAGAGAGAGGAGGAGGCGGAAGTGGTCGCACTGGGGCAATGAGGCTGGGCAGGAGCGGGCCCGAGTCCTGGCGGCTGCACGTGGGCCCGCACCCCGTACTGCTGCGCCCCTCGGCTGAGCTAAGCAGGGGGGGCCTCTTACCTGTCCTGGCTCCTGGCGGCCGCAACCCCTCGAGGAAGCGGAGTCCTGGGCCGGGGCCTCCCCTCCCCCAACGCCTTGGGCCGACAATTACCTCCGCGGTCTCCCGCCCTTTTCCCCTCGGACAAAAGGCGGGGCGACGCAGCCGCGGGATCGGGCCGCGAGCCGAGGAGCCGTGTACTCTGATAGACGTGGGCCGCTGTCTGCTGCTTGCGGCCTCTAATCTTATCGGCTGATTAGCCGAAGCCACAAAACGCGTGGCCTCGATAGTGGGGTCAGAGTAGGGACGTGGGCCGGGATCAGCTGCGGGCCGGGGGTTACCTCTGCTTTTCTTCGGGGTTCTTTTACCCTTCCCCCTACCCGGGGTAGTTTCATCGAAACCCTTGTGCCCCGGGCGGGTCCTACCGTTGGGAGGGCGGGGCAGAGCTGGATGGCAGTAGAGTCGGGAGCGGAGGGATCCACCCCACTTTGGTCTGGGACTTGGACGCAGAGGGGAGACCCAGGCCGGTGGCGGGACCCGGCGCTCGGCCACTTAGTGGGTGCGGCGAGCGACTGAATGGCTGGAGCTGTACAAGGGCCTCCTGCATTTCCAGCAATGACGGCGTCCTTTCCTCTTCCTCGCAGCGGCCATGCAGGCCACCCGAGCCCTAATGGTGGTATCGTTGGTGCTGGGTTTCCTGGCCATGGCGGTGGCCACGATGGGCATGAAGTGTACAAACTGTGGGGGAGATGACAAAGTGAAGAAGGCCCGTATAGCCACGACCGGAGGCATCATTTTCATCTTGGCAGGTGAGCATCAGGTCGAAGGTGGGCCCAAGGGTTCTCCCATCTCCTATCCTGGAGGAGTGACAGTGGGCAAGGTGGTTTGGGGCCTCCCAGTATCTAAACCCTAATTCTGTCTCTAGGTCTTGCTGCCTTGGTAGCTTGCTCCTGGTACGGCCACAAGATTGTCTCTGACTTTTATAACCCGTTGATCCCCATGAATACTAAGTAAGTATGGGAACTGTGCCTCCAAAGGGGACATGTGTGGGGTCCAGGGCTAGGGAGAGGCAGGCCAGATTTCTGACCCCAATCCCTTCTCTCCACAGGTACGAGTTTGGTCCTGCCATCTTCATTGGTTGGGCAGGGTCTGCTCTGGTACTCCTGGGAGGTGCACTGCTCTCTTGTTCCTGCCCTGGGAGTGAAAGCAAAGCTGGGTACCGTGCACCCCGCTCCTACCCTAAGCCCAGCTCTGCCCAGGAATATGTGTAAGCTGGGACCCCCTTGCCCCAGCCTGGCAGCTATGGGTATGGTATGCCCAGACACCTGAAAGGCCCTGGGACAGAAAGCTCAGCCCATGGGCAGGGCGTGAAGCAGAAGCTTTTAAGTCACTCCAGCCCTGCACACCATGTACAGTTTCTTGGGGGTTAGGGGGGATTGGCTGGGGGGGGAGAGGGGAGGGCGTGCTTTTTGTACAGTAATAAAAAGTATGTTTTGGAAAGTAGGCTTTTATTTTCTCGGCAACACCCCTCCCCCCAGATCCTTGCAGGGAGCCTGGAACCTGAAGCGCACCTACTTATATTAAAAGACAAAAACAAAAACACACACACAGTACCACTGATTTGGGAAACTGTTCCTGCTCCATCACTTCATTGTCATTCAGGCCTAAACACTTTGTTGATTCTAAATAACTCAGGTTCTTGGCTCCTCAATCATTTCCACCCTCCAGTCCCTTCCACTCCCAACTCTTGCTTAAATAGGTACCAAAAAGTTTTAATTAAAAAAAAATATTTTATTAGTGTGGGGAGGGGTTCTACTCTCTTGCCTTCCCCTTTGCCCTCATCCAATTTTTGTCCTGATTGGAAGTTACTCCCTAGCTCATGGGGTCACAGGGCAGGGCCTCCATAGACCCAGGGAACAAAGGGTGGGGCAGGACAGGGTAAGGCCAGTGTAAACAATGGAAGGATGGTTATGGGCCCAAGGTCTTCCTCTTCCCCCGCTTCCAATTACAGCCTAAGCAAATCCATTGGACAGTCAAATATCTAGGTCGTCATCTGGGTCTTCTTGGTCCAGGTCATCACAAGCGTCCGGCTCATAGAAGATGTGGCTGGTAGCCTGGCCTGGCCCAGGGTGCAGTAGAGCCTGCTGTCTGAGAAGAGACAACGGGAGAATGGGTGCTGATGAGGGTGGACAACAGGTCATGTCTGGATACCCACTTCCCAGTGACTGTGACTCCCTCCTTGGTGTCCATGTTTTGTTGGTCCAAGTCCCTTTTCCTGGTCTGTTTAGTTAGTACTGAAGCACCATTTGGTACTGAGAAAGATACTATGTACATCACTGTCCTCATACCCTAAATTTTCAGCAGCTTGAGGGCCAGGATCCTGTTGTAGTCTAGCTTCCCCTACCCACACCCTCGGCACAAAACAACAGGCATCTCCCAAGCCCTTTTTAACCTCCATTTGCCACACCCATCTAGCTCCCTATCCCAGCACTGCTGCCTGGAGAAAGGGCCACTTTCCCAGGGTCCCATCTGGTTCAGCCCAGGCCCAGATGGCTCTGGAAACAGCCATGGAGCTGGGACCCAAGGCTCTTACAGAGACAAGAGACAAAGGCCCTTTGCCATTCTGGGCTATGGGTGGGTAGAGAACCACTCCTTGGACTTGTCTCTGGAAGTGGACTTCAGACCCTATAAATTCTGAGAGGTTAATCAATAACCTGCTGTTGCTCCATCTCTCAGGCCCAGATGCTAGGCTCTACAAAGGCACCCGGGCACCTAGGCCCCAATCTTACTTTTCAGAGCTGAACTGGAAGGGCAGGATCAGACTATCTTTGGCTTCTCTTTCTTTCTTGGACAGGTGAAGGTTAAAGGTCAAATGAGTCATAGGGTCCACCTGTAGGTACAAAAGATGCTGCCACTCTGCCTCATCACTGGAATACCTGAGCTCACCCCAACCTCTGCAGTTTTTCTCTCTTTCCTTTCACCAGACCCCAAACTCCATCCCCTTGTTCTGGCCCTAGCCCTCTTAGATACCGGGGGTGTGTGAAGATCTTTTTGTGCATTACTGTCCACTGGGTAGGGCTGGGACTCTAGTGGGGATCCCCTTTGGAGATCCAGGCTGAAGTCAGGCAGGATGGAGAACCACAGAGTCTGGGGAGAAGAAAGAGGAATATCAATAAGGTGTTTTCCATCTTACTGAACAAACCAGAGAGAACGTGGTTAAGTTCTTATATACATCATCATCTTACATGATGTAAGTACTTATAAAAAGTCAGCTGAGTTCCCATACTTACTTAGCACCCCAAATCCCCAATCACCTATGTAACTGGCTGCTTTCGGCTTCTGCTCTTCATTTCTCACCCCTTCTTCAAACCCACTATGTGGACTTGTTCCTTCTCCCCTAGTAACCACTCCCAGTCTTTTCTCCTTTTCCATTTTCTGAAAGGCAGTATCTCTCATTGGTTAAGGTCAAGGATCTGAGTCAGGCAATCTTGAGCTCAAATCTTGGCTCTACCACTTAACTTTCTGTAACCTTGGGTTAAATGATTTAAATTCAAACCTTCCTGGATTTCATTTCCCAACCTGCAAAATGGGGACAACAAAACATCTACCTCACAGGGTAGCTGTGAAGATGAAGGAAACAATTAAATGATAAGAGCCCAGGGAAGTACTCAATCACAGCAGCTTTTTTATTGCTCTTCCTGTCCAGACCTCCGTCTGACCCCAACCTCCAGTCCTCCAGGGCTTCTAACCTCATGGGTTGGGCACTGTTGGGGCCTCCGATAGAGGATGTGGGCTGAGGCCTGGCCCATTGTACCGCTCAGGGTCACCTCAGCCTGGGCAATGCTGCTCAATGCTCCCATGGGACCTGGGCCATGAAGCTCTTCATGTAGTAGGCCCAGCACATGCACATGCTGCACTGGGGAGCTGTCACCTGGAGAGGGACAAGAAATGTAGGGCAAAAAGGGAACATTAGGGTGGGGGCCTGGGAACAAATAGGAGAAAAAAAAGGAAGGTGAAGTCTACATTCCATCACAATCCTGACTTATCGTGGCCAGTTTCACAGCCCTGCTGAGCCTCTCTCAGCCCTTACCTTTAACATACTTTCTTACTCCAATGTAAATCTAATCAAAGCATGCTCTGACTTCAATCCTCAGGAGCTCCTCATGGCCTTCAGTGTGGAATTAACACTTACAATACCTGGTCTCTGTTTACTCTTCAGCCTGAACTACTGAACTACTTGCAGTTGTTGGAATTTGTTGAGATCCCAGTCAAGGTTTCTTTGATTTCCTCTTTTCTCCCCCTCCCTTTTTCGGAGGATTTATAGTGTCAGGCACCGCACTAAACACTTTCAGTATTTCAACCCTTATAAAAGCCAGCACTTTTAGGAAATTGCTGTTAATTGACATTTGACCTTATCTGACTTACAAAAATAGCAATTCCAATTGGTTCATCTGAATACTATAAAGTCCTATACTAGACTTGAATACTATAAACTCAACTTTTACAGAGGAAACTGAAGCATTAAGAAATCAAGCACTTTAATATAAACCTGGAAATCTGACTCCAGAGCCCATTCTAGAAGTCATAGTGTACTTCAGGGCTAGTCCCAGTGCCCTTCGCTGCCCAAATTTGCCTGGCTGACCCCTTGACTCTCAAGACGTTCCTTCCTTAAGGTACTCTGTGCATGTTCCTTTATCACTGTGGCCCTTATCAGATTATCTTGTAACTGCTTATTTACTTGTCTGTATCCTTTATGGGACTTTGAGCTCTGGAAGGCAAGGACCTTACTACCCTTAGTCTTTATTCTCCCATTATTTCCCATGTACCTGACACGTACATATTTAGTGTCTGCTGAATGAATGAAAGAAATGTAGTAAGAAAGGACAAGAACAACTGATTGTATCATGAATTACACAGAAGTCAAGAACGAGGATAAAGGTTAAGGAGATGGAAGAAGATCCAATTAGATTTCCCTAGTTTTCCCTTAGGGTAGAAAGAGCCTTGTTCCTTGGCAGGGATGTGTGAGGGGAAGTAAGGAGGGATCTCACCAGGGTGGGAGTGCTGATGGCTCAGGGCATGCAAGGTCTGGCAGACTGTGGTGCAGGGGAGGTGAAGCAGCAGCCAGCTGAGTGAATCAAGAGCAATGGTGACAGGACCAAGATCTGTCTTCCCACACATGGCTCTCAAGGCGCCCAGGGGTCCCCCAGGAAGGGCTTTCCCAGTCTTTGACCAGTTGAGAGGGTCTCTGAAGAAATCATGGTAAACTAGCCTGCAAAAAGGAAAATTGGAGACAATATCATATCACCCCATCCCTACGACCTTTTATTTCATTCTCTGATCTTTGTG
Source organism: Phataginus tricuspis (assembly GCA_029783875.1). Taxonomy (NCBI): domain Eukaryota; kingdom Metazoa; phylum Chordata; class Mammalia; order Pholidota; family Manidae; genus Phataginus; species Phataginus tricuspis. Next base: position 9,797,853 of record JAQQAC010004778.1, on the reverse strand, counting down.
GTTCTGTTTTCTTGATTTAATACCCTAAATATCAGTGAAAGGCAATACTGAAAGGTAAAATATGATTGAGAGCATAGACTCTGGTATTGGACAGCTGGGAGCTCCAAGTTTGGCTATGCTACCTGCCTAAGGTCACCAAACTGATCAATTAAGTAATCTTTCTAAGATTCAATTTCATCATTTGCAAAACAGGGGTATCAAACTTCTGACATTCAGTACTAGTAGACACATACTAAATGCTTGATAAATGTTAGCTATTGTCATTATCAAATACCTCCTGAGTGGTGCCTTAAGTGTACCGTTCTCTGGATGGAAAAAGAGAAAAGAGACAAGTTCTTAACTATTGAACAGCTTAAGAGAGGGTCAAGAATTAAGCATGTGGTACTAACTCCAGATAAAATAGTAGTTCAGGAAAAGGAGTCTGGCATGGGCTAGAAATCTTGGGAAAGCTTCAAGGTGGCAAAACTTGTTCCCAGACATCTATCTTCTGCTTCTCTTGTGAATGCCGTCTTAACATATGGCATCACCTCTATCACAATGATAGACACAAAATTAGGGCTCAACAGACAGGAAGTAAACTACTTTTATTATCCACTGAACCACCCAGACCAGGAGTAATTTTCTGTAACCAGGCAACATAGGTGGGTTCAGGGACCTCCTGATCTGGATATTTTCCTGCACTCCATATGAATCTATAAGTTCTGGATATTCTACTTGTTGAAGTCCTTTTACAGTTGTCCTAAACTCTCCATCCTTACTGCCACTCCTTAAGCCAGGCCTCTGTCATCTCCTATCATTTTCTCTTAGGAGAGCAGGGACCATGTCTGTCTCATTCACTGCTGTATCTCCAGTTCCTAGCACAGCACCTGGTTCATAGCTGTTGCTTAGTACATACAGATCTGAGCGAACGTGAGTTAGTGCAACAGACTTTCCATCTGGTCTCCCTATCTCCAGGCTGCCCTCTTCCAATCCATTCTCCACACTTCGGTCACTGGAGTAACAGGCATGATGTTATCACTCTCCCACACTTTCAAATGACTCCCCACTGCCTTTAGGATAAAACCTTAACTCCTTTTCACAACTGTGTAAGACCATTTACTACCAAGTACCTTTGTATCTGACCTCAGGTAGCTCTTCCACCTCCCATCATCAGGTATGCTTTCCTATACTTCCATAATTTTGCACAAGCTGTTCCGCCTGCCTCTAGAACAAGTCCCTCAGCAGCTTGCAGTTAGTTTTCACACAAGTTTGGAATCCATTTCTGGATTAAGCGTTGCCAGACTCTGAATAACACGAAAGATGGAACATGTTTATTCTTACCCTCCAGGGCTTAACTGTAATATTGGCCTTTCATTACTCATTCTCTCCTCTCTAGTCTGTTTTGGATTCTCCAGATAATCACCATTCTTCATTCCTCTTATTCTTGCCCTTAAAAGATCCACATATCTGCGCAGCTACTACATACCACGTTCTGCCTTCGTTGCTGTAAGTTCCATAGCAACAGAGGTCCCACATCCAACTAACTCTCTTCCAATTTGTACTTACTGGCTGTTGATACTAGAGTCAAAACCTTCACGAAACTCTTCCTCGCTCACTTCACAGCCCAGGATGTGGACTTGCTCCCCACTGAGGGAGAGATGAGAGAGAGTGTCAAAGAGTGGGGCCCATGCTTCCTTCCCGGGGAGGACGGGGAGATGCTGCGATATACTCACCACAGTGCTGATTTCTTGATAAGCGCCTTGAAGAGACTGCGCCCTTCCCACTCCACGGAGTCTGGGGAGAGCGAGGGACGGATAAACAGAGTGAGAACAGTGGTTTCCGCCTTCACGAACCCATCGTGACGACCCCTAGCCTGTGACAACATGGCCCTTCCTCTCCACTTCCGCCCCTTGGGCCTGATTGGAGTCCCCCGTGTCTTTGACCCTCACCCCACAGCAGCACCAGGCCTCTAAGAGCCAACAGCGACTCCATCTCCAACTCGCTTCCCGTCCCTTCTCAGACGCCCGTGATGACGTCACGGCCAACTGCCCCGCCCACTCCAGATGCCCCGCCCACTCCATGATTCCTTCCGCGAGTAAGACCTGGCGTAGTCTGGGAAGAGGTAGTTATTATGTTTAATAACTTAGGGGCTGTCGCAGAGAGGCCCCTCCCGAGCCCTGCTGCATAGACGTAGGGACGATGGCCCTCTCTACACTTTTTCCAAGACTAGGATGGGAAGAGTCGTTGGGGCAGTAGCGAGCAGGAGAAGGAGCAGGCGGCTCGAGCTCGTCGGACGGGCCGAACCTCCGGGGCAACTGACGTCACTCCGTCCCGCCCACCCCGCTCGAGGCGGGGCCTGATTCGCTCCAGGCTCCGCCCCACCGCCACCTTCCGCGCGTGCGCCAAACTGTGGCCTTGAGCGGAGCGAACTCCACTTTCCTGATCCCTACCCCCATAGACCGAGTAGGACGAACAGTAGTCCCGGTAAAGCGAATACACGTCACCACCGGAAGTAGTGTCAGAGGGGAAGAGGAGGGGGGAAGAAAGGAGGAGGGAGTCCTTTGGGCGGTAAAATGGCGCCTGTCAGAGTGGGAAATCCAGCTGCAGAGGCTGCAGCCCCGCTCCCCAGCGGCTAAGGCACCCCCGACCTCGGGGAGGGGGAGGCCGCTCCGGTCCAGCCATCCGCGCCCTTCGGCCCCCCCTCCCCCTCTTTCCCCGCTCCTTTGCTCAGCGGGCCGGTTCTCCGTTGCCGCAGCCCTTCGCGCGTCGCTCCCCCCGCCCGCTCTTTCCTGCGGGCAGCCCCCTAGCGCGCCTGCGCAGCAGGCCACCCTCCGCTTCCCCCTTCCCCTCCCCCTTCCTTCTCCCTCCCTCCCTCCCTTTTCCCTAGCCCCCTCCCCCAATACCCCCTCCCCCAATTCTCCATCCCCTTCCCTCCTGGTCTCGGAGGACCCCTTCCTAGCCCGACTTGTCTCGGCCGGCAACCTTCGCGAAGCCGTCGGTGCCACTCCCCGCCCATGTGGGCCCCTGCGGGCTGCCCACGCCTGTCCCCCAGCTCCTGGTTCTGTTGGGCTTTCCCCTCGTCGGGGGTGGCTTTTTGAGCCGCCCGCTCCGTGCCCCTCTCTGCAGCCTCTCCTGCTACTCGGGGCCCCCGTTCCCCCTCCCGGCGGCGGGGGGCTGCCCCCGGGGGGCTGGCGGAGCTGGGCCGCGGGGGCCCCGGGGCCGGCGGTGCCGGGGTCATCGGGATGATGCGGACGCAGTGTCTGCTGGGGCTGCGCACGTTCGTGGCCTTCGCCGCCAAGCTCTGGAGCTTCTTCATTTACCTTTTGCGGAGGCAGATCCGCACGGTGAGCCTGGGCGGGCGCTGGTGGTGGTGGGCTCTGTCAGCGGTGCTCACGGATTTTCGTAAAGTGTCGGGCCTCTGTTTAGGCTTAGGAGTGGCTTCTCCCGTTAGACAATTAGGGCGCCCTTAACTGGTCATAGGGTGAGATGGGGAAGAGGGAGATTCTTGGGGGTAGAATGGAGATCGGGGGGCCTAGTCGGAGACAGGTTTTGGCAACTCTTGCGGGCTAGGGTGGTGGGTGGGGCGCTCTATAAGAAAGCTGGAGTTGTTGCTAAAGAAACCCGACAGGCGGGGAACACCTGTTTGATGGCAGCAGATCTGTCGATGTGGGCTTGTGAAAGACCCTCCTCCTATTATTAGGAACATCCGTATGTGTTTGGTCTTAGAACAAGGAAGAGACAGGCTTATGTGTCAAGGGTGGGGGCGGATGGGAGGGCATTATGTGACAAGGTTGGAACTTGGGAAGAGCCCTGGGTGTGAAGGAATCCCTGCGGTTCACGTTAAGGGAATCCTCCGAAAAGGCCCAGAAAACTTATTTCAGTGTGAGTGTAGGTATCTGGAGTTATTGAGACCTCGGGACTAAGAAAGATGTTTTTATTTGGGTACCTTAAGCTGTGGAAGGGAGCCTATTCAAATTTGTGTTTCTCTTTCAGGAGATGGTGCTTGTCAGTTGTAGGCTTGAATCTGAGGATACAGTTGTTTCTCCAGGAGACCTTAGCATTGTGAGAGAGGGATACTGTGGGCAGTGGACTATGTGCATATGCCCAAGTATCTCTAGGTACCTCCCTCCACAGCTTTTCTTCAGGGTCAACCTTAGGCTAACATCATTTAATGAATGTGTGCTCATCATCACTGGGGAGAATCCTCTGAAGGAGTCTGGGGAGAATTCAGTGAACTGGTGTGCAGAGGTTCTCCAGTTTGTACTCTTTGGCACATTTCAGTAAAACTTGTAAAAAGACCAGGAAGGGTTGCCCAGGTCAAGGAATTTCCAGAAAACCCTGGGTGGTAGTAGTGGTTGACTTACTGATTTGGGGGAATGGACCTGGCCTTGGATTCAGGTCTCCTTTACCACTCTATTCCTTCCTGATTTTGGGTGGGAATTGTTTCTAGGTGGTCATGGTTGTAGGCAGGGCTATTTCCCTGACACGAGTGAGGAGCCAAGAATAATTTGGGGTCAGAGATGCTGAAATGTGTGTGGGGCTAGTTCCCCTGGGGTTTTCTTTACATGTTAGTTGCAGTCCTCTCTGCCTGGCCTTGCTCTGAACATCCCCCTTTCACTCCCTAACATACCAGCTTTCTGTTCTGGGTGTAAGGACTAGTGCTGTGGCTCATCCAGAGGCTAGTTACTTGCAAAATTGCTCTCCTCTGGGCAGCACTGACCCCACAGCCTTTTGTCTTCCCTTCCTTCACTTCCAATTTGGTCTCTTCCCTACCCCCTTTCTGGCAGATGCTTGGAGCATTCCCTGCATGCCCAGCATGTGCAACCCGAGATAGCAGGGCAAGACACCCGAGCTGTTGCGGCCCTCATCACGGGCCAGGGAGAAAGAAGGGCAGATGCCTTGGGATTAGGGGGAGAGGGCCCTTTGGTTTGCAAGGGTGGAGCCTGGTTTGGTGAGGCTCAGGCCTTAGGGATGAACTGAAGAGCATTTGTCTGTGCTTAGAAGAGCAGAGCAGAGGAGGGAATTGCCAGGCTTTGTATGGGAGAGAGCTGAATGTTAGCAATAGGAGCCTCTACAGATGCTGGGAAAGCTGGAAAGTTGAGGTGGGGATGTTCTTGTCCCCTCCTCACCTCTCTCTCATAGCCCTTACTTCACTCTGGCCTCTGGATAGCCTGTCATTTTGCCAGGCAGGTGGGACTTTCCAGTGTTCTCTGCCTTGCCCTGGGTACCAGGATAAGGAGGCTGCTCAGAGGGCTGAGGTTCTCTGCAACTTGTGACTTGGCTAGTAGAGACAGAAGTGGACAGGTGGCTGGTTAAAATAGGCTTGCTGGCCCCTAGCCAGGGGAACTTAGTTGACCTGACAACCCCTGGATTCCCTCCTCTCTTCCCCTTAGGGACCCAAGGATCTCCCCTCCTGACTCCTACTTCCTGTCCACTAAGGAATCTGAGGCTCTCAGTTCCCAACAGGAGGTGATGGGAGCTGTCACAAAGAATCCTTGGGATGGAGGTGGGGAGGGCTGTGCATTTATTTGTGCAGTGTAGCAGAAGAATAAATATCATGGTTAAGAGGGCAGGTTCTTAGGTTGGACTACATGGGTACAATCCTGGCTCCATCACTTAATCGGTTCTAATATTAACTGACCACCCCTACTACTGTGTTCTAGGAATATGGCCTTGATGGAGACAAAAATCTATGCTCTCCTTGAGTTTTCATTCTACCTGGGGGGGGGACGGACAAACAACTAAATGAGATAATTCCTAGCAGTGTGGTCTTAGGCAAGGTATTACATATCTCCAAGCCTCAGTTTCTTTGTCCTTAAAACAGTATTATTAGGGTTGTTTGAGGATTAAGTGAAATAACCTTAAATCACATGATGTCCAGCATATGCTAACTGTTCAGTATGTGCTATATATTAGCACATGTTGGGGAAAATTTCCTTGTCAAAGATTCTGATCTTTTGTCTTGCTATTCTTAGGTAATTCAGTACCAAACTGTTCGATATGATATTCTCCCTTTATCTCCCGTGTCCCGGAATCGGCTAAGTGAGTATGCAGTCTGGGAGGGCTCCTTTAAGGTGAGGTAAGGGTTGGGTCTTGGCTGCAGGTTGGTTGGTGTTATACCTTCCCTGTGTGCTTCAGGCCAGGTGAAGAGGAAGATCCTGGTGCTGGATCTGGATGAGACGCTTATTCACTCCCATCATGATGGGGTCCTGAGGCCCACAGTCCGGCCTGGAACACCTCCTGACTTCATCCTCAAGGTGTGTCGGGGTGGGAAGTGATGGGATGGTTTTGTCTATTGTTCTTCTCAGACCTGCACTCCCTCTCCCACTCCCACTCCCAGAGCTTCTGGTCCCTATCCCCATTCCCTGGTATGAGCAGCTGCTTGAAGATGGAAGCAGGCAGTAGGAGGGTGGAGGTGTCCTTCAGGCCTGTGCTGTGGTGCTGAGGACTTCCCCCAGCCCTTCCCTGTTCTTCTGTAGGTGGTAATAGACAAACATCCCGTCCGGTTTTTTGTACACAAGAGGCCCCATGTGGATTTCTTCTTAGAAGTGGTGAGTTTGTGGGAGCCAAAGGGAGCTCTGTGCTGAAGGAATGGTTTTAGGGCTCTAGGAATTTAGAGGATTTGGAGAAAGTAAGGAGGGACGAGAAGTGGGTAAGGGGAGTTTTGGACAGGGGAGGTTGTGGGATGTTTGGAGAGTAGCTTTTAGTAGTTTGGTTCTTTTGTTGTGCTGATGTAATTTTATTCTTCCTGCTCATTTGTTCTTGCATCTCTGAATCTTAAGGGTATATAGTGCTTGAAACTCTGAGTTTGAAGGTTTGGGGGCATTCAGAATTTTGTGTCCCTAGAGACATTCGATGTTGCTATAAAGCCTAAAGGACTCGGTTGGAGTCCTAGTGAAAGAAAACTGTGTCTAAATGAATGTTTGACACCTCCCTCTCCCATGATCTATTTCAGGTAAGCCAGTGGTACGAGCTAGTGGTGTTCACAGCAAGCATGGAGATTTATGGCTCTGCTGTGGCAGATAAACTGGACAATAGCAGAAGCATTCTCAAGAGGAGATACTACAGACAGGTAAGGGGCTAGAATGCAGGTCTAAGAGTGAGGCTTGGGAGGCAAGCCACCAGGGAGGGGTCTGAGTTGGAGGCAATTGCCCTGGAATCGGACCTTCAGGGGGATGTGGGAGTCATACTGCATAATCCCCTTTGTGGGAGCTGTTGCCTGAGGGCATCTTGGGGTTGGGGGAGCTGTCACAGAGGGTGAGTCTCCTTTTGATGCCTAGCTCACCCTGCCTTCCAGCACTGCACTTTGGAATTGGGCAGCTACATCAAGGACCTCTCTGTGGTCCATAGTGACCTCTCCAGCATTGTGATCCTGGATAACTCCCCGGGGGCTTACAGGAGTCATCCAGGTATGGGGGAAGGTGGTGAGTCTGGCAAGACCAGGAAGTGGTTTTGAGGAGGTATTTTGAATTCCTGGAATGGGATTCCCTGGCTTACCATGGGTCAGGATGCAAGTTGTTTCTCTTTTAAATGAGATGACCCTTCCCCCACACGTGCATTTCATTAAATCAGATTTCTCATATCAAATTTGCTTCAGGTGAGACACCATGGCAATAAATTTGACTAGAAGCCTCACGCTGATGTGAGATATGGTGATTAAAATTTAATTTTATTTTGGAGCATAAATCAGGAAGGTTTTACTCAGGTTGTTGAGTTGGGGTGGATGAGAGGGAGGTATATATTTTAAAGTAATGATTCCCACCCCCAAATAAAAGGAAAAACACCCTCTCTTGAATTCTGTGATTCTTCTCATGTGTATTTTCACCCACCCTAGACAATGCCATCCCCATCAAATCTTGGTTCAGTGACCCCAGCGATACCGCCCTTCTCAACCTGCTTCCCATGCTGGATGCCCTCAGGTAAGGGAAGCTAGACACTTAGATTTCTGAGGAAAGGAGGAGGTGGGGGAATCCCGAGGGAATAAAAGTTTGTCCTATTTTACTTACTGATCTCTCTTCCCTTAAGAATTTAGCATTTGAACTCAGTTCTTCTTACATTAAAGCTCATCAATTTTAGCCATTGGGTTTTGGGCAAACTGAACCCCAATCTCATCATATGAAAATGGGGATCATTTCTGCCCCCCATCTCCAGTGAGGCTGACCAAACACTAGTGTTGTGAGGCTGTCAACTATAAGGACTCTACCAATGCAAGTTATTGTCATCCCAGGTTCACCGCTGATGTTCGTTCTGTGCTGAGCCGAAACCTTCACCAACATAGGCTCTGGTGACAGCTGCTCCCCCTCCACCTGAGTTGGGGTGGGGGGGAAAGGGAGGGTAAGCCCTCTGGGATGCCGACTGATGCCCTGTCCAATGGTGAGGACTGCCTGGGCAGGGTCTGCCCCTCCCACCCCTCTCCTCCGTATGGAGTCTGGATGGACACATGGGCCACACTCTGAAGCAGCCTCACTCTACGTGTTCGCACTCCCTGGAAACCCCAGACTGGGACATAAGCGGATGCCTAAGAGAGCTGAAACAGTGTCTCTCATGGAGAGAGAGGACTGGCCAAAGTGAGACAGATGTTCGGTAATCCAGGAGGCTCAAAGAAAAGCCAAGCCAGCTTTGTTGTGATTTGATTTTTTTAAAACTCTTGTACAAAATTGATCTAATTCTTCACTCCAAGGGCTGGGCTGTGGGTGGGAAACTGGGATTTTGGGCCACTGGATTTTCCCCAAACATGTCCTCCCTTCCCCCTTATTTTTCCATTTCTCCTTCTTCCTAGATTCTCTCAGACCTGTAACCAGCCTTCTCTTTTTTTTCCTTCTTCTCTTTTAAACCATGCATTATAACTTTGAAACAAAGTTGCCCTAGGTCCTTCTCTGGGGTATGGGAAATGGAGGGTGTCTTTGTTCACATCCACCCTGTACCCTAGGCTGGGAGGAGACTGCTGTTGGTCCTGAGGGGCAGGGGTGAAAGGGTGTTGGCGTCGCGGGATGGAGTAGTCCATTTCGACAGCAGATGCTTTGGCGCGAAGGGTCTTAAGTGATCGGATAGGTGCCTTGGCAGGGAGTGAAAGGACAGCTGTGTATGCTGAAGGAACTTGAGCTTCGGGCAGTAGGACACAGTATGAAGGGAGAAGAAACCTGGACGCAAGAAGGGCACATAGTTGGAAAAGCCGAGCTGTGCCTGGGGGCTTGACGTGGACGTTCTAAGTGGGCGCTGCCCCCACGCGGCGGTGTCTGAGCCACCCGCTCAACTGCCTGGGCCGGCTCCGCCTCCCTAGCGCCCTCCCCGAAGCCAGATCTACTTCCTCGCGCCCGCCACGTGACGCTCCGCCCTTCTCAGATCACATGATTTCAGTGACTCAAACTCCTGAGTTTGTCCTTCCGCGCTGACGTAGTCCCTACCTTTCGGGACCTCCTCTCCGGTCTCTTTGGTCCACTCATTCGTAGAGTCCAAGCGTTCTGTGCGTCTCTCCAAACACGTATTTCGTTTCTGCCCTTTTTTGTATCCCGAGACCACCTCCCCGGCTCTGGTACTACTTTGTTTTGGTGTCAACAGCCGCCTTCAGCGTACCAACACGTTTCGTGAATAGCTATCCTTGTAATTAACTACTCTTCCCCCAACCCTCCGCCCTCCGTCTTTATTTCCAAAAAGAACTTTTAGAGAACCAGGTCTCAAATTATGATTATCATCTCCTTAGCCCTTTTCTTCCCTAGCTTCGTGGGAGAACGGCAGGGAAATAGATTTTCAGGGTTTTTTTGACGATAGCTAAAGCCAACCACCTTTGCTACGTCGCCTGCGTAGCCCACAAATTGATTCCAAAGCGATTACGCTGACGGCGTGAGGTGGAGGGGGGAGTCAGTAGGTGGTGCCACGCTAACGGCGTTAGGGCCGCTGCGCTAATGGCGTAACATGGCAGGCGGGGAGGTCCCGGATGGTCGGGGGCGGGGTTGGTGAATAGGGAAGTGGCGTAAGTCCCGGGATCG
>JAQQAC010004778.1:9685934-9787388 GCA_029783875.1 Phataginus tricuspis | reverse complement strand
GTCATTTGCCCCAGCTAGCTAGGTTTTTGAGATTGAAGCTGTAGTCGACCCAGACAAATCATCCACGTCTGATTAAGATAGTTGTTTATGATGAGGCCCTGTTCACGGATCCTGGGTGTTTAGATTAGTTCGAATCAGTGGGGTCAGAATCTGTACTCAGGGCTGCACCATGTGTTCATAGACAAAGAGAAATGAGTTGGGTAGGTTTGGGTACTAGGAATATTGCCGCTTGAGTTCTTGACAGATTCAGCTGTGGGGCTGTATACCTAAGGTCTCCTAATGTTCATTTTCCCTTTACCAGGTGATAGTGGAAAAGGCTCCCAAAGCTCGGATAGGAGACCTGGACAAAAAGAAATACCTGGTGCCTTCTGATCTCACAGGTGGGAACCTGACCCAGTATTCAGGTTTGCTTCTTGCGGGTGGGAGTGCATGTTCTGTGGGAGAAGGCTTAGATAGCAGCTGTTCTTTTGAGGGCATTTGTGACCTCTGCACTTTATCACACCTTGTATCTTTGGCAGTTGGTCAATTCTACTTCTTGATCCGGAAGCGAATTCATCTCCGAGCTGAGGATGCCTTGTTTTTCTTTGTCAACAATGTCATTCCACCCACCAGTGCCACAATGGGTCAACTATACCAGGTATGGTGACTGGGAAGTTCTGGAGGCTTTGAAAAGGAGTTGGAAGAGCTTCAGGGGAAGAAATTTTAGGTCAGCAGTTCTTGGACTAGCGGGCTTGCTCTGCTTTCAATTTTATATTTGGCCTTAATAAGTCCAGGTAGTCCTGGGTTGGGGGTTTGGACAGGGCAGTGGGAGTAGAGAGGAGAGGGAGCAGTGAGCTGAAGCATCTGTTCTGATCTGGACTCTCCCCAGTTCCCTCCCAAGTCCAAGGCAGCAGAGAACACTTTGCAATCTTTTTGCCTAGGACTGCTACTAGGGATAATATACCCTTTGGCTCCTGGGGCCTAGAGGAGGTGAGGGAGAGTCAAGGCACTAATTTTTAGAGTTTTCAAAAAGAATGGCTTTTAAAGAATGTGTCTGGGTAGTGGGTGGTTTAAGTAACTAAAGCCCAGGTGCCAGAGCATCATCATTTTCTGCTCTCACCCCAGGAACACCACGAAGAAGACTTCTTTCTATACATTGCCTACAGTGATGAAAGTGTCTATGGTCTGTGAAGCTGCTGCCCCTGAGGTGGGGGGGTCCTATTCTACAAAAAGAGAGGTGGCCTCCCTTCCTTGACCTACTACTCCTTCAGGTTCAAACACCACCTCCCTTCTTCAGGACCTGCACTTCTTAATGCTTGAGGCCCTCCTCCAGCCTCTCAGCAGGAGGGGCTGATAGGGGAGATGGCCTCTAGTACCTCTCCTTTCTCTTTTCTTCCCCTTTCTCTACCACCTTTCCCTCTCTGCTTTAGACTTCTTGATTGTCAGTCTCTGTCACATCCAGTGAGTGTTTTGGTTTCTGTTCCCCTTCTAACTGCCCAAGGAGCTCAGATCCCCAACAATCTTTTCCTCTTCCTATCTTCTTTTTTGGGGGTAGATGGAAGGGACTGAAATTGTCCAGGAAGGTAGGAGGCACATCAATAAAAGAGGAAACCACCAAGCTGAACTGGATTTTGCTTTGTGTTGCTCCCCTCCCCCCCTTTTTTAGTCATCAGTGGTGGGGAAAGGAAGTTGGAGGGATACTAATGTTTTGGTTTATTCTGTTGATGTTGGGTTTTTCCTTGTGCAAAAAGGAGTGCTTTTGTTGTGACAGATGGAATACTCTTGACTATCATTTCATGAAACTTCAGTTTTATATGTGTATTGGGTTCTGACATTAAAAAAAAATACTGTGTTTTATTGTGGGTTCTGTGCAGAAACTTTGAAAGTACCTAATTTAGATGAATATATCCAAGTTTGTTATAACATTTTGGATTAAGAGATTTTTATGTGGGGAAGTTGGTAAAAGGACCCTATCCTCAGTTGCATCTCACTTAGCCAGACTTTGTGGGATCCAGTGGAGTAGCACCCAAGGGAGGGAGAACACTGGGTGGGGGGAGCTGATATCATTAGGGGAACTACATCTCCCAGCAACCACTTCTCTGCCTGGCCGGAAATGGGGCGGTCCCCTTGGGGAGAAAGAAGCTGCAGAACGAGACAGTATGGTGGCTGGGAGTTCTAATTCCTTCTTCCCCTTCTTTCTTAGTCCCGCCTAGCCTACACTTCCCAGGATCCTGCTCGTGCTCTTCCGCTCTACCCTCTGCTCCCAATCTCCCCGCCACTCCCCGGGGGAGGGGAGCGGTCTGGTGCGCCTGCGCTAATCCGTGGCTTGCTGGGAATTGAAGTTCCAGAAGCCTATGCGGTCCCCTTTCCGCTGTCCCCGGAAGGACTACAAGTCCCTTGATGCATTGCGCGTAGGCGCCCGCGAAAGGAGGGGGAGAAGGCGGGGGGAGGGAGGGAGGAGGAGGGAGCAGGCGGCCGGCGGTGCGGGGGGAGGGGGCCCGGTCCGGGAGTGCGGGAGGCAGTGGTAGAGGGAGGTGGCGGCAGCGGCTAGCGGACTCGAGTCACAACCGGGCCTAGGCAGATACCTCTGTGGAGCAAGGCAGTCGGGGGCACCAAGCACCGGAGGCAGCACCGGGATCCCCGGCTCAGGGAGGGGAGCGCCGGACCGGGAGGAGGGGAGGGGGCGATGCTGGAAGCCATGGCGGAGCCCAGTCCCGAAGGTGAGCTCTCGACCGGCATAGAGCGCTGAGCCGGCGAGGGGCGGGCGAGGAATCAATTGGCAAACTTGGAGGTCGAGCCCCGGAGCGCAGCAGGGGAGCGCGGGGAGTAGGTCGGGGGGCCTTGCCCCCGGAGATAGGAGAGCGACTAGTTGAGGGACCTGGGTGAAAGAGGAGTGGGAGACTAAGCTGGGGGTAGTTGGAGGTGAGACACAGTGTGTGGCGGGGGGTGGAAATGGAGTGGGAGCTGGAAGCCCGGAGCTTCGGGGGTTAGGGGCCGAAAGGGCCTCGGGCGGATTGAGGGGCCCGGGAGCTTGGAGGTTGGGGGGATTTGGAGGCTAGAGAGGTGTTGGGGGGGGGGGGAGGATGTAGAAGAGGACTGAGTGAGGAGCCCTGTAGTTCGCCGAGGTGGGGGAGTTTGTGGCGGTGGTGCCGGAGCTCCCGGGAGTTGCCCCGAGATAGCCCGGTAATTGTTGGAGAGGTGGGCAAGATAGTTGTGGGGAGAAGAGGGTCTGGGTATTGTCTGCGGTAGAAGGATCTGTACTCGGGGGTAGTTTGTTGGGGGAGAGAGTCGGGAAGCGAGGAGAGCCGGGTAGTTGTAGGGGCGGTGGGGCTGGGTGGGGGTTAGGACCGGCCAGTTGCGGGAGGGGGGTTTTGGTTGGCGAGGGTTAGAACCTGGGAGTTGCAGAGGGTGAGGGGGGCAGTGGCGGCAGCAGCGGGGGTTGGTAAGGAGGAAGAGAGTAGCTGGTGGGGGGGCGGCTAGAGTTTAGGGGTCCGTAACATAGTGACTTGGTAGCGAGTACGGGGGCAGAGGGGGGGGCGGCGGCTGGAGAGCGCTAGGAACTGGGCCCGGGGGCCCGGCGGGGAGCCCAAAGAGCTCGAGACGGGGAGGGGCCAAAGCCCCGGATGGGGGCGGAGGGACGGAGAAATTGTGGGGAGCGCGGTATGGGGGGGCACGTGGGGCCGCGTCCGGGTTACAGCGCTCTGGTCTGTCCCGGACGTGAAGTGGCGTTGGATGTGTGTGCCTGTGTGTGTTTAGGGTGGGGGTGAGGGGCGCGCCAGGCCTCGTGCGCGAGTAGAAGGGGCCGGAGGGCGGGGAGCGGTTCAGCATGGTCATCCTGGACCCAGAGCCCCGGCGGGCGGCATGTGCGGTCGCAGAGGTCCCGGGCGATAGAACGCGGCGGGGTAGAGCTCGGGGCACTGGGCGCGTGTGAAGGACAGGGGCAGGCGGTAGCGCGGGCTCGGTAGGGGAGAGGTATGGCGGGGTGGGGCGCCGAGAGAGCCCAGTAGACTGGAGTCTAGAGAAACCATGAGTTGGGGGGATGGGGGACGGGGCGCCGGGCCTCCGGAGGGGGGAGGGGAGCGCTACAGCGAGGCTTGAGGTGGCGCCGCGCCCAGGCTCCGCCCCTCCCGGGGCGGAAGGGGGAGCAGGGGCGTTTCCAGCACAGCTGGGGACCTGCTGGCCTGGCTGAGGGACCTGGGAGAGGAGGGGGTCTACTTGGGACCTCCAGGGTTTAGACGTGGGATTTTATACAGACTCTCTCCTAGTGCTTTGACTCAGCTTTTATTGTTTTCACAGATCCACCTCCGACCCTTAAGCCAGAGACTCAGGTGAGGTTTCCTCTACCTTTGCAGCCTAGTGTTACTGCCGGATCCTCCCCACCCCTCAATCCTCCTCTTCTTCCTACCTTTTCCAGATTCCTCACTCTAGGGACTGTGCCTTTGGGAGTGCCCTTAAACTCCATGTGATACATGTTTCCTTCCTTTCAGCCACCAGAGAAACGTAGGAGAACAATTGAGGATTTCAACAAATTTTGCAGTTTTGTTTTGGCCTATGCTGGTTACATTCCCCCCAGCAAAGAGGTAGGGACAGGACGACAACTGACTCGAGGGGTGGTGGTGTTTTGGAACTATAGAAGAACTGTTTAGCAAATAGGTCTGTATTTAGGGAAGAAATCAACCACATTATATATAAGGGTAGGGCAGTTGAAAATTGGTGTAATCTGGGGTTGGGGTGGGATTGATAGAGATAGGTAGCTTGATCAGCAGTGAATGGTGTTGGGGCAGTGTTAATGGAAGGTGCTCTTGGATAAATTTTAGTAAGCTGAAAATGGTAAAAAAATAAGGCTGTACAGAAACAGCTAAAGAAACGCAGCTTTGGTCTGGGGATACAGTGTTGCGAATGCAGTGGGTATTGGGGAGATGCCTAAAATTTGAGGGCTGAGTGTTCAAGAGCAGGTGCTTATGGAAATTGGGGTAGTAATACATTTTCTGAGTACAGTGAGATTTGATGGTTTGGGCAGGATATTTTGGGGTAGCTGTAGTCCCTGGTTTTTAATCTTGAGTTTGTAGAGGGGCTGAGATGACTTTGGGCTGCCTTCTGACTTGGTTTTTTCTCCCTTTTAAGGAAAGTGACTGGCCAGCCTCTGGCTCCAGCTCTCCATTGAGAGGTGAGAGTGCAGCAGACAGTGATGGCTGGGACTCCGCCCCCTCAGATCTCCGAACCATCCAGACCTTTGTTAAGAAAGCAAAGTCATCCAAGAGAAGGGCAGCTCAAGTAGGTCCTACCCAGCCAGGACCTCCAAGGTCCACTTTCTCTCGTCTGCAAGCCCCTGACAGTGCCACCTTGCTTGAGAAGATGAAGCTCAAAGACTCTCTTTTTGATTTAGATGGGCCCAAAATGGCATCTTCACTGTCCCCCACATCCCTGACCCATACCTCCCGGCCCCCTGCTGCTCTTACCCCAGTGCCCCTTTCTCAAGGGGACCTCTCCCAGCCGCCTCGAAAGAAGGACCGAAAGAATCGGAAGTTGGGGCCAGGAGGGGGTGCTGGCTTTGGGGTGCTTCGGAGATCTCGGCCAGCCCCTGGGGATGGGGAAAAGAGATCTCGAATCAAGAAGAGCAAGAAGCGGAAGTTAAAAAAGGCAGAGCGGGGGGATAGACTCCCACCTCCTGGGCCTCCCCGGGCACCCCCCAGTGATACAGACTCTGAAGAGGAGGAGGAGGAGGAGGAAGAGGAGGAGGAGGAAGAGATGGCCACAATGGTCGGGGGTGAAGCCCCAGCCCCTGTGCTGCCTACACCCCTCGAGGCTCCTAGGCCCCCTGCCACAATGCACCCTGAAGGAGCCCCTCCTATTGACAGCGAAAGCAAGGAGGTGGGCAGCACCGAAACAAGCCAAGATGGAGATGGTAGCTCCAGTGAAGGCGAGATGCGGGTCATGGATGAGGACATCATGGTAGAATCAGGTGAGAAGTTTAAGGTTGCCCAGGGATAGCTGGGATGATGGGTTTGGGGCTGTTGTGGATCCAAAAGCTCAGGCAGAACACCAAACAAACCTTCTTTTCCCCAGGTGATGACTCATGGGATCTGATCACGTGTTACTGCCGAAAGCCCTTTGCCGGGCGGCCCATGATTGAGTGCAGCCTGTGTGGGACGTGGATCCACCTCTCCTGTGCTAAGATTAAGAAGACCAATGTCCCTGACTTCTTTTACTGCCAGAAATGCAAGGAACTGCGGCCAGAGGCCCGGAGGTTAGGGGGGCCTCCCAAATCCGGAGAGCCGTGATACTGCCATCTCTAGGCTGGAACTTCCAAACAACAACATATCTTGGGAACTAAGCCTCAGGGCCCTGAGCCTACCCCCTGGAGCTTGGATATTGTCCCACTTCAAGGCAGGAATTCCCAAGGGAGACTGGTTTGGAAATGAGTGTCCCATGTTTCTACCCCACCTACCCTTCCTTTCTACCTTGTGGACTTGAACATGGACCCGTTACAGTTGGGGGTGGGAGGCTGTCTGGGTCCCTAGACACTTAATCTGTGCCCCTCGGACCTGCTGCCACTTCTCACTTTTCTGGACCAGGGTTGAAACTGGGATGGAAATGGGACAGTCTATAAAACTCTAGTGTAAATACAGCACTCCCCTCCATCATCTTCTATCTCCCATTTATTCTACTCCGGTTGTATTTTTATTTTGGACTTCCCCATTTGGACGTGGCAGCTCAGAGGTGGAGTACCAACCAGAGCCTGGCCCAGGGAGGAAGGAAAACAGGTGATGATTCTCTCACCTCTATTGTTTTTAATAATATTGGCCAGCTGTTTGTACAGACAGCCTGCGTGTTGTAAATAAAGCAGAGTGGGCTCTTTTGTGTTTATAGCCCTCACTGAGTTCTGCTTGGGAGGAAGGCTTTGGAAAAGCTGGTAGAAGACTGACTGGATGTGGGGCTGAAACCCACCTTTCCAAGAAAGAGCTGTAAATGACCCGGCTCTACGCTTTCCCAACAACCCTATCTATGGTCTCAACTGGCTTTACCCGACCTAAGGCAGTCAAGGACCCACCACAGTCCCCATCCTGTTCCCCTACATGCACGCTGCAGTGGATCAGAGTTGCCTGGAGTTCTCTCCTGAGTGGGATAAAGCAGGGTGGGAGACAGCTGCCCTCCTGAGGGCGGAGGCCCGCTTAGCCAGTGTACTCGGAGGACGCGGGTGGGGACACTTTTGGGGGCGGGGCTCTTGGGAGACCGTTGCCGAAAGCAGCGGTCACGTGGCGGGGCGCCGAGGCACCCGAAGATCACGTGATATGGACGGATCACGTGGCGGGGCGTTAAGAGGGCGCGGGGCGGGCCAAATCTAGTCATGTGACATGGGGAGAGGTGGGCGGGGCACTGGACGGGCTCGCGGCGGTGGTGGCGACGGTTGTGGCGGCCGAGTCCGCAGCTTTGGGTCGTTCCGCACGGCTCACCCCTGCGCCGCCACCCCGCTGATCCCTGCCTTCTTCCCTTTGCGCCTCTCGCGCTGGGTTGGTTCTGTCCGCGCTCGCGCGTCGGTTTGCGGGTTTGCGCAGGCGCGGCGGGGGCGACGAGCCCCGCCGGGTGGGCGGCGGAGCCCGGGAGCGCGCGGGCAAGACCATGGCGGGCAGCGGCGCGGGGGGCGGTGGTGTTGGGGAGACGAAGGTGATTTACCATTTGGATGAAGAAGAGACTCCCTACCTGGTGAAGATCCCCGTCCCCGCCGAGCGCATCACCCTCGGTGATTTTAAGAGTGTCCTGCAGCGGCCCGCGGGCGCTAAGTACTTTTTCAAGTCTATGGATCAGGATTTCGGGTGAGCGCAAGGCCTCGATCGGAACGATGGTGGCTGTGTTGGAATGGATTGGTCAATATTGAGGGGCGCCGTCTGCGCTGTACCATACTGGGAATTTCTAGGCTGTAGTGGAGCAGATTATACTATGCTGGGGCTAGACTGGCTATCCCAGGATGCACAAGGTTATGCTTGGACAGATTGAGGCGCACGAAGCTTTAGGACGCTTTGGGAGGATCTTGGACTCTGCTTAGCTAGACTAGGGGAGGTTAGGCTTTACTGGAATAGAATGGGACCTAGTGGTTTATTTTGGCATACTCCGACCGTACTGAGGTAGATGATCTAGTCTCTGGTAGTTCACTACATTCTGACCAGTTCCTGTAGGGATATTGTGAAATCTTATGATGTAGATCAGGCTGTATTGAGGCACTTTGGGACACTCTGGTGTACGCTAGGGGCAGACAGGATTATTTTGGTATATTCTAGTCTGTGCTAAAGCAGTGAGTGCTGTATTTTGATGTTGTAGGCTGCCCTGGAGTTGATTAGGCTTCCTGGAGAAATTTGGAGCCATTCCCATCTCTGTTGGGTTGTATTGGTTGATCTTAGTTTCTACTGGGGCCTAGTTTTTATTGGGATGCTCAATACAGAGACAGGGCTCTTGGGGTCTATGCTAGTACAGATAGCTGGGATATTCTAGTCTATATTGGTGTAGGTAGGTGCATGTGAGGACGTTCTAGGCTGTTGCTAGATTGGGCAATTCTGGGGTAATTTAGGACCTTCTGGGCTAGACTGAAACTTTAAATAATGCAGAGTGAGCCCTTCTTTGTTTATGGCCTTTGGGACTGAGCCCTCTGGGTCCTTAGCCTAAGCTCTCAAAGGGCAGGCTCAATTAGGCTGGGATTGCTTGGGTTCTAGGAGAGCTGAACAGACTGGGCCGCTCCTAGAATGATTGTTGGACATTGGGAATGAGATACTGTTTTGAGAGTTATCTTGGATTTAAATCAGGGTAATTCTCCTTGTCCGCAGTGTTAATCTTGGGCAATGTACGTAACTTTTGTGCCTTGATTTCATCTGTGAAATGGAGATAATCAGTAAAATGCTTAGTACCAATGCATGGCATCTGTAATTTTTGGTGAGTGGTAATTGTCTTGATAAGTATTGAGTCCAATCTGTCCATAAATTAGCTTATAGTGAAACAGAATAGGATGACTTGGCAGGGTGGGTTATGCTAAAACTGGATTATGTTGTGAGGAATACTGCATTAGCTGAGAGAGTGGTAGTAGCTGGGCTGTATTACATCGATAGCAAATGGGATTAAGTTGGCATATATCCAGCTATTAGGGCCATATTAGGCTAAAGTGTTAATCAGGCAGGATATCCTATTTTGGGGGTGAGTGTGTGTGTGTGTGTGTGTGTGTGTGTGTGTGTGTGTTTTCAGGACACAGTGTCTCACAGTTCATATGTTTATCCTTCTAGTTAACAAATACTTGTTAATGCCTAGCAAGTGTCAGGCACTTTGCTGTGGGGCCAGGACATGCAGTTGAACAGAATAAACGTTAATGATTTCATTTGGCGATTGAGAAAAAGGGGCAAGTCCAGTTCATTGCAAGGAACCCCTGAGAGAAATGACCCCCAGGGCTGAGCCTTAGGGGTCTGTCAGGTGGAGCAGATTGCTTAGTGCAGAGTTTTGTGCCAGGTGAGGCCCAGTAGAATGGGAAGCTGGGCTTCACCTCTCCTGGGAGCTTTCAGCTTAGAAAGAAGTACCATTCTTTGGTAATAATGGGTATTTTTACCTAGGCAAAAACAGCATGTTTGGACAACTTTCTGGCAGTGAGTTAGAGAAAACTAAAGGAAGTGTAAGAGTGAGACTTAGGTGGGGACCAAAGCTTTTTTTGGGAGGGTGTGAAACAGTATGTAAGTTGGAAGAGGCTGCTAGCAAGGCTCCTAAGGTAAGATAGATATCTGGGGTAGCTGGGGTAACCTTAGGGGATGGCCTTTGAAATTGGACTGAGAGGTTTGAATCACACTCACAGAAATTTTTGGAGCAACATTGAACCCCTGAATGAGCTAGGAGAGAAGGAAAATAAAGGGAACTGAATTTGGAGATTTCCTTAGGTGTAAGAGCAAGTGTTACCAATGGAAGGCAGGAGGACTTAGGTGGATAGGGTGGGAGAAAGTCAACATCCTTGAGCTGGGTGAGGATTGGGAGAAGCTTTGAATGGAATGGGAGTGGGGAGAACTAATCTACTCTCCCTGACCTTTATTCTGTCTCTTGGCAGGGTGGTGAAGGAAGAAATTTCAGATGACAATGCCCGCCTTCCCTGCTTCAATGGAAGGGTGGTATCCTGGGTAAGGGGCCCTGGTACTGAGGGCTCAGTCCTTCCTACATTGCCAAGCTCCTCTGAGCCTCAGTCTGTTCTGCAGTTTTCCCTCTGTTCAGTCATGGGGGCCCTGGCTTTTTGCCTCCCTACTTATTTGGAGAGCTAGCTGGAGCCCCTCATCCTTCCCCTTCTGGAGCCTCTGATGCTTGCTGCTGTTTTTTTGTGCTTTTCTGCAGGTTCTCTCAGACCCTGTCTCCTTTTCTAGTCCTTTTCTTCACTCCCATCTCTCATACCTCTCTTCCCAATTGAGCCATTTTTTATTCTTTGCACCCTTCTAGCTTGTGTCATCGGATAACCCCCAACCCGAGATGGCTTCCCCAGCTCATGAGACTCGTGCAGAACTGGTACCTCCACCCCCACCGTTACCCCCTTTGCCACCAGAGAGGACCAGTGGCATTGGGGATTCCAGGCCTCCATCCTTCCAGTGAGTCCTGGGATTCTTGAATCTAGGGGAGGGAGTTGAGAAGGGGATCCAAACCCCTTAGGAGGGGAAGCCAGGGATTTGGAGCCCTGGCCTGCTTATGTGAGCTGGAAACCATCTCTGCCTGTCTAGCCCTAATGTGTCCAGCAGCCGAGAAAATCTGGAGCCTGAGACAGAAACAGAATCAGTAGTGTCTCTGAGGAGGGAGCGGCCTCGAAGGAGAGATAGCAATGAGCATGGCGGTGAGGGGGCCCAGGCCCTGAGGCTGGGGAGCTGGGAAGGGGTGGGGAAGCCTCAGGCCTTGGTGAGGCTGAGGAGCATGAGGTCTGGGTTCTGAGGTGCCTGTTCATACTCAGCTGGGGGCCACAGGCCCAGCGGCCCCTCAAGACTGGAGCGCCACCTGGCGGGGTACGAGAGCGCCTCAACCCTCATGACCAGCGAGCTGGAGAGCACCAGCCTGGGGGACTCCGACGAGGACGACACTATGAGCAGGTTTGGCCCCACAGATCCTCCCCAGGGCACCAGCCCCTTCTCTCCCTTCCTTCAGCCATCCTCCCATCCTTTCTCTTGGCCCCGTGACCACTTCTGTCTACAAGTACTCCCCGCCCCAACCTCCTGACAGGTTCAGCAGCTCCACGGAGCAGAGCAGTGCCTCACGCCTCCTCAAGCGCCACCGGCGGCGGAGGAAACAACGACCACCCCGCCTGGAGAGGGTGAGGGGCTTCTTGTGGGATATCTGGACCTTGGAGAAATTGGGAGCATGGGCTTTGGTTTAGGGGGTATATGGGCACAGGCAGAACCCAAGCTTATCACCCCCCCTACCCTGCCGGGTGGTTGAAGGCAGTCCAGCTCCTTCCCCTTTTCCCACCACAGACCTCATCCTTCAGCAGCGTCACTGATTCCACCATGTCCCTCAACATCATCACAGTCACACTCAACATGGGTATGGAGGGAGCCTGGGGCTGGGGGGAGGACCTGGCCTCCAGGGCTCAGGGGGGTTCATGAGCTGGGGCTTCCTCTCATCGTATGGACTTCCTCCACAGAGAAGTACAACTTCCTGGGCATCTCCATTGTGGGCCAAAGCAATGAGCGGGGAGATGGTGGCATCTACATCGGTTCCATCATGAAGGGTGGGGCCGTGGCGGCCGACGGGCGCATCGAGCCAGGGGACATGCTTTTGCAGGTGCGCTGGGCAGGGCCACCGGCGCCGACTCGGACGGGCTCTCAGCCGCTGCCGCCTGCCTCTGACCCACTTCTCACTCGCAGGTGAACGACATGAACTTTGAGAACATGAGCAACGATGATGCGGTGCGGGTGCTGAGGGACATTGTGCACAGGCCGGGGTGAGCCTTTGAGCCCGTGTCAGGCCCTCAGTTCTTTTGAGTTTGCCTCCTCACTTTGTTTTATGATTCTAAAAAATGTACACTTACCTGAATGGGGTGGGAGGCGGGGTAGCATAACACTTACCCGAAGCAACAATTACCAGAAAAGCCCATAAAACAAAAACATGTAATGAATAATTCTAAGGCAAATGAATACCTATGTCACCACCACTTGGATCATAAAATAGAAGATTACCGATACCCCCAAAAGTACCCTCAGGGGCCCTTCCCACTCCTGCCCTCCTCACTCTCCTGACTTTTTGGTCATCATCCTGACAAAGAAAATCTTCACTTGGCTTCGTGGTCTCACAGCTCATGCGTGTTTCCTTGGACAACACGGTTTAGTTTTACCTGTTGATGGACTTCTCTGAGTGGAACTGTACTCTTGGGTCTCAGCAGTATGTTTTTAAGATTTACCCATGTTGGTGAGTCACCCGCATGGTGAGGTTGTTCACCCTCACTGTCTCTGGCCTGGCTATGTCTGTGATATTTCTCTTCTCTTTCTCTTTGTGTCCCTTAAACCATGCTCATTCCAGGCCTCTGCCCTCCTGAGGCCTCTGCTTGACTGGCCTTCTCTTCCCCATAGCCCCATCGTGCTGACTGTGGCCAAGTGCTGGGATCCCTCTCCCCAGGCCTATTTCACTCTCCCCCGAAGTGAGTTATGCTCAGGAGAGCCTGCCGCTGAGAGGAGGGAGAGCTGGGAGCTGGGGCTGGGCCTCTGGGCTGAGGGTGGAGGAGGGGTGAGGTGAGGCGGGATGGGAATCTGAGTAAGGGAGAGAGAGGGTTGGCTCTCTGGGACTGGAAAGTGATCACCTTGGTGGCCTTCTCTGTCCCAGATGAGCCCATCCAGCCGATTGACCCTGCTGCCTGGGTCTCACATTCGGCTGCGCTGACTGGCACCTTCCCGGCCTACCCTGGTTCCTCGTCCATGAGCACCATTACATCTGGGTCCTCTCTGCCTGATGGTGAGCCCCAGGCCCGCCTCATCCCATCCTCCCTGGAAGGCTCCCCAGCAAGGGTGTGCCCCTGCCACTCCTGGGGAGCGGGCCCTGCCTCTGATTCCCCATTTATCCTCTTGTCAGGCTGTGAGGGCCGGGGTCTCTCCATCCATACAGACATGGCATCTGTGACCAAGGCCATGGCAGCTCCAGAGTCTGGATTGGAAGTCCGGGACCGCATGTGGCTCAAAATCACCATCCCTAATGCCTTTCTGGGTATGGCTGGACCCTGGGCAGGTCGCATGGGAATGGAGGGAGAAGGAAGAGGAGGCCAAAGCTGGGAATGACCCAGGCAGGGGTGAGGCGGGAGCCGGGGAGGAGAACCTGAGGCCTTTTTCTGCTCTGGGTGGTCCCAGGCTCTGATGTGGTGGACTGGCTCTACCGTCATGTGGAAGGCTTTCCTGAGCGGCGGGAGGCCCGAAAATATGCCAGCGGGCTGCTCAAAGCGGGTCTTATCCGACACACAGTAAACAAGATCACCTTCTCTGAGCAGTGCTATTACGTCTTTGGAGATCTCAGTGGAGGCTGCGAAAGTTGTGAGTGCCCCATCCCTGGCCAGGGAGAGCAACCCTGGCTGCGGCAGTGCTTCCCCAGCCCCAGCCCCACCTGGAAACTAGCCGGGCAACGGGAGGGCTGAAAGTATGTGTCCTGAACTGGCTGATGACACACCCACGTTCTGCTGGACAAGCTGCACACCAGGCATAAGGCTGTGGTTACTGGGCCGAGGGGCCCCTCTTCCTGAGTCTCATAAAAGGCCATGGGACTCATGGCTTTGCCTGAGTTCCTGGTCTGATGGGGGAATTTCCTATCGGAGGCTCCCATTTTAACTCCTGTCCTGGATGGTTCTGGGGAAATGTTCCCAGTTCATTTTCGTTGAATGTCTTGGGGTTGCGGCCTCTCACAGCAGCACCTCCTAGTCCCTTCTCTTGCTTTCCAGACCTAGTCAACTTGTCTCTGAATGACAATGATGGCTCCAGTGGGGCTTCGGACCAGGACACCTTGGCTCCTCTGCCTGGGGCCACCCCCTGGCCCCTGCTGCCCGCTTTCTCCTACCAGTACCCAGCCCCACACCCTTACAGCCCCCAGCCCCCACCCTACCATGAGCTCTCGTCCTACACCTATGGTGGAGGCAGTGCCAGCAGCCAGCACAGTGAGGGTAAGTCCCTGCCAGCTGTGGGTGCAGCCAGGGTCTGCGCGGTGGTGTGGGGAAACCAGGGAGGAGAGCAGGGGCAGAGGAAGCCCTGGAACCCTGGCCTGGGGCTCAGTTGCTCCCATCCCCTCTCCTCCCACAGGGAGCCGGAGCAGTGGGTCTACACGAAGTGATGGGGGGGCAGGGCGCGCAGGAAGGCCTGAGGAGCGGGCCCCTGAGTCCAAGTCTGGCAGTGGCAGTGAGTCCGAGCCCTCCAGCCGGGGGAGCAGCCTTCGGCGGGGTGGGGAACCTGGTGGGACTGGTGACGGGGTCCCCCCACCTTCCAGGGGCTCGTCAGCAGGCACTCCCAATCTCCGAGCTCACCCAGGGCTAAATCCCTATGGCCCGCCCCCTGGTATGACCCTCCCCTATAACCCCATGATGGTGGTCATGATGCCTCCCCCCCCGCCCCCCGTTCCTCCAGCAGTGCAGCCCCCGGGGGCCCCTCCAGTCAGAGACCTGGGTTCCGTGCCCCCAGAGCTGACAGCCAGCCGCCAGAGCTTCCACATGGCCATGGGTAACCCCAGTGAGTTCTTCGTAGATGTTATGTAGAGCCCACAGTGGGGCCTGTTGGCTCTCTGCCCTGGGCCTGTCAGTCAGTGCCTGGTGCTCCTGTCCTGTGATTGGGGGTCTTGTCAATTACGTGCCTGTTACACCTCTGTGCCTGGGCTCGGCCCGCCCTATGGGCTGCCAGCTGCCACTGTGACTCTTACTGGCAGTGCCTGGTTCCTCCCCCTCCCTCAGTGGTGTGTACAAGGGACCTTGGGTAATTTTTAGCATTTTTTTGTAAGCCTTTTTGGGGGTAAAAATAGATTTTCTTATATTTTTGGACTATTTTTTTAGTAGGCTTTTTTTTTTTATATGAAAAATCCCCATCTCCTGGGCCCCTTCTTCTGACCAGAAAATGTCATTCACCCCGTCAGCTGTGTCCTGCAGGGTGGGGGCGGTCAGTGGTACCCTGGGAGGAGGAAGGGGTTGGCCACCCTAGACAGCAGTCAGAGAAAGCTGGGGTATTTGGTACTTGGGGGCCATGTAGCTGATTTTGTTACTCTATTTATTTTAGTCACTTGTATAAAATATGAAATAAAGCAATAGGGGCAAACTCCCTCCGCCTCTGGCTCCTTTCTTTGGGAGGGAGGCAGGCAGCAAGGGAAGGACCGAGACACAAGTAGCAAAGCCTGGCTTGTTAGAAACTTTATTTGTGAGACAGTAAGGGCCCCCTCTAAGAGTAGCACAGTCCTGGGCTGAGGCCCCTTCAAGGCAGAACCAGGGCCTGCAGGAAAGGGGCCTGGGCTTTGGCTTGAGAAAAGGCACATTTTGGGCCAGGCATGGCCTGGGAGTATTCAGAAGCCAAGGGGGTTGCTGGTGACCACACCGCCTTGCTCCACCAAGGCGCTGGAGATGCTTTTGAAGTTACGGAAGAGCTCCTGCTGATGAGGGTCAGACTGCAGAGCAGCCACGCTCTCCCGGATTCGGGCTGCAGCCTGGGGAGAGGGCAGGAGGGCTTAAGCCTGTGTCTCAAGCCCCCCACCTGCCCTTAGTATCCCTGAATCTCACCTCAATACACCAGCTGTCACAGAGCATTTTCTCATGCTGGGCTGTGGGGAGGCCCTCACCCAGGGACTTTGAAGCCCTGGTGGATGGGAAGCAGGAGGAGGAAATAAATTGGGGCTGTGACCCTGGCCCAGGACCCCCTCTGCAGCTGAGGTCTCCCACACTGCCTCCTCACCTGGACAGAACCACCACCATGGCATAGAGGTCAATGGCACTGTCTGCCAAGCGCTGCAGCAGAAACTGTTCATCTGCCAAGGTAGATGGGATGGGATTGGGGGGTGTTAGTTGGAGTGGGAGGAGAAGAGTGGGGTGGGAATGGCGTAGAGCTCACTCACTGACAATCTCCTTCTTGTGTTTTATCAGCTTGGCCTCCACGACGGTGGCAAACTGCTCCAGAGCCTGTACTGCCTGAAGAGATGGGGAAGGCAGGTGCCCTGGGCTCAGAGGGGGGCCCAGCCTCATCAGCCCTAGACAGAGGCTGCCCCCTAACTACTTACCAGCTCACCGCTCCGACTCAACTCCTGGTGGATGATGCCACTGAGACTCAGGCCACTGCCCAGCCCTGCCCGCCTTAGAAGGGGGAGAGTGACTGGTTAGTTGCCCTGCCTTGCCCTGCCCTGCCTGCCCTGGCCCCTGAGCTTACCGCCTCAGCTGTTTGCCTGCCTCTCCTAGCAGGAGGCCGGCGTTCTCAAAAGGATTCTTTAGAGC
This sequence comes from Phataginus tricuspis, assembly GCA_029783875.1. NCBI lineage: Eukaryota > Metazoa > Chordata > Mammalia > Pholidota > Manidae > Phataginus > Phataginus tricuspis. The sequence goes on along the minus strand of JAQQAC010004778.1, from coordinate 9,770,986 downwards.
ATTGCCAAGTCCAGAGAGCTGCTTTCCTTTGTCCTGTGGGAAGGAGGGTCCAATAGTCAGGAGTCACTTTTCTCCCCACCTCCTCCCCCAATTCTCCCTCTTACCATACAGCCCTGCAGAGCCACAAACAGCCGGAGAATGTCATTTGTCCCTTCAAAGATGCGGAAGATGCGAAGATCTCGGAGCACACGCTCCACCCCAGGCTCCTACCACAGGGGATGAAAGATCAGATACCCCTGCGTGCTTACTCCTCCTGGCTTAACTGTGGCTACGTGGGCAGGGAACCACCCTGTACCTTCATGAAGCCCATGCCTCCCATGATTTGGATGCACTCATCTGTCACCTTCCAGGCTGCCTCCTAAGAACAAAGGGCCACATAGGATGGGTTTCGATGCCAAGCTTCCAAGCTGGGCTCCCCCTCCCTGCAGGCCTGGGACCTCACCGAGCCAAAGATTTTGCTGATGGCGGCCTCTATCTGGAAGTCTGTGGATCCCTGGTCCATGTTGGCACTCACCATGTATGCCATGGACTGAAGTGATAGAGTTGGGACATGAAGATGAAAATGGAAAGGGCTGCATCAGACAAGACCAAATCACTTGGAACTCTAAGACCAGGTCTGCCTTAGCTCCCTTTGGCCTTTGCCCTCATGTTCTCACTCCACATATCATGCATGTTGAAATATTTGGTCCTGAGTCAGTTCATCAGGGGCACTCAGGCATTTAAGTTCTTGAAAGGGATGAAGAGGTAAGGGTGGGGTGAATAAACTTCAGGTACTTCTGGAAGCCTCTCAACACAGTGGCATGGCTCTCCCACTTCTGCAGCAGCTGAACTGACTATGCCTCCCCGCATCCCCTAGGGCATTGGTGTAAAGCTGGAGACCCACTGCCCCAGGTGCTGCTGGGGGTTGTAGTCTGACCCGACTGGGAAGAAAGCCACAGGGCTCTGGGGAGAGGGACATAGTAGGATCCTCACCTCAGTCACATACTGCAGCATAGCCATCCTGGCTAGCTTCTCCTGGATCAGCCCAAAGTTGTGAATTTTCTCCCCAAACTGGGTACGATTAGCAGCATGATCCACCTGGAAGAGGACATACGTGTCCCACTGTGGTTTAATTTCCCCAGGAGATGGGCTGGGCTGGGCTGGGCTTGGAGGGATGGGCCACAGCCAAGAGTTAGTCCAGGCTGGATGGAGATCTAAGCTATCAGGTCTGGAGCTGCTGGTGAGGGAGGGTCTTTGGTGGAGGGAAGTGCCTACAAGGGCACAGGGACATGGGGAGGGGGACACTGTGACTTAGATTCAGGCTAGCTAGGGACTCAGAGTACTCACCGCCTTACCAATGATGCCCTTCATGGTACCTGCAAGGGCTGCAGCCATGCCAAACCTTCCATTGTTGAGAATGTGCATGGCAACCTTGAAACCACCTCCCACCTCGCCCAGCACATTTTCTGACGGCACCCGTACTCCATCAAAGTACACTTCTGCTGTGTTTGAGGCCTTGATGCCCATCTTCTTCTCAGGTGGCCCACTGTGACGGTAAGGTAGAGAAGCAAGAGGTGTGTTCAACAAATTGCCCCTATATTCCTTATGAACCAGGGAGGAACTATAACTCCTAGTCTGTAAGAGGGTGCAGGCAACGGTTCCCTACACACCCAGAGCTGCTGGAAGGCCTGGCTCTTACCTGCTGCTATGTGTTGAGCTCACTGGTTGCTGTAGCCAAAGCTTTTGGTCAGTTCCCTACATCATAGTCCTAAAGGGAACGTGCTGTCCAGCCACTCCGGCCTTTGCACACATCCCTAGGGTGACTGTTCACAGCCATCTACCCTGGAGTTCAGTACAGTCCCCTCCCTGGCTTGACCTCTCTCCCCCTAAACCCACTCACTGGGTAACACCTCCAAAGCTCCTTTCCACCACAAAAGCTGTGATCTTCTCCTTCACAGCTCCCGTGGCTGCATCTGTAACTGGTGTCTTGGCAAATACTGTGAAGATCTCTGCCAGGCCACCATTACTGTGGAAAAATGAGGGGCATTCAGGTTGTGGAGGAGAGTAGTGGGACCTGGAATTGCATGGAGGTGGAGAGGAGGGGAGAAATGGGAGGAAGATTGCCTGATCCAAATCTTGCTTCCATTGAGGGTATAATATTTTCCACAGGGGCTGGGCACAGCTGAGGTTCGGATGGAGGCTGCATCTGACCCACTCGAGGGCTCAGTTAGACAAAAAGCTGCCATAGTCTTCCCTATTGGGGAGAGAGCTCCTTTAGCCTGGGTCCTGATGGGCATCAAAGGTCCCCAGTGTACCCCCTGAACACAGCAGCCCCTCCTTAACACCTCTGGCAATATAAGATTTCCTCACGTTACTCCATCAGCACACTTATGCCTTTCCAGAATCTTCAACCCACATGTCCAGCTATGCAGTGATCTCTGTACCACCGACCTAATTTGTGCCAAGGCCAGGACATCCCCAATCCCTGGGTCTCCCAGGGCTGTCTCACCAGATGCCAGTTTGGGGAGGTATTTTTCTTTCTGGGCCTTTGTGCCAAACAGCAGGATGCCTTTGAAACCGATGCTCTGATGGGCTCCCAGGACAATGCCCACTCCAAGGTCGTGCATGCCTACGATCTCCACCAAGCGGGCGTACTGGAGGGGAAGCAGGCATCTGGAGCTGTAACTGGCTGCATGGGAGTCTGCCCTTAGGAGAAGTGGGCAACAGGGCAGGGTGATGTGGGCATCCCCTGGAGTGGAAGTGGGACCACTGCAGAGAGGCAGAGGAGGACATGAATCTGCTCTAGGTCTTGCTGGGAGAGAGGTTTCCTATCCTATTGTCAGGCAGTCCCCACCTGAAAGATTCATCAGAACTGGGGAACCTGGGTGAGGTCCATGACACTAGGGGACTGCTTGTAGTTCTGTGTTTGGCAGAGGTGTCTATACATTTGGAGAATCATCCAACAGGACCCAGGGCAGTTGCTTGGCAGAGAACTTTGGTGGTGAGGAAAGGGCCGAAGGGCAAAGTTGGAGCAGATGGGGAGACTGGGAAGTGACAGGGCTACCTCACCTGGGTGTTGCAGAGGCCCACACCACCCAGGTCAGTGGGTACTTGTAGACCAAAGGCCCCCAGCTCCTTGAGGCCCTGCATAGTCGTCTCCTCTACCTGTTCCAGCATGTCATTTTTGGCAGGATTGTTCACCTCCTGGGGAAGGCACAGGATCCCACATCTAGGCTCCTTTTTAGCATCACATTTCTCCCACCCCATCAGGGTCCAAGCCCTCTATTCCCCAGTTCCAGTCATTACCTCGAAGAAACGGGACACAGGACCCACCAGCTCTTTGAGAAACTGTGTCTGCTCCTCACTGAGCACTGCAGGGGTGGGGAGAAACAGGGCCAGGCAGGTCAGAGGGCCAGGCAGGGGAAACGGCCAGACCCCACCCAGCTATGACTACTTTGTCCCTTACCAGACGGGTATGGGAACACCTGTTCGGTGGTGAGCTGGCCTTTGAACATCCCCACAGCAAAGGACTTAGATTCCTGAGCAGGGAGAGAGGGGTTTCAGAGTGCCGGAGTGGGGGTGGGGTCCACCCCCGGCTTAGCTCCCCCCGGCCTCGGGGCCTCATACCGCCTGGGCCCGTTTTTCCCTAGTTGAAGACTCAGAGAGGGAATCTGACTTGTCCAGAACCGCCTAGGAAAAAAATAGTAGTTAGCAAGGCCAGGGAAGGGGCTTCCGACGTGGCAAGGAGAGCAGGGGGTAAGAGCTGGGTGCCGGGTGAGGGTGTATCCGGCGACTTTTCCCCTAGTTGCATCCCCTGGGCACCTTGGCCTGCCCTTTCCCCTACTTTCCGATCCAAGCTGTTGGGCAGGTGACTGGGATCAAGAGGGAGACCTCTGCCGGTGGCAGGAAGGTGGGAGCCGACGAGGATCCCGCTTCTAAGACCTCCGTCACTTACCTGAGCGGCTCCGCTGGCATAGGGTCGCAGGGCCGGGCCGGACCGGGGCTGCCCAGGGAGCACACTGGGCCGCGAGCTGTGGGGAGTAGAGGTTCAGTCCTCGCCCGGTACCCAGGTCCGCTGCCCCATCCCTCCTATCGTACACGCACCTTCCGCCCCGCAGTCTCCGCAGCTGTCGTCCCACGCTTGGGGCCATCCTCGCCGCCTGCATCTCCGAACCACTCCGGCCGCTGCCGCCGCCTCCGCCGCTTGAAGGCTGACCTAGGTGGTGCCGTCCGCTCTGCCAAAGTCTGGGTCCCCCTCCAACCCTTAACTCACCCCCCACAATGCACCGGGAGGGCGGGAGTGGCTTCCGGCCCCCGGGGCATGCTGGAAACTGTAGTTCCGGGGCGTCCACCAGGCCTCTGCATTCTCGTTGACCTAGGGTGATCTCCAAATGTCCCTTGTCTCCCCCAGACTCCTTCATCTCTCTTGTCCAAACTAGAGTGCAGCCCTCGAAAGGGGCGATGGGATAGGATGAAACGGAAGACGGAGGAGCTTAGGCCCCTGCAGCCAGAGGGATGGAGGGTAGACTGAAAGGTGGACTTCCCAGGTGTCGTCCAGAAGGAACATGTGGGAAGAGGGAAGTGTAAGACAGATGGCAGAGCATGGAAAGATGACTCTTTGAGGTCCCTTGTGAAGTCCGTTTCCAACACAAAAGGAAGGGAAATGGTAGGGTGGGCGACTTAAGCTGAGGTGTGAGTGTCCCAAGAGTGTTCTGAGACCTAGGAGGTGTCACTAACTCCAGAAATACCAAAATATTCACTGTAGGAAGGATCCTCCCTCCCCCCACTCCATGCTTAGGGCCTCTGAGACCTACCTGAACAGCTGTCTCTGTCCTTTGTCCCTTCATCAGACTGTTTATTCGGCTAGACCTCTGGGCAGCCTGAATTCTTCCCAGGTCTGAGAGGAACTGTAGGAATTCTTATGTCACCCCTCTCCCACTCTTCACTAGTTCTGGGCCAAGAAGTCACAGGTAATTTATACTCCTCTCCCTGCTATTCTCACTGGGGATGGGCCCAGGAAGAGAGAGAGCTGGGCTCAGCCCTTCCCTTTTAAGCTGCAGGAGCCTCTTCTGGGGTGACCCTCTGCCCCAGTCCCTCAGGAAAGGGTAGCTAAATCATACCTAGCTTTGGGGAGAGGGGGCCAGGGTGTGTGGAGCAAAGGTGGTGGTAGTGGTGCTGGGGACCTAAGGAAGAATGGGATAGCAGGGGGAAGGTCAGAGTCTACTTTACCTACTGGCTAGAACTGGGCGGGTAGAAGGCAGCTCAGCCCCAGACCTGGAGGATTAGGGAGATTAAAGTGAGAGAAGAGAGACATGTCTGAGAGACCAAGAGGTGAAAGACAAGAAGTCCTTGAGAAGAGGCCTGGGGGTGGCCGGTGGGGCTCGGCCTTGGGGATCATTCTCCCTGAACCTTGCCGTAGAGTCTGGGGTGAAAGGGCAAATGCTGGGGAAAGACGAAGCGAGTGAGTGTCTTGGTCTCTCTGTCTCTTCCTATCCCAATCCTCTCTTGCTTGCATTTCACCAGCTCCCAGGTCAGCCCTCTGGCTCCTGGCTCCCCCACTGTTGCGATGGGCACCCCCTCTCCTCACAGTGCTGCACAGTGATCTCTTCCAGGCCTTGCTGGGTGAGTAGCCCCAATTTTCTGAGGGGCAGTGGTGGAAAGGGCTGGCCTGGGCCTGCAATGGCAATTACCAAACTTGGGGACTGGTGGGGAGTGTGGAAATCATTTGGTCCAAGCCGGAGCGCACATAGGGGTCATCCCGACAGTGTCCCCCACCTGAATTCACTAGCCCTGGCTGGAGGAGCTTCTTTCTTACCAAACAGGAGGAGGAAAGGTGTTGGCAGGGGTGGCCAGGGAGCACGCTGTAGGGGAGGGTAACTCAGTTCTGTTCTTGTGACAGACATCCTGGATTATTATGAGGCTTCTGTCTCAGAGAGTCAGGTAAGAGGAGTATAGTGGGCCTGACTTCCTGAGGAACTGGGCAGGGCTGGAGGGATGAGCAGAGCATTGCTAATATGAAGCGGACTTGGGGCCTGGGGACAAAATCCTGACTCAGGGGCACAGAGAATGCACTCTGCCCTGTCCTGTAGCCCCTCCTTCTTCTTGCTTCCCCTTTTTCTTTGCCTGCCCCAATTACAGGCCTAAAGCACCCAGGACATAATTACTTTTCAGGCTTCCTCCTGTGAATACGGAGGGAGAAATAGGCCCCCAGGGATTCCCTCCTGCCAGCCCCTGCCTCACACCATACCCCCTGCCATGGCCTCTCTGCAGTATTTAAACAACCATAGGTCCTCCCAGCCCAACTGTGGGTGCTTCCTCCTTTAAGAAATGAAATCCATCCTCATCTCTGCTGTCATTGCTTGTGGCTGGCCAGGTCTCCATGTTTACCTCAGGGCCACTTCACCTTCTCTCTCCTTTCCCATTATCCGGGTTCCTGCTAGCACAGAAGGAGTTAACTCTGCCAAGGCACCCCCCCCATTCCCGCTCCCTGCTCCCTCCCTCACCCTGCTTCCTCTCTCCTCCTCTCTCCCCTTCCCTCCTCGGCTCCACGGCTCCCTCCACCGCTGCTGCCTCCGACCCCCGACCCACTCCCCCCCCACGGCCTCTAGCCCCTGGCCGTTAGGCAAGACCCTCCCCTACCCCGGGGTTCCCCAAATCCAGTTCCCCTCCCCCACCTCAGCTCATGCCCCAGCCCCCGAACTCCGGGGCTGCCAGCCCCCGGTGCCCCCGCCCCTCCTGAGAACCGGGGTGTGCTCCCCAAGCCCCGTCCCCTCTTTAGGGGACCCCCTTTTAGGGCCCCCTTCCCCTCCCTCCCACGCTCCCCTCCCCTTCCTTTCTCCAACCCCCTCTTTCCCCTCTCACCCCTCCCCCCATCCTGGCCCCCCCCTGCAAAAGTGGGGTGCGGAGGGGGGAGGGGTGAGAACCCACGGAGGGGAGGAACGGAACTCCGATGAAGTCAGAGCCCCTTACCCGCTGCCGCGGCCAGGCCCCCCAACATGGACTGTCTCTGTATAGTGACAACCAAGGTAAGCATGTTGGGGGACTGTCAACTGGGGGGAGGGTATGAGTTTGTGGGGATGGGTGAGGCAGGCTAATCTGGGGCTGGGGGCCCTGGAGTGAGAGCATCAGGTGTATTTTTGGGTCATAATTTAGTTTTGGGGTTCACTTGTGAGAAAATGCTGGGTTTGGCCACAGGTGCCCCCTGGAGTGATCCCTTTGTATCTGTAGAGAAATAGAAAATTTGGGTTATTCTGTGGTTTGGGGGGTCTATTGGGCTTGGGGGTTTACCAGTGATGTTAGAGGGAGACTTATTTAAGGAGAAGCTTGGCACACATGGGAGTCCTGCTTGTGTATGTTAGAAGGTGGACTACATTTAGGGGGGTCCTCTTCTCTCTTGGGGAACAAACTGGCTTCCAGGTGTCTTGTCCAATTTCAGGGAGCTCATGGCTTGGGGAAAGAAGGTTATTGGTTGCAGAGTGCCTGACTGGTCTGGGGTGTCAGCTGGCAGGGAAGGGGTGGGCCTTTAAAGGCTATAGAACAAGCATCACCTGGTAGATAAATTTGGGGATGCCCTCTCAATTTGAGTGAACTGTTAATTTAAGGTTCAATTATATGGAATGGGGATACTTGGGAGCTGTCAGAGGACTGGGGCCTGACATAGGATCACCTGAGGGAATGGACTAGGTGAGGTTAGGAATTGGGGTACTGCCATGGGAGGTAGAAGGTTGCAGCCACTGAGGTTGCCAGCTCCTGAAGAGGAGGATGAAACGTTCTGGAAGACAGGGCATTTGAGGAGGGGGACCAGGTGGGTGGTGCAAAATTTAGGGGTGGCCCAGACAGGTTCCCAGTATCCCCATCTCCGCCCACACTGTATCTACAGTCCTGGTGGAAAAAGAGGGAGAAGAGCAGATGGAGGGGAGTGTTCCTGTTACCCCTGACACTTGGGATCAGGTGGGGAGGACACCTGGATTAATGTTACAGGGTGATTAGGAGAAGGAGGAGGGCAGGGCTGGCAGCAGTGGAAGATCTGGACAGGGGTGTCTTGCGGTTGGAGCATGGAAAGGGCAAGAAATCTTGGATGGGGTGTGCAAGCAAGCTCTTGGTGGGATGTAAAATACCTAGGTCTTGGCTGTGAGACTCTGGGATTGGAAAGCTGGATGCCTGGTGTGTGGAGGGAGGCCTGGGCGGGTGGCAGGCAGCTGGGGGTTGGAGGGTGGGACAGGAAGTGGGGGCCGGGGAGGCGGGGTCCGGGTGAGTCACAGGCTGGGGAGGGGGTTATATTTAGTGGGAACTGCAGCTTCTCAGGGGAGGGAGCTGAGGACACACATGTTCCCTGCCACAAACTCACACGTGTGTGTACACATGTGTCATGCAATGTGTGAGCATGGGTTGAAGAAACTGGGGGCTGAGGACCTTTAAGTCTGGAGCCCCCACCTCCTCTCCAGGGCTAATTGCTTGTCCTCCTTTCTGTGGGCTTTGGGCTTTCTCCCACGCTGATGCTTTCCCCCTTTTCTGCAGTTTCAGTGGATTTTTGTGCTTAGTTCCCCTGGCTTGGTCTCCTTTAATGTATGATCCTCTGCTTCTCCTGTCTCCTGCCCGTAGCTTGCCCCTTAGCCTAAAGCTCCCTGGCTGTGGTCCTCTGTGTACAGGTGTACACAGAAAGCCCGTTCGAATGTGTGAGCTCTGCTTCCGTCACGTGAACATACATATGCGAGCAAGGGTGAGGGGCTTGCCTGTACTGGCAGCTGTTCTGGGAGGGGGCTTATTCATCTCCCTTCCAGACTCCTACTTCTTTGCTGGAGTCCAGGTTTGAGCATCCCCGAGGGAGGGAGCCTTGCGAACAGGAGATCATGCATTTGGGATTTTACAGAAGCATGAAGACCCAGGCTTGCTACATTCCTTGGCCGGAAAACTTGTCTCGGGATTGAGGGCACTCCAACTCCCATGAGGCCTTGAGGCACAAGATCCCTCAATATAGAGGGTTGCTCCTCGTGGGGCTTGCTGGGAGTTGTGGTTCACTTATCCAGGGCAGCGCGCAGGGTAGCCCAGGAGGAGCCAGCAGGGGGCACCTGGCACTGGTCACCCCTAGAATGCTGGGTGGGGTACGGGGTGCTCAGGCTTTGCGGTCGTTGAGCTTCCCAGCTCCGTCTGAGAGCCCTCCATCTTTCATTGCCTATATTTAGACTCCTGCCGCAGTAATTTAAGGAACATTTATTGAATGTCTGCCGTGTGTCAGGTCCTGTGCTTTGTGCTAACTCTGCCTTTTTAACTATCACTTATTCTTACTCCGTGCTTGTATCGCTGCCGGTGTCTTTCGGTCTCTGAGCATCCCTTTCTCCCACTCCGCCCCCATCCCTCCCCCTTCTCCCCGAGCTGCTGCCGCGTTGCCATGGTAACCGGCGACGACCGAAGTTGCGTGGCGAACTTGAGGGCCGGGCGAGGGTGGCGGAGGGCGGAGCAGAACAAGTGGGGGTGGGGGGAAGTGGGGAAAGACCGGGGTTATTTGGCCAGAGACCCGGTGACTAAGCGGTTAAACCTCTGGGTGGTCCTTATTGGGCAAAGCTGAGATGCCGGGGGCGGGACAGTGTGGCCAACGGCCTTATTCATTGGCCGACGGGGCGTGGTGAGGGGGACAGTGTGGGCGAGGCTGGGGGAGCGAATGGGCGGGAAGCGGGTGGAGGCGTGGTCTCTTAGGGGGGAGGTGGGTGGGGCCTAGCTTACTCTATCGAGGGAGTTGGGCAATCCTCGGAAAGGGGCGGGGCCTTGGGGCTGGTAACCAGACCGAAATGAGGGCGGGGCTGACCCTGCAGGGCGTGGTCCCCTGTGCCGAAAGGAGACCCGGGTTGAGGGGCTTATATTCGAAGTAACTGCGGGACGCGAGGGCATTTGGGAAGGGGATCCTGGGGGTTTGGCAACTGACGTCTCAATTGTCCTAAGATGGAGGCCTGTTCAGATTTCATCGGAGCACAACCTCCTACCTCAGCTCTAGGTTCCAGGGAGATGGTTGCTAGGCGACAGCAAAGTCCTTGATTGCTGCGTTGCCAAGCAACGGGGAAACGGAAAATGGAGGGAAAAAGGAAATGGGGGATGAGAGAGGGTCTTAATGGACCATAGCGCCTACTGGTGGAGAACTAGGGCCTGTGCATTTTCTAGTCTAGAAGGAATTTCGAGTCCAGCCCCTTAAGCGCTAGACCCTTTTGAGGATCCATGCATTCTATCCAGATACGAATCTAGGGCACTGGAGATCATCTCAGGGGCATCTAATAGATTAGGATATAACAGGGGGCATAAGCGAGATTTCGGGAAAGTGCGTCCTCTTTGCAATGTGTGGGCATTTTAGAGAAGCCAGAGAAGCATATTTGAGGACACTGCTCATTGGGTTTTAAGAGTTGGAAAGGTGGGCGTTCAATGGGAGAATATTTGGAAGAGATGCTTTCAAGTTCAGTTTTTTGGGTTTTTCTGAGCAAATGGAAGCTTCTGAAGCGACCTGAGGCAGTTGTTTGGGGTGTACAGGAAGATTTGTGGGTCACTGCAAATTGCAGTCCAGCTCATATTTTGGTGAATATTTGAGACTTGTGTGTGGGGATGATATATTTGGGAGCAATCTTCCAAAAAATTGGAATTCAGAATCATGGAGGGGATATTGAGATGTAGGGAGGGCAGGCAGAAACAGGAGTAATGTATGAACTTGGGTAAAGAAGAGGAATAAGGAAATATCTCTTAATTTTAGGATTTGGGAGTAAATTGAAAAGGTTGCGGTTGAATTTGGAGGGTCAGCTTTAAGGTATATTAAATACTCCCTGAAATCAGAGTCTGGTGGTATTTGGGACTGGTATATTAAAAAATCAAGAGTATGTACCCCAAACGAATATGAGAACTGTGTACTTGAATATTTGCTTTGAGCAAGGGCGATATTGGCACTAATTTCAAGGTCTCTGTTAGTGGATTGGGGAATAGATATGATTTTGAAAGGGATGATTTTAAGAGTAGATTAATCTGAGGGCACAAGGATTTGCAGTCCTTAAACTGTTGCAAAACATGTTTGGCTATCAGCTGGGGATGGACTGTTGGTTAGAATAGATGTCTTGACATGAGGGGGGGATGTTGTCCACATTAACAATCTTTGGGGAAGTAGGGGGAGGGCGTTGTGAGAGGCAGTTTAGATCCTTTGGGTGTCCTTCTGAAGTGAGAAGTGCGGCTTCCTTCCCTGCACCCTGGGAGACCAGTAGTGAGAGCGGTCCAGTGCGGTCTGGAATAGTTAGGGGCCTGGTGATTATAGGGGTGGGAAATTAGGTGGATAAATTGGTAAATTTTAGGAGTGTCTCTCTATTCGTACAAGTGTTGTAAAAGAAGTATACCGTGGAGGGTGCAGTCCACAGAGAAACAGCTGGAACCGGGGAAGCTGATGGCTAGGAGGGTCTCCCCTCACCCCCTCTCCCATCGTGACGCTTTCCCGCACTGCGCAGGCGCCGTCCCCCCCCCCAACCGGCCGCAGCCTCCAGTCGCCGCTGCCGCCGCAGCCCCCGCCCCTGCCCCTCCCCCTCCCCAATCCCGGGACCCTTGATCTCCCACCCCCTTCCCTAAGTCCTCCTCCCCTTCTCCATGTCGGCTCGGAACAGATTCGCCTCCATGTGTCTCTGCGTGGTACGTGCCGCGGTACGGGCTCCGGCCCCGCTCCCCTCTTCCCGGACCCCCAAATCTCAGGGTGTAAGCTTCAAGGGCTGTCGCTCTTCCTTCTGCTTGGCGCGGGGTCTCGGGGTTGCAATGTTTTGCGGACAGACGCAGCGGGTCGCCCCTCATCATCATCAACTTTCACTCACACCCCTCTGTCTCTTGGGGGTGCAAGCCTCGATTCCAGGTCATTCTGTGCAAATGAGGCTCCGGGAATGAGGGGGCCAAGAGGGAAGGATCAACAGTGTCTCCCAGGCCCTTGCTTGTTTTATGCCCTAATATATTGGGGTTCAGACTTGGTCCCAATAGCATCTGTGCTGTCGTGGTCCCGGCCCTGAGTTCCAGTTGGGTAAAAGAGGGCATCTTCCTTTCCTAACTATCCTGGTTTAGTTGTCCTGTAATCTGGGACTGAGGTGGTGACCCTGGCCCCCCTACCTCCCAGTTTGCAGCTTCAGAATCACTGTCTCCGACCCTTACCCCTCCAGACGTTTTTCCTTTTTTTTTTTTTATTTTACCCCTGACTACATGTACTTCGAAATTTCCAGGGACTGAACATAGGCCCTAACCTCCTTCAGCCACATTCTGGGAACTTTGGTATCCTTTCCTTGTTCCCCATCACCCTCACATTGTCTCCCAATCCAGAGGGGCCTTTTCCTCAGTCCAGAGACACACGCCCCCATGGGGGAGGGGCAGGGAAAGGTGCCTGCTGTCTCACTGTGATGAAGATTTATCTTCGTTTGTTCTCTAGAATAAACAATGAAATGTCCTTTTCCATGCTTCCATTTTCTTTATGTGCACCCTGACATTTGTTTCTTCATCAGATTCAGAAACTCTTTTTGAGGTGGAGTGAAAATGGAGGGGCACTGGGCTCAAATCCTCCCCCAGACTCCAAAACTCTCGGCCCCGCCTCACTTACCACGCAGGGAACTGGGGCTTGCAAAGTTAGAGAGGAGAGCTGCTTGCTGTCCTTCTCCCTGGACACCCCAGTTCTGCGGCACTGTCCCTCGGCTCTTGCACTGTCCAGGCTGAAGACCACCTTTTCAGGATGTGGAATGAACAGTGCTCTTCCAGTTCATTTAATTCTGTTATCCAAGATGGCCCCAGCCTTTGAGCAGGGGCTTTGTAGTTTATATTCCCCCTACTTTTCCTTCTCTACTTTTTGTGCCTGTGGTATTGAAACCTGGACCTCAGGGTTCCCTCTTCAAGTCGGTGAGCCAGCAAATAAATAGAGTGAATCTTGATGAGCCCCTGTTTTCCTTCTTTAAGGCTCTTCAACTATATCCAGGTGTTTCTTGATCTTAGGTGTCTCTGTCTTGGGTTTGAGAGTCTTCATGTGGCCAGTACCATTTCTCTCCTCCTGTTCTCTTACTGTACCCTTAGCTACAGCCAAAGTTGGGTTACATCCTCAGCCTTGGTTTATCATACTCCCAATTTTCAGAATCATACTCTAGTATCAGGCATTGACCTTGATAAGCTCCCTCCAGTTGGATCTTGCAACTGTTGCCGTCCAAATGTTGCTGTACTCTCAGTTTCTCAGACATGTTTTTTGAGAGGGAAATTCTGCCTTCTCTCCATGTGTACTGGGGAGTGTATTCTGTCTTCTCCAGTTCCTGAGGGAGCCCTGCATATAGTACCCTCCTCCTCCTTCCCCGAGCTGGAGTTTGGGAGAGTCTGCTTCTGTGGGGGCCCGTTCCTGGGGAGGGGAGCAGTGGGAGGGCAGAGGCCGATGTGGGAAGACCCAGGCAGAGTTGCTGCCCTTCACTGCTGTCCCCAGCTGCCCTCTTCCTCATTCTCCAGCCCCCAGATTATCTCACTTACCTATTTCCCTATTAATTTAGAGGCCATTGAGATGGCAGGTCTTTACTTGGGAGTCGGGGTCATGTTGGGTCTTTCACTTCAAATGGCCTGAATGAGACCAGGAAATGACTGAGTCTCAGCACTCTGGCCCCTTCCGCAGTCCTTGAACCTGGGACCCAGCCCCTGTTCCTGCCCCCCTCCGGAGCCCTGCTGCCTCCTCCCACTTCTTCCCACATCCCTTTCCAGTATATTGGGTTAGCTGACAGGGCTGGACTGTAGAGTGGGGCTAGACTCTGGGGCTCCTTTGCTGACTCCTTGGGAACTCAGGAAGAGCTGGTGGGGTTTAGGTTTGTCCTGTCTGAGGAGCTGATAAGTACTTGCTAGTTGAAGGGCCTGACTGTGGTCCCTGCCTCCAGCATTCAAAGTGCTGGAGAGCCAGCTCAGGAGGTGGAGGCTGTTGTGGGGAGACTGAGGCAATGAGGGTTAGGGGAATGGAAGGCAGAGCGCGAGCAGTGACTGGATATGGAGGAGGGAGGTTCAAGTGTGGATGTGGGATTAAGGTAATGAGGGAATGCGGAGATGATGGAAGCAAACAAGTTGGGGATGGGTACAGAGGAGGGGGTTCAAGTGTCAGGCTGGGGCTGTGAGAGAATGGAGGGTTTCAAGATGAAGGCATGGGGAAAAGGGTGAGGCAACTGCCGTCAGAGGAGGGGTGTGTGGGGAGAAGGTCCCTGTCCTAGGATGTGAGAGGAGGAGTAGGCGGTGCAGCTGGGATTTGGGAAGAGACAGAGGTGCCGGGGGTCTTGGAGGGAGAGGGGTTGTGGGGAAGGTGGAGAGAGGGGAACCAATGGGCTGAAGGAGAGGGAGGGGAGGAACCGGTCAGGCCCCAGGGCCTTGCGCACTGCACTGGCTGGAGGAAGAGGAGGCCGCGGCCCACCGGCAGCCTGGAGCCCGAGGCACTGGGCTAGCCCCAGTGACGCCTCCGTTCCCATCCCCAGAAATACCGCTACCAAGATGAAGACACGCCCCCTCTGGAGCACAGCCCGGCCCACCTCCCCAACCAGGTAAACGCCCCCGAACTGGTGCACGTGGCAGAGAGGAACTTGTCCCGCCTCGAGGCTGTCCGCGGGGTCGTGGGCCACGCCCACCTCTCGCCCCTCAAGGTAGGCGACTCAGGCGGGGCCCTCCCGAGTGTGGCCCTCAGAGCCTCGGAGCAACAACCACCCCCAAGGGCCGGTAGGGTGCGAGCCATAGGTGGGGGAAGGCTGGGAGTCGGGTGCTTGGGGCTTGGGCTCCTGGGGCCTGGGGGAGAGGGCGTTTGGAGGGCTGGAAACACCTTGTTGTCCCACTCCCACTTGCCTGGCCCCTGTTTCTCCTCTTAAAGCTGGGATTTGTGTGTGTGTGTGTGTGTGTGTGTGTACACCCACGCGTGTACATGAGCGATCCCGACCCTGTGTTGAGATGTGCTCATTCCCCCGAGAAACTCCCCGCGCCTGGGTCCTCTTCATTCCTTTAGTTCCGCCCCCAACCCCACTTTTTCGTTTTCTGTGTCCAGAGCTCTGTTCTGAACTCCTGCTGCCCTCATTTGTTCTTGTCCCTTCTCTGTCTCTTACCCCCACTTGGAGCCTCTGGGCCAGGCTCTCCCTGTCCCTGAGGTTCCAGCCCTTTCCATCTGTCTAGCCAGAGACTTCCAGTCATGGGCCTTTCTGCCTCCCTCCCCAGCCCCAGCCTTTGCTCCCCTTTTGTGCTCCCTCCCCTCCTTGCTGCCTTTCCCTCCCTGCTGGCTGGCTGGCTGGCTGGCTGGTTCTTGATGCTGTCTCTCTCTTCCTCCCACGCACTCTCCTTCTCCCTCTCCCTGATCCCCAGCACAGGCCCTCTGTGGGCTGATCAGTCCTTTTCCTTGGGCAGCCAGCTCTCCTCTTCCAGTTTCCTCCTTCCCTGTTCATCACTTCTCTCCTTTCTTCCCAAACCTTCTCTCTCTCATTCTCTCAGGCTCTCACCTGCACTTGTAACTTCTTCCTGTCCCTCCTCTGTTCCCCCATTATTATTCACACCACTCCTTTCCCCTTCTTCTCCTTCTCTGTGCTCACAGTATGCTTTCCCTTCTCCAGTCCTGGGAAGGCCTTGTTTCTGAGACCTTCCATGCTCCAGGCCACTTTCCATCTTCTTCCCCGGTCAGTCTTCTCTTCTTGGGGCACATGGGGAGGAATGGAGATACCAGGCAAGCTGTGAGATTGAGGGGAACCCTGTGGGGTCAGGGGTGGTATTCCAGAATCCTGTGGAACGCCCTGGGAATGAGGAGGGGTTTCTGAACCTAGGAGCAGGGAGGCAGGGAGTAGCAGAAGCACGATCGGGCAGGAGGGGGATGGAGTGGAACAGAAAGACGTTCTCTGGCAGGTAGCAAAACAGAGAGCCAGCAAATAGGTCCTGAGCCCTGGGACAGGGGACTGATGGGGATGATACTGAGTTCAGGGCAGCAGGCTGAGCTGAGAGGAAGGAGAGTCAGGCCCTGGAGATGAGGAGATGGTGCAGTGTATTCCTGGGAAGGGGTGAAGGAAGGAAGATGAGAGGTGCTTTTGGCTAGATGGGGCCATTAAGTCCTGGGGAGGAGGATGATGAGAGAGGGGAGGCTTGAGAGGTGGTAGTGAGGACAGTGGTAGGGAGTGTTGTAATCAAGGCTCAGGAAGCAGAGGTAAGTAGGAGAGAATGCTGGAGATCGGAAGCAAGGGTGGGGGTCTCAGGACAAGGTCTGAGCTGCAGGATAGGAGAAGCCTCAGTTTTTAGAGGAGATGGGAATGGGTTAAGAATGAAAGACTGTAATTTGGGGATAGACTCTTGAGGATTTGAAGATGGGGTAAGGGAGAGTGGTGCTAATATTTCTGGGGAATCAGAAATTAGGATGGAGGATAAGGGCAGGAGACTGGTGAGGGAGGGGGCTGGAGGGTCAGTTGAGGACAGGGAAGCGGGTGGAACCTGGAGGCTGGGGCTGGAAGATGTGGGGCAGATATAGATGGAGGATGTGGGGTGGGTAGACAGAGGGATGGACAGCAGATAAAGATAATTGTGGTTGAAGGATGGGACCCGGGGAAGGAGGTTCTAGAATAGGGATGGGGATAGGGATTGAGGAGAGGCTATGGGATGGAGGAGGGACATGTGGATGAGATTTTGGCAGTCAGTGGCTCTTGGTTGGACAACAGCATTTGCTGAGATTGGGAGGGTTGGAGGATGGTGTTAATAGGTTTATGGGTATGAAATCTATTATAGAACTTGAAAATGGTTATGTGTGGTATTCAGAAATAGCAGTAGGAGAGAGGAGGGACCCCTTTGGAGGAGGAGATGAGAAGTCTGGGGAATCTGTAAAGAGTGTCTCGCTCACGGTAGGCTCCAAATACTTGTTTAAGGAGGAGATAGGTTGGGAACTCTGTTAGGAGGCTTTTGGCCGCCTCCCCCGTTGCCATAGAGACGTGACTTCGGTTGCCCTGGCAATTGGGGAAGCCCCTAGGACTGGCCTAAAGCAGAACACGCCCCGGAGCCTAGAGACCCTGCCCCCTCCAGGCGACTGACGTCAGGGACCTGGGCACGCCTTACTTTAACCCTTTCCTGAATGAAGTGGAGTGAGGGGGAGAAGATGAGAAGATAGGACCCGGATGTCTTTCACCACTCCCCCTTCCTGACGTCCTTTGCACTGCATAGGGTGAGGGGCGTAGGAGAGGGAGGAAGGGAGGTTATTAAAGGATGCGCTGCGCGCACACCTCTCCAGCCGGGATTTCTCTCCGCCTGGCTAACGGGGGGGCGGGTCCTAGCGCAGGATAGGCGGGGTTAGCGGATCCCCTCTACGTTCGGTAGTGTGTTTGCCCCCAGGCCACGCCCAATATCCTCCCTCCCGTTGTCCTGACGACGGGGCCTCTAGGAGGTGGGTCTCCCCAGGTCTTGGCTGGGTTTAGATGCCGTTGCCAGGCAACAGGGTCCCTAGGGGAAGGGGTGAATTGAATGGCGGGTGGGTGAGAGGACTGAGGGGCCCAGGATGTAGGACAAATGTTTGTGAAGGTGAGGGGCAAATTTGAGGGAAGGTTATGAAGGCATCTGGGTGTATGTGGGTGGCTAGGGGCAGGGATGGGGGCAGGGCCCGGTGGACCCAAGCATTAGGGTGTCTGTGTGTAGCACGTAAGGCATGTCACACCCTGTGGTGTTACATCCGGTGAGAAGTTCCCCTCACGGCTCCGCTCCCCACCTCCCCCCCCCACCATCTGCTGTTCCCTTGCCTGGTTGTCGCTCCCTTCCTGCTTCTCAAGGCGCCTCCTAACACATGTGGGGAGCCTGAGCTGGGCAGTTAGGTCCATGCACGTGTGCATGTGTGTGTATGAAATGTGGATTGAGGCTGGGTCCCTGAGGGGCTCTGAGAGCAGCCTTAGTTAAGGGGCTGAAAGGGTAGCCAGGCTGGTGGGATGCTTGGTTATCAGCTTCTTTTTGAGCCAAGGCGCCGGCAGCTTTTCATCTCCCCTTTCCCCCTCACAGGCCAATTCTCCCCCTGTGATTGTCAACACAGACACCCTAGAAGCCCCGGGATATGTGAGTTGTTTAGATTTTGGGACCATTACCGAAGGAAGGAGGGAGAGAGGGAGAGAGGGAGAGAGGGAGGGCCCGGGTCTCAGCTGAAGGGTAGGGGCAGGTTCTCAGGTAGGAGTGTCTATCTCACTGTTTTTGTGTTTCTGGCCCGTGCTGGAGTTGCAGGTGAACGGGACGGAGGGGGAAATGGAATACGAGGAGATCACATTGGAAAGGGTGAGCCGGCTCCTTCTTCATCTGAGCCCTCCTAGCTCCCCATATGTGCTTCCCTCTGTGCTCATGTTTTCTAAGAGGTCGGCATCTTAACCCTGTCCCTTCTTGCTCTGATCACAGCTCCCCAACCCATTCCCCTCCCCACTCTCCTTGCCAAGAGTGGGCTGTGAGAGGAGCTGACGTTCCTCCCCCCCCCTTCTGCCCAGGGTAACTCAGGTCTGGGCTTCAGCATCGCAGGTGGCACTGATAACCCACACATCGGTGACGACCCATCTATTTTCATCACCAAGATTATTCCTGGTGGAGCTGCGGCCCAGGATGGCCGCCTCAGGTGGGGAGAAGAGAGGGGTTAGGATGCTGGTTCCCTTAAAAGGGGGGGGCCAAGGCAGCAGGGAGCTCCTGGCTCAGGCCCACCTTACTGCCCCCCAGGGTCAACGATAGCATCTTGTTTGTAAATGAAGTGGACGTGCGGGAGGTGACCCATTCAGCTGCAGTGGAGGCCCTCAAAGAGGCAGGCTCCATCGTCAGACTCTACGTCATGCGCCGGAAGCCCCCGGCTGAGAAGCTTATGGAGATCAAGCTCATCAAGGGGCCTAAAGGTAGTAACTCATTATGCCCACTCCTGTCCCAACTGCCCCTCGCCCCAAGGACTGCTTCCCAGACATCTGGGTGCCTGCCTCTGTCCTCCCCTCCATCCAGGTCTTGGCTTCAGCATTGCAGGGGGTGTGGGGAACCAGCACATCCCTGGAGATAATAGCATCTATGTAACAAAGATCATCGAAGGGGGTGCCGCCCACAAGGATGGGAGGTTGCAGATTGGAGACAAGATCTTGGCGGTGAGGATTCCCCCATCACTTTTCGAGCTCACCCTTGGGTCTTGCCCAGGCTTCCTTATCACGTCACGCCCAGTGCATCTGCCTTGGGACTGTTTCTGGCTCTGTCTGAGCTCTGCTTCCCTTGGCCCCAGGTCAACAGTGTGGGGCTGGAGGACGTCATGCATGAGGATGCCGTGGCAGCCCTGAAGAACACGTACGATGTTGTCTACCTAAAGGTGGCCAAGCCCAGCAATGCCTACCTGAGTGACAGCTATGCTCCCCCAGACATCACAACCTGTGAGAGCCCTCCAAACCCCAGAGCTCCCCATGACCCATCCTGGTTTCCCCCATGACATCCCCAGTGACTGTCCCTCTTCGGATATTCCCCATGAAATAGCTACAATCTATGTGTCTCCTGGGGTTGGAGACGAGATGAAAAACCATAGAAGAGTGAGAAAAGACCAACAGTCTCTCCCCGGGAAGGCACCAGGCCCAGATCTGGTCTGGTAGCTAATTTTATAAAATCTTCAAAGAATAGATAATTCCTAAACTCTTACTGAGTATAGGAAAAGATCAAAAGCTTCATATTTCCTTTTATAATGGAAGGTTAAAGGTCACAATGATTATGTAAAAGAAGCAAAGTATAGGCCAATTTTGCTTCTGAATAGAAATGCAAACATTTATAACACAGGTAGCAAACCAAACACAGCAGCATGTTAAGGGAATAACACTGTCACAAAGTGGGGTGTGTTTCATAAAAGTGAAGCTGTTTTCATATTGGGAAACCTCTTAAGATGAATAACTGTATTCCCAAATTAAGAGAAAAAATTTTAAGATCCTTTCAGATAGGTGTGGGAAAGGCATTTGGGGAAATTCAACATCTGTTTCCAGAGGAAACTTAGTAAACTAGAACAGAGGAATTTTCCTTAACATGGTGAAGAATAGTTGCCAGAAACCAACAAGGAACATTTCCTAATGATAAAATCCTAGCAGTACATCCATGAACTTAGGACCTAGGCAAGGATCGCATTCATCGGTGATGTGATTCTGCATTGCAGTAGAGTGGGGGTACTGCTCATTGTTGGTACTGTTCTCATTTTTGGACTCAATAATTCTTTTTGTGGGGGATGGTTCTGTGTATAGGGTTCTGTGTATTGTAGATTGTTTACCAGCATCCCTGGCCTCTATATATCAGATGACAGTGGTACCCCTCCCCACCAGAATGTCTTCATAGACAAACCAAAAATGTCTTTGTAAACACTGCCAAAGGGCCCCTGGGAGACAAGATGACCCTGCTTGAGAAGCACTGCTTTAGATTTCAGGCAAAATAATCAATAGCTGTTACATTTGAAAAGGGAGAAATAAATGTATCCTTACTTGATATTCTTATAGATTATACTGTTTTCCATCTAGACTAAAATCTCAGTGAAGTAACTGCAAAACTTAAAAAAAATATGGACAGTGAAGAAGGTGGCCATATGTAAGATAAATAAGAATTAGTAACTTCTCAGAAATAAGAAATGTAATGCGTAAAAAGAATCCTTCTCCTGTTGAAGAAAAGTTTGTAAAATTCTTAAACTATAAACTTGGCAAGATGTGTAAGGTTTATATGATGGTAATGATAACACTTTATTGAAGGACAAAAAAAAAATGAGGAAATGGAGAGTCACACCATGCTTCTAGATGGAAAAACTTAATATGCTAAAAGATCTCAACCCTCTCCAAATTAATCTGTACATTATATGCACTCCTAATCAGAATTCTAATGTTTATTTTTTCCTCTGGGAGCTTGGCAGGTTGCTTCTAAAGTTCAATTGGAAAAATAATATTTGGGGAAACAGCTAAGAAATTTTTGGAAAAGAATAAAGAGGCCTGACTGCCCCTATGAAATATGAAATCATACCGTGCAACCATATTAAAACCACGTGGCACCATTTCTAAACACTTAACCTACCAAAAGGGACTTTGGCTCCTTAGAGAAAGGGCCAGTTCCAGATCTTTGCAAGAAATGGTGTGGGGGGGCGTCACAGGGAAGACAGTGTAGCACAGAGAACACAAATAGTGACTCTGTGGCATCTACTACACTGATGGACAGTGACTGCAGTGGGGCCTGGGGGGGAAAAAAAGAAATGTGCTTGTAGCATCTTTCATACTAGGAAGTAAGGAAGAGAGCTGAGACTACAGGACGGGGTCCTCCTGGCCATTCAAGCGAATCTCATTAAATATGTTAAAATCTATGAGGTCATAACAATACTGAAGAATAACTGGGTACTTTTGGAGGGTGCTAGGGAACCCATTCATCCTGAAAACTGGCAAATAAAGGGAAAAAAGTCAAGCATTTATTCTTTTCCCTGTATAGACTGCACCTTAGAGTAATCAAATGGCTGATGTGGGAAAGTTCTTTTTCATAGAACTCCTACTAATAAGTGCTCCTTCCCCCAAAGGTAAAATAGCCCTATTTTTCAGTTCCCAGTGGGACTATCAACAGAACATCAGAACAGGCAGCGATTGTCAGTGACGGCTAAAATTCTTCGGTGAAAAGTTGATGGGGAGCTTTATAAAGGATGGCTCAGGCCAGCAACACCGGAACCTACGATTACTCTTACCTAAGACAGTAATAGTCTTGTGTCCCGTTGTGATGCAGTAGAAAGTGCACAGTTGCACCTCTGAGGTATTCGTGCCAAAAAATTGAACTTGAATGTGACTACGTCTCTAGAACAACTTACCAGTTTACAGGCGATACGGGGCAGAGGCACTGTTAACACCACAGAGGTGCAGGCAGTGGTTTCCCTATTAGAATGTGGGACATTCTATGAGATGAATGACTTGTTTTTTTCAACAAGTGAATGGCCAAGAGGAAAAAGAGGAATTTTATAATAAGAGATTGGAGAGAGAGCAATCAACAGAAACCCCCCAAATTCTGGTATTAACATTCTCCTTGACTTCAATACCAGGACTTGTAACCTTTAGATCGATTATCCTCTAAGAGAACTAGCGCCTGATACCACCTATGAATTCCTGCCACCCCCATCCCCCATTGCCGTGATCCCATATACTCTTCACGCTAGCATAACTTGCCTTTCATCTGCGTCTGGCCCTCTTGGTGCCCTTGGGAGAAGGTGGGGGTGGGGGCGGGGCTGTCGCCCTCCAGGCATTTCCATCTCATCCTTTCTCCCATGTCTTGCCTCAGCTTATTCCCAGCACCTGGACAATGAGATCAGTCACAGCAGCTACCTGGGCACCGACTACCCCACAGCCATGACCCCCACTTCCCCTCGGCGCTACTCCCCAGTGGCCAAGGACCTGCTAGGGGAGGAGGACATTCCCCGAGAACCGAGGCGGATTGTGATCCACCGGGGCTCCACGGGCCTGGGCTTTAACATTGTGGGCGGCGAGGACGGTGAAGGCATCTTCATCTCCTTTATCCTGGCCGGGGGCCCTGCAGACCTCAGCGGGGAGCTGCGGAAGGGCGACCAGATCCTCTCGGTGAGGGGAGGCCAGCCGTTCCCCTGGGCAGGGGCTTGGGTAGGCTGGAGCCTGGTTCCCTTCTCCAGACTCAGCCTCTCCTCCCTCTAGGTCAATGGTGTTGACCTCCGCAATGCCAGCCACGAGCAGGCTGCCATTGCCCTGAAGAATGCAGGCCAGACAGTCACGATCATCGCTCAGTATAAACCAGAAGGTACCAGGCCTCAAGTTCCCCATTCTGTTGGATGAGATGGTCCTCGGGACTCTGGCTCCTCAGCTTGTGGCGTCACTGGGGGCAAGGTGGGGTAGCAGCAGGAGGGGCCGAGCTCAGGGACCTTGTCCTTCTTCAGAGTACAGCCGATTCGAGGCCAAGATCCACGACCTTCGGGAACAGCTCATGAACAGCAGCCTCGGCTCAGGGACTGCCTCCCTGCGGAGCAACCCCAAAAGGGGTTTCTATATCAGGTCAGTGCTTCTTGCTGGGCTCATTTTCATTCTGTGCCCGCTTACTCCCCAGCTGTCAATTCCCCTAAACCCTGCCCGGTTCCCACTTCCCCCAGGCCTGACACTCAGCTGGGGTTCATGGGCTTGGGTGCACAGGTTAGCATTTTGAAATACTCTGTATCAGTTGGAAATCAGTGTCTGCCTCACATATCCCTGCAGCCTTCCAGCGCCTCGTCATCCTGGCATTTCCCCTAGGATCCCAGGGTGCCCCACCCCCCAATTTGGTAACTCAAAGGTTAATGCCCAGCAGAGCAGGGGACCTTTAGGCTATTTGGAATATTGCCCCGGCATGTACATCCGATGGGGAAGCCCAAGGAAGCCAAGGGAGGTGGACCACAGCTCCCTGGCTCCCAGATGTAGACACTGCATCTCTGCCCCTGCCTCCCCGCTGCGTCTCTTGTCCTGTCCTCTCTGCTTTGCAGGTGTCTCAGAGCTGTCTGCTCTGGCCTGACTTTTCTCAGGAGGTCCTGACCTGCAGTTCTGGCCACCTTTCTGGACATGTCCACTGAGATGTCTCACAGGCACTGCACACTCAACACATCCCAGTCTGAGCTCATCTTTCTCTCCCATGTGCTCAGTTTCTCTGTCTTGCCAAATCAGTGTTCTCTCTCTCTGCATCACCAGTTGCCTTGAACTTGGCTCAAGTTGGAGCCTCCCTCAGCCCTTCCCTCCCTGTTGGGGTCCATTTTGCCCCCAGGGTCAGTCAGTTCTGACTCCTGAGGTTGCTGGATGATCCTGGAGTCTCTTCCCTTCTTTCTAGTCCCATGGCTCTGCTGTGCATCTTTGCTGTTCCTTGTCCTGACCCCAGGAGTTGTGACTTACTGACAGGAGTTTGGTATTAATAAGGGTAGCCTGGATTGCAAAGAATGATCTTTTTTTTTCTTATGGGTTTGAGCAGATTCCAGCTTACCCCTGTGACTGCAACATGCATGTGTGTTGCGGGCTGTTCTTAGGAGGGTGTTGTTCTAGATCGTCCTCTAGAAATGACACCAAATCCATAGCCTTTCTGATCCCTGACACAGCATGGACTCAATGATGGTTAATAGTTGTGGTGATTATGAGTTAGAGTTGAGCTTTTGGTCTCCACACAGTTTTGGGGGTTCCTCAAAATCCATGGCACCTGGGGGAGAGCCACCAGCACTGTGCTTTGGGTAGACCATTGGCCCAGAACCTCCAGGCCAGGCTCAGGGTGGCCAAAGTCCTCAGCCAGGCCCTGATCGATGGCTGCCTGCTCTCCAGGGCCCTGTTTGATTATGACAAGACCAAGGACTGCGGCTTCCTGAGCCAGGCCTTGAGCTTCCGCTTTGGGGATGTGCTGCATGTAATCGATGCCAGCGATGAAGAGTGGTGGCAGGCACGGCGGGTCCACTCTGACAGCGAGACCGATGACATCGGCTTCATCCCCAGCAAGCGGCGGTGAGGCTCCCAGGGCCTGCAGCCTTCCTGCTCTAGGCCTCAAAGTTCCAAAGGTCCCCAGGGTGGGCAGCCAACAGGACATGCGTCTGCCCTTGTCTTCTGTGGGATCTCTCTGCTGGGCCATCCTGGGCACCAAGACTCCCATGAGCCTTTGGGACAGACATCTCATTTATGAGCACAAGGACTCAAGGGCTGCTAGGAGATGGGGTTACCTGCAGGCCTTGGGAGTGGGGGCTCTCGGCCCGTCACTGGGAATTTCCCTACCCTCCCATCCATTCATGTCTCCCACAGGGTTGAGCGACGGGAGTGGTCAAGGTTAAAGGCCAAGGTAGGTAGAGGAGGTGGTGAGCTTGGGTGGAAGAGTGGGGGCCTCATGGGCTGAACTAACCAACGACATGGCCTGTGCTTCTTTCTAGGACTGGGGCTCCAGCTCTGGATCACAGGGTAGGTGGGGTCGGTTTGGGAAATGTGGGGTGAGAGGAGCCCTGAGTGTCTCTTCAGAGCCTCAGAAAGGCAGCACAGGCCCTGCGTCCCCTGCTTCAGAGTCCCTCACACACTTCCTGTCTCCCACTAGGTCGAGAAGACTCTGTTCTGAGCTACGAGACAGTGACGCAGATGGAAGGTGAGCCTGGCCCCTGGCTTGGCCCCCGCCCCTCCTGCTCCCCAGCTCTGTTCTCCACCTGAGCCGGCTCTCTCTCCTCAGTGCACTATGCTCGCCCCATCATCATCCTTGGGCCCACCAAGGACCGTGCCAATGATGATCTTCTCTCCGAGTTCCCCGACAAATTTGGATCCTGTGTTCCCCGTGAGTGCTGGGGTTTTGGATGGAGGTGGGAGATAGGTCGGGGCCCCTGGGGGTCAGGCCAGTGCTGCCTGGGCATTGGGGTGCAGGGGATACAAGGATGCTCTGAGAAGGGGTGCTTCCCAGCCACCTTCGTGTTCCACAGTAGCCACTCCAGGCCAGAAACATAGAGGACCCAGGGGAGCTGGGAGAGGTAGCCCTGTCCCTCCTCAGCCTTGGCTCCCCCAGCAGCCCCTGTCACTGAAGGACCTGAGGGGCACTGTTGGGGGTTGACACAGGCAGGTTATAAGCTGGAGGGATGGTGGTTAGATCTCTGGGGGGTGGGGTGACTTCCTGGCAGATACAACACGGCCCAAACGGGAGTACGAGATAGATGGCCGGGATTACCATTTTGTGTCGTCCCGGGAGAAAATGGAGAAGGATATTCAGGCGCACAAGTTCATTGAGGCCGGCCAGTACAACAGCCATCTGTATGGGACCAGCGTCCAGTCCGTGCGGGAGGTGGCGGAGCAGGTAGGACCCGGCGGCCCCCCGGCCCTCTTCCTCCTCTCCCCACCGCCATGGCCTTCCCCCAGCTCTCTCTAACTCTCTTTCTCTCTGTCTCTTTCCCTGCTGGGTCTTGCCTCCCTCCTCCACCTCCTTCTCCTCCTCTTGGGCGACTCTGCCTGACCGCCTGCTCTCCTGTGCCTGCCCCCCCTTCCTCCTT
Organism: Phataginus tricuspis; assembly: GCA_029783875.1. Lineage (NCBI taxonomy): Eukaryota > Metazoa > Chordata > Mammalia > Pholidota > Manidae > Phataginus > Phataginus tricuspis. The sequence goes on along the minus strand of JAQQAC010004778.1, from coordinate 9,745,053 downwards.
CCCCCTCTTGCTTCCTGACCCCAAACTCCACACCACCATCTGTCTCCTCTCCTCCCTGTCCCTCCTCCTTGCCCCATTTTTCCTCTCTTCCCTTGGCCTTGCCCTTGGTGGCCTTGCCTCCCTCCACTCGGTCCCTCCCTTTGCCCGGCTCCCCTTTGTCTGCCCCCTCTCCCCCCACCCATTCCTGGGGTCTCCACTCCCCTCTCCTGCTCCTCTGCTACCTTCTTTCCCCTGCTGCCCCATCCTGCCCTCTCTCTCCACGGTTCCTTTCTCCATCTGCCTCTCCTCCCACCCATCTGTCTCTCCTGTTCCTTCCATCTGTCTGTCCTCTGTCTGTCCTCCCCTCCCTCCTCCCTCTATCCTATTTCCTTTCTCCTTTTCCTTTGCTTTCTCGCCCCATCTCCATTCCCACCTCCGCCTTGCACACCACCGCTCGTCTTGCCTTGCTCTGCCCTTTTGGGGTTTTGGGTCCTCACCCTTCCCTCCCTTCCCTCCAATCCACTCCTCCATGCTGGCCTCTTCCCTTGCTCTTCGCCTGCCCTTTCTTTTTTCTCTCTGTCTTTCACTCTGTCTGTCCACACCCCCTTCCTTGCCTTGATGCTCCCTGTCCACATGTCTTTTGATGTTCGTTACTTCCCTTTTGGCCAATCTCCATTCCCCACCTTTCCATGTACTGCGTCCTGTCCTGGCACCTCTGTCTGTCCTTTCCTGCCACCTGCTCCTCCCCCTCCACCCACCCTGCCCGCCCCCAGGGGAAGCACTGCATCCTCGATGTCTCAGCCAATGCCGTGCGGCGGCTGCAGGCGGCCCACCTGCACCCTATCGCCATCTTCATCCGCCCCCGCTCCCTGGAGAATGTGCTGTGAGTATGGTCCCAGGGGGCCTCCCCTCCGCTCCCCACTCCTGCGGCCTTGGGCCTTGGAAGGCATTTCCCCCTGGAACCTGGACAGTGGCTCCAGTAGCCCTTGCGGGGGATCTGCACAAAGAGCTAGAACCTGGAGGATGCAGGGAATCCCTGTCCTTTCCCTTCTTGGGCTAGGCAGGACTACAATTCCCAGCAGCCCCCAGGGGGGTACTCAACACCTGTGGGGCGAGCCAGGGCCTCCAGGGTTGTTGGGAGTTGGAGTCTTAATCCCTTCACTGGGGCTGAAGGCTGGAAGGCTGAGGCTCTGGTGGGGTCTCTGGAGTTGCCACACCCAACTGGGGTGGGTTGAGGGTCAGTGGGGGTCATCTGTGGCCCTGGAGGACATTGGGAATTGTATTTTTTGCTACATACTCCAAATAGGAAAATACTGGTTGCAACTTACTCTCCGTGGTTGAAAGGGGTAAAAGGCAGGGTGGCCCACCCTCAGGTCTGCGCCTCTCACTCTCCACAGAGAAATCAATAAGCGGATCACAGAGGAGCAAGCCCGCAAAGCCTTCGACAGAGCCACCAAACTGGAGCAGGAATTCACAGAGTGCTTCTCAGGTGAGGCTGCAGTGAGCCTGTGGCCCCCACACGAGGCACCTTTGCTTAGATGATAAAAAAGGTGCTCCTACTGGGTGTGGATGGTTTAGAAAGAGATGCCAGCTTTGGATGGGTGCAATACTATGGCTCACGGCTTGGAGAATTAGAAAAAGGTGCCCCTTCTTCTGGGCTGGTGCCACCCCCTTGGCTGGGAGTCCAGCTTCACTATGGCCTCACTCTGTGCTCCACTCCACTCCAGCCATCGTGGAGGGTGACAGCTTTGAGGAGATCTACCACAAGGTGAAGCGTGTCATCGAGGACCTCTCTGGCCCCTACATCTGGGTCCCAGCCCGAGAGAGACTCTGATTCTTGCCCTGGCTTGGCCTGGACTCGCCCTGCCTCCATCACCCGGGCCCTTGGTCTGGACTGAATTGCCCAAGCCCTTCACACCCGCCTGGCCTCCCTCCCACCCCTTCTTATTTATTTCCTTTCTAACTGGATCCAGCCCATTGGAGGGGGGACACTCCTCTGCATGTATCCCCACACCCCAGAACTGGGCTCCTGAACCCCAGGAACCTGGGGTTTGGTGGGGGAGCTGGGCTCCTGGTCCCAAGCCCTTGCTCCTTAGAACCCTAGCCCTGCCCGCCCCCAACGCACAGACAAACCCACCGGGGGCCACCTGCCCTCCCCCTTCTTCTCCCACACACATTCCAGAAGTCAGGGCCCCCTCAAGGGACAGCCCACTGCAGGGATGCAGGGCCATAGGCCTCCGCTCTCCCCTGATGCAGGGCCTGGGGTCACCCCTGCCCCTGTCATAACTTCCCATGTCCCTTGATTTCTCATTTATTTTTTTCATTTTTTTTCTTCTCAAAGGTGGTTTTTTGGGGGGATAAGTGGGGGGACTCCATTGTGAGCCCCCTGCCTTCCACATGCCCCCACCTTTTTTCTTTGCTGGTTTGCATGAGTGGAAGGTCTAACTGTGGCTTTTTTTTTCTGGGATTTTTTTTTTTTTTTTGGGAAAGGGGAGGGACGGGTCTAGGGAGGGGGGTGGGAATGTGGGAGGGGGGTGGGGGGGCAGGGGTTGGGGGTCGGGTGTCTGGGAGCCAGGGGAAGACTGGAAATGCTGCCGCCTTCTGCAATTTATTTATTTTTTCTTTTGAGAGAGTGAAAGGAAGAGACAGATACTTGAAACCTGGTGTGTGGCCTGGTTATTTGGGACCTGGGTGAGGAGGGAGAGAGGGTGGGAATGTATGGATGGGTCTGGTAAAGTCAGATCCTTCTTCACACCAACACAGAGAAGCTAAAGTTGCTTAAAGGAGTCTTGGAGGGACCTGGGCGTGATGATCCTGAGTCAGGAGTGAAGAATGGGCCTGGGAAAGGCCGGAGGCTCTGTCCAGAGTCACCGACATACTCAAGAGAGAGGAGGCCGGACTTGCCTAGGTCCTCGCAAACAGTCCAGCTCTGATCGCTCCCTGGGGCTGTCTCGTTCCTGTTGGGCAGCACAACTCCCTCTAAAGTATAATACAGAGGAAAATTTCTTTGTTCATGTTCACAGGGTTATGGACAGAGCTGGGCTCTGGCAACGACCTATATAGAAATTTGCTGATGAGAAATGCTGTGTAAAAAATCTATTCATTGGATTTCCTTATGCCTCATCTTTATAGGAAAGATTTGAAGCAGCTCTGCAAATAATAAGAGCAGGAAAACAGAACCTCAATACCAAAGATAAAAATAAGAGAAACAGATGCAGTAGCTAGGAGGGTAAATATGATCTCTGAGCTTCCTGGTGGAACAAGCAAAAAGGAAATGCCTCATTACCTAGTTCTTTATGCTAAAGGAGAAAAAGTTGGGGTTCTTGTAGGGAGTCAGATCTTCCTGGCCCTGAGTCCTAACTGCAGCTTCTCAGAGGCAGCTATGTAGATCAGTAGTTCTCAGCTTCTGTCCCAGTTTGACAGGCTGTCATTACGAAGGCTTCAGCAGCAGCACATGGGTGAACCATTGCTGGCATCAGCTACTATACTGTTCCTTTCTCCCTCTGATTCAGGAGCCTCTGGGGGGAATGTCGAGGCAGACGGTACTAAGGGTTGTGATGGTAAAGTCCTAAACTGCTGAAAGGCAGTGTTTATAGTCACTCCAGACAGAAGTGGGGAGTTGGATGTGAAGGACCAACCGTAGGGCAGCGACCCTGGGGAGGGCGTTACTGCCCCAGCCTAAGCTGACCCAGGGATAGAGACAGAGACCCCTGGAGGTTTGTCACTTAAACCAATCGTCCTCTCTGTGAATGGCCCTGCACACTTCTCTGTGCAGGACTCTACCCAACACAACACAACCCACAGACTCCTGGGGTGGGGCCCAGGGGTCTGCATTCCAAGAACTCTTCCAGGTGATGCTGATGGCTTGCTGGGTGGAGAGGCAGTGCTTCTGAGAATGTCTTTCAAGCAATCCTTTGAGCTTGGTTCTGCGTAGGAGCAGATGGTTTGAGGCTGTGCTGATGTTCTCTATCATCAGCCGAGGGGAGAAATCTGCGTGCTGAGGAAGGTACGCACAGGTAAGGTGTCTGGATCTAAGGGGTTAAGGAGAGTTCAGCGAGAAGGGGTAGAGTCACCTAATTCTGCACACATTGTCTTTTAGGTGGCAAGAGTGATATGCATACCTTGCAAAAATTCAAACAAATATAGAAATACATATGGTTATGAAAAGTTCCCTCCCCATCTCATTCTACATATTCCTCAGAGACAGCACTTCAGCAGTTTGGGATGTAGCCTTCCAAGTCTATAAAGAGCTCCTCTGGCTGGTTAAGGAGCCTGTGCTTGAGTGGAAGGTGCACTGGGCTTCCAAACAGACGACTTCAGATCCTGATTTGTCTTCTCCACCTGCCTCTGTTTCAACAAATAATTTGGATCTTACTTGGTGCCAAGCAGTGTTTGAAATGCTGGAATGCAATGTCCCTGCCCTCAGGGAAATTGGGGTCCATCCCAATGGGGACTACAGATAGGAAGTAAAGGAAAGCAGAGAATTAAAACAATGATGGTGCTATTAAGCAAAGAAGGTCACCACTGGCTATGAGTCCTTGCTAGTTTGTGTGTGTTTTTAAGCTTTTCCTAAAAGTGATTTTTAAAAATTGAAGTATAGTTGATATGCAGTATTATATTGGTATCAAGTATACAGCAGTGATTCCACAGTTACCCACATTATTAAATCCTCACCCCAGCTAGGGCAGTTACTATCAACATACGGAGATGTTACAGAACCATTGGCTGTATTGCCCATGCGGCTCTGCCATCCCGTGACCGACTTACACTGTGATTGAGATGCCCTTGCTAGTTTGGTGGTCAGGGGCTTCTTTTTGGAGCAATATCTGGGTTGAGACCTGAATGGTGGTGAAGCCTGGGGTGGGGAGTGTGCCAGGCTGAGGATGGCCGGGCAGGGAGTGGTTTGGAATGCTGGAGCGCAGAGAGGTCCGATGGAGTGGGGGGTGGGGAAGGGGAGAAAGGAGGCAGGTTGGAGAAGCAAGCAAGGCCTGACAAGTGGGACTTCCCAGGGATTTTATAAAAAGTGCCATCAGAAGCTGTTGGAGGGCTGAATCAGGAACGCCAGGGTTGCCCCAGGTGCTGGTGGAGAGCCATCTGGGAGGAGATGGTGAGGTTAAGAGGAGAGGTGGTGGTGTCACTGTAACAGGGCACAGGGATTCACTTCTCTGAGCCTCAGTTTCCCTGACTCAAAAACGGAAATAATCACTACTTAGCTTGCTGGATTCTTGTGAGGAATAAGGGGATTGGTACCGAAAGCCCTCAGCACACTGCCTGGCAACGCTAGCAAGTGGTAATGATTATTGCTGTCAGCCTCTTGGTCTATTCTGTTACTGGGTAAATTTGAAAGTTAAATAAATCTTGGAAATGTGGGGCTTTAAAATTTTCTAAAAATTTCACCCTCTAAATAAAGTAGGAAAGAGGAGTGAAAAGGGTCCTGGATCACAGAATCCTGGCTGTCCTGACACTGAGAAGCTGGGTGTGCCTGCGGTGGAGAGAGTGGCGTTGCGGGGGAGAACCAGGATGGAGAAAGACCCCGCCAGTGGCCACTCGCAGGGGATGTTGATGCTCTGGGGTGGGTTGATTCGGTTCACATTTTGCCCTTGTGTGCTGTGGCCATATCCTCTGTCCAGCCCTGGAAGCCCCTCTGCCCTGACTGACCGTCCTAGCGCTGAGCCCTCCAGCCGGAGCGCATCTCCTAACTCCCTTGCTCAGTCTCTCCTTGAAGTGGGGAACTGGGGCTCCTCTTCTTCCCTCTGCCCATTTGTTCAGTCATCTCTTCCTGAGGTCTGCTGGGTGCCTGGCTGCAGACCAACCCTTAGTCCCAGCGTGAGGGGGGCAGGCCCATTCCAATCATGGAGTTGAAAGCACTCTGAGGGGTGGGCAATGACTGAGGGAGCTCAGAACCCAGGCCTCCTCCTCGAGGGAGGGAGCTGTCTTGCAAAACCTCAGCGCCCCAGTTCTGTCCCAGGGAAGCTAACCAGCCTGTGGGGTAGGGGGAGGGACATCCTTTGCTATCCGGTCCCCGCCACGCCCCCATTCAGAGGCCCTGGGGGAGCTGTGCTGCTGGCGGTAATGATGAGAATTAAAATATTCTGAGCATGTGGTACGTGCCAAGCACTGTGCTAAGGGCTTTCCACTCTGAATCTCATTTAACCTTGACAGTAACTCGGAGGTGGAGATGGGCATTACACTCACTGTCCAGATGAGGGCGAGTGAGCTCAAATCTGCAGGACAGCCGCCCTTCCCAGCAGCCAGTGTTCCCTAACAGCCCTTCTCTGTTCACCAATTGCTCGGCCCCCTTTCCCCCAAAGCGCTTCCCTCTTCCTGACTCATCCTAAGAGGAGGCCTGCATCCCTCTCTCCTTGGCTGTCTTTAACCTGGCACTTGGGGTCTCCAGGTGCTGGCTGTGAGGGTCACCCCCGCTTCTAGACTGTATGACTGGAAGTCCTGGGGTTCTTCCTCCTGCTTTTCCCACAGGCAGGACTGTCCTAGGCTGCTTGCTTTCCACTGTGCCCTCACCAGGAGGGGTTCATTACAAGGCATTTTGCCACACCTGGGTCATACCCAAGGCTCTGCTTTTGGCGTCTCCAACCCAAATCTCTGTGGACTCTAGACTGATCTCCAGCGGTCTTTGGACCCTGGTCAGGTGCATGGTTCCCCAACCCCCCAAACCCTGCTCCTGTCCCAGTTCCCTCCACTGCACATCCAGCAGCCACCAGGTCCATTCCATTCCTCTGCTCAAGCTCTGCCCATGTGAACTTCCTCTCTGGTCCAAGGCTCACAGTTTCTCACTGGGACCAACACAGCAACCTCCTAACTGAGCTCCCTACCTCTTGGTGACCACCTCTGACCCATCACCCTCCCCAAGGCCAGGCAGTCGTTAACTTCCAGCCCTGACCTCAGCCCTGCCGTGCCTGCAGCTCTTCATGAGCTGGAGCCTGCTGTCACGGTCTTTGCCTGTTGTTCAGGTGCTCCATCAGTAAGATGCTTTGAGTATGCATCCCCAATATACATCCACTCAGCTATTAATTCACTACATGTTGTGGTAGCCAGCCTTCAGGATGGCCTGATTATTCTCACCTCCTGATATTCACGTCCTCAGATAATCCCCTCCCACAAATAGGGCTGCCCCACCTAACCAGTAGGGTGGGGAGATGATGGAGCATTACTTAGGAGGCTAGGTCATAAAAGAAATTGCAGCTTCCACCTGTGCTCTTGCATCACTCGCTCTGGGGGAAGCCAGCTGCCATGTTGCAAGGACTCTCAAGCAGCCCTGTGGCTCAGAGGCCCTTGTGGTAAGTTGCTGAGGCCTCCTGCCCGCAGCCAGCACTAACTTGCCAGTGAGTCACCCTGGATGCTGGTCTCCCTGCCTTGGTGAGTCTGCACATGATTGTATCATTGACAGACATCTTGACTGCAACCTCATGACAGACCCAGAGCCAGAACCAACTGGCTAAGCTGTATTCAGATTCCTGATGTCTAGGAACCAAGTGAGATGATAAAAATTCCTTGTTTTAAGTGCCCAGAGTGATCGTTCTGCAGCAATATACCACAAATGCAAACTGTACAAGTCTATTATGTACATTATAAAACATATCCTCAAGTAGAAATTTAAGAAAAGGGATTAAAAAATACAAAAGTTCTGTTTTCTTGCCGCACTCCCAATCGATAATCTTGTGACCCCCGGGAGGCGCACATCCACCCCCCTGGAGACTACTGTGCTTCTGAATGACATTCAAAACTCCCCACCCTGAGATTCAAGGCCTTCTTTGGTGTGGCCCAAGTTATTTCTCAGGCCAAATTTGTTTTCTGCTACCGTTTCCCCTTCCCAGGGTCTTGCTTATTACCACCGATAAATCCTATCTGGCTTTCTAGGCCAACATTATAGACCTCCTTTTGGGAGCCTTTCCCCATTGCCCTGGGGGTGTGAGTCCCAGGTTTGGAGCCCAGGCTCTCTGAATTATCTCCACACATGGTCTGCCTCCTACAGGAAAGTGTACTTTGAGTGAGTGGGGGGCACTTTGTGTGAAGTGTGATTGGCAGAGTTCTCTAAGTGGCTCCCAAGATTCCATGCTGTCGTCCTGGAACCTGTGAATATGATGAGATACCACTTGTGATTATGTTATATTATACAGTGTTGACCTTATATATATGACCATATACATATGTTGAATATATGGTTGATCTTAAGACAGGAAGATTATCCAGGTGGGCCTAACCTAATCACATGAGCCCCTTTAAAAGCACAGAGGAAGTCTGAGAGATTTGATGCACAAGAAAGCAAAAGCATGCACTGTTGCTGACTTTGACGATGGAGGGGCCTCTTTGAGGAATGGGGGTGGCCTCTAGCACAAGAGGGCAGCCCCTGGCTGACAGCCAGCAAGGAATGGGGACCTCAGTCCTATAACTGCAAGGAACTGAATTCTGTCAATAAACTGAACTGGCCTGGAAGCAGACTCTTTTTTCTCTGCCTCTGGAAATGAATACAGTCCTGCCAGCAGGTTGATCTCAGCTTTGTGAGACTCTGAGCAGAGAACCCAAGTGGACTTCTGCCCTGTAGAACCGTGCGCTAATAAATGGGTGTTTTACACAAAGTTTTTGGTATTTCGTTACTTAGTAATATAAAATAAATACACGAGACCCTTTGTCTCTGAAGACCTTGCATAATTCAAGATACACTTTTTAAAATTAAGGTATTATTGATATATACTCTCATGAAGGTTTCACATGAAAAACAAGGTGGTTACCACATTCACCTATATTATAAAGTCCCCCCCATACCCCACTGTAGTAACTGTCCATTAGTGTAGTAAGATGCCACAGTCACTACTTGTCTTCTCTGTGCTGCAGTGTAGCACATGATCCCCCCCACACCATGTGTACTAATCATAATACCCCTCAATCCCCTTCTCCCTCCCTCCCCATCCACCCTTCCCCACCTCTCCCCTTTGGTAACCCCTAGTCCCTTCTTGGAGTCTGTCAGTCTGCTGCTGTTTTGTTCCTTCAGTTTTGCTTCATTGTTATACTCCACAAATGAGGGAAATCATTTGGCACTTGTCTTTCTCCGCCTGGCTTATTTCACTGAGCATAATATCCTCCAGCTCCATCCATGTTGTTGCAAATGATAGGATTTGTTTCTTTCTTATGGCTGAATAGTATTACACGGTATATATGTACCACCTCTTCTTTATCCATTTATCTACTGATGGACACTTAGGTTGCTTCCATATCTTGGCTATTGTAAATAGTGCTGCGGTAAACAGAGGGGTGCATATGTCTTTTTGAATCTGAGAATTTGTATTCTTTGGGTAAATTCCAAGGAGTGGGATTCCCAGGTCAAATGGTATTTCTATTTTTAGTTTTTTGAGGAACCTCCATATTGCTTTCCACAATGGTTGAACTAGCTTACATTCCCACCAGCAGTGTAGGAGGGTTCCCCTTTCTCCACATCCTCACCAGCATTTGTTGTTCTTAGTCTTTTCCATGTTGGCGATTCTAACTGGTGTGAGGTGATATCTCATTGTGGTTTTAATTTACATTTCCCTGATGATTAGCTTTGTGCCTGTTGGCCATCTGAATTTTTTCTTTGGAGAATTGTCTGTTCATATTCTCTGTCCATTTTTTAATTGGGTTATTTGCTTTTTGGGTGTTGAGGCATGTAAGTTCTTTATATATTTTGCATGTTAACCCCTTGTCGGATATGTCATTTACAAATATATTCTCCCATACTGTAGGATGCCTTTTTGTTCTGCTGCTCTGCTGATGGTGTCCTTTGCTGTACAGAAGCTTTTTAGCTTGGTGTAGTCCCATTTGTTCATTTTTTCTTTTGTTTCCCTCAAGATATATATTCTTAAAGGAATAAATGTAAAGGGTGGAGAGTTTTCAGAGTGCATAAATATACCACTATTGCGGCATAGTTTTGTTTTTAGCTGCTTTTTTAGTTTCTCAGGATTTTCTGGTACTTTACAGGGGGCTTGCTTGTAAATTAGTGGTTCAGTGTATCATCTTGTTCGGCCTTCTTCACCCCTGACTCCTATTCTAAAGTTATTGGCTTTGGAAGGTGTTTTACAGCTGTGGTCCAAATACTGCTCCCTAATTAGTGGGTTTGGGGTATGTGGTTATAGGTAGAAATCAGATTGCAAGAACATTTTATTCCAGTATAAATGCAGACACAAAGATGTACAGATCATAAGTGTCCAGCTTTCTGCAGTTAAACAAACTGAACACAGCATCCAGCTCAAGAAACTGAACATTTCCACCACCCCAGAAGTCCCCCTGCCTACCACCCTTCCAGGCGCTTCTATGCTGACAAACAGTGTGGGTTTGTTTGCCTGAATGAACTGGAGTGTAAGTGATAACATAAGAGAATGCTGAATTAACAGCCCAATAGTCACCAAAACTATTGGCTACAGTCCCAGGGCATGCAAACAACAGGGACTTTGCCAGACACAGACAAATGAAGGCGCACGCTTTCACATTTTACGCAAGGGACATGATCCTGAATATCTCATATAATGTAAAACTCTCATAACAGTAGTCTGGTTTTCTCATTGGAAGAGCCATAACAGGGCTTGCACAATTGCACATTTGGGGCCTAAAGCGAGACTTATTAACATCTTAATATTGCCCAATTTCTATTTCTAATTCTAATTCTAATTCTAAATCATATAGTCCTCTCTGAACCTGCCATGGGGCTCTGAGGGACTGCATTTTAGCATCTCTGGGACCCCAAGGCCCAGCCATGGTAACAGGAGGGGAATGGGTTCTGGGGGCAGCACACAGGTCCTGGAGTCAGGCTGCCCAAGTTCCAGTCGTCCCTCTGCTGCTTCCTTCCTGGATAAGTGCTTACCTTTCAGGGCCTCAGCTTCCTCATCTGCAGTGGGGATGTGCTCTGGGTATAATAAGAGGAGTTAATGAATGAAAAGCTCCAAGCATACAGTAGGAGCCAATGGAAGCTTGTTGGCATTGATCCCAGCTGAGGTGGGAAACGCCTGCTCTCTCCTGTCTCTCTCTCCACTGCCCCCATGCTGTTTGCAGGACTTTATCCCCAGGAGAGTGAGCCAGTGAGCCCCGAGCTGGGACTCCTGAGCCCCCACAGGAAGCTGGGGCCTAGGCTCAGATGCCAGGGTCACAGACCTGGATTGGGCAAGAGCAGAGAATGGGTCCCTCTGATCTTGGTCAGGGATGTTTGGAAATACAAACAATTCTGAGAAATTGAGTGGTAGGAAGTCAAAGGAGGGAGCCACAGAGGGAAAACAGCAATCTGTGTGTCTGGCCCCTCCTGGCCTGGTCCTTCTCCCAAATCATGCAATGAAGAGTGAGGTGACTGGCCTGTGGGGCAAGGGAGCACACAGGGAGGCCCCTCCCTGGGGAGGAAAGCCGAGGCAACCCATCCCCCCATATCCACTGAGTTCCAAATCCATTCCACCTCTGTTTACTGTCCAAAGTCTCAGGCACTGGGGATGCCAGGTTCAGCATGCTTAGACACACAGACACACAGAACACAGGGCTCAGGGCCCGTGTATGGACCCTGCCCCCTCCCTTCCCACCATCCAGGGCTGTCCACGCACCCCAATTCTCTAGGCTTCAGCCCCCTTCTTAGTCTGGGATCTGCACAGCATTGAGGGACCCAGGAGTCAACCTCCAGACCTTCAGCAAGTAAAAGGGGAAGAAAGGCAAGAGGGACTGGCTGGGAAGTGGGGTGGAGGAGGGAATGGTGGGGACTGTCAGGAGGGGTGGGGGCTGGGTGGGAGATCTTCAGAGGATGGAGTTTTGGATGTCAGGCCTGGGAGAGAATAGGAGAAAGAAGAAAGGTCTCCATGTTGCTATGGATCACTTAGAAAGGGACTGGATCCCATACCCCAGCCCCATTCAGCCCCAACCTTGGCCCTAACCCCAGCCCTGACCTAGTCCCAGGTCCAGTCAGCCCTACCATGACAACGGAGTATCAAGACCTTCAGCATCTGGACAATGAGGAGAATGATCATCAGCTCAGAAGAGGTGAGGGGGCATGTCTCCCCATTTCCGAGAGGGCAGCATTAGGGGGCCCCCTCACCTCAGCTCCTGCCTCTTCCTGTGGCTCCTGGGTTTGCCCCACTCCCAGGAACATGCTGTCTGAGCTGCCCCTCTCAGGGAGGTGCAAGGTGAGGGCCTGGAGCTGGAGTCCCTTTCTTGGTGATGGGTGTCTAAGGCTTCTGCACGTCTAAGGCTTCTGCATGACACTTGCTGGGTCACCCATTTCTCAGGACCCTGGGGAGGAGGTGGACCCAGGGGCATGGGAGTGACTGGAAGAAGTTAGTCCCCGTACTCCTTTTCTCTTACCACACGTGATGAGCCTCACCGTGTATGTGTGCGTGTGTGTGTGTGCGTGTGTGCGTGTGTGGGTGTCTGGGATCATTTCATCAAGGGGTCAGATTTCTGGGAAGAGGCTGAGGGATCTCTGAGCCAAGGGAGGGTGAGGCCCTTCTGCATCAGAAAATCAGTCCCCCTTCTTTCTCATGCTAGCATGGATGTTTGGGCTGAGCGAGAAGAAAGTTCTTGGGGAATGGGAATGGGCAGTGCCTTTTTACAGGGAAGGGGCTGCAGGGGAAGAAAAAAAATTGAGGGGAAGCCCCCACATTCCAGCTCATACTGTCAGGGCTCCCCAGCAGGGAGCAACTTGAGGGACCTGGAGTGAAGTCTGGCTACTCAGCCTTCTCTCCTTGCGCTCAGCCAAAGAGGAGTGGGATGCATGGGGAGAGGAAGAAACCCCTTTCTCTTGCCCCCACCTTCAGGGGCAGTGACTTCCCCCACAACTGACCCTGCCCCGCTGGTCTCCTCAAGCCCACAAACTCCATCCTCAAAGCTCTGACGAGCCCCACTAGTTGCAGTGACATAGTTAGGCCACTAGGTGTCAGCAAAGGCTCAGAGCGGGTCGGACTAGGGCTAGTTAGTCAAAGCTTAGTACCCATCCCCACCCCAATTCCCTTCTCCACTGCCAGTTGCCTTTGGATCCTCAGGGTCACCCATCGCCCAGATTTCTTAATCTATATGGTTCCTGCTAGACCATTAGAGGAGAATTAGCCTGTTCTCCTAGGACCCCAGGGCTGCCCCAGGCTCCCCTTTGTCCCTGAGACCCTGATGCCTTCTCTTGCAGGGCCGCCTCCTCCCCAGCCGCACTTTTGGCGGCTCTGTTCTGGGCCCCGCCTCCTCCTGCTCTCCCTGGGCCTCAGCCTCCTGCTGCTCGTGGTTGTCTGTGTGATTGGATCCCAGAGTGGGTGGCCTGGGGGCTTGGGCTGGGAAGGGAGCAGTATTGCCTGGGGAGGGGGGTGGGGTGGAGGGTGATCCGCGGAGGACAGCGGTAGGGGGAGCGCTGGCCGCTGGGACGCGGGACACAGCCCCCTCATTTTGCCCTATGTACATCTCCTTCCACCCAGACTCCAAGCTGCAGGAGGAGCTGCGCGCGCTGAGAGAGACGTTCAGCAACTTCACAGTGAGCACGGAGGTTGAGGTCAAGGCCCTGAGCAGCCAGGGTGAGGGGGGCTGGGGCTGGGGCTGGGGGACAGTGGAACGCTAGGGACGTTGGGACACTGAGCAAGTCTCTCCCCCAGGAGGGAATGTAGGCAAAAAGATGAAGTCCCTGGAGTCCCAGCTGGAGAAACAACAGCAGGAGCTGAGCCAAGGTTAGAGGGGGACCGCGTGCGCCTGTGCGCCTGTGCGCCTGTGCTGGGTATAGGCGGCCCCTCAGTCAAACCCCAGGGGCTTGAGGCGGGGGCATCTGTGCCTGACCTTCAGGCCCCAACACGCAGGGGACAGACGCTTCCCAACCCACTGCGTTCACACGGACCTCCTTGCCCTCCTCGCACTCTGCTCCTCCCTCTGTGCCCCCGCCTCCCCAGATCACTCCAGCCTGCTGCTCCACGTGAAGCAGTTTGTGTCTGACCTGCGAAGCCTGAGCTGTCAGATGGCGGATCTCCAGGGCAACGGTGAGGAGGCGGGGTTGGGGGGTAGGGGCGGTGTGGTGTGCGTGTGTGCGTGTGCGCGTGTGTGCGTGTGTGGGCGCCTCAGCGCCCCGCCTGCCCTTGGCCCTCAGGCTCTGACAGGACCTGCTGCCCGGTGAACTGGCTGGAGCACGAGGACAGCTGCTACTGGTTCTCGCGCTCAGGGAAGGCCTGGCCCGAGGCCCAGAAGTACTGCCAGCTGGAGAACGCCCACCTGGTGGTGGTGGGCTCCTGGGAGGAGCAGGTGAGGCCTCGAGCGCCTTCTGGGGGCCGACTGGCCTCAGGAGAGGTCACCAGCCCCGCCTCTCCCCCCAGAAATTCATCCAGCACCACATGGGCCCTGTCAACACCTGGATGGGCCTCACCGACCAAAATGGGCCCTGGAAATGGGTGGATGGGACGGAGTATGAGACAGGCTTCAAGTGAGTGGGTGCCCCTCCTTGCTTGCGGGTCCCCAGCGCCAGGAGCCCCCTGGGGCCCAGGGCGGCTGGGGCACACGGCTGGCCTGCCTCCTCAGGAACTGGAGACCAGAGCAACCGGACGACTGGTATGGGCACGGGCTCGGGGGAGGCGAGGACTGTGCCCACTTCACGGACGACGGCCGCTGGAATGACGACGTCTGCCAGAGGCCCTACCGCTGGGTCTGCGAGACACTGCGGGACAGGGACAGCTAGGTGCCGCCAAACCCCCTAATTTATTTCCTCAATGCCTTCACCTGCCGAAGGGGCCTCCTCACCTTCTCGGGGATTTTCTTCTAGGATTTTAGGGGGCGGGTGGGCAGGAAGGACAGTGTCTGAGGAATGTAGAATGGTGTTTGGAGGGCTGGGGAGATTCAAACCCATGTCACCAGGGCAGTTCGCAGGTTATTATCATCCATATTTTGTAGAGTAAAAAACAGGGAAATATACTAAACATTCTATGAGTTGTCTGGTTATTGGGGATCAGAGTGGGCTGGTTGGCACTGGGAAGCCCTGGGCAGGCAGTGGGGCATGGAGAGACCTGGAGGGGTTGTGGGCCAGATGGCCTGGGTTGGCCCCTCCTTAGTATTTACAGGTATGTGAGTTTGGGCAAGTTACTCTGCTCTCTGAGTCTCAGCTATAAAATTGTACTGTTACCGGGCACCATTTCACCTGCAGCAATCTCCCCCAGGAACAGAGCTGCTCCAACGTTCAAGAGTTTCAGATGAAATCCATCGGTGTCTGTTGCATGCATTACAGTGAAGAGAAGCAGTGTCCACAGAAAGCTAACAAGTACAACGAATGCAAAGATGAGCCCACAACCCACAATCGCCCAACCTGTGAGGATAACCTGCACCCTGGAAGAGAAGCCCCCAGATAAACAGAGTCCACAACCCAGGCTGGGAGCTAACAGGATAAACAGATTAAGACTTTACAGACACTTCTGGGATTATTAACAAAAACTGAAGAAGTATTAAACCACAAATAAGATCTCAACTAATCCTAAAAAGGAGCAATGCTCTGACCACAATAAAGTTAAAGTACCAAAGAAGATCTACCAGCATATAAATTTTCACCACCTTTCTAGATAACTATGAGTTTAAGGAAAATCAAAATGAAAGAGTCAAGTGATTTAGAAATGAGCAGGGAGTGCACTACATACTGAGATTGTGAGATGGTCTAAAGTTTTCTGGAGGAAGAAATATATAGCTTTAACTGCATTTATTAAAAAGCATGGAAGGCTCAATTGAAGTCTTTTTTTATATTGCTTTTTTAATTAAGGTATTATTGATATACACTCTTATGAAGGTTTCACATGAAAAACAATGTGGTTACTACATTTACCCATATTATCAAGTCCCCACCCATACCCCAATGCAGTCACTGTCCATAAGTGTAGTAAGATGACACAGATACACTATTTTCCTTCTCTGTGCTACGCTGTTTTCCCCTTGATCCCCCACACCACGTGTACTAAACATAACACCCCTCAGTCCCCTTCTCCCACCCTCCCACACCCCTCCCCTTTGGTAACCACTAGTTACTTTTGGGAGTTTCTGAGGCTGCTGTTATTTTGTTCCTTCAGTTTTGCTTCATTGTTATACTCCACAAATGAGGGAAATCATTTGGCACTTGTCTTTCTCCACCTGGCTTATTTCACTGAGCATAATACCCTCCAGCTCCATCCATGTTGTTGCAAATGGTAGGATTTCTTTCTTTCTTATGGCTGAATAATATTCCATTGTGTATATGTACCACCTCTTCTTTATCCATTCATCTACTGATGGACACTTAGGTGGCTTCCATATCTTGGCTATTGTAAATAGTGCTGCGATAAACAGAGGGGTGCATATGTCTTTTTGAATCTGAGAATTTGTATTCTTTGGGTAAATTCCAAGGAGTGGGATTCCCAGGTCAAATGGTATTTCTATTTTTAGTTTTTTGAGGAACCTCCATATTGCTCTCCACAGTGGTTGAACTAGCTTACATTCCCACCAGCAGTGTAGGAATGTTCCCCTTTCTCTGCATCCTCGCCAGCATTTGTTGTTCTTAGTCTTTTGGATGGTGACCATCCTTACTGGTGTGAGGTGATATCTCATTGTGGTTTTAATTTGCATTTCCCTGATGATTAGTGATGTGGAGCATCTTTTCATGTATCTGTTGGCCATCTGAATTTCTTCTTTGGAGAACTGTCTCTTTATATTCTCTGTCCATTTTTTAATCGGGTTATTTGCTTTTTGGGTGTTGAGGCATGTAAGTTCTTTATATATTTTAGATGTTAACTCCTTGTCAGATATGTCATTTACAAATATATTCTCCCATACTGTAGGATGCCTTTTTGTTCTGTTGTTGGTGTCCTTTGCCATACAGAAGCTTTTTAGTTTGATGTAGTCCCATGAGTTCATTTTTGCTTTTGTTTCTCTTGCTCGAGGAGATGCGTTCAGGAAGAAGTTGCTCATGCTAATATTCAGGAGATTTTTGCCTATGTTGTCTTCTATGAGTTTTATGGTTTCCTGACTTACATTCAGGTCTTTGATCCATTTCGAGTTTACTTTTGTGTATGGGGTTCAACAATAATCCAGTTTCATTCTCTTGCATGTAGCTGTCCAGCTTTGCCAACACCAGCTGTTGAAGAGGCTGTCATTTCCCCATTGTATGTCCATGGCTCCTTTATCATATATTAATTGACCATATATGGTTGGGTTTATATCTGGGCTCTCTAGTCAGTTCCATTGGTCTATGGGTCTGTTCTTGTGCCCGTACCAAATTGTCTTGATTACTGTGGCTTTGTAGTAGAGCTTGAAGTTGGGGAGCATAATCCCCCCAGCTTTATTCTTCCTTATCAGGATTGCTTTGGCTATTCGGGGTCTTTTGTGGTTCCATATGAATTTTAGAATGATTTTCTCTAGTTCGTTGAAGAATGTTGTTGGTATTTTGACAGGAATTGCACTGAATCTGTAGATTGCTTTAGGCAGGATGGCCATTTTGACAATATTAATTCTTCCTATCCATGAGCATGGGATGTGTTTCCATTTATTGGTATCTTCTTTAATTTCTCTCATGAGTGTCTTGTAGTTTTCAGAGTATAGGTCTTTCACTTCCTTGGTTAGGTTTATTCCTAGGTATTTTCTTTTTGATGCAAGTGTGAATGGAATATTTTTCTTGATTTCTCTCTCTGCTAGTTCATTGTTAGTGTATAGGAATGGCACAGATTTCTGCATATTAATTTTGTATCCTGCAACTTTCCTGAATTCAGATATTAGATCTAGTAGTTTTGGAGTGGATTCTTTAGGGTTTTTTATGTACAATATCATGTCATCTGCAAACAGGGACAGTTTAACTTCTTCCTTGCCAATCTGGATGCCTTTTATTTCTTTGTGTTGTCTGATTGCCGTGGCTAGGACCTCCCATACTATGTTGAATAGAAGTGGGGAGAGTGGGCATCCTTGTCTTGTTCCCGATCTTAAAGGAAAAGCTTTCAGCTTCTCGCTGTTAAGTATAATGTTGGCTGTGAGTTTGTCATATATGGCCTTTATTATGTTGAGGTACTTGTCCTCTATATCCATTTAGTTGAGAGTTTTTATCATGAATGGATGTTGAATTTTGTCAAATGCTTTTTCAGCATCTATGGAGATGATCATGTGGTTTTTGTCCTTCTTTTTGTTGATGTGGTGGATGATGTTGATAGATTTTCAAATGTTGTACCATCCTTGCATCCCTGGAATGAATCCTACTTGATCATGATGGATGATCTTTTTGATGTATTTTTGAATTCGGTTTGCTAATATTTTGTTGAGTATTTTTGCATCTATGTTCATCACGGATGTTGGTCTGCAATTTTTGGTATTAGAGTGATGCTGGCCTCATAGAATGAGTTTGGAAGTATTCCCTCTTCTTCTACTCTTTGGAAAACTTAAAGGAGTATGGGTATTAGGTCTTCACTAAATGTTTGATAAAATTCAGTGGTGAAACCATCTGGTGCAGGCATTTTGTTCTTAGGTAGGTTTTTGATTACCAGTTCAATTTCGTTGCTGGTAAATGGTCTGGTCAGATTTTCTGTTTTTCTGGGTCAGCCTTGGAAGGTTGTATTTTTCTAGAAAGTTGTCCATTTCTTCTAGGTTATCCAGTTTGTTAGCATATAGTTTTTCATAGTATTCTCTAATAATTCTTTGTATTTCTGTGGTGTCCGTACTGATTTTTCCTTTCTCATTTCTGATTCTGTTTATGTGAGTAGACTCTCTTTTTTTCTTGATACGTCTGGCTAGGGGCTTACCTATTTTGTTTATTTTCTCAAAGAACCAGCTCTTGGTTTCATTGATTCCTTCTATTGTTTTATTCTTCTCGATTTTATTTATTTCTGCTCTAATCTTTATTATGTCCCTCCTTCTACTTTGGGCCTCATTTGTTCTTCTTTTTCTAGTTTCATTAATTGTCAGTTTAGACTGCTCATATGGGATTGTTCTTCTTTCCTGAGGTAGGCCTGTATTGCAATATACTTTCCTCTTAGCACGGCCTTGGCTGCATCCCACAGTTTGCGGTGTTGAATTATTGTTGTCATTTGTCTTCATATATTGCTTGATCTCTGTTTTTATTTGGTCATTGATCCATTAGTTATTTAGGAGCATGTTGTTAAGGCCTCATGTGTTTGTGAGATTTTTCATCTTCTTTGCATAATTTATTTCTAGTTTCATATCTTTGTGGTCTGAGAAACTGGTTGGTACAATTTCAGTCTTTTTTAATTTACCGAGGCTCTTTTTGTGGCCTAGTATATGATCTATTCTTGAAAATGTTCCATGTGCACTTGAGAAGAATGTGTATTCTACTGCTTTTGGGTGTAGAGTTCTGTAGATGTCTGTTAGGTCCATCTGTTCTATTGTGTTGTTCAGTGCCTCTGTCTCCTTACTTATTTTCTGTCTGGTTGATCTGTCCTTCAGAGTGAGTGGAGTGTTGAAGTCTCCTAGAGTGAATGCATTGCATTCTATTTCTCCTTTTAATTCTGTTAGTATTTGTTTCACATGTGTAGGTGCTCCTGTGTTGGGTGCATAGATATTTATAATGGTTATATCTTCTTATTGGATTGATCCTTTTATCATTATGTAATGTTCTTCTTTGTCTCTTGTGACTTTCTTTGTTTTGAAGTCTCTTTTGTCTGATACAATTACTGCAACTCCTGCTTTTTTCTCCCTATTAGTTGCATGAAATATCTTTTTCCATCCCTTCACTTTTAGTCTGTGTATGTCTTTGGGTTTAAAGTGAGTCTCTTGTAGGCAGCATATAGATGGGTCTTGTTTTTTTATCCATTCAGTGACTCTATGTCTTTTGATTGGTGCATTCAGTCCATTTACATTTAGGGTGATTATCGATAGGTATGTACTTATTGGTATTGTAGGCCTTAGATTCGTAGTTACCAAAGGTTCAAGGTTAGCTTCCTTACTATCTAAGAGTCTAACTTAACTCACTTAATATGCTATTACAAACACAATCTAAAAGTTCTTTTTTTTTCCTTCCTCCTTTTTCTTCCTCCTCCATTCTTTATATATTAGGTATCATATTCTGTACTCTTTGTCTATCCCTTGATTGACTTTGGGGATAGTTAATTAAATTTTGTATTTTCTTAGTAATTAGCTGTTCTACTTTCTTTACTGTGGTTTTATTACCTCTGGTGAAAGCTATTAAACCTTAGGAACACTTTCATCTATAGCAGTCCCTCCAAAATACACTGTAGAGATGGTTTGTGGGAGGTAAATTCTCTCAGCTTTTGCTTATCTGGAAATTGTTTAATCCCTCCTTCAAATTTAAATGATAATCTTGCCCGATAAAGTATTTTTGGTTCAAGGCTCTTGTGCTTCATTGCATTAAATACATCATGCAACTCCCTTTTGGCCTGTAAGGTTCCTGTTGAGAAGTCTGATGATTGCCTGATGGGCTTTCCTTTGTATGTGATCTTATTTCTCTCTTTGGCTGCTTTTAATAGTCTGTCCTTATCCTTGATCTTTGCCATTTTAATTAGTATATGTCTCGGTGTTGTCTTCCTTGCGTCCCTTGTGTTGGGAGATCTGTGCACCTCCATGGTCTGAGAGACTATCTCCTTCCCTAGATTGGGGAAGTTTTCAGCAATTACCTCCTCAAAGACACTTTCTATGCCTTTTTATCTCTCTTCTTCTTCTGGTATCCCTATAATGCGAATATTGTTCCGTTTGGATCAGTCACACTGTTCTCTCAATATTCTTTCATTCTTAGAGATCCTTTTTCCTCTCTGTGCCTCAGATTCTTTGTATTCCTTTTCTCTAGTTTCTATTTCATTTATCATCTCCTCCACCATATCCAGCCTGCTTTTAATACCCTCCATTGTGCTCTGCTCTTCAACAATTGGATCTCCGAACGGTATTCATTCCTGAATTCTTGAATATCTTTCTGTCCATGAGCATATTAATGATTTTTATTTTGAACTCCCTTTCAGGAAGAGTCATGAGGTCGATGTCATTTAAATCTTTCTCAAGAGTTGTATTAATAATTTTACTCTGAACCAGATTCCTTTGGCATTTCATATTTGTATATGGCGCCCTCTAGTGCCCAGAAGCTCTACTCCCTGGAGCTGCTCAGCCCCTGAAGCAATGTCGGGTGTCGCAGGGGAGTGGTATTGGTGCCTGGGGGGAGGAAAGAGCTGTTTCCTGCTTCCCGGTTGCTATGCCTGTCTCCACTGTGTGAACCAGTGGTCTGAGCACACAGGTATAAGCCTCTATGTTTTGCATTTGTAGTTGCTGTAGACAGATCTTCCCTCTGGCTGGGCTAACAGCAGTGTATGGTTTGCTGGTTTGCAAACCAGGTGGGGCTGGCCGGGAGAAAGGTGCAGTAGGCTGCGTATACCGGAGGGGGTCCTTGGAGGTTTGTAGCCAGCCAGGGAGCTGGAGCACCTGAAGATTGTCTAAGGAGGAAGATTTCTTTTTCCTCCATAAATATGAGAGTCTATATGGCAAAGCTCCCAACCTGCTGGGCAGAGTGCACCCGGACAATTTTGTCTACCTGTCCTCTCTCCTGAGCAGTATGCTCTGGGCAGTCTTTGCCCCTTTAGCAGGCCTCTTGCTAAGGGCTTCCTTGTTAGGAAGTCTCTCAGACTGCCTGCATTTCTTTTGTCTCAGAGCAGTCGGATATGGATCCTTGCTTTCCACAAGCAGCTGGAATCTCAGTCTCTCCAGGAATTCTGCCTGTCTTAGCTTTCCAACCCCATAATCATGAGAGTATCATGCAAGCACCATGAAATGTAGGTTTGTGCTCCCAGAGCAGATATCTGGAGTTAGATATTCAGCAGTCCCAGGCCTCCACTCCCTCCCTGGTCCTTTTCTCTTGCTCCCGCCAGTGAGCTGGGGTTGGGGAAGGGTTGGGTCCCACCAGGCCACAGCTTTGGTATGTTACCCTGTTCTGTGAGGTCTGCTCTTTTCTCCAGGTGTGTGTAGTCTGGCGCAGTCCTCTTTCCTGTTGCTCTTTCAGGATTAGTTGTATTAATTATATTTTTGTATTATATGCGGTTTTAGGAGGAAGCCTGTGTCTCACCTCTCACGCCGCCATCTTTAATCCCTGAAGTAAGTCTTAACTCAAGGGACTTCAAAAAGAATACAAAATAAATCCACCCAAATGGAAGGAGCTTATATTTAATAAAAATCAAAAATAAAGAACTAGAAAATAATGATTAATGAAAAAAGTCAGATTCTTGAAATATGTAAATAAAATAAACAAATATGAAGGAGAAAAAAGGAACACAGACACATGACTTTTAAGAAAGTTGAGAGGTTACAGGAGTACAGATGAAGAGGATGTAGTATATAACACTTCCAGTTCTGAAACAGCAGAAGACAGTGTTTCCTTACCATTGTTGTAATTTTTAGGTTTATCCCTTCAAAACAGGGTTTGTAACTTCCAAACTTGTAAAGGGAGAAGATGAAGAAAAAATATTAATCTAAAGGAAGGCAGGAAAGGACAGAAAAAGAAACAGAACAGGATGATAAGAAAAATCAAAATACAAGGTTAGTTATGACCCGAATATGTTGTTGATTATATTAACTGCAAAAGACTAAATTATCTTGTTAAAAGACGAGAACTTCCTGACAGAATGTAGAATAAAGTCCAGCTACTTGCCCAAGAGACATATCTAAAACAGAGATGTTGAAAGCAGAGTATGAAAAAGATATAGTAGACAAATTCTAACCAAATAAGTATCTTTGAAGGTATACTTCATAACAAAAAGTATTATTAGAGATCAAGAGGGTCACTTCCTCACGATAAAGTTTTAACTCAACGGGAAGACATGCTGGTGTTAAATACATGTGCACTGAATAACATGGCCACAAAATATATGAACCAAAAATTTTAGAAGTATAAGAAAAAATAGACAAATCTATATTCATAGTAGGGGATTGTAATGCATCTCAGTAATTGATAGATCAAGCAGATAAAAGAAATCACTAAGTATACAGATGTTTTGAACCCCAGGTTGAACTATTATGAACCAATGGACATATTTAGCACACTGCAATCATCAACTACAAAATACACATTCTTTTCAACTACACTGGGACATTTAAAAAAAATTGAGCAAATAATGGGCCATAAAGCAAGCTTTAACAAATTTCAAATACAGAATTTTCACTATAATGACCAGAAATGTAAAATTCCTATATAAAATATTAGCTAACCCAGTCAAATAGTGTATTAAAAAAGATAACATGTTTAACCAGCATATATGCCAAGAATTCAAAGGTGGTTTAACATCAGAAAAACCTATTAATAAAATAGACTTAGGGACTACAGATATTAGATTAATGGAGAACAAAATAAAGAGTACACAATGCAGAAAAAGCACTTGGCAAAAGTTCAACACCGTTTAATGTTAAAATCATTTAGGATCTCAACTGCTTCTATTTTGTGGCTCTACTATTCTTAACATACAGATTCTATCACATGTTCCAAGATGTCTGCCCCACTCTAGCCGTGACACACTCCAGGCAAGAGACAGGAGAAAAGAGAGAAAAGTAACTTTCTCTATGAGGACACCTCTGGAAGTTGCATGCACTTCAGCTTACCTCTCTTTGATCAGAGCTAGTCTCAGGGCCTAGTTAGCTGCACAGGTGGCTGAGAAGTGTACTCTTTATACTAGGGGACCAAAATCAGCTGAAGACCAGGGGGTTCTATAATGTAGAGTGGGAGTCAGCAAACTGTGGTGCTCACTTGGTTTTGTAAATAAAGTTTTATTGGAACACAGCCATACTCATTTGTATATGTATGCTCATGACTGCTTTCATAAGCCCTAAGCAGAGTTGACAAGTTGTGACAAAACTGGCAAAGGCAAAGATATTTGCTATCTGGCCTTTTACAGAAAATATTTGCTGACTCATGGTGCAGAGAAAAAGGGAGGATAGATATCGGGGTCAATTAGAAGTCTTTGCCAGGCTATTACTGCTGCTGTTTAGCATTGTCCTGGTTATTCTGGCCAAACTGCACAATTGCAGGAAAGGAAAAGGTATCAGAGTTGTTAAGGACTGGAAGGAAGAGATAAAACAACATCATCATTTACCTGGAAAATCAACACCATCAACAAACAATTAGATCTAATGAGCAGCTTCAGCAGGTGTATCAGTCAGCTAGTAACACCATAATGTGTAAGGAATACACAAGAAAATTAAAACGCTTTCTACATTCATACATACATTCATGTAATAAAATACAAATTTCCATTGTATTTTGAAAACAAACTCTTTTAAAAAAATTATAGAAAGATAAAAGTTAATTTGGGTAAAAAAAAAAAAAATTGGGAGAAATGGAAACCAGACGTACCAGACATTAGTATATATTACAAAGTATTTATAAGAACAGTATGAAAATGATATGAGAACAGACAAGTAGACCAATGGTGTGCAATAGGGAGCTCAGAGACAGAGCTATGTTCTTGTTAAAAGGCAAGAACTTCCTGACAGAATGGATAATAAAGTTGGGCTTTATAAATGGGAATTTAGTATATGATAAAGGGGGCACCTCAAATTGGTGGAGGAAAGACATTACTAGGAAAACTGGCTCCACACCTAACATCACACACAAAGGTGGATGCTGGGTACATTCAAAACTTAAACCTGAAGTAAGGGGAAAAAATAAAGGAAGGAGAAGCTTTTTACCTAGGGGTACAGAAGGACTTCATAAATAAGGCCTCCAAACACATGCCAAGGAGCCAAAAAACGTAGTGAAATTGAAAAAGAAAAATTTCAGTTCAGTTACAATGTATCAGTTAGGCTCCCGGCACGAAACAGATGGTGTACATGAAGTGACTAATTGGAAGGTGTTTCAATAAAGGGATGATTTACAAAGGTGTGAGTAGGATCAGGGAAACCACAAGAAACAGGGCAGGGACCTAGGTTTTCCAGCAGTGGGGAGTTGTTAGCACCTCCGGGAGCTCAGGGAGAGAGCAAGCTTCCTGCAGAGAGCCTCCCAACAGGAGCTGTGACTTTGTCAGTCTGGTAAGACTTTTTTGATTGCAGGACGCAGCTAACCCATAGCTTCTCAGCAGGGAGGGAGCTGAAGGAGTCAATATTCTCACTCCCCTCCTCTTTACCCCTTCTGATTTCCTGTTAGCACAGGAAGCCAGGTAGCAAGGGAGCAATTTGATGCAGCCATACAGCTCAGTCTCTGAGGCCAGAGGACAACGTGGAGAAGGGTGGATGGTGGATGTGGAGGGTTCAAATGGAAAGCATTCAGCACAGAAGGACCCCAGAGACAAAGAATGAGATAGCCTATTTGAGAAGTAGCAAAGTATATAAACAGGCAGTTCACAGAAGAGGAACTCCTGGGGTCTAAAATGCATAGGAAGACATAATAGCAATATGATAATCACTAGTAATGAGAGAAACCCACTTTAAAATGTCAATGAACTGTCCCTTTATAGCCATTTGATTGACAAAGATTAGAGAGGAAGTCAAGTGCTGGCAGGGATGTGGGGGAAATGAGAACATTATGCAGTGCAAATGGGAGTATACCTTGAAATAGACATGCTGCAAGGTATTTTGTGGAATTAAGAATGCATACATGCCTTGACTCCTGTAAGCCTTCCTCTGGGCATACAGATCACAGAAGTTCTGTCCCTGGTCAGGTACAGGACACTGCAAGCATGCTTATTATGGCAGTGCTGTTGGGAAGCAGGAACTGAAAATGAGTGGGGTGCCTGCTGCTAGCATAACATGGTGGGTGTGCCTGCTGGACGACTGTCCAGAATATAGAAACAGTGACTATGGTGCAGTCCCTATGGAAGGCAGCAGGCAGGATCCTTAAAAATTAAAATAGGAACTACCATCTGATCCAGAAATCCCACTTCTGGGGATTTATCCAAAGGAAATGAAATCAGTATCTTGAAGAGGTATCTACACCCCATGTTCACTGCGTCATTCACAATGGCCGGGATTTGGAAATAACCTAAGTTTCTGTCAGTGGATAAATGGAGAAAGAAGACATGGACTACACACACACACCAGAATATTATCCAGCCATAAAAAAGAATGAAATCCTGCCATTTGCAGCAACATGGATGAACCAGAAGGGCATTATGCTAAGTGAAGTAAGAAAGACAAACACGGTCTGATCTCACCTGTATGTGGAATCTGAAAAAGTGGAACTCATAGAACCAGGGAATAGAAAGGTGGTTGCCAGGGGCTAAGGGGTGGGAGAAATGGGGAGATAGTGGTCAAAGGGTACACAGTTTCAGTTATAAAATGATAAGCTCTGGGACTCTAATGTACAGCATGGTGACTATAGTTAATAATACTGTACCATATACTTGAAATATGCTAAGAGAGATCTTAAGTTTTCTCATCATACACCAAAAAATGGTAACTTTGTGAGGTGACAGATGTGTTAATTAACTTGACTGTAGGAATCATTTCACAATATATATGCATATTAAGTCATCATGTGTCGTACACCTTAAAAAAATCACATTGTACACTCTAAATAAATACAGCTTTCATTAGCCAATCATACCTCAATAAAGCTGGGAAAAAATATCAAAGTGTTTTGCACAGAGAAAAAAAAGAAACAGCGACTATATGTACACACAATATGGGGAGACCTAAAATAAAAACAGCGTTGAATGAAAAAGTAAAAAACAGAATGTGGTCTGAACACACGAACACTGATAAAAATCAATAGCCTACACACACAGTAACACTACATAATTTTCAAGGATCCATACGTGGTCAAGGATGGGTCACACCCATTCAAGTGGCTTCTTCAGGAAGGGAGGAGAAGAGGATGTGCCACCAGAATGAAGGGAAACATCGAAATGAGAGAAGAGCCTTGGGCAGACAGAGGTGGAGAGCATGCCTGAGGAGTGGGACAAACCCCAACCATCCCAGCCTCACCTCTGGTCCAGAGGACATGCCCATCTCAGCTTCCACATGGCCAGGATCCTTCATGGGAGAGCTGAGAATGTCCACTGCAGACGGCGCAGATAAGCTGACTCATTGTCTGGGCAACTTCCGGAGGTCCATCCAGAGTGAGAAACAAGAATAAAAATATTAGAAAGGGGAAGGTCGATTTTTAAAAAATATGCAGACCTTAGGAATATCCTAGGTGATGCAGTGGGGCTACAACATCACCTGTGAAAGGATTTTGTCAGAGAACCTTGAACCTGAACCTGATGGAACTTCTAGTTAGTGCCAGGAAATTCAGTGGGGAGGGGAACACGCATGCATCCATCACGTCCAGAAGGTGGAAGGTTTTATAGACTCAATTTATCAACAGATAAATGATAAGGGGGAAAAAAAGAGGGAGGGGTAATTTATCTACATTAAAAGAGCCTTAAGAGACATACACAGTACATGCAATGCGGGAACTTGGGATCCTGTTTTAACTGTAAAAGGACAAGGGTAAATCAGGTAAATTTGAATACAAACTGGGTAAGGCATTATTGTTAATTATTTTTGTTATGATAACAGTTTTGTGGTTGAGTTAAAAACAAAAGATTCTCTATTTCAGAGATACATGCTGAAATACTTACAGGTGAGATGATATGTCTGGGATTTGCTCCGAAATAATTCGGCAGGGTCAGGGGAGGAGACATGGGTACAGAAGAAACAAAACTGGTCATATGTTGATAACTGTTGATGCAAGCGATGGGAACGTGGGTGTTCATCATTCTATCCTCTCAACTTTTGTACCTATTTGTTCACTAGAGCTGAATCAGAAACTGCAGGGCCTCCTGGATCTTGGGGAAGGCATAAAGATATGACTTAACTGAAATATATAGGATATAATAGAATTTTTTTACAAGGGCAGTATGGGGAAATTATATTTTTCTTCTACAGAAAAGAACAGATTTGACTTCACTAAAGTTAGAAATAAGCATTAGACTTGGATGAAATATTTTCAACGTTTATAACAAGTAATTAATACTCTGAATAGAACTCCACAATAACAAGAAAAAAAAGCAGCCGAACAGAGAAACACGGTATTATAGCAAATACTGTTGTCTCTGCTTTAGGGAACCCCTCATTCTGTGTGTACTTGGGGTCACAACTACTCTAAGGGACTGTGTTCTCCCTCTTGCCTCCCTGGCGTCGCTGGACTGGGTGGATATTTAGATATTGTCCACGATGACCCTCTCTCCCAGAACCTTGAGTCTTGAGCGTATGTTTTGTGGTAATAGTGTGTGTGGACGAGTCATGCTTAAAGTTGTTAAGAAATTAAGTAAAAAAAAAATTCAGTCTGCAAAATGATATATATGATATAATTCCATCTACATAACCCCCACCTCCCCACCACATTTTTTCTTAAATCAGAGAACGTTGCTTTTCTCTGTGTATTTATCCTCTCCACTCCATGGATTCTCTCTCTCCGTGTTCAAAGACGTTTCCCATCTGCAACTACGGGTGAGGGGAAATCCTGGGGCCAAATACCTTTGAAATCAATATCAGTCAAAAGGAGAAATAAAGTTTAAAACCCGTTAATTGCTTACAAGCAGTCGTTGTGCATCTCTCTTTCTCTGCTGCTAATACTCCCGCCAACCTCTCAGGTCCAGATAAGCCCTAGCTCGCCCATTTAATTACCCATTGATATGGAGATGGACTACTTCTCTCCACCTCTTGGAAACACCTGTTGATATGGAGATGCACTAAAGCCAGGCGAGAGATCCTGGAAATACTGCAATTTTACTCACACCATCAAACCATCCCCACCTGACCCCCTGGCTCTTCTGCTGCTGCAGTCTTATCTTCCTTTACTGCCTCCAGTTAACTGTGCTTTGTGGAATAAAGGGAGTGGCGGTGGTCTGGATGGAGGGGGTCAGGCACACCAGGAAGGGCTGCAGTGCTGTGGATTACAAGCTTGTCAGAGGCATTTAAGATGGGACAAGGTGCCAAAGGCCAGAAAACTCGGGAATATTTGGATTGCAGCCTGACACGGGTGTGTGTCTGTGTGTGCGTGTGTGCCGGGAGGGAGAGTCAGAGGAGAGGAAACCTTGTCCTCGGGCGGTTTTGGTTCACCGACTCTGGCTTTCTGGCTCTGCCAAGTTAGCTACTGCTGCCCCTTGCAGTTGCCCCTGAGGGGACCCTCCCATGGTGCTCACTGTCACCTACCACAAGCAACATGAGGCATGGCTCCCGGCTACAGGCCAGACTGGCCCCCGCTCTATCCACCCGTGGGGAGGTGGTGTGATGTTTCTTGGCAGTAGGGAGACCAACTGACTCAACTGATTCGCCTATAAAACTCAATAGTCTCACAGTGAGTCAGAACCCCGCAGGACGCCTTAGTTTGAGCGTCTCCAAAAACGGAGCCTGGGAGAAAGGCTTGAAGGAAGGAGTTTTCTTGGGAGCTGATTCCAGAAGGCAGTGAAGGAGATGGGGAGTGGGACGGGAGGGGAGAGACCCACTGGGCTGTATTGCCAAGGTTGCTGCGCTCTTTGGGACGGGGGCTCGCCAGGCATCTCCTACGCATACAGAACAGCTGACGAAAGGAGGGGCGGCCGGAACATCTCTCCACCTGCTCCCGTCCCCGTGGGTGTTGGTCCTGGCAGTTCCAGGGGGCTAGGCAGGCTCCCAGAGGCGCCAGAGAAGGCCCTGGAGCAGAGTATGGCTTGTACTTGGGGCCGGACGCCGTCAGCACCAGGAGCTGTCTGAGCTCGCCCACAGCGGTTGCCTCTGTCGCGGCTGAAATCGGAGACGTTCAAGAGGACGTGGTGTGGGGCACCGGAGGCGTCTGGTGGAAGGTCCCGTCCCCCAGCTCCAGAAAGAAGGATGGGGACACACAATGGCAACCAATACATAAAACATCCAGGAATGAACTTAGGAAATGTGCAAGATGAGTATGAAAACAGCTGTAAAACTCTAATGAAGGTCATAAAATACTTGAATACAGCCAACTTATTTTGGCTAGGGAGTCCCAATAGTGCAATGCCATCAATTTCCCCAAGATTAGTGTATAAGGCGATCTGGATCAAAATTCCTATGCAGCGGTATTTTTTTGGGATTTGACATCATTCTAAATTTATCTGAAAGAATACATGTGTGAGAACAGCCAGAAGAAAAAATTTAAAAGGACAATAATCAGGGGACTTGTTCTATTGAACATTAACATACATTATAAAGTAAGCATTTACCACACTTGGCCCTGGCCCAGGAAGGGGCAGATGAATCAATGACAGGGAATACGCTCCAGAAACGGACCCAGGAATTAATGGGGCTATTACGTTTGCAAGTAGCAGAAATCCAATTGGAACCTTCATTAAGCCAAGAAGGGAGTCTCAGGGTCAGGGAGTGTCCTGTGGGGTCTCTGGGCAGGGGAGTGGCTGAGTCTCAGGAGTCAAAATGGGGACTGGTGCCCTATGAGTGACTCAGAGACTTTTTCTGTGTAACAGAGAAACTTTTTTCAGAGCATCTGCCTCATTTTTTTCTCTTACGGCAAACTCCCATGGAAGATGCTGATTGGCTCTCTTGGGGTCAGCTGTCTAACACTGTGCCAATAAACTGGGGCCCAGGGCAGGGTCATGTCATGGCGGCTGCTGCAGGGACCACTGGAGAGGAGGGGAGGGTTCACAGAAATATGGTGATTGGGGAATTGGAGGTGGGGATGGGCAAACCAAACAACTGGTATCTATTTCCCCCAGTACAGATAGGAATTTAGCAGATAACTGTGACATAATAAGAAATATATATTTGATCCCTGTCCTCAGTTCCTGACACCAAGCCCCTAGTACCCTTGGGATTTATTTCCGGGGCCAAAGGGGCATCTTTTGTTCTAGTGAGGCAGTTCTTGGACTCCAGTATATCTTCAGGATGGGGACTGGTCACCAGAAAGACCAAGTCATGACTAGAAGCTTGGGACTTGCAGTCCACCCCCATCCTTCAGGAAGGGGAGACGGCCTGGAGATGGAGTTAATAATCTATCATGTCTATGTGATGAAGCCTACATAAAAAAAACCTATATAAAAAAACGACAGGTTTTGAAGAGCTTCTGGGTTGGTAACCACATCCATGTGCCAGGAGAGAAGCACCATTCCAAACTCCTGCACTTGGAACCCTTCTAGACTTTGCCTTACATATCTCATATCTCAATCTGGCTGTTCATCTGTATCCTTAATCATATCCTTTATAATAAACCAGTAAATGTGCATAAGTATTTCCTGGAGTTTTGTGATTCATTACAGCAAATTATTGAGTTAGAGGAGCTGTTTGTGGGAACACCCCATTTATAAAGGGTTAGTCAGAAGTACAGGTGACAACCTGGGACTGTGAATGGCATCTGAAGTGGCCTTAGTCTTGTGGGACTGAGCCTTTAACCTATGGGGTCTGTGCTAACTCCAGGTAGGTAATGTCATGACTGAATTGTAGGACACTCAGCTGTTGTCTCCAGAGCTGGAGAATCAGCTGGTATGGGAACCGCCTCCCAGCCACATTTGGTGTCAGAAGTGCTGTGAATAGAGGAAAAAAGAGTTTTCCTTTAATAATTAAGGAGGAGTTTCAAGTCAGAGGAGAAAAAAACGCAGTAAATGGTGGTGGGGCAGTTGCTATTCGGTTCATTGACTTCATCACTTAGAAAAATTACTTGATGATGGAAATAATTTATTTCTTATGTGCTCTGTCTCTCAATTCTGAGTGGCTTGAATGCTACTTCTCAAAAACTGGTTCAAATGTTCACATTTCATAGTAACTGGATAAAAAAGAGTAGAATTGGTACAGGGGAGCTATGGCTACTCCTAATGTTTTAATAAGAAGTGAAGAATACTTCTAATTTCCACGCTTAAAATCTTTTCTATGAAGTAAAACCCCCATAACTTATTTTTTCCCTCAAGTCACATGTCTTACCATAAATAAACTCTTTTGAAATCGCCATGGAATGCATTCCATCTGTGTGGTGGAAAACATCCGTGGATTATACCTTAAGCCCCTAAATGATTCACTTAGTCTGGTTGTTCGTGGTGTACTGCTACCAGCTGGTTTCCCTAAAGGCCTTTCACCAAATACAATACCTGCAGCGGAAGTTCATTCTGTATTCAGACTTTTCAATTACAGTGCATACGATGCCATTTTGGGCAAGATAATAATAACAGGTATAAATAACTTTCTGCAATCTAAAACCACCTGAAAGGAAAGTTGACGCTGAGATACCAAAATAGTGGATATAAAGACAAAGGTATTCAGTTCATTTCCATGAACACATAGCAACAAGGAGTCTAGGCTCCGGCTATTTTTTTCCCCAAAATCAATAGTTTGGGACAGCCTTTGAGGATCCATTTAACCTCCATGGCGAGAGATCTTACAACAATTCCAGTCAGTATCTCATATATGGGGAGAAGAATCATTCTTGCGGCCCATAGGTTAGCCGAGTGAGGAGTGCGCTGGGAGGGGCAGGAGTGAATGTCTGCGGTCCCTTCCATCATCAGCAGGCTCATGGAAGGGCCATGTTAGTTAACCAGTACCAACAAAATACCTGCAGGAAGGCACTCTGATTTCCTGTTGCAGGGAGACGGGCACAGGAGAGAGGGCTTGTCTTGCCAATGGGTTTCAGCCCCAGACAAAGTCACTGTGGATTCAATGAGACCAAAGAAATGACAGTGGAACGTTCTTGGGGTGAAAGGGTTTATACCCAACTTTATTCCCACGGTGGCTGGTCAATCACTAGAATCCTGTTCACTCAGAGCGAGTCTGCATGCAGCAAGCTGGTCTCTGCCCCTGGGCCTCTCTACCCCCGCAGCCATCTCCGTCTCTGTCCTCGGCGCTGCCACCACCCCAGTCTTGTCTCTGCTCTCCTGCAGCCGTGCCATCCTGTCTCCCAGGGCGCTGGGCGGAGCTCTTTATATAGAGCCAATAACGACATACTGCCCACACGTGTGTATTGAGCTAGCCTACCAGGGCCAGGTGAGAATCCTGGCCATGGGAACCTTCACTTTATCCACAGGGGCAGGAGAGACTCAACATGTCACGATGGAGGGTAGAGGCTGCTGGCTGGAAAAAGTAACTGACACGTTCTGATGACAGATGGAAAGGAAAACAAACCCCAGGAGCATCCGGAAGTGGAACTGTTCTCTTTAGGATGCTATGCCAAGCAGAGGGCCTGGAAAAACCCCCCCGTCTCTGGAACATTCTTCCTCACAAACGATGCCACCTTTCCAGTTTTGCTTTTGACTCCATTAGGTAACTGGTTGCTCTTAGGGCTTCTTCAGCAGCTCCTTAGCTTTCTTCATGTCCTTCCCACTCGCTGCCAGTGCACTTGGATGTACTCAGTATGGTTTGCAAACGGAAGGGGGGGAAATCTACCATCTACAACGGTTGCAGCTAACTTTCAACCTCCTGGAAAACAAAGCCCTCATACCACCCAGGGATGCCCCCAGACAGACAACAGCAGTGGCGCCCGCACTCTTCTGCAGAGGTCTCAGATTCCTGCCCCGACAGGACTGCTTTTTTTAGCACATTCTGCAAAGTCCAGCTACTCAAAATTTCACTCAAATCTTCCTTGACTGGACACGGCCTCTTGGGGGAGCTCGTCTCTCAGGATGTCTCAGGGCTCCTGTGGCCCTTTTGGGCGGTCCTTCCCTTGCCACGACCACCGCCCTTCTCAGCGAGCTTGAAGGAATTATAATTACAGTTGTAATCCTTTCATACTCCAAATTCTGTTTCTCCTCTTCCCCTCTGTCTTTCTCCCTAGGCATAACCCCAACCCTGGTCCACTTCTCTCTTTCCTTTTACGCTATTTCTGCACCCAGCTGCTGTATATGGCTGTGGGATGCAGCCCCAATAACTACAGAGACACCACCACAGGAGGGCATGTCTGACTTTAAAATATGACCCATTACAGGTGCATCTTCCTCTCTGCCTGACATTCCTACATGTCAATCAATGCACGTTCCATCAATCCAAAATCATTCTCCTCTCTTAGTCCTTCCTTACTTTCAGCTGATGATGACCTTGCCTCCCGTTTTGCTGAGAAAATGGCAGCAGTCCGCTGAGAGCTCCCTCCCAGGCTCTGTGCTGCAGACCGCCTGGATGCTCAATAATCCCATCTCCTCTGAGGACACGTGGGGGACTTCAGATCCCAGCCTCCCTTGCAGCAGGTTGGGGCAGTGTGACCGGATCCTGGCCTGTGCTGCTTTTGAAGCAGTGTGCATCCCAGCCTGGCCATAGCATGTCCTTTCTCGTTCTTTCTCTTTGCTCCTCAGCTGGCCGGATGGAAGGGGATTGAAGGCAGTTTCTGAGGAGGACTGAACGGACAGCAGACCCGAGGATGGAGGAGCCTGGATCCCAGAGTCACTTCAGTGAGGAAACCTGGCCTGCACTGGACTGTGGTGTGAGTGAGAAACACACTTGGAGGTGTTAAACCACCAAGATTTGTTATTAAAGGAGCTAAATAAGCACATTCACTTTCCCATCTCAACTACCAAGCTTGCATCTATACCCACACACCCCACCAGGCCTCCTGCTAAGGGGTCTGGTCTGTCCGCTCTTGTCAGAGGCCGCGGAGCCCACACCCACTCCCTTATAGGCGGCCTTACCTCGCCTCTGCAGCCACAAGTCTCTGTCCCTCTGGAATCATTCCCACAAGCTACAAACTCTCCTCACTGTGTTCGGAGTTATGTTACATTTTTAATTTCATTTTCTTCTTGATCAGTGTTTTCATATAATGTCAGTTTCAAAGAACAACTTTTGGCTTTGCTGATGGTCTCTGTTGAGTCTTTGTTTTGTACTTAATTCATCTTAGTTTTCAGCTTTCTTATCATTTTCCACTGTCTTTGGGTTATTCTGTTCTTTTCCTAACTTTTAAATAAGGTTATTTAGTCTTCACCCTTTTCTAATATAAAGACATGAGACAATTTTTTCCTGTTCTGTTCTTGCTGCATCCTACACATGTTGATGTGTGATATTTGCAATATTATTTAATTCCCAATATTTTAATTTTTTAATGATTTTTAAAATTTGATCTATAAGATTTTGAAAGTGGGTTCTTAAATTTCCAACAATATGGGAATGTTTGCATTTCTCTCTTACTAATTGAGTGTTAGAGATCTATATGCTATTTCCTGCTTGAAACTTGCTGAGACTGGTCTTATTGCCTATTATTTGGCCAATTCTGTATAGATTCCACGTGTGCTTGAATAAACTGTGTAATCTTAAATTATTTGGAGCAGGATTTTATATATATATCATTAAGCCAAATTTTTTAATTGGGGTTTTTTAAGTCTCCCATATCTTTACTGTATATATATATATATATATGTAATGTTTCTATATATAATATATATATGTATTTTTTTGGGGTGACAGGGGTTGACCTATCAATTGCAAAAGACATGTTGAAATGTTCCACCATAGTTGTGGAATATCTCTCTAGTCTATCGGGTTTTTCCTTTATATTTGTTGAGGTTATTTCATTGTTCATATAATTTTGCAATTGTTACATCTTCCAGGTGAATTGAATCTTTTGTCACTACGTAATAAAGCCTTTGTTTTGTGCTGGTGTCAGCCTATCTGTAGTAATGCTATAGGCTAGAAGTGCCTGGGGGCACTCACCTGGGCCCCAGGGAGCTTCCACAGACATCCCCCCTTTCCAAACCAAGGGTACCATTGGATGGACCTTCGTGGTCTTACTATGATTGCAAGATGCCCTTCAGCAACAACTGTCAGAACACTTTGAAAAAAAAAAAAAAGGTTTCTTACAGAACCTGGAAATAACACAGCACACCTGGGGCCACAGAGTGAGGTAGAGAGGGGGGTTCTGCTTTTATTGGGGTGAAGGGTGATGGTCTAGATTTTCATGGGTTCACTTTTCATTGGTGAATTTATAACATAAAAGCAGAAAATTAAAGTGTGGGGAAGACAAAGGACGAGGGCCCCAAATGGTCAGTTATCAAAATCAACCAAGATCTCTAAAACCGAGGAGGCTTAGTTGGGGGTTGGGGAACTGGCCCTTTATTGTGGTGTTGCAGGCAATGTGCTTATTCGATTTGGCCCTCTTTGAAGCGGATGCCTTGGCAATCAAAGCTTACTGTCAGGGCTTAGACTACACCCTTCTGTCCCCCAAATGCCTTTTCTGTGGGTCTAGCCTCACTGGCCAATGTATTGCTCTTTGAGCTTGGATGCACCCTGGGAGCAGCAGCGAGGCCTGGAAATGATGTCCCAGGTGGAATGGGAATGCAGGGCAGAGAGAACAGGGTGGAGGAGAAGGGCATGGAGGGCGGACTTGACGTGCTGGGCGAGGTGGAAGGAGGTGAGGAGTCTAGTGGTTGACCCTTTCTCACAGCCTGGCATGCGTGATGCCAGGCCAGAGCAGGTGGCCTGTATTCTGCTCCACTAGTGGGGCAACAGCCTCGTTATGTCACTGTCAGGCTGGGGCAGTGGGACGGGGAAACCAAGCATACGAGGAAAAGATTACCAGAGAGCGTGGCTTCCTGGGTTAGTCAGAACTCTCTGTTTGCAAGTGACAGAAGCAGAAAGGAGCATTTATTGACTCACAAAACCAAACCTTGTGAAGGATAGGGGTGGAGCTGATCCTTGAGACAGCTGGGAGGCACCCAAAAGCTGTTTCTCTCCACAGTTGGCATCACCCTCTTTGACCCACTTCATGAGGCCATGACCATGGCTGCAGACAGCTCTCTCTGAATGTCCCCAGGTCTCCAAAGGGGCCCCAACAGGAACATGTCCGCAATGTCAACTTTAAACCTTTTTGCTGAAAATCACATAAAAGAAATAAAGAGGACAACAAACAACAACAGCAAACCATGGAAAAATCCATTTTCAGCAAAACTAGAAAACAGACCTATCTAAAGACTCCAAAAGCCCAGCTGCGAATAGGCAGAACCTGTGGTTAGCAGTTCAGAAAGCAGGGGGCCTGGCAGGAGGGTGAAGGGGCTGCAGCTCTAAAAGGCTGAAGCCCTGCCTGAAGGTGAGAGAGCTTGTGGTATATTCTGCAGGTACACAAGGAGTAGGAACTGGAGAGCGCAAGACCGGGGGGTTCTGTTCAGTGTTCAGTGAAGCAGAGGACCTGGAGCTCCACAAAGAATCCCAAGACTGAGTCTTATGAGCAAGAAGCAGCCGAGGAGAGAGCTTCGGGCCTGCGATGCTGGGGAGATCATTATGCAAATAGTTGGCTGGGGAAAATCCAACCCATTCAATGATGACTCTCAACAAGTACCTAGTGCAACACTGTCAGGACATGCCAAAAGAAAGAGATGTGGAAATGGCAGTAAAATTCACAGACGATGCAGGATATTCACCAAGAAAAAATTTTTCCATGGAGCAGCTGAAAACTGTGATGGAACCTTCTGCTATGGATTTAAAAAGCTAATTAAGCAGTCATCCTGATGAAGGAAGATAATGAGGCAGAAACGCAAGAGCTCAGAAAAGAAATCATGGACACCGGGAACATATGCAGTGAGTGCTGGCTGAATTTCAGAAAGAAATAGGAAAAACATCACAGACAGTAGAGAAATGGAAATAAAATTGGAAGGTGCATAAGGGAGAACAGACACTGGGGCAAATGCCATAAAGGACATAAAGGGCAAAAATGAGAACAGGGAGCAAGAAAAGAGGAAATAAAAGTAGAGGGAAAAAGAATGAAGGAAATGTATAAATGCATAAAAATAAAATATATATGTTTCATATTTTTTCTCTATCCTTATATATTATTAAAAAAATATATGATAGACAAAGGAGATCTAATATCTGGGTGGTCAGGATCTCTGAAGAAGTTAAACCAAAACAATTGATAGATCAGACATACATTTAAATATACCATTCAAGAATGTTTTCCTGAGATGAAAGAGTCTTGGACTCTATATATGTTGAAAGAAAAAGCTATATGCCAGGGAAAATTGATCAAGTTACTGAATTTTAAAGATAAAAATGTTTTGAGCAGCCAGGAAAAAAGTCAAGTCACTTCGAAGGGGCTAGAGATGAGGCTGGTTGGTCATGGGTGACTCCAGACTCGTAGCAAATGCCAGGGGAGGTGACACAAGGCCATCGACAATTTTCCACCTTCCCCCTCCTCCCTCCTTCTGGCGACCACGGACCTTTTTAATGTCTCGGTCGTTTTTCTTTTTCCAAAATATCATATAGTTGGAATTTTATAATAGTTGACATCCTCTTCCTCCCTCCTTTCTTTTCAGACTGACTTCTTTCACTTAGCAACATGCATTTAAATTTCTTCCACGTCTTTTTGTGGCTTGGTAGCTCACTGTTTGTTGTTTCTGAATAATTCCCCGTTGCATGGCTAGACCATAGTCTGCTTGTTCATGCACCTACTGAAGGACATCTTGATTGCTTCCAAGTTTCGGTCATTATGGATAAAGCTGCTATGGACATTCATGGGCAGGTTATTGTGTGGACGTAAGTTGGATAAATACTTGGAGTTCAATTGCTGGATTACGTGGTAAGGGTATGTTTAGCTTTGTAAGAAACCGTCAAACTGTTTTCCAAAGAGGCTGCACCAGTTTGTATTCTCACCAGAGCGAATGAGAGTTCCTGTTGCTCCACATCTTCGCCAGCAGATGTTTGTCAGTGTTTCGGGATTTTAGCCATCTGAGATGTGTGTAGTGGTATTCCACTGTTGTTTTGATTTTAAATTCCCCAGTGACATATGATATTGAGTGTTTTTTCATACACTTATCTGCCATCCATATGTCTTCTTTAGTGAGATGGCTGCTCAGATATTTTACCCATTTTTCAATTGGGTTGCTTGTTTTCTTATTCAGTTTTATGAATTCCTTGTAAATTTTGGATAGAAATCCTTTATAAGATATGTGCTTTGCAGATATATTTTTTTCCCAGTCTGTGGCTTTTCTTTTCATTCTCTAAACCACAGACAATTTTGAACATGCATGGTGTGAAGAAATATTGTTCTCTTGAGGTCTTCTTGAGGAAATTACTAGAGCATGAACTTGAATCAACCATGGGATAACTGAATAAAGTTTAGTGAAAGGAGGGTAGAATGTTGAATATATTTAACATAGAACTAAGGCTGACGCTGAAACAAACGTTTGGTGGTAGAGTTGAGAGAAGAAAGGAGGGAAGATGAGGACAGAGGCTAACTTATTCATAAAAAACAAATTTGAAAACTGGATCATTTGGCAGGAGATGCCAGAAGAGAGAAAATGTAAACATTTCTATAAAAGAAAAACAGAACGTTTCAAAGAGCTACTGCTTCCCCCAAAGGGTCAGATGGTTTCACAAAAAAATTCTAACAAACCTTTAGAGATTATGTACTTGGATACTGTTCCAGGACACAGAAACAGAGGGAAAATCTCCAAATTATTTTAATAAAGGCAGAACACCATTAATTCCAAAGTCTAATAAAAAAGTCACACAAATATTAGTCAAGTAGGCCCTGGTGACAGCTCGCGCGTGCTTATGATGGCGACTCTTTGGATGGGAAGAGACCTTGAAAGGACCTCTAGTTTATTCTGCAACGTCAGTCAATATCCCACTTAAATCATCCCAGGTAATAGAGAAGAGGAAACCTAACCAATGATTGCGGAATAATATGGAAGAAGATAGAAAAAACTTGTTTAATGGGTAGCTGTCCAGTTTTGCCAACACCAGCTGTTGAAGGGGCTGTCATTTCCCCATTGTATGTCCATGGCTCCTTCATCATAGATTGCTTGACCATATATGCTTGGGTTTATATCTGGGCTGTCTAATCTGTTCCACTGATATGTGGGTCTGTTCTTGTGCCAGTACCAAATTGTCTTGATTACTGTGGCTTTGTAGTAGAACTTGAAGTTGGGGAGCATAATCCCCCCAGCTTTATTCTTCCTTCTCAGGACTGCTTTGGCTATTCGGGGTCTCTTGTGGTTCCATATGGATTTTAGAACTATTTGCTCTAGTTTGTTGAAGAATGCTGTTGGTATTTTGATAGAGATTGCATTGAATCTATGATTGCTTTAAGCAGGATGGCCATTTTGACAATATTGATTCTTTCTACCCATGAGCATGGGATGTTTCCATTTGTTGGTGTCTTCTTTGATTTCTTTCCTGAGTGTCTTGTAGTTTTCAGGGTATAGGTCTTTCTCTTCCTTGGTTAGGTTTATTCCTATGTATTTTATTCTTTTTGATGCAATTGTGAATGGAATAGTTTTCCTGATTTCTCTTTCTGCTAGTTCATTGTTAGTGTATAGGAATGCAACAGATTTTTGTGTATTAATTTTGTATCCTGCAACTTTGCTGAAGTCAGATATTAGATCTAGTAGTTTTGGAGTAGATTCTTTAGGATATTTTATGTACAATATCATGTCATCTGCAAACAGTGATAGTTTGACTTCTTCTTTACCAATCTGGATGCCTTTTATTTCTTTGTTGTCTGATTGCTATGGCTAGGACCTCCAGTACTATGTTGAATAAAAGTGGAGAGAGTGGGAAAAAAAAAAAATATTAGTCAAGTATTTTAGTTATACCTACTGATGCAAAAATCCTAAACAGTATGTTTGTAAATATACCCCAATGTATATGGAATATAAATGGAATCCAGCAGCACATTAAAAAAATTAGGACCATTATGACCAAATGGGCTTTTTAAAGGAAATGCAAGGATGGTTCAAAATTACTATCACCCTGTACCATGCTTAATTTCCATGCAATAATAAAAACATCACACTTTGACTCCAGATGTGCAACTGTTTTTCATTCCAGTGAAGATGCCCAGAAGGAGGGAGATAGAAAGACCCACCATTCCTCTCACCCATCTCTGGGTGATGGTAATCTCTCCTCTGGCTGATACTTGTAACTTCCTTCTCTACTCACTCCACATCCCCTCTAACGTCGGCCAGCGCCTTGGGAGACAGGGCGCCTTTTTCTGGCAGGAAATTCAAACCTTGATTCTTGAAGGGTCTAAACCCTTGGTTTTCCTTCTTTGTTAGGTCGTGGCAGTCTTCCATCACATTTCACTGTAAACTTGGGCACACCGAGTGCCCACAACCCCGAGTCCTACATACACTCCTTCCTGCCCCTGTTGCGTAGCAGCAACCTTAGTTCATCCTGATAGCCAGGACCAGTCACCAGTTAGTCATCAGGACAGTATAGTAACCTCTCTGTGCTTCAGGGGCAGGAGGGGTCCAAAATGGCCATGGGGAAGTCTCAAATGCCAGGTCAGTGGACCCAATTATGTTTCTTTGTGGGAGCATTTTGCCCTTGGGAGTTAAGACCTCCAAAGTTGGTAGAAGAGAAGCCAAACACAACTGAGTTTTTATTTATTTATTTATTTATTATTAAGGTATTCTTGATATGCACTCTTCTGAAGGTTTCGCATGAAAAACAATGTGGTTACTACATTCACACATACCATCAAGTCCCACCCATACCCCACTGAAGTCACTGTCCATCAGTGTAGTAAGATGCCACAGAGTCACTACTTGCCTTCTCTGTGCTACACTGTCTTCCCCATGACCCCCCACACCATGTGTACTAATCATAATACCCCTCAGTCCCCTTCTCCCTCCGTCCCCACCTGCCCTCCCAAATCCCTGCCCTTTGGTAACTGCTACTCCCTTCTTGGAGTCTGTGAGTCTGCTGCTGTTTGGGTCCTTCAGTTTTGCTTCGTTGTTATGCTCCACAAATGAGGGGAATCATTTGGTACTTGTTGTTCTCTGCCTTTCTTATTTCACTGAGCATAATACCCTCTAGCTCCACCCATGTTGTTGCAAATGGCAGGATTTGTTTTCTTCTTATGGCTGAATAATATTCCATTGTGTATATGTACCACAACTTCTTTATCCATTCATCTACTGGTGGACACTTAGGTTGCTTCCATATCTTCGCTATTGTAAATAGTGCTGCCATAAACATAGGGGTGCATCTGTCTTTCTGACTCTGAAAACTTGTATTCTTTGGGTAAATTCGAAGGACTGGGATTCCTGGGTCAAATGGTATTTCTATTTTTAGGTTTTTGAGGAACCTCCATATTGCTTTCCACAATGGTTGAACTAGCTTACATTCCCACCAGCAGTGTAGGAGGGTTCCCCTTTCTCTGCATCCTTGCCAGCATTTGTTGTTCTTAGTCTTTTAGATGCTGGCCATCCTTACTGGTGTGAGGTGATATCTCATTGTGGTTTTAATCTGCATTTCTCTGATGATTAGCAATGTGGAGCATCTTTTCATGTGCTTGTTGGCCATCTGAATTTCTTCTTTGGAGAAGTGTCTGTTCATGTCCTCTGCCCATTTCTTAATTGGATTATTTGCTTTTTGTTTGTTGAGGTGCATGATTTCTTTGTATATTTTGGATGTCAACCCCTTATCAGATATGTCATTTATGAATATATTCTCCCATATATGATCTACTCTTGGAAATGTTCCACGTGCACTTGAGAAGAATATATCCTGCTGCTTTTGGGTGGAGAGTTCTTTAGATGTCTGTTAGGTTCATCTGTTCTAATGTGTTTTCCAGTGCCTCTGTCTCCTTACTTATTTTCTGTCTGGTTGATCTGTCCTTTGGAGTGAGTGGTGTGTTGATGTCTCCTAAAATGAACGCATTGCATTCTATTTCCCCCTTAAATTCTGTTAGTATTTGTTTCACATATGTAGGTGCTCCTTTGTTAGGTGCATAGATATTTATAATGGTTATATCCTCTTGTTGGACTGCCCCCTTTATCATTATGTAATGTCCTTCTTTGTCTCTTGTTACTTTCTTTGTTTTGAAGTCTATTTTGTCTGACACAAGTACTGCAACTCCTGCTTTTTTCTCCCTATTAGTTGCATGAAATATCTTTTTCCATCCCTTCACTTTTAGTCTGTGTATATCTTTGAAGTGAGTCTCTTGTAGGCAGCATATAGATGGATCTTGTTTTTTAATCCATTCAGTGACTCTGTGTATTTTGATTGGTGCATACAGATTATTTACATTTAGGGTGATTATCGATAGGTATGTACTAATTGCCATTGCAAGCTTTAGATTCATGGTTACCAAAGGTTGAAGGGTAACTTCCTTCCTATCTAACAGTCTAATTAAACTCACTTAGTATGCTATTACAAACACAACCTAAAGGTTCT
The DNA here is from genome assembly GCA_029783875.1 of Phataginus tricuspis. Taxonomy (NCBI): domain Eukaryota; kingdom Metazoa; phylum Chordata; class Mammalia; order Pholidota; family Manidae; genus Phataginus; species Phataginus tricuspis. The sequence continues at coordinate 9,702,141 of JAQQAC010004778.1, read as the reverse complement.
TTTTTTCCTCCTCCATTCTTTATATATTAGCTATTATATTCTGTACTCTTTGTCTATCCCTTGAATGACTTTGGGGGTAGTTGATTTTATTTGCATCTGCGTAGTTATTAATTGTTCTACTTTCTTTACTGTGGTTTTATTTCCTATGGTGAGAGCTTTTTAGCCTTAGGAACACTTTCATCTATAGCAGTCCCTCCAAAATACACTGTAGAGACGGTTTATGGAAGGTAAATTATCTCAGCTTTTGCTTTTCTGGAAATTGTTTAATCCGTCCTTCAAATTTAATGATAATCTTGCTGGGTAGAGTATTCCTGGTTCAAGGCCCTTCTGCTTCATTGCATTAAAATCATCACGCCACTCCCTTCTGGTCTATAAGGTTTCAGCTGAGAAGTCTGACTATAGCCTGATGGGTTTTCCTTTGTATGTGATCCTTTTTCTCTCTCTGGCTGCTTTTAATAGTCTGTCCTTATCCTTGATCTTTGCCATTTTGATTATTATATGTCTTGGTGTTGTTTTTCTTGGGTCCCTTGTGTTGGGAGATCTGTGCACCTCTATGTCCTGAGATACTCTCCTTCCCCAGACTGGGGAAGTTTCAGCAATTACCTGCTCAATTACCTCTCTTTTTTTTCTGGTACCCCTATAATGAGAATATTGTTCCGTTTGGATTGGTCACAGAGTTCTCTTTCATTCCTAGAGATTCTTTTTTCTCTCTGTGCTTCAGCTTCTTTATATTACTTTTCTCTAATTTCTATTTAATTTACTGTCTCCTCTACTTTATCTAATCTGCTTTTAAATCCCTTCATTGTATGTTTCATTTCAGGTACTGTATTCTTTAATGATTGAATCTCATTCCTGAATTCTTCCCTGAGTTCTTGAATATTTTTCTGTACCTCCGTGAGCATATTTATGATTTTTATTTTGAAATCTCTTTCAGGGAGATTGATGAGTTCAGTCTCACTTGGCCCTCTTTCTGGTGTTTGTGGGATTTTGGTTTGAACTAGGTTCCTTTGACGTTTCATATTTATAATGGCGCCTTCTAGTGCCCAGAAGCTCTACTCTATGGAGCTGCTCAGCCCCCAGAGGGATGGTGGGGGTTACAGGAGAGCGGCGTTGGTGCCTCTCAGGAGAAGAGAGCTGTTTCCTGCTTCCCAGCTTCAGTGCCTGCCTCTACTGCCAGGGCCAGTGGGCTGAGCATGCAGGGAGAAGCCGCTATGCTTAGCTCCTGTAGCTGTTGTAGGTGGGGCCACCCTCTGGCTGGCTTGGCACAGTGGCAGGGGCAGCCATGTTTCGAGCTGGTGCCAGCCAGGAGAAAGACACAGCAGGCTGTGTATCATGGTGGGGGGCCTAGGAGGTGCATAGCCAGCTAGGAGGATGGAGCTCCTAAAGCTCCTGAAAGTTCCCAACCCGATCAGCAGAGTGTGCCCAGACTATTTTATCTACCTGTCCTTTCTCCTGAGCAGCAAGCTCTGTAAAACCCTTTCCCCTTTAGCAGCCCTCTTACTGTTAGGAAGTCTCTCAGACTGCCCACCTTTCTTTTGGCCTAGAGCAGCCAGATGTGGATCCCTGTTTTCCGCAAGCAGCTGGAATCTCAGTCTCTCCAAGTATTCTGCCCGTCTTAGCTCTTCAACCCCACTAATCTCCAAAGCACCATGCAATGTAGGTTCGTGCTCCCAAAGCAGATCTCCAGGGCTGGGTGTTCAGCAGTCCTAGGCCTTCACTCCCTCCCTGCTCCGTTTCTCTTCCTCCTGCTGGTGAGCTGGGGTGGGGGAAGGGCTTGGGTCCCGCTTGGTCATGGCTTTGGTATGTTACCCTGTTCTGTGAGGTCTGTTCTTTTCTCCAGGTATATGCAGTCTGGCGCAGCCTTCTTTCCTGTTGCTCTTTCAGGATTAGTTTTATTAACTATATATTCATATTATATGTGATTTTGGGAGGAGGTTTCTGTCTCACCTCTCACACCACCATCTGTAATCTCGTCCATAACTGAGTTTTTAAATGTAAGAGAGAGAGGAAACCTTTGATTTCTGGACCTGTGAGTTCTAGCTAGTAGAGGAACCTCAAAACCTATAGAGCACCCTGTAGCATAGTGCCCCCGATCCTATAGACTGATGGCTCACACTGACACTGTATGGAGGGTTGACTAAGTCGTTCCACCATTAATCAGGCAAGCTGCTTCTGGGTGATGAGGTACACGGAAAGGCCACTGTATTTCATGGGCTTGAGCCCTGTGCTGTACTTCCTCTGCTGTAAAATGAGTTGCTTGCTCAGGACGATGTTGTGCATGCCAACAGTGAATAAGGCTTTCTGAAAGTCTATGCATGGATGGTGGTGCTGGTAGAAGCATTGCAGGCAGTAGAGGCAGATCTGTATACCTAGTAATGACTAAACCCTCCCCTCCGTGATGTCTATTAGTATTAACCTGCTCAGCTCTACAGGTGGGTGACCAGCTGGCCCCACCCCTTGGGGTCCAGTCTTTGTAGTCTTTCCTCTAAATGATACAGGGATGTTTTGGTATTAACATAATCTAGCTAGATCGTGAGTATGGAATGTTGACCATGATCAGACCAGAGACAGCTTCATAGTTAGAGCTGCTTTGGCTGTGGGTGACCCCAGGGTGTCTCAAGGTGGCCCAGGGAGGAAAGAAGCCACAGGCAGGCCTCCATAGTAGGAGGAGTATACCACAGATGCCGAGAGAGGCCAAGGCGCACAGGGGGTGGCCAGGTGTGCATCTCTCAGGGAGATGGGGAGGACTGTTGTGACCGCAGAGTTCTTCTGTCCCACTCTCGACACTTATGACTAGAGACATTGGGACTGGCGTCCCTGAGCATCCAGGTGCCACCTCATTCAGGTATCTAAGAGACCAGATGTCAAAATTATATAACAATCAGTGGGAGTACAATCACTTTTTTTTTGGTGTGGGGATGGAGGGGGTATTCTTGGGGGTTAAAGCCACAGAAAGGAAAATATATTCATAGAACCAGCTTACACTTGAGTACAAAAACATAAACACTCCCCACATAGCAGGCTTTGCTTGTCCCAGAAGCAAAGCTTTATGTTGGCTGGCAGGGCCTATGCTTATGAACTTTGTATTGGACCCTTGTCATGGGCTCAGTGGTGTCCCCCCAAGTTCATATGTTGAAGTCCTAACCTCCAGTGCCTTAGAATGTGTCTGTATTCTTTAAACATATGATCTTTAAAGAGGTAATTAAGTTAAAGTGTGGTAATAGGGTGGGCCCTAGTCTAATACAAGTGGAAGGGGGATATTTGGGCAGAGACCCATAGAGTGAAGACACAGGGAGAGGACGGCCTCTACAGGCCAGGGAGGGAGCCTGCAACACACCCGTCCCTCACAGCCTTCAGAGGGACCATCTCTGCCCATGACACCTTGATCTCAGGCTTCCAGCCTCCAGGACTGTGAGAAAATAAGTTGCTGCTGTTTAAGTCACCCAGCCTGTGGTACTTTGTTATAGCAGCCCCGACCAAATGAAGATCACTTCCTTCGTTTATGGATGCCCATCAATTGCATGGTTATCTCTGAAAATCCATAATTCTCCCTAATAACCAAACCCACTAACAAAAATCCCTCTCCATACAAATTAGGATTAAGTAATAAAATCCTGCAAGTGAGGAATGCATGCAGCAAGATCTGTACTAATGAATTCCAGTTTTGGAATGCCAATTTGATGGACTAAATTCCTCATTTGCAATATGTCAGTCCTCAAAGAGGGCCGGTATCAAATGGTAACAGTGCTTTGAACAGCGACACCCATCTGGAGTGTCATCAGTCAAGTTTGCCCTTGTCTCCTTTCGGGACCCCCACTGGCCCACCCCTGTAGACCGCAGGCCACACAGGAGGGGAACTACCCTCTTTCTTCCAATCTCAACTCCCATCTCACAGGGATCCAAGCTGTATCATCCAGAAGGCAGAGGAGGGCACACGCTTCCTTTGTATTTTGAGTGACTCATTTTCCTGCAGAGGAATTCCGGAGTGAAAGGAGCAAAAGCTTAGCAGGCAGCTTTTAACTTTGGCTTGGGTTAACATTTTGTGGACCTCTAGTTCCTGCCCCTTCTCTCCCCCTTGGGGTGGCAGGCTTGAGTACCAGGGGTGACCATTCTGTCCACAGCGGGGCTGGGCTCTCTGCGTTTATGGAGAAAAAGAGAATAACTCACAAACCTAAAATACAAAATTAGTTCTTTAGAGTTCCATCCAATTGACAACAGCATATTTTTGATCAAACAACTGGAGTTCTCTGTCTTAGATACTGTTTAGAAACCTAATAAAGATATTCCAGTGTCCCTTAACAAGAGGACATTTCTCAGTTGAACAGTATGGTTTGTTGTTCAAGGGAGGCACTAGACCCTTAAACAAACAGGTCATTTAGGTACACTGATTAATTATATTTTTATTGCAAACATTTAAGGATCTCAAAAAACAGAGGGTCATGTTCCTACTACTAGAATGACAGTTTAGGTTTGTTTTAGGAACAAATGAACTCTTCATTATCAGTATTTTCTGGGTTTGGGGTGTGGGGAACACATTTAAGAACAAGTGAACCTATTATAAACACTTAAAACATAAATTCCACATCAGATGGGCAACTTACACAGACTTTAAAAACAAATCCACCATAGTTTTCAATGTGGAAGTTTGTATTTTCTGTCAAGTAATTTAGCTGCGTGTTTAAGAAAGTCATTTACTCAAATAGATCAAGATTTTTATCTTGCCATTTGTGACAACATGGATGGACCGAGAGTGTATTATGCCAAGTGAAACAAGTCAGGCACAGAAAGACAAATACCATCTGATCTCACTCACACGTGGAATCTAAAAAAACCCAGACTTACGGATACAGAGAATACATTGGTGGCTGCCAGAGGCGAAATGGGTGACGGGGTCAAAAAGTACAAAAGTCCAATTATAAAATAAATGTCATGTGGATATAATCTGCAGCATGTGACTATAGTTAATAATGCTGTATTGCATATTGGAGAGTTGCTAAGAGAGTAATCTTAAAAGGGTTTTTTTCTTACAAGAAAAAACTTGCGACTATGTATGTGAAAGGTGTTAGCTAGACTTGCTGTGGTGATCACTTTGCAATATATACAAATATTGAATCATTATGTTGTCCACCTGAAACTAATAGACCTCAATAAAAAAAAGTTAAGACAAATGTACAAATAACGAATCCAAGGTAGAAGGGGATAAAATCATAGGGGAGATGGAAAATGTTATGGAGCTTCATAGAAAGCACTCGACTACATCCATGCATCTAAAATTTAAAACATATTTATTTTAAAACTTAAAAAAATCCTGGTTTTGAAAGATACTGGACTTTCAGCTGGTGGTGAAGAGGACCAGGCCAGTGATGGTGAGCAGGGGGGACCCGAGGGTGGAGCAGGGTGCTGGACTGGGAAGCATGGATGCCCACCCTGCAGAGGTGTTATGAGAAGCAACAAACTGGAGCCACAAGCAATGGAGCAGCTTAGCTGGCAGCCACACAGCCAGAGCTGGACAGAAGTGGGGAGACGTGTTGTCCAGGGGAGTGAGCATGCCAGTGTGGCGTCCAGGCCAAGACAAGGTCAAGGTCAAGAGAAAACATGTCCCGTTCTGTCAGTACTCAACTACCTCCAGGCCCAAAGTCTGTGGGATGTGTGGTTCCATCTTGAGGGTATGTTACTATGGGAGAATCCAGATATCAAATCAATAAGCCTTCCTTGAGGACTTACTCTTTGCACTATTATATGTTGGGTCCTATTGAGGTTTTAAAACAATATGGTGCCTGTTTTGACAGAAGGTGTAAACTTATTTATTGGGCATCTATCAGATGCCTGGGGGTGGGTGTTCAGGGGATGGGACCAGAGGTGTCTGGGTGCATGGGGCTGGGGGACAATCTGGTAGATTGATCAAAGAGGGACCCAGGAGGTAGGAGTCACCTAATATCAACCACAGACCAACCGAGATCTAGAGAGTGGATTTCACTGAGAATGGACCTGGGAGGAAGCCTCCCTCAGGCCCGACCTGCCTCCCTGAGATGGGGATCCCAGTGCCCAGGGCTGAGCCTGAGTCTAGAGAGGGAGGGACTTATGGGGGGGGTGTCCGAGGTTCCCAAGGGGGGCCGGGGGGGGCCGGGGGATGGGCACAGCGAGCAAGAAGGGCATCTCCCGCCTCCCTTTAGGGAAGGACAGGAGAGCCCGAGGTGGATGGAAGCCTTTCCATGCCGCCTCCCTTCCCACTCCGGGTCTTTCCGAGGCCACTTCGCACACTACAAACCAGTTTGAGGACCCGCCTCAACAACTTGCTAAGTGAGGCTCCACAGTTACGGCGGGTGAAGGTATGCTTGCCTCTGACCTGTTAGGGAACATTTCTGGGGATGCGTGGAGGCCTTTGGTCAGGTGGGCGGCAGCCAGGACACCCTCAGGGCGACGCCGCGTAGAAGCCGCGGTGGGCGGTCCTGCGGATGGGTGAGAATGGAGATGCTCTGTGGACCACCCCCTACTCGCCTCTATTTCCTAACTGTACTCAGAGGGAACGGAAGCAAAGGTCTGGTAGAGGCTGGAGCGTATTAAGCACTTTTGTGGCAAGTAAAAGTCCAGAGGTCCCTTTTTACCGAGCGCTTTTAAACCTGGGACTTACAAACTCAATCGTCCCGGCTTCGGAACTTGAGTTCCATAGACCTGGGGATTAAACAGAGGGAAATTACCATCTAGTGATGCCATGCTGTCTTGACACTTTCAAGATCTTTGCAAGCTTTTTTTGACTCTTAAGATACATGTCAGTAATCAGGAAGTTTGTAGAATTCGAGCTAGAGTAAGTTAATAAAAGTTAATAGAGGAAAAATGATCAGAGGAAAAAGTTGCCAAATTGCTCTCAGGAGTCGGTTTATTGAAAACTTTCAGCCCTAAGAACGATCTCTTTGCCATTTAATGTTTCACTTCAGCTATTTGGGGGGAGGCATGGTATTTTAAAAAATTGGTGGTTAGAGGGAGTCTCGGTCCTTGCCGGCTGGAGCACCGTGGAGGTGTGACCACACGGTGGCGCTGCCAACCTGCGTGTTGGGAATGGAACAGAACGAAACAAGCCCCGGCTTCTTAAATGATAAGTAAACACCTAACATGAAATGACTTTTAATGCTTTTTACTATAATTTATGGAAGTTTGACAGAAACAAGCTAAAAGGAAAAACTTAGCTTTTTTCCTTCCTATGTAGGGAAAATCCCATTCCTTCCCTACTGTGTGTTTCCTTCCGGTGAGTCTCCTTTACTTTTTACATGGGACACTTCATTTCTGACACTTGTAATCACCAAATGTGTGTGTGTGTGGGGGGGGAATCCCCACCTCCCGTGAAGCAAGCAGCTCTCCGTGACACCAGCTGAGTCTCCTGTGCTTTCACTCAATTCTGACACTATCCACCCAGAGACGGTGTCCGATCCCACGGACTAAGGGCTCCGCCCCACAAGCCTGCTCCTTGTCCTTGTGATGCTAGTTGAAGCTATACGATGGATTGGCGTCATTGTCTATGGAAAGCATCTTCCACCTTGGTTTCACAGAACTCAGAGAAACACTTAATGATTACCACTTTATTAAAGGATATGATAAAGGACACAGATGAACAGCCAGATGAAGAGATACAGAGGGTGAGGTCTGCAGGAGCTTCTGTCCCTGAGGAGCTGGGGCGTGCCACCCTCCCTGGGTGGATGTGTTCCCACCTGGAAGCCCTCCAAACCCTGTACCATTGGGATTTTGGGGAGGCTTCCTCATGTAGGCTCGATCAATTATTAAGTCCACTTCCAGTCCCCTTCTTCTTTCTGGTGGGTGGGAGGTGAGGCAGGAAATTCCAACCTTCTAATCATGGCTTGGTCTTCCTGGCGACCAGTCCCCAGGCAGGAGCCACCCAGGAGCCCACCCAGAGTCTCCTCAATAGAACAAAAGATGCTCCTCGTGCTCTTATCACTTAGGAATTTACAAGGGTTTTAAGGAGCTCCGTGCCAGGAACCAGGGGCAGAGACCAATATATATGTATTTTCAATATATATGTATTTTCTATTATCTCACGTATGGATAAGCCGAATTTCACAAATCAAGCACACGTGCAACTGGAAGCCCGATCTTGAAAGACCACGGTCAGTCCCCAGGGCCCCGTGGCCCCCTTCCGGTCATGGCTCCCCTCTCTGACTTGCCACAGATGGGTTAGTTTTGCCTGGCTTCGGACGTAAGTAGTTGGAACCAGGCCGCAGGTACTCTGATGAGTCTGGCTTCTTTCGCTCCTCATCGGTCGTGAGATCGGCCCTGACTGCTGCGCCTGGTGGTAGATGTGGAGCCTCCCGTGGTGTGAATACAGCCCAGTGTGTCCATTCTATGCTGATGGGTAGTTTCTCATTTTTGGCCATTTCAGAGAGTGCAGCTCTAAAATTCTATATGTATTCTGGAGAAAATGTGGATGCATTTCTGTTGGCTATACCCTTAGGACTGGAATTCCTGGGTCACGCGTCCAGATTCAGGAGACGCCCCCTCAACAGGTTTCCAAAGCGGCTGTACCATTTTACTCTCCTGCCAGCAATGGATGAGCATTCCGGTTGCTCCATATCCTCGCCATTTTTCCTACTGCATCATTTAAAAACATTAAATTAAATACAAGTCATTAAATCAACTAGCATTTCTTGAACACCTACTATGTGACACATGCTTTTCTAAGTGGTGGGGATACAACACCAAGCAAGACTGTCAAGGGCCCTGACTCTCTGTACCTGGGATCTCAAGGGTTCTACAGCATCATCCAATAAACAGAACGTGTTTGGCAGGTGCTAAGGGCAAGAGGGGAGCAGGGGCATGAGGCTCAAGAGATCTTTTGGGGCCTCTGGCTGAAGTTCTGCCTCCCTCTTCTCCATCAGCAACTTGTACTTAGTTCAAAATGCTAACCTCCCTCTATTTTGACTCTGAAAGCAAAATGAAGGAGGGGAATCCAGGCAGGCTGTGTGCCAGGTTCTGTGCAGGATGTGAGGGGACACAAAGGAACAGTTCCTGCCTGGAGGGCGTCAGGGTGCAGCAGGAAAAACAGACATTGCCCCAAAGCCAGGACAAGGGAATACGCCTAGTGAGGAGGTGGCCCCAAGGAGGGCGTGGTGAGCTCCGTTTGGTGGGACAGGGAGGGCCTCCTGGAGGAGGGGGCGCTGAAGTCATATCCTGGCAGATGAGTGGAAGTCACCAGATGGACACCCCGGCTGGGGTTCCAGGAAAATGAGAAGCTCTTTTGTATAAAGGAACAAAGAAATGAAACAGCTTGTCATGTTCTGGTCGCTCCAAGTAGTTTCCTGCAGTTTATAAGAGGTCAGCATATGGGGAGGCTGGAGGTGATCGGATGTGGAGCTAGAAGGCAGGGACAAGGATTTTGGAACTTTACCTTGTGCTTCTCAAACTGATGCAAGTTTGTGATGCAAACGGTGCATCCCAGGGGTGCATAACAGCCAAATCTCCATCTTCTCCAGAAAGCCCTCCTGCACACCCTTCCTTGTTTGGAGCGTGCGTCCTTTGTAAATCCCATGGCCCTCACGTTTGTAGTCTCCTTGCAGCAGGGTCTCTGTTTCATTCCTGCGCCCCTGGTGCAGACCCTGGGCGTGACACGGTGGGCATCTGTTACCATCAGCAGGACTCTCTTCTTGTATTTGGCTTCGCAGAATCTTGTGAGTGTGTGGAAAACACAGAAAGCAATGCCCAGAGAATCTGAGGAGGGTTCCTGACAGTCCCCCTTTTCACCTCTTTGACATTTTGCATCTCTGATACCTGCCATGCGGCCAACAGTTCCAACCATTTTGGCCTTGTGACTTTTTAAGAGCATGCATGTCCTCTCAAGAGGGCATATCCACAGAAAGTGAGGGTGAGATGGATTTTGTAAACCAGGCAAGGGGAAGGAGGCCTCTGTCAACAGGGACACAGACGGGGCAGGTGTGGAAACGTGCAGCCTCAGCGACTGAGGGAGGGGTGACTGAACACTGTTTTGCAGGAAAAGAAGAAAAAGCACAGAGTGTAAAAACCTGCTGGCCCCTCAGAACAGTTCCCTAAATGGGGAGGGGAGATTCAGGCTGCTTTGGAGGTGTTTTGGGGCTTCCTGTCCTCCACACGCTCTCTCCCAGTGCTCCCAGTGGAGACCTGGGGACCAGGATATCCTAGTCTGAAGCCAGCACAGCCAGCCGTCGGGGACTAGCTGGGCAGGAACGGGGTGTCTCTTCAGGATAGTGGGGCTGGTGGGACTGGGGTGCGTGTGCGTGAGTCTGCCACCTGCCCAGGCTGTATATTCAATTTCCCGCCTGACATCTTCACCTCAGGGTCTAATAGGCACCCTACACTATGTCCCAAAGCAGGCTTGTTTTTCATTCCTCTTTTCACCCTGCTTGCAGACCCACCCCTCCACCCCCATCTTCCAGACCCCCTTAAACCCACCCACTTCCTCAGCAACACCTGAGGGCTTACTCATGAGGCCTGCTTACCCTCAGCCCAGGCACTCCCCAGCCAGCGCTGAGCTGATGGTCCTTCCTCCAACATCTACGTTTAATCTGACCTCTTCTCGCTGTGGCCACTGCCACCTCCTAGTCCCGGCCACCATCATTTCTCTGCTCGGGCTTCTGGGCCCATCCCCGCCCCCCAGCTTCCACTCTTGCTGCTAGATGTCCATCCTCATACAGCAGCCTGAGGGTGCCTTTAAAAACGGAAATCAGACCACGTCATGCTCCTGTTTAACTATCAGCGACTTCGCGCTTCATGGAGGGGAATAGAAGTCCTTCCGTGCCCCTGAGGTCCCCCCATGATCTAGCCCCTGCCTTCCTTTCTGCCTCCTGCTCCTTGGACCCTCCTCCTTTGACACATCAACTCTCTAGCTCTTTCTCAAATACACCAGTTCTTTGTTGTCCCCGGGCCTGTGCACACGGGGCTTCCCCAGACCCTCTCCTGGCTGTACCTCTGAAGAAGACCCTGCCGCCATCGCTCTTATTTTCTCCAAGCACTCAGTCACTCCCTGAGATGAGTCTATTTCCCATTTAATGCTCATCTACTATATTTCTCTCTTTCAGAGAGGAAGCTCCTCGGGGACAGAAGCCGTGTCTGCTTTGTGCATCATTTATTCCCACCCTTTAAATCCAGGTCCACACTAACATTTGTGGGCCCAGAACAAGAGCCCAGATGGAGGCCCCTGGCCTGGCCCTGCTCCCTTCCCCCCACCCAGCTCATTCTCACTGAGGGGCTGCGTCGGTGTAGCCGGGACTGCCAAACTGAGTCCCCGCCCACCCAAAACAAGGGGCCCCTGGCCACCCTGGAGCTGAGGGTATGCACCCCAGAGGTGAATTCTGTCTTTAGGGGGACCCATCTGACATAGAGAGCTGTGCAAGCCCTGACTGTGGGCAGGCAGTTCTGGGTCCTGGAGCTGGTCGAGGATGGGAGCAGAAGAATGGGTCCCTCCCTGGTTGGGGGTTTGAAGACACCAGTGATTTTGAGAATTTCAAGGACCAAAGTGAAAGGAGGTGTGGGGCACAAAGGAAATAGCAGCCTGTACCCCAGGCCCCTTCTAAACAGCCCCCAGGCACACATTCTTAAGTGCCAAAAGTGAGGAATCTAGGGGAGCCCTCAGGAAGGGACAAGGAGGGAAGACTTGCCTGGGAGGAGGGTCAAAGTGGCCCCCTTTCCCATTCCCACCCCAGACCCAACCTCTGGCTCCATCCAAACCTGGGTCCTAGACCTGATCCCAGAGTCAGCTCCCAGCCCAGTGTCTCTGCCCTAACCCCAGCCCAACTGGCAACTTACTCCCAGGCCTGGTTCCAACAGTGTGAGAGCTGCGGGTCCTGGAGGCGCTGAATGCCCCAAATCATGATAGAATTTCCCTGGTCTCTGCTATCTGCTTCTGCCTCTTCCCATCTCTGTCTTTTTCCATCTGCCTTCACTTTATTTTCTTTAAGCTTTTTATAAGTTCAGTTTTTAAGTCTAATTATTCTTCTTATAAACTGAGCGCAACAAGAACCACCAGCTTTACTTTCTTATTAATTCTTGCAGAATGATACAAGTGAGGACACAACACTCTCTTCAATAATCCATCCCATTCGCAGTGCTGTTAAATACCGGGAAACGTTATAAACTGAATTTACACATGCAATGTATTTTAAGTGTTTAAAAATGCCTGGCCTAACAAGCAAAGCTAAGCAGATAAGTTAATATTCATAATGAGTCTTCAAGTCTCTTACACATTCTAATACTGTTTACAAACATCAGTTTCCTTATATCTTTCAACTGAAACCACAAGTATAAAATCAAGTACTTGATTTTATGTTTTAACTTCATATTACAAGGCTAACTTCAAATTGTTTAGTATATACTACATTTCCTTACATTACAATATCAAATAAAGAGTTTTCTTAAATTTAATGCAGAAGTGTTCACACCATGCATTTGATTAACTTTGTTTTTTATGTATTTAGTTTCAAACCTTCCTGGGCTTAAAATATACCTTGCTAAGGAAAAGCGTTACCAACCCATGTTACCTGTGGTTGAGGCTTTTGCTGATCAGAGTTCGAGGACTGGGATTCGGGGTCTGGGGCTGCTCGTGAGGACTCTTCTGGAGCTACAGGGAGAAGGTCCGAGCCCTTTTCTAGTTGCTAGAATGGGATAGAAGTCATAGCTCACACTTCTTGGGTTCCAGTTAATCTACTCCATAATTTTGTTTGGTTAAATTTGAATAGATGGAATTATGCACAGTCGTGAAGGTTGCAATTGCCTTCCTTCACTTTACTTCTGGGGCGAATGCAGAATTCTTCAAAACTTATTCAGTCCCAGCAGGATCTACCTCTACCCGGCATCTGAGTGACGGCTGATGGACTCGCCATGAGGCTCTCCCTATGGGGGCACGTGGCGTCTCTTCTCAGCCTCCATGGTCTACACTGTGTCCTCTTCTGGCAGAGTTACTTTTGTTCAGCCACTTGACTTCTATGTGCCCGCTGCCTCTTCCCCCAGGCTCACCCATGCTTTGCCTTCACCCTGAGGGGCTGCAGAAACTCCTGAAGGTCTCATCCGGTCTTCCGTGAGCTGTGGGATTGCCAAGACGGGACTCCTCACAGCCTAGCGAGGGGTGGTTCTTCAGGCTTGGTCAGAGCAAAGTGGCTCTGTGGGCCCCGGCCCCCAGAAGCAGCAGCCGCATTACCCTATCTGTGAAACCGTCTCTAAGCTTCTGAGGAAGTTCTCCTGGAAGCCCCGCATCGTGGGAAGCCATGCGGGCAACTTCTTCCCCCCAGGGTGGGGGAGGGGGCAGGGCAGGTGCCTCTCACCTGCAGTAACGGGCTTCTTTAAGTACCTCCCTTTCTTGGTTCCATCCCACCTTCTGTTTGCATTTGTTTTAAAATTGATCCTCTGTTATAAAGAAGAACATCCACTTCTTCTGAGTCAACAAACCACATTTGTTTCCATTTATCCTTGGCCTTCATTGAACCTGGCAGTTTGTAATCTAGTCCTTTGTTTTTACCTGTGTGTGTGTGTGTGTGTGTGTGTGTGCGTGCGTGTGTGCGTATGTGTGTGTGTTGTTTTGGGCGGGGAGGGTGGGAGGTGGGGAGCACAAGGGGAAGGGAAAGAAAAGAATTCTTTTTCTGTGTCTCAAGGTATTGTTAGAAGTAAACACTACATCCCTGATCTTGTTCTCATGAAATTTCGGCTGTGAAGCAGAAAAAAGGCTGAAGATATTATTTAAATTCAGTCATAGAGAGATAAGGTGGCAGTATTGAACCCTGAGCGGTGGCTGCTGTAGTAAGGGTTGCAGAAATATTCAGGCGGTCGTCTGGTCAGGATGTGTAACTCACGAATGAGGCAGGAAAGAGAAGGGTCCAGGGTGGTCCTGCGGCTTTCCACGGAGAGCACACGGGAGGGGCAGCTCGGCGGCTGGTGGGGTAAAGTTACAGACATTCGGAAAGTATTTGGAGGATATACGATAAAAATGCATAATAGAAAGTTGGCAAAGTATATCTGAAAATAAAGAATATGGACCAGGGGACAGTTAAACAAAAGCAGAAAGCAAGGTAGGGAGACAAAGATAAACAGAAGTAATGCGGGTTACCTGGACCTATGAAGTAGTTAATGTTTCACTCTGAGATTCCTGGAAGCTAAAGTGAAAAAGGAGACACAGTTACATAACGCTCTTTATCAGAGAGAAAGAAATAGACTGGTTTTACTGGGGATTCTGATGGAAAATGGAGTGCAAGTGTTCTGACTTGTTAGTAATGCTTGGAGCGTAGTAAGCTTCTAATTATTGACTGAATATATGGGCAAATTAATAAATGGGGTTCCATTTGCTTCAGAAACTAGGGACTAATTTCTAGATCAATCATTGGAGCAGAAGACTACGGCCTTACACAGCTAGGGGAAATGTTTTCTCGTTTCTTTTTGGGCTATTTTTTCTCTCTTGTTTTCTACTTGTTTTTCTACAATTCTCATATGTATTTCCGATTAGTGTTTCTATCTCATTATTTTATTTTATTTTATTTTTTTTTGCCTTGAAATGGAGAGAACATGTATGTCAATTACATCTCAATAAAACTGGGGGGGAAAAAAATAAACGGAGAAAGCCCAGTCTGGCATCCACAGGAAAGAGAGTTGGGGGCAAGGGTGGTCTAGAAAGAATTAGAGCTCCCCTCTGTAAGTACACACACATCAGCAGCACGAATCACTGCCCCTTTCCTGGAAGGTGGAACTGTTGGACCTGAGCAGTGAAGTAAGAGAAGGAAATTTTTTCCAAATTGGTCAGAATTGAAGGATGAAGCTTCTTAAATAATTGCTGTAAAATAATTATTAAGCAACAGTTAATATAATCTTAGAATTCTTTTCTAATAATGTTTTCCAATTTCTAGAAGGCATCAGGAAATATGCATGGTGAATCTTTATTCTTTTTTTTTTTTACAATAAACAGAAGAATTTAATAAGAGGCCAGATACAAGATGAGTATATAAAAATCAATTGCTTTCTTTCTTTTTTTTTTACAATTTATTTTATTTTAGTATCATTAACCTACAATTACATGAGCAATATTGTGATGATTAAACTACCCCCTTCATCAGGTCCTCATTATTTTTATTATACTACATTTTCATCGTTTCTATGACATACATTTCTTTCATATTAACATCTCTGAAGTCAGGATGGTTTTGCTTTAACTTGATGGCATCTCACCATTGCTTCCATCCGGGTGATAGCGTGGCACAGAAGCGTTTGCCTGTGTGTGTCCAAACTCGGTTGTTATTCCTGAAGGCTTAATCAGTCATGGTGATGCCTTGATGTTTTAGGCAATGAACCATTTAAGGATGATTTATGGGAAGAATATAAGTCCTGAATCTTTTCTGAGTACCTTCCATTGACATCTTTTGGATATATAAAGAAAGCTTGCAGAATGGATCCCAGCTGCGTGGGAGAAAATCCAGGAGGTAACAGTGGAGTCTTTTTTTAAGAAATGCTACATCAGCCACGCTCTTGATGACATAGACAACAACATTGTGTGGGAAAACATGGACACTGACAATCCTGAGTGCTAAAATAATTCAGAAGAATTGGGCTCTGAAGATAAAGTTTTAGGAATATTTTAACCAATTCATGTTACTTATACTTATGGATACGCACGAGTGATATAGGAAAAATGACATGTCTAAATAAATCTAAAAAACTCTCATTAAGCATACCATAGAAATTCTAAGTGATAAATCCTTTTTTCATTGCTTTTCCTTAGTAACACATAAATAATGAAGGATCTTAAAGATGACAACATCTTATAGTTGATGAAATACAGTAACTTAAATCTCTTTTCTCCATTTCCTCCCCTTTTTTTGTTGTGGTAAAATATATGTAACATTACATATGCACCCCTATGTTTATCGCAGCACTATTTACAATAGCCAAGAAATGGAAGCAACCTAAGTGTCCATCAGTAGATGAATGGATAAAGAAGAGGTGGTACATATACACAATGGAATATTATTCAGCCATAAGAAGAAAACAAATCCTACCATTTGCAACACCATGGATGGAGCTAGAGGGTATTATGCTCAGTGAAATAAGCCAGGCGGAAAAAGACAAGTATCAAATGATTTCACTCATCTGTGGAGTATAAGAACAAAGAAAAAACTGAAGGAACAAAACAGCAGCAGACTCACAGAACCCAAGAATGGACTAACGGTTACCAAAGGGAAAGGGACTGGGGAAG
>JAQQAC010004778.1:9403909-9685834 GCA_029783875.1 Phataginus tricuspis | reverse complement strand
TTTTGTAACATTAAGTTCACCATGTTTAAACTTACAGTTTGAGGGCATTAAGTACAGATTGTGCAATCATCCTCACCATCCATCTCCAGAACTTTTTCACCTTGCAAACCTGAAACTTTGTACCCATTAAATAATGACCCCCTCCCCAGTTACTCCAGCCTCTTGCAACCACTATTTTGCTTTCTGTCTCTCTGAATTTGACTATTCTAGGGATCTCGTGTAAGTGGAACCATACAATATTTGTTGTTGTTTTTTTTTGGTGACTGACTGGCTTATTTCACTTAGTGTAACATCCTCAAGGTTTATCCATGTTGTAGCATGTGTCAGAATTTCCTTCTTTTTAAGGCTGAATAATATTCCATTACCTGTATATATAAATGTAGATAGCACACATTTTATCTGTCCATTTATCCATTGATGGACAGTTGGGTTGTTTCCACCTTTTGGCTCCAGTGCTGCTATGAACATAGGTGCATAAATCTCTTTTCTTTAGCTTCGAGTTTTGGGAAAATTCACAGTTTCTGTCTTCTAAATCACTGATTCAGTTTCTTATATTGTAATTGGTTCTTCACATCCTCCATGGTATTTCAAAATGATTAATTATCAGGTTACTTCCCCAGAATTGGTTTTCTATTATTGAGTGTTCCTGTTCTGTGACTTCCTGCTCTTCTTTTACAGAAGCAAGATGAACTCATTTAGCACATAAACTATATACTTAAAAACCTTTGCCCTGTTTATTGCTGTTAACTCTGTTTCAAGAGGATCGTTTCTCTTATTTACTCCCATCTTTTGACTTGCTGAATCTTTCCATATGTCCAGCTTTTTCTTTTGTCTTTCTGCCCCGTGGATTAGTCTGCTTGGGCCGCCCTAATGGAATACCCCGGATTGGGTGGCTTAAACAACATTTATTTTCTCATGGGCCTGGAGGCTGGAAGTCCGAGATCAAGGCACTGGTGGGGCTGGTTTTTGGTGAGACCTCTCTCCCTGGCTGGCAGATGTCCACCTTCTTTGTGTCCACATGTGGCCTTTCCTCTGTGTGTATGAACTCCTGGTGTTTCTACCTCTTCGTATAAGGACATCAGTCCTATTGAATTATGGCCTCATTTGACCTTGACTACCTCCTTAAAGACTTCATTTGACCTTGATTACCTCCTTATCTCCAAGTACAATCAAAATGGAGTTAGTGCTTCAACGGACGGACGGAAGGGACACAATTCAGTCCATTACACCCATTCCTGGAGAGGGAGGACTATTTTTATTCGGTATTGGACCTGAGATGGAGTTTGTCAGAGGAAGTGGCTACCTTTTCAAAATATAGACCCAGAGGAAGTAAAAGTTTGTTTTCTTTCTCTGGGATAATGTATTTCTGAGATCTCATAAAATGTGGGGTGGACCTCCTGCCAGTCATGGATTTGGCTGGGGCGGGTTCTTCATGTTCAGAGGTGTTCTCTGGATTCGTGTGATGACACAGAAGTAGCTGGGCAGTGCCTCGTTCTCTAAGAGGCGTGCCAACGTGGCAGTACTTCTGCTTCCGTGGGGACCAGTCTGCCCTGCAAAGCGAAAACCGCAAGTGTGCTGGAGGACCTTGGCTGCTGAGGGACTTGCGTTTCCAGGGCACTTCTTGCAGACCTCAGTGTGATGGAACTCAACACCCCAAACTGCCCTGGTCCTCCGCTACCACCACCTGAGTGGGGCAGGGATATTCGTGCCATTTCCCGGGTGTCCTTCCATTTTCTCCCCTGGTGGGATTTCCTCCACTATCACCCGACCTGAGTCCTGGACTGTTCTGTCCTTTGCTCCCCCTTGTCTACACCCCATCTCGCAATGGAATTTGGAAGTGGTGTAGAGTGAAATACAAGGGCTCAGATGTTCACCCCGGACGGGATGTCTTGTTTTTCGAACCTCCTCACTTGGCTTCCTTCCCTTTCTCTTCCCACCTCCCTGGCTATACCTTCTTGGTCTCCTTTCCGGGACCACTTTCTCCGTCCATCCAGTCAGTGTGTTTTCCAGGGCTCCGTCCTAGACCCTTTTCTCCATTCTCATGGTTTCAGTTGCCTTGGGTGATTCTGAGTCTCCAGTCCAGACATCTCCTCTGAGCTTCAGGTTCATCTGTAATCCACTGCTTCCCAGAAAGCTCCACCAGAATGGGCCACCGGTATGATAAACCCATGCCCCAAATGAAACTCAGCCTCTTTCTCCCTATTGCCAAACCAGGTGTTCCCCTGGGCTCCTTGGCTGACGAGTGGCACCACCAGCCACCTGCTTGTCTCAGTCAGAAACTTGGCCCTCCTGAGTTCTCATCTGCTGCCCACATCCAATGGTTACAGTGGTAAAAGCTAACCCCCTGGCCTGCTATGGTGTGGTGTCTAGAGTTTTAGCTAACCTACTTTAGAATACAGTGAGTAGAGAGACTTGGGTCCACAAAGTATTAGGGTAGTGTGTTCTCCCAGTGGTTTTCTACCAGTGAACAAGCCAGTCCTGGGGCAAAAGGGCAATTACTTGTCAGGCTTCCCCCAAACTAGTTCTATTGCCGCACCCCCACCCCATGCAATGTGACTATTGGACAAAATGGTGGAGGAAATTTATAATTGTTAGACCATTTATGTCCTGTTATGAGAGATGACGATTAGCATGCCTAGGTCGCTGCCATCTTCCAAATGTAGTTAGAGCAGCATTTTCAGTTTAGAAAACAAAGCATCCATATTTTATGTCTATGTAAATATCACGCCCTGCAGAACCTGTTATTCTATGATGATAACATTTTCTTTCTTGTAGGTGTTCTTTTGCTTTTACTGGAGATGTACTAGTTATTCTCTTCATCCTGCAATGTTTTCCTTGCAACAATTTTTTATTTCTTAAAATTAAAACTACATAAAATAACATTCCTTTCTCAGGAGGACTTCCCTGTGGTGTTATTAGCCACTGTCTGAGTGTCTTGAGTGTTAACTGAATTCAAATAATTTGCTAAGTGTCAGTCTAGCAGAGTCATAGCTCTACGTTATTCCATCATGGCCATGAGAGAAGAGGAAAGGGCCAGTGGGTGCTTCTGATTTGAAATAAGAATTGTATCCTTGCTTAGAGATTCCAAGTGCCATAAATTATCAAGAAAGACAACCGATCAGAATCACAGACATTTTGAGGAAATTATTTTTACCAGTGATGGCAACAATTTCTTTTAAAGTTGTGGGAGTCTTACTCCTTCGAGGGAGAGATTTAATGCCGCAGAGAACAGAATATGTCTGCAAGAATGATGAAGGTCAACCTAGGTCTCTACAGTTCATAGGAGAACAAGATGGGTGGGCTTGTGAGCGTTCTCATTTTAGCAGCCTCTCAAATGCCAGACTCTATCTCTTCGTTAGACTTCTTATGCTCTTTATAATGACTTGCATTTTTAAGGCCAGGCTCTTGAATTTCACTAGTTAGCATTATAAAAAAGAAAAAACCAACTACTGTGGGCAGAAATACAGAAAGAGTTGAATAAGATTTTATAGAGTAATAATGAAAAAGGCTCATCTTGAGATGTTCTTCTACATGTCTTGTTTTGGGGTTATTTCCTGACTTTCCATGGTACTTCGTAACACAGAAGTAGGAGATACATATTTTGAGCATATCTAAAAGCTCTTTATTCTACTTTCTCATGCCAATGATCACTTGACTCTACAATTCTAGGTTGAAAAAAATTTCCCTTGGAAGTTTGAAGACATCATCCCATTATCTCCTAGTGTTGAATTTAACAGCTGAGAAGTGGAATCCATTTTCATTCTTGTTTGTTCCTGGGTGATTTATTCCCCCTTCTCCAGGACCCTTTAGAATCTTTTTTTATTCTTCCACCTTTGGCGTTCTGAAATTTCACAAAGCTGTGCTTTGTATCATTCTTCAGTGAAAAGCCGGGCAATGGGGGGCTATCTGAATTTGGAGCATCGTCCTTTTAATTCGAAGTAACATTCTTGTATTATTTCTTTGCTAACTTTCTCCCTTTTACTTCTGTTTTATCTTCTAGAGCTCCTCCTAGTTGGATGTTGGCTCTCCAAATTGATCTACGTTACTTGTGAAGATTTTACAGGATTAATAAAAGAGAGCCCTTTCTTCTCCTCTGAGTTTGAAGCCAGTGAAGAACACAGTAGACAGATAAATGGATATCAATGTCAGCTTTATTGCTGATAAACAGCAGAGGAGGATTTGGCTTAAAACCTTAAGTCAAAAGAACTTAATATTTCATCCAAGAGTTCGGATCTGCCTATTTACAGGCAGAGCTGGGCAAAGCAGGCCTTCCCTGCAGGGGCAGGCTCAGGGCTGCCTGGCAGAAAGTAGATTACAAGGTGGGCAGGGAGACACCAGGAGGAGAGGCCTACAGGGCTGAGCAGAGGTGTGATGGGTAAGTAGAGCTTCCTACCCTGGGGAAGGGTAAGTGGGGTGGGTCTGCACCTAGAAAGAGACCCAGAGAGTTTCCCTAGCGGAAATATACAGGAAACTCGAGGCCAGTGGGAAAAAATTCCCCCTAATTTAATTTTTCTCATTAAAAATTAATCACAAAATCTATTTGTCTTTTTGTTCATTTTTTTTTCCTGGAGGATTTCGTAAGTTTTATCTTTCAGAGCTTTTGTTAATTTTTTTGGCTTTAACAATAGTATTGTTTATTTTCAAAAGAACTTTCTTGTTTTCTGAACAAGTACCTAGAAATGTATCAGAAATTGTGGCTAACAAACATAGTGAATTCAGGAAACCTAATAGAGAAATGGATAAAGGATATGAAAAAGAGTTCATAAAGGGGAAACCCAAATGTCTAGCGAATAGAGGAAGAAATAGTGCAACCTGCTGTTAAAACAGAAATGAAAAAGGGCAGAAGCATGAGACAGCATCAGACTGGCAGCCCCTGGAAAGCTGAATAGTATGAAGTCTCGGGAAGGAGGCATCAAAAGAGGGGCCCTCACGTGCTGGTGCGGGGCGCTGTCCTTCGGCACAGCCATTCTGAAAAACGCACAGTCTGGCAGGACTCAGTGAAATTAAGCATGACATAGTTTGTGGCCTCAGAGTTTCACTCCTGGGCGTATTTCACAGGGAATTTCTCCCCTAGGTCCACTTGGGAGCATGATGATACATTAATGGCAGAGAGAAGACAGGAAGATCATGTCTAGCTCATTAATATTACCATAGAAGGGGCAGGGATAGAAGATGAAGTGAGGGGATGGAGTAGAGGAGGTGCAGGCGAGCAAAAAAAGAAAAGGAACAAAAATTGTGCTAAAAAAGAGTATTATGGATATGATCTCATCAGTGCAAAAACATATGTGTGTGCGTGCAATTCAGTATGAGACTATTCTGTGACTGAGCAATTCCATCCTTGGTTATTGTTCCAAGAGAAACTCTCACCTAGATCCACAGGGGACCATGGTGAGAACATTAATCCCAGTGCTAATAGTGGTCGTTGGGTGTTGGGGACAACCTGGGTTTCATTATCAGGGGCCTGGGTACGTAAACCATGATGGACACACACCATTAAATACTATGCCGCAGTTCAGAGCAACAAACCAGGGGTACAAATAACAACATGGAAAGATCGTAATTATTTATTGTTCGTTGAAAAAGATCAGGAAACAAATGAGGTTTGTAAAAGTTCCGTTTACGTACACATGAAACAGATAAGCACACAAATTATAGTACGTACTTCATAAGGACACATATTTAGGAATATATATTGTTTTAGTCACCTACTGCTATATACCATGCCAACCCCAAATTTCTGTGTCTTAAAATGAATAACTATTTGCTATTTCTCAAGATTCTCTGAGTCAGAAATTCGGACAGGGCTAGGCCAGGTAGATCTGGGGTATTGGGGGGTCACACTCTTGGATGCATTCATCTGTTGGCTGGGCCGGGCTGGAGCTCCCAGAAGGTTTTGTTCACATGTCACAGGCCTCAGGGTTGCTCACACAGGCCTCTCTCTCTCCATACTGTCTCCTCCCCTAAGCCCGGGACTCCCCATGAGGTCTCTCTCTCTCAAGCAGGGTGGCTGGATTTCCTCACAGTATGGTGCCTGGCTTCCAGGCGTGCAGACTGAAGCTTCCAGGTCTCCTGAAGGCCAGGCACAGAGCTGGCAGACTGTTCCTTCGGGCACTTTCTATCGGTCAAGGCAAGTCACACAGCCCGGAATCAAGAGGAGGGAAAACAGGCTCTACTTCTGATGTGAGGCATGATTTGCACGTTCAGTGAGAGAAGAAGAAGATGGACACCATCTCCGGAGACGCTCATACACCCAGCATTTTGGCCGCCTTGGGACTTGGAAAGTAGAGGAGTTGGTGGGGGAAACAGGAGGGAGCAGGGAAAATAATAAAACGAGAGAAAGGTCTTGCTCAGACCTCTGAGTAGCTCAAGGGGACTGACTTAACTTTCTGTGCCTGAGGAACGAAAAAAGACCCAGACCGAAACCCACCAAGTAAAATAGAGTTGCATAACCCAAATCAGAAAAACCCCAAAAAGTAATGAGACAATATGGACACTTCAGAAATAGTCCAAGGATCTGTCAGCTTTCGGTAAATTACAACGCTGACTTCCCAGGGGACAGAAAGAGAAGGATGCAGAGGGTGTCTCTTGCTTTCTCCGTGCGACCTTGCCAGCTCCAGGGGCGGCGTGGGGGGCCGTGCCCTGAAACTTGGCATCAGTTCAGCCCACGTTGAACTCCCCCTGCCCAAGGAGGCCGCCTTCTGCGAAACTCTTCCCTCCTCCCGCTGAGCTTCCGGTTCTTGGGGGGCTTTATTCTTGAGGGGAGCTGGAAGCGAGTCAGCCCAGAGCTGGGGTGCCTGGTGGCCGAGCCAGCAGGAAGCTGGGGTCTGCGCCCAGATGCCAGATTGGGCAAGAGCAGAGAAACGGCCCCTCTGATCCTGGCCAGGGATATTTGGAGACACCGACAATTCTGGGAAATTCGGAGGCAGGAAGTGGAGGGGGAGGGGCAGAGGGGAAACAACCTCCGCACCGACCCCCTGGCCTGGGCCCCTTCCCAAACCGTGCAGTGTGGCCCGCGGGGCCAGCATGTGGGTGTTGCCGGGACAGCCCAGGAGACCCCCTTCTCTGGGAAGAACAGAGATGGTCCTGTCCCCCACCCCCATTACGTATGCCTGAGTTCCAACCCATGTCCACTTCTATTTACTGTCCAAAGTCCCGGGGGCAGGAGATGCCAGGTGAGAATCACTCGGGACACTCGGGACCAGCCCCCTCTCCTCCTCTCCCCTCTCCCCTAGCACCACCCACCGCGTCTCCTGGCTTCCACCCTTCCTTTGCCCTGGGGCCTGGGCTGCCTGAAGGACCCAGGAGTCAGCCCTCCATACCTTTAACAGGTATCCAAAGTTGGGGAGGCAGGTGGGACTGGGGATGTTGGGGAGTAAAGAGGTCCTACCTCAGGGACAGCGGGGGCTGGATGGGAAGACTTGAAGTGGTCTGGACCTTGAAAGTTGGCGGAAGGCTTCTGGCCATGTCAAGACCCAAGCAATCTCCTGAGAAGGGATGGGACCCAGCTGTATTTTAGCCCCAAACCCACCTCTAACTTCAGACCTAATCTGAGCTGTCACCTTGACCTACCCTGACCCTACGTCCAACTCCATGGTCAGCCTCCACCTGAATTAGCCTCTTAGCACCAGGCCTGAGAGCAGCCTCAACCCAGCCCAGGTCCAGTTCCCGCCCCACACCCAGCATGGCAAAGGACGTTCAGGACATCCAGCAGCTGGACTCCGAGGAAAGTGATCACCAGCTCAGCAGAGGTGAGGGGCCAGGCATTCATGGGCACAATCCCAGGAGGGAAGAGCCATTTTGGAGAGATGAGTGTCCAGTTTTTGGGGCTTTGCTCCACCTCTGTCTAGCTCCTGTCTCTCTCAGGTCTCTGTCGCATTCACTCTGTGACAGACACTGGGCCCCTCTAGATGTGAGGTGTCCGAAACCTCTGCTTGCCTTCTGGCCCTACCTTTCTCTCCACTCCCAGGGCCCCAGGAGAGGGTGTGTACTCAGAGGTGTGGGAATAGCTGGGAGCTGGAAATGACTTCCTCTTCTCTTCCTTCCAGTCTGAGCACCATGTGCCGTGTGTGTGTGTGTGTGTGTGTGTGTGTGTGTGTGTGTGCACATTTATGTGTGCAGGGAAAGCACATTCAGCCAGGAGAGGATGCGTGCGTCTGTGTATGTGTGTGTGCGTGTGTGTATGTGTGTAAGGGAGGATGCGTGGGTGGGAGAATGGGCACAGAGAGATCCTGGAAGATTTCCACTCTCCCCCAACCTCCTGCCTGAATCCTTTGATACCAACTCTTGACTGAAAGGTCCCAGGTGTCTGGGAAAGGGTTTTAAGGTAAGAGAGATCTGAGCAGCTCCAGGCTGATGGGCAGGAGCCAGGGGTGCGGGAGTGGGTGTCAGGTGTGTGGGTGCAGCTTCCCCAGGCTCTGCAGAAACAGGAGGGCTTGGGGCTCCGATCTCAGGGAGGGACCCCCCACTCCTGAGGCTGGCGGACCAAGGGAGGGCGGGAGCTGGCAGGGAGGAGCAGCTGGAGGGGCAGGCACTTCCACAGCTAGCCTCTTCCTTCTGTGGGTAGTGGGCGGCCAGCCTTTCCACCAGGCAGGAAGCTACACGGGGCAGATGCCGTGTCTTGAGCACTCCCCTCTGCACCCGCTGCCCCTGTGATGCCTGGTACGCAGTGACACTCAGAAATGCTTTGGGATATTGTTCTATCTTCTGAGGGCAAGAGGATTCAGAGTTTAAGCAGGAGGCTTGCGGGAGCGGTGCGGTGGGGGGCAAGAGGTTTTGGATGTCGTGGGCACAGGCACTCACTTGGCAGGCCTGAGAGACAACACCATAGGGCAAGTCCGAGGGGATCCACCTGTCAAGGCATTTCTCCCCAGCAGCCTTCCTGTGAGCTGATATCTATCACCTGCCTACCCTGGACCGTCTTCCACTCTTCCTACCACTTTATGTGCCTGTTGTTTTCAGCAAATTTGGAAATGTTTTAGTTATTGTTTCCTCAATTTTTTTCTGCCTTTCCCCTCACCCCCTCCTTTACGGACTCCAATTATGCTCACGTTATAGTCTCCCGGCTCACCAATGCTCCTCCCTCCCCTTTTTGTTTGGATTCTTCTTTTTCTCTTGGTGTTTCTTTTTATATAGTTATTATTACTATGTCTTTAACTTCACCAGTCTTTCCTTATACATGTCTCATCTTCCATGAATTCTGCCCAAGGTGTTTTCATTTCAGACATTAATTTTTATGTCTGAAAGTTCAACTTAGGGCTTTAAAAGACCTTCCTTGATACTCTGGTTAATTTCTGGAATATGTGATAGTCATGATACCTGTTTTAACATCCTTATCTACTCATTCTAACATCTATGTCAGTTCCAGATTAGTTTTGATAGATTTATTAACTTCCTCATTATTAGCTATGTTTTCCTTCTTTTTTTGTATGCCTGGTAATCTTTGATTGGAGGCCAGGCATTGTGAATTTTACCTTGTTGTGTGGGGGATATATTTGTATCCCTCCAAATATTCTTGAGCTTTGTTCTGGAATGCAGTTAAATAACTTAGAGTCAATTTGATCCTTTTGGTTTTGCTTTTATGATTTGTTAGGCAGGTCTGGACTTGGGTACTCTACCCAGTACCCTGTGGGTTAGGAGTTTTCCAGTCTGGCTGGAGGGAATAGGAAGTGTTCCCAGCCCTGCTTGAATGCTAGGCACTGTTCCTTAATCCTTTCAGATTCTTTTTCTCCTGGCCTTGGGTAGTTTTCCTTACACACATGTATTGATTACTACTCAGCTGATTGTTGACTCTGTGCAGAGCTCTGGGATCCTCTGTGCAGTCTCTCCTCTCTGATATTCTGTCCTGAGAACCCTAACCACTTTGGTCTCCTCAGAATCTCAGCTTCATCTCCTCAACTCAAGAAGTCTACTAGGTTCTGCTTGGGTTTTCCCGTTGCCCCATGGCCTGAAAACTTTCTCCCAGCAGTCGGCTGGGACAACTATAGCACTCATCTCATCTGTCCGTCTCTCAGAGATCATCGGCCTTTGTTTCCTGAAGTCCAGGTCTTAAAAAATGTTTTTTGTAGTTGTCTGTTTTTGGTTTTGGTTGTTTCTGGGGGGAGGATAAATCCAGTCCCTATTATTTTTTAACTTTCAAAATTGCTTAAGAAGCACTTTATATGTTTTAACTCAGGTAATTCTCAGAACATTCCAATCAGGTAGCTACTATTCTTACCCCTGTTTTTTTTTTATTGTGGTAAGAACAATTAATATGAGAGTACCTTTTTAACAAAGGTAATTGTTAACTACAGGGACAATGTTGCATGGCAGATCTCTAGAATTTATTCATCCTGCATAACTGACACTTTATACCTGTTGAATGGCAACCCCTATTTCCCCAGTGCACTCTCAATTTCTATGAGTTTGACTATTTTTAGATACTTCATGTAAGTAGACATGAGAAAATCGAGACACCAAGCAGATGAACAACGGGCCTAGCTGGCGGCCTAGCTGACTCAGCCACAGCACTTGGGTTTCGGGGTAGAGGTGAAGAGACAGGAGGCTGAGCTGACCCAGAGTTGGGGGTTTACAGTCATAGGTCGGCTTGGGAAGCAGAATAAGGGCCTACTGCCTGGAAAGTACTGAAGAGAGAAGTCAGGGGCTCAGCCATGAAGTCCCAGCTGGTGGGGAAGACTGTGACTGGGGGAGAGAGCTCACAGGGGGACAGGGTTCTGGGGGTGCAAGAGCTTCTGGATGGGGAGAAACACAGGGCATCAGGGAAGACTGTGGGAAGGTGGGAGGCAAAGGGGTGGGCAGTGGAGGTGTCCGGGGCATGGCCTCTCTGGCTTAAGATGGGGTCCTGAGTGTGGCTGAAATGGGGAATGGTGACAGTCATCGGTGTTAGGAGGCCAAGAGCTCTGGGTGGTCATTTACAGGGATGGTGTCCAACTCAGGGTGGTGGCAGGAGATGAACTGGGGAGGAAGATTCTGGGTCCCTGACTGAGCTGCCCTAGGAGGTGAGGGTGCCTGCACGTGCTGGCAGAGAAGAAGGGGGGAAGGTCGGGTCTGAGGAAGAAGAGGAAGCATTTTGTTCACAGGTGGATGGGCAAAAGCAGGAGCTGAGGGCAGGGAGGGCAGCCACTGCTCCAGGCCTTTAAAGATGGCAGGAGAGGTAAAGCCAGCTGTGTGTGTGCGGAGATGTGGGTGCATGCACGCGTGAGGGCGCGTGTGGGTGTGGGCAGTTGCGTGCCAGTGTGTGTATGTATGTGAATGTGTGCTCTGGATATGAGAGAGTGTGTGTGAGCGTGAGAATGTATGCTCACTCCTCGTGAGCTTAAATGTCCTGCTGCTGGTGACCCCATCTGTGTGATTGGTCCCAAAGTGAGAGTCCTGCGAGTGGAGCAGTGATGGGGGAGGAGGTATGGGCAGTGCTGCGGGCAGTGAGCGTGCGTGCAGCCATGAGTGTGAGGGTGAAATGAGAAATGTGTGTGTGTGTGTGTATGTATGGTCAGGGTTGATTGAGGGGAGGAAGCAGTTTCTGTGGCATGACTGAGGGCTGGGGGAGAGAGCTCACAGGGGACAGGGTTCTGGGGGTGCAAGGGCAGAGGGCAGTGGGAGAGGAGGCCCTGAAGAGTGGGAGGTGAGAGAGGATGGGGCTTGGAGGGTGTCCCTTGGGGAATGGAATGGCCTGGACTTAAGGATCCCAAGGGGATTGCGGGGCAGATTTTCTAGTTGGGGGCTTGTCTGAGGGGACCAGGCATGAGAATACAGGGCCTGCCTCTAGGCCCTCAGGGTCCAAGATTGGGGCTTTGCACACAGATGACGTGAGTAGTGCATGTGTACTGCACAGGTGTGTGTGCAATGCCTGAATGTTGGGGTCAGCTCCCCTGTCTCCTTTCTTCCCGCCCACCTGGGCTGTACTCCAGAGACTTCTGCTCCCATTATATTTGCTCTCTAGCTCCCCTGTCCCAATGCCCCTCCTCCTGACCCCCCTTCTTTCACAGGGCTGCCTCCTCCCCAGCCCCGTCTGCCACAGGGCCTCTGCTCCAGGCCTCATCTCAGTCTGCTGGTCCTGGGCTTCAATGTCCTGCTGCTGGTGGCCATCTGTGTGATTGGGTCCCAAAGTGAGAGTCCAGTGGGCCAGCAGGGAGGGGCACCTGGGGGGGGAGGAGGTATGGGCAGTGCTGGGGCAAATATGGGGTAGTGAGGGGGCCAGTGACATGGGCAATGATGGGGGTCATCATTCGGGATACACGCCCCTCCACTTTGTCCCGTCCCTCTCTCCTGACAAGGAGCACGGCTGCAGATGGAGCTGTGGACCCTAAAAGCAACTTTCGGCAACTTCTCCTCCAGCACCCTGGGGGAGATCCAGGCTCTCAGCTCCCACGGTGAGTGGGCGCCCCCTAGGGGAGGGTTTGGGTGGGCCATGTGGGTGAGGCAGCAGTTTCTCACACAGGTGTGCTGGGTCACACAGTGTTCGGGGTGCTGGGTGGATTACCCAGCCAGAGGAGCTAGACAAGGCTTCCGGGGACACTGATCCCTGGGCTGAAGGACCCTGGAGGAGGAGTAGGCAGAGGAAGAGGATGGCGGTTCGTGCCAGGTAGAGAGAACCAAATCCGTACCTGCCAGGGGGAGGACACTTCCCATTCTGCGACTGTAAACACGTCCGGGGCAGCGGGCTCAGCGGGACGCGTGGGGCAGGGAGGCAGGCCGTGTCAATGAAGTGACGCTTTCTTTTCAGAAAGTGGGGACCTATGGAAGGGATTTAAGCAGGGGAGTGGCCTGAGCAGGTTTGTGCTCAGGAAGCCACCGTGACAGCCCAGGGACCAGGCTGGGGAGGCTGGGGGCAGGGCAGTGTCTGTAACACCCCAGGGCGAGGGAAGGTGGTGGTAGCCCCGGGGTGGCGCTCTGGTGGGCGAGGCTGGACTCATGTCGAGGAGACAGAACGGAGGGAAAATGGTTTGGTTTTCCTCTTTTGCAGGAGGCAGTGCAGGTGACAGGCTGACATCTCTGGAAGCCAAGCTGGAGAAACAGCAGCAGGACCTGAAGGCAGGTCAGGGCCGCTCCCTTGAGTTTGTGTGTCCGTCTCTGTGTTATAGGGGTGTGTGTGTGTGTGTGTGTGTGTGTGTGTGTGCGCCTTGTGCTTCCCTAGCCAAAGGTGAAAGGCGGTGCGGGGTCCTGGTGGGCGGACCACCCGCACTGCCCGCACCGCTGTCCCTCCCTGTCCCCTAGATCACGCCGCCTTGCTGCTTCACCTGAAACACTTCCCACTGGATCTGCGAGTCCTGACTTGTCAGATGACCTTCTTCCAGAGCAACGGTAGGGACGGGGGAGTCTCCAGTCCTGGTGTGCCTGTCCCCTCCAGACGGATCTCAGCCCTCTTCGCCCGCCATCCCTTCAGGCACAGAATGCTGCCCGGTGGACTGGCTGGAGCGTGAAGGCAGCTGCTACTGGTTCTCTCGCTCTGGGAAGACCTGGCCCGAGGCTGAGAAGTACTGCCAGCTGGAGAACGCCCACCTGGTGGTCATCAACTCCAGG
Source organism: Phataginus tricuspis (assembly GCA_029783875.1). Classification (NCBI taxonomy): domain Eukaryota; kingdom Metazoa; phylum Chordata; class Mammalia; order Pholidota; family Manidae; genus Phataginus; species Phataginus tricuspis. The sequence goes on along the minus strand of JAQQAC010004778.1, from coordinate 9,672,319 downwards.
GAGGAGCAGGTGACCCGGACCCTCCCTATAGGCAGGAGGAAACCTCAGGAGTGCAAACTCTGGGAGGCTGGAATAGGCTTGCTTTGTTACTTTTTTTAACCTAACGCAGAGTCCAGAAGCAGAAGTCTAGCAGAGCTCTGGGAGGTTCACGGTGGAGCAGCCATTTCCTGTAAGTGGTGGGAGGTGGCAGCCAGGAGCTTGGGCAAAGGGCAGGGGCCAGGCGAGCGGGTGAGGAGCAGAGCAGGAGGCGGAATTGTTACGGGAAATACTGGAAAACCTGCACTGGATCGCTGATGGAAGAACCAAGCGGCACTTGGAGGTCTTGGAGTGTTGAGGTTTTATTTTTACCCCTGCGGGCTCAGAGGGGAGTCATCTCCCAAGGTCTGAGCCCTGAGCACGAGCAAGGGGAGCAATTTATATTATTTTGATCTGTGGCATTTCAGCATGTGCAGGGCAACAGAGGAGCCTGGAGGAGGGGAGGAGGGAGCTGGGAGGGCTTTGCCAACTGGAGGAAAAAAGCGGTTTGCTGACCTTGACGGCCTTGTTGAATACTTTCCTTATCAGAATGAGCTAATGCGCCAGGCTTGATGGAGAACACCGGGGAGGTGCTAGGAGCCCCTTCTTGCTGTGTGCTGGCCTTGGGATGTGGGGGTCAGTTGGGTGAAAGGAACAGAATGGGCGGGATTCCCAGTGTCACACCTGCTGTGGGTCACTGGGTCCCGCCAAATCACTCCAGATCTCCCTTCCCCGCTGCTGCCATCAGACCACAGCCCCCAACACCAAAGTCACAGGGAAGGACAAACCCACTAGAATAGGCGGGGCATATTTTGGAAAAGGAGAATATGAATAAGTAGCATTTCCTGAGTCTTTACCGTACGCCAGGCACTTTCGTGTATTCACTTCTGTAATTCTCCCGACCCTGTGGGGATCGCACTCTCATCCCCAAATTGAGGAAGTAGAGACGAGGGACTAAAGAGCAGGGAGGTTCAGTAACTTGCCACACAGCTAGTAAGTCAGGTGGAGCCAGGACCCACAGCCTCTCTGTCTCCTCAGCCCATGTCGTCAACTAGTATATGTTACTAGAATGTATATCAAATGTACATATATTTATATGTTATATGTTTAATATATGTATATTTACATGGTGGAATGATTACAAACATATTTTGCTTTACTGATCAGGTTGAAGTTGCCAATATCCAAGCAATGCTGACCTATACGCATGTCAGTTTCACGGGGGTCAACCTAAGATTTCAGGGCCCTGTGACTTGGCCCACAGCAAGTTCGTGATGGCTGCAACTTCGCCGTGGACAGATTGTGTTGTGCTTTCGTCATTATGAAGTGAATGTCAGCATCTGGTTTAATGCTTTTTTGCCTTGAAATCATCCTTGTGGTATAGATAGAATGGTCCTTGATTTCTTCTTACCTGCACGCTTAACGTAGCTCTGTTCATCCTTTCATTTCTAAGCTTCTTGAGTCTCTGTTTTAGGTTAGTGATTCCCAGCCTTGGCTGTGTCTTGTAAGCTTTTAAACTTGAGGAGTTTAAAAAATATTGACACCTGGTCTCACACTCAAAGAGTCTGGGTTAATTCACCTTGGATTCATCTGAGGTCCTGAGATTTTTAAAGGTTCCCCCAAGAGATGCTACTATATAGCCAAGTCTAAGGTATTTCTCCTATAGGTTGTGTATTCGTTTTGGTTTTGACTTTTAAAAATCTAATGAGTCTTTTTTCTTTTAATAAGTGTAAATCTCATTTCCATTGATTTTTAATAAGTGTGTTTAATCTTAGTCCTGTCTTTTTTCTGTTTATAGTCTTCCCATTTTCTCCCATTTGCTATGTGAGATGTGTCCTTTTTGTTCTCTCCCCTGTGGTATTTTGAACGAGATGTAGCTTATTTTTAGTTATTTTAGTGATTACCTTTGTAACTAAATAATGGGTTGAAACTTACTGGCTTCAGAAAAAATCAGGGTGCTATCCCTTTCCACATGAAAGATGAGGAAACTAACACATTGTTTCTCACATGCTTTATTCTTTTCAAAAAAATTGGGATGGAATTGGCATATAATGCTGTGTAAGTTTGAAGTGTACAACGTGTTGGGGTAACGCATTTATATATCGCAGTGTGATTACTACAGTAGTGTTAGCTAGCCCCTTTATCATGTCACATAGTTCTAATTTCTCCTTTGTGTTGAGAACAATTAAGATCTAGCCTCCTGGCATCTTTGAAGTTTTTAATGCCTCATTCTTGATCTTCTAGACCCCTTACGTGTTTTGCCTAACTGGTTGGAGTCTTTGCTATTTGGAATTTCATTAACCTCATACAGATATATTTTGGTGTTGCTCATTCTCTCTATAGTTTTGCTCTAAGGCCAGCAGAGTTCTTTTAATATGTAAAGTTAGGTTCTCTAACATTTTAGATTTTCTTAAGTAATATGTCTGGACATTGTTTGTTGTCCATTTGATCCCTCCTCTGGAACATCACCCAGCAGCATCTGCCATGTCTACCCTCACAGCCGCCACCTTGTTGCCGTTCACGCCCATCTGTCTCTCTTTCCCTCTGCATTCCGGGTCCTTTTCTCATCTTCCATATCTCAGGCTTGCTTTCCTGCTGAGTTCCTGTTTTTTTGTTTTTTTGTTTTTACAGCTCAAGATTTTCTCTTCAACTTCTCCCCTTTACTTATCACTGTGTTGTCTTTCTTCTTTGATATGTTCTTTGATATTCGATACCATCCATCTCTTCTTTAGTTTTCATGAGGATATAAAGAAATTGTTTTCCGATATCCCCTTATGCTTTAAAACATGGCTGCTTTTTCAAAGTGTATTTTTATCTTTCTTTTTAATATCACAGTTCTTTCCACCTCCTCCTCTTCCTCCTCATTCTTTTTATTTTTGCATATGTCCCATGAGAATTTCCTCAGTCTGCCACTTTTACGAATGGGTGCAATTCTTTCTTGCCTGTTATTTATCCATGAATAGAGGAGATGAATTCTCCAGGACCATCTTCAACTCATCTGGCACTATTTGATTCCTGCTCTCAGTCTTCAACGCAGAGGGCTGGATATTGATGATTTGTGTCCTTCATTCAGATATTCAGCTTCTTTGGTAATGGGAAGAGAGGACTGGGGCAGCACACAGAAAACCTCATCTCCACGCACTTTTCCTCCAGTTTTGGGGACTCCTCTGAATCTGTGGAGTAGCCCCCCTGTCCCTTCATGCACAGGACACGGTCCTATTTCCAAGATTCTAGAACTCAAGAGTGCTGTGTATCTGTCCTCAGATGAGGTGACTAACCACAGTCTTAGTTATGTCTCTAGAAAGTGAGAGTGGAGTTAGGAAATTTCCCTCTAGATGCACTTGGAGTCCTTTCACTTGCTGGCAAAGGAACTGTCATTTGTGGTTGTGGGTCAACTCATCCTTCCATTTCCTCCACCACCTTCCTGTGCTATCCTCCCAAACCACGAGGCTTAAGCCCCCATGAATAGCATATCTGTAAGAGAAAGCCCCTTGGGGGCTGGTTGTCCTGGAGGTGTGCACACGTCCTGGGAACTAGCTCAGAGGCCACTTTCACCCCAGCTACTGCCAGCTGGCTGGCCGGGCTGCCCCTCCCATCCAGGGCGGACTCCTGTTTTCGGCACAGACTGCCAGACCCCACATAGCTAAGGCATAACAGGGCTCTGGGCACTGGGTCCAGGCTTGGAAGCTCCAGGGCCTGGCAAACCTCTGGAAATGACAGCTACACTTAGAAGCAGGAGCAGGGGCAGCTGAGAGGCCAGTGAAATCAAGACCCTTAATGAGTGTTGGGGTCCTTGTGACCAGAGTCAGGATTCCAAGGGTTTGAGGTTGTGGGTGGAGATGGGGAGAGAACTAGAGGGTGGCAGCTGTGAGCTGGGAATGAAGTGGGAGGCCAGATGGGAGTGGGGGGCATAGTGGGGTGGGGGACAGGGATGCAACGGTCACACACTCAGGCACTAGATGGACTTTCTGGGCTCTGACAACTATGCAAGTTCCTTAATCTCATGTGTGATGTGTGACTCGCTAGAGTGCACAATGTAGGGAGCGTTGTGAGGACTAAAGAGGAGAATCCTTGTGAGGTGCTTAGCTTTAGTCCAGTAAATGTTCCCTAAATAGTACCTATGGTTACAGAAAAACAAGCAAGGAACTGGTTGTCCTGAGAACTGAGGCTTCAGCCTGGGGACAGACCAGGCTGGGGCAGACTGAGGGAACCACAGCCAATGCCTGCATGGAGCTGCAAGGGACTAGACACTTCCCTCCTGCCTGTTTTCCAGAAATTCATTGTACAACACACGAACCCCTTTCATACCTGGATAGGTCTGACTGACAGCGATGGCTCCTGGAAATGGGTGGATGGCACCGATTATAGGTACAACTACAAGTAAGTGGCCTCCCCCTTTCTCTCTTGGTTAGTTTGGCCTGGGGTACTCTTGTGCCAGTACACTCCCACTTGTCCCCCAGGGACCAAATCCCCCAACCCTCTCCCCACCAGACTCCCAACCTCCAAGTCTGCAGCTTCTGCTCCCTGAATGGCTTTCCTGAGGTGGGGGGAGGGCTGCTGGGAAGGCCGTGGTCAGAACCTGAGCTCTGTCCTGCTTTCCTAGGAACTGGGCCACCACTCAGCCAGACGACTGGCAGGGGCACGAGGTGGGTGGAGGTGAAGACTGTGCCGAAGTCCGGTCTGATGGCCGCTGGAACGACAATTTCTGTCAGCAGGTGCAACGCTGGGTGTGTGAGATGAGGCGGAACATTACCAGCTAGGGGCCCCGACCAGCAGGTCTCTAACCTGCCTCTCACCCTTGCCCTGACCCCAGCTGCTCTACTGGGGATTTTGAAGAAAGGAAGAGTAGAGGTAGAGGTGTGGGGAGGGGTTGAGGAGAGATAGAAGGGGGTGATCTAAGAATCTCAGACGCTGAAGAGACTGAGATCACACCTCCTTCTGCAGCTCTCTGTACTTACTGTAATTTTCAGCCTCCTCAGTGAGTAGGAAAAGAAGAAATGAATACTTGAAACTCTGTGTGGACTGGTTATTTGGAACTGGGAAATGTAGGGCGCAAAGGGAAAGGAAGGGTCTGGAAGAGAATAATATTAAGTCCTAGACAGTTGCTTCTTGATACCCCCTCCCAAGGGACATGGTCAAGGAGGGGCGGGAAGGGGCTGGAGCAGAACCACTCATTGGAAGGCACTGGGGGTTGGGGTGGGGAGCAGCCGCTGGGCTGGTACTGGAGAGTCTGCCCACTCCCTGAGGGGTTACCCATGGAAACAGCTTTCCTGCAGGGGTGATCTCCAGAAGAAGGTTCAGGGAATGCCCCGGCGCCCCTCTCAGCCTGGGAACCATGGACAGGGCGAGCAAAGGCCAGTGAAAAATGTTTGCCAAGAGAAGGGGATTCATAAGACCCTTTCCCACTACTTTCAGCGTGGCTGCCTCTTTTTGACCCCAAAGAGATCTAGACATATCTCCAGCACAGGGTATCACCAACCATTCCACGGTGGGTAGACTTCACCTCCCAAAGATTGTTCTGAGACTGACCTTAAAAGGGTCTTTAAGCAATTAGTTTTTACTTTTATTACAAAAGTAATGTATACTATTAGTAAAAAATGTTTCAAATACACAGGTGCACCCACACTCATGCACACAGGAGGCTCTTCCCTCAGCCCTCCCACCTCTCTCCAGAGTTAACTGTTTCATGTATATTGTATTAGCCGGGGTTCTCCAAAGAAACAGAACCAATAGGATGTGTGTGTGTGTGTGTGTGTGTGTGTATATATAAAGAGAGAGATTGATTTATTATGAGAAATTAGTTCATATGATTATGGAGGCTGAAAAGTCCCCAAGTTCTGCAGGGGAGTAGGCAAGCTGGAGCCCCGGAGAGGCAGTGGTGTAGTTGCATGCAAAGGCAGCAGGCTCAAGACCTAGGAAGAGCTGTTGTTCCTGAGTCTGAAGGTGGAGAAAAGGTTGATATCCCACTTTGAAGGGGATCAGCAGGAAGAACTCTCTCTAACTCATAGGAGGGTCAGGCTTCTTGTTCTATTCAGGGCTTCAACTGATTACACGAGGCCCACCCACATTAGGGAGAGCAATCTGCTTTATCAATTCAAAAACATCCTCACAAACACACCCAGAATAATGTTTGGTTTCCTGTCAGGCCCTCTCTTGCAAATGTGCCCATATGCAGTTCTACATATCCCTGTGCAGCTTGCTTTTTAAAATTTCCATTGTCCGGTGGACTTTACATCCAATCTATCTTATTCCCTGACAAGTTATACCTCACTGAAATTAGTAGTGTAAAGAATTTCAAAGTATGGATGTGCCACATGTTATTTAATCATTCTCTATGGTGGACAAGTCAGTACCATTTTTTTGTCTTCACATAATATTTCAAGCAATTTTTGCTTCTAAACTTGTGCTAGGTCAAGAGTCCCAATTTGTCAGTTGCAAAACTTTTTGGGACTTCTCCTTCAAAATATATATGATTGGCATTAAATTAAAAAGTTATGAAAGTAATATAACACATGCAGTTTAAAGTCATGCAGGGCTAGAAGCAGCCACCCCTGCTGTTCAGAGAACCCACTTCTACTGTTTGTGTTGCTTCTCCCAGTATTGGCATCTGGATTTGTAAATAATGCACATAAATGGATCTCTCTTTATCAGCGGCTGACGTTACTGAGTCACTCTTTATCATGTAGATGAGGTGCAATCTTATCATGTAGTCTACAATTTTCATTGAAATCCCCACTCAGAAGCCGTCAGTTACGGTGTGCCAGCACTGTTAACCGCTGAGCCAAGTGGTATGGGCTGATTACATTTCCTTTCTTGCACAACTTTTGTTTCTTCTGAAGTTAATAATTGTTTCACTTAAAAAGTCGCTTCATATTCTTTGAACTTATTGTGAAATATTCCTTAACTGTAAAAAGCCTGACAATATAATTTTCTACACATGCAAAATAGTCATATACCCAGTATTTCATTTGCACTTCCCCCCCCCCCCTAGAACCACAGGGCTGAACCCAAGTGTCATGGGGCCTGAGGTGTACACGGTTTTGGGAAGCCCTCCTTAGGAAAAAAAGTTAAGGTAGTAATACAAAATTATTTGTGTAGACCCCTCCCCAAATTAAAAAAAGCTGAAAGTTATCCTAAACACAACAAAATCCAGAAAAAGTATATAATAATACCTTTAAAAATCTAACACACTAGCAGTAGGGAGGTTCCTCAAAAAACTCAAAATAGAAATACCATTTGACCCAGGAATTCCACTCCTAGGAATTTACCCTAAGAATGCAGCAGTGCAGTTTGAAAAAGACAGATGCACCCCTATGTTTATCGCAACACTATTTACAATAGCCAAGAAATGGAAGCAACCTAAGTGTCCATCAGTAGATGAATGGATAATGTGGTACATATACACAATGGAATATTATTCAGCCATAGGAAGAAAACAAATCCTACCATTTGCAACAACATGGATGGAGCTAGAGGGTATTATGCTCAGTGAAATAAGCCAGGCGGAGAAAGACAAGTGCCAAATGATTTCACTCATCTGGGGAGTATAAGAACAAAGAAAAAACTGAAGGAACAAAACAGCAGCAGACTCACAGAACCCAAGAATGGACTAACAGTTACCAAAGGGAAAGGGACTGGGGAGGATGGGTGGGAAGGGAGGGATACAAGGGAAAAAGGGGCATTACGATTAGCACACATAATGTAGTGGGGGGGACACGGGAAAGGCAGTATTTACAGAGAAGATAAGTAATGATTCTATAGCATCTTACTACGCTGATGGACAGTGACTGTAATGGGGTATGTGGGGGGGGGACTTGATAATAGAGGGTCTAATAACCATAATGTTTTTCAAGTGACTGTACACTGATACCAAAAAAAAAAATCTAACACACTTCTAATATCTATTTTTCCTATACTTTGTTGCTACATACTCATTATTTATCTCTGCACATGACAAAGATGTTGTAAGGTGACTTTTCTACACAGGAAAAGAAAGATGATTGTTTCCTCTAGAAGGTGCTGCTTTATCGCTGATGCCAAGTCTTGAGGGCTGGTTCATGTCCCACCTGGTGTCATCCCCAAGAGAGCCTGCACAGTTGGTGGCAGAAATCCCCTGGAACCCATTCCCGTGCTGGTGGGCCGACTGCAAGGACGCGCGATGTGACTGCACACCCCATATCCATGTCCCTCTCACTCAAGCCAAACGTACTCCAACCTAATTTCTCAGTCACATGAAGAAAAGCTACCTGACACAGAGGCAAGTGCAGGAGGGGAAGTCGGCCTGGCCATCTCAACTGGTTGTACTTAAAACCACTTTGTTTTCATAGTTTACAAAAACTTATGATCACGTGGAGATGTTCATATAGGCCCTTGGGGGTCTTTGAAGGGAACCATGAGTGGCCCTCGAGCTCAAGCTCCCTTGGGCTCACGGTCAGTCCAGTTCTGTCCTCCCTCCTCCCCTCTCCTTGCCCCACCCGGTCTTGTGTTCTCAGCCCCCACTGGAGAGGATGTTCTCTAGGCCCATGGGCGCAAGAGTAATCCTGGGGCTCCCTACTTGTCCCGAGAAATCCCTGGACGCTTCCCTTTCCCCCGGGTTGGATCCTCTCTTCCCTGGATCTGCGTCTTCTTCTTTCTCGGTGAATTCCCTTGTTTTGTTGATACATCCCCTCTAGTAGCTCACTGGAAAAGCACGTAAGGGAGGGACGTTCTTTGAGAGATCAGCGGGTCATTTGTGGGAATATAGAATTCTAGGTTGAAAATAATGTCCCTTCGCTGTTTTGTAGGCTTCACCCCTTGTTTTCCAGCTTTCAGTGTGCTGTTGAGATCTGGCCCTGTCCCGGGCCTGATCCTCTGTACGTGAACTTTCCCCTTCTTTAGGATGTTCCCTTTTCCCCTGGTATTTGAAAATTAGCGCTGATGTGCCTTGATGGGCCCTTTCAGTCATCACACCTGCCTCTCGGTAGCTCCTTTCATCTGGGAGAGTGGAAGTGATGATGTAAGAGAAGCGGCCGAGAGCAGGGTGGTTGGCCTCTGGGCCGTGGGGAGGGTGCCACTCGCTTGAAATCTGCTGGCACTGCCTTCCTACCTGCTCAGTGTCCTCTGGGTTCTCATGGAAGACCTCTGGAGACTCATGGCTGACACGCAATATTACATCATATTGTTCAGTATTGCCCTCTAAATCCTAGATTCAAGGCTTTTATGCTCCAAACGTACTCTTTTCAATTACTGAGCTATAGTCTGAATTGAAAATATAACTTCTAAATTATTACAGTAAAAGTAAGTACTAAGTATTGCTAAGCAAAAAAAGCCAATCTGAAAAGGTTATTTCCGGTATGATTCCAACTATATGACATTCTGGAAGAGGCAAAACTATGGAGACAGTAAAAAGGTCCGCGGTTGCCAGGGATTCAGGAGGAGAGAGGGAGGCAACGGATAGTTAAAGCACAGGGGATTTTTAGGAGAGGGAAACTGTCCTGTGTGATCTGTCAAAGGGGTTACATGTCATTCATTGTCAAAACCCACAGACTGGCAGCACAAAGAGTGAATCCTGGTGTAAACTGTGGACTTTAGTTAGTAATAATGTATCAATATTGGCTTATCAATTGTATCAACAGTACCACAGTAATGCAAGATGAAAACACTGAGAATAAGATGAAAATTACAATAAACAATTTTCTCTTCTTTTGAGTTATCAGGATGACTCACCGGAGGAGGAAGGAAGCTGAAATGTGTTCTATGGTTGTAAACAACATCTGATAAAGTAAAATTGTCTCTGAAAGATGAACAAATGCTGGGAGCCAATAGCTTCCTATAATAATAATAACAATAATAAATAAAAACAACAGTTGTTTGTACCATGATTTTAGAATTTTGCCACAGCAATCTATCAAAGAAAGGTCTTAGTAAATGCCAAAGAGGAGAGATTTTTGCATTCTCTTATTATAATACAATTAAATTAAAATTATATTTAAATTTAAAAAGAACCAAAATGTTGTAGCTACTTGCAAATGAAGAAATACTTTCCCATATTACCTTGATTTAAAGAGAAAATTACCCAAACAGTGAAAGAAGAATTAATACCTATCCTTCTCAAACATTCTCCAAAATAGGAGAGAATGCTCTCAAATTTATTCTATTAGGCCACCATTATCCAGATACCAAAACCAGACTAAGATACTAAAAAAAAAAAAAAAAAAAATTACAGACCAATATCCCTGATGAACACAGATGCAAAAATGCTCAACAAAATATTAGCAAACCAAATTCTAAAATATATTAAAAGGATCATTCACTATGACCAAATGGGATTTATTTTGTATGTATGAGTTCATTTATGTTTTGTTTGTTTGTTTGTCTTGTTTTTTATATTCAGTTATATAGTCTACATATAAGTGAAATCCTATGGTATATGTCTTTCTCTGTCTGACTTATTTCACTTAGCATAATACCCTCTAGGTCTATCCATGTTGTGTGGATAACAAGATTTCATTCTTTTTATTTATTTATTTATTTATTTATTGTTTTGCTATTATTAATACACAATTACATGAGCAACATATGGTTACTAGACTTCACCTATTATCAAGTCTCCACCACATACCCCATTACAGTCACTGTCCATCAGTGTAGTAAGATGCTATAGAATCACTACTTTTCTTCTCTGTGTTATACTGCCTTCCTCATATCCACCCCAGCTACATTATGTGTGATAATCGTAATACCCCTTTTCCCTCTTATCTCTCCCTTCCCACCCACCTTTGCCGGTCCCTTTCCCTTTGGTAACTGTTGGTCCATTCTTGGGTTCTGTGAGTCTGCTGCTGTTTTGTTCCTTCAGTTTTTTTCCTTTGTTCTTATACTCCACAGATGAGTGAAATCATATAATACTTGTCTTTCTCCGCCTGGCTTATTTCACTGAGCATAATACCCTCTAGCTCCATCCATGTTGTTGCAAATGGTAGGATTTGTTTTCTTCCTATGGCTGAATAATATTCCATTGTGTATATATACCACATCTTCTTTATCCATTCATCTACTGATGGACACTTAGATTGTTTCCATTTCTTGGCTATTGTAAATAGTGCTGGGAAAAACATAGGGGTGCATCTGTCTTTTTCAAACTGGGATGCTGCATTCTTAGGGTAAATTCCTGGGAGTGGGATTCCTGGGTCAAATGGTATTTCTATTTTGAGTTTTTTGAGGAACCTCCATACTGCTTTCCACAATGGTTGAACTAATTTACATTCCCACCAGCAATGTAGGAGGGTTCCCCTTTCTCCACATCCTCGCCAACATTTGTTGTTTATCTTTTGGATGGCGGCCATCCTAACTGGTGTGAGGTGATATCTCATTGTGGTTTTAATTTGCATTTCTCTGATGTTTAGCGATGTGGAGCATCTTTTCATGTGCCTGTTGGCCATCTGAATTTCTTCTTTGGAGAAGTGTCTGTTCAGCTCCTCTGCCCATTTTTAATTGGCTTATTTGCTTTTTGTTTGTTGAGGTGCATGAACTCTTTATATAATTTGTATGTCATACCATTATCAGATATGTCATTTATGAATATATTCTCCCATACTGTAGGATGTCTTTTTGTTCTACTGATGGTGTCCTCTGCTGTACAGAAACTTTTTAGTTTAATACAGTCCCACATTTTTGCTTTTGTTTCACTTGCCCAGGGAGATATGTTCATGAAGAGGTTGCTCATGTTTATGTCCAAGAGATTTTTGCCTATGTTTTTTTCTAAGAGTTTTATGGTTCCATGACTTACATTCAGGTCTTTGATCCATTTTGAGTTTACTTTTGTGTATGGGGTTATACAACAATCGAGTTTCATTCTCTTACATGTATCTGTCCAATTTTGCCAACACCAGCAGTTGAAGAGGCTGTCATTTCCAGAGTATATATCCATGGCTCCTTTATCATATATTAATTGACCATATATGCTTGGGTTTATATCTGGGCTCTCTAGTCTGCTCCATTGGCCTATGGGTCTGTTGTTGTGCCAGTACCAAATTGTCTTGATTACTGTGGCTTCATAGTAGAGCTTGAAGTCAGGGAGCATAATCCCCCCTGCTTTATTCTTCCTTCTCAGGATTGCTTTGCTATTCGGGGTCTTTTGTGGTTCCATATGAATTTTAGAACTATTTGCTCTAGTTCACTGAAGAAATGCTGTTGGTATTTTGATAGGGATTGCATTGAATCTGTAGATTGCTTTAGGCAGGTTGGCCATTTTGACAATATTAATTCTTTCTATCCATGAGCATGGGATGTGTTTCCTTTATTGGTATCTTCATTAATTTCTCTCATGAGTGTCTTGTAGTTTTCAGAGTATAGGTCTTTCACTTCCTTGGTTAGGTTTATTCCTAGGTATTTTATTCTTTTTGATGCAATTGTGAATGGAATTGTTTTTACGATTTCACTTTCTGCTAGTTCATCATTAGTGTATAGGAATGACACAGATTTCTGTGTATTAATTTTGTATCCTGCAACTTTCCTGAATTCAGATATTAGACCTAGTAGTTTTGGAGTGGGTTCTTTAGGATTTTTTTAAATAATTTATTTTGGTATCATTAATCTACAATTACATGTGCAATATTATGGTTATTAAACTACCCCCTTCATCAGGTCACCCCCACCAACCCCATTACACTCACTGTCAACCAGCGTAGGAAGATGCTATAGAATCACGACTTATCTTCTCTGAGTTGTACAGCCCTCCCCATGCCCCCCAACATTACATCTGCTAATCATAATGCCCCTTTTCCCCCCTTCTCCCTCCCTTCCCATGCATCCTCCCCAGTCCCTTTCCCTTTGGTAACTATTAGTCCGTTTTTGGGTTCTGTGAGTCTGCTGCTGTTTTGTTCCTTCAGTTTTTTTCTTTGTTCTTATACTCCACATATGAGTGATATCATTATTTGATACTTGTCTTTTTCAGCTTGGCTTATTTCACTGAGCATAATACCCTCTAGCTCCATCCATGTTGTTGCAAATGGTAGGATTTGTTTTCTTCTTATGGCTGAATAATATTCCATTGTGTATATGTACCACATCTTCTTTATCCATTCATCTACTGATGGACACTTGGGTTGCTTCCATTTCTTGGCTATTGTAAATAGTGCTGTGATAAACATAGGGGTACATCTGTCTTTTTCAAATTGGGCTGCTCCATTTTTAGGGTAAATTCCTAGGAGTGGGATTCCTGGGTCAAATGGTATTTTTATTTTGAGTTTTTTGAGGAACCTCCATACTACTTTCTACAATGGTTGAACTAATTTGCATTCCCACCAGCAGTGTAGGAGGGTTCCCTTTTCTCCACATCCTCACCAACATTTGTTGTTGTTTGTGTTTTGAATGTTGGCCATCCTCACTGGTGTGAGGTGATATCTCATTGTGGTTTTAATTTGCATTTCTCTGATGTTTAGCGATGTGGAGCATCTTTTCATGTGCCTGTTGGCCACCTGAATTTCTTCTTTGGAGAAGTGTCTGTTCAGCTCCTCTGCCCATTTTTAATTGGCTTATTTGCTTTTTGTTTGTTGAGGTGTGTGAGTTCTTTTTATATTTTGGATGTCAACCCCTTATCGGATACGTCATTTATGAATATATTCTCCCACACTGTAGGATGTCTTTTTGTTTTACTGATGGTGTCCTTTGCTTTTCGCTTGATATAGTCCCACTTGTTCATTTTTGCTTTTATTTCCCTTGCCCGGGGAGATATGTTCATGAAGAAGTCGATCATGTTTATGTCCAAGAGATTTTTGCCTAGGTTTTTTTCTAAGAGTTTTATGGTTTCGTGACCTACATTCAGGTCTTTGATCCACCTTGAGTTTACCTTTGTGTACAGGGTTGGACAGTAGTCCAGTTTCATTCTCTTACATGTAGCTGTCCAGTTTTTCCAACACCAGCTGCTGAAGAGGCCATCATCTCCCCATTGTATATCCAAGGATCCTTTATCAAATATTAATTGACTGTATATGTTTGGGTTAATGTTTGGATTTTCTATTCTATTCCACTGGTCTGTGGGTCTGTTTTTGTGCCAATACCAAATTGTCTTGATTACTGTGGCTTTGTAGTAGAGTTTGAAGTCAGGGAGCATAATTCCCTCTGTTTTATTCCTCCTTCTCAGGATTGCTTTGGCTATTTGGGGTCTTTTTTGGTTCCATATGAATTTTAGAATTATTTGTTCCAGTTCATTGAAGAAGGCTGTTGGTAGTTTGATAGGGATTGCATTGAATCTGTAGATTGCTTTAGGTAGTATAGCCATTTTGACAATATTTATTCTTCCTAGCCAAGAGCATGGGATGCATTTCAATTTGTTAGTGTCCTCTTTAATTTCTCTTAGGAGTGTCTTGTAGTTTTCAGAGTACAGGTCTTTCACTTCCTTGGTTAGGTTTATTCCTAGGTATTTTATTCTTTTTGATGCAATTGTGAATGGAATTGTTTTTCTGATTTCTCTTTCTGTTAGTTCATCGTTAGTGTATAGGAAAGCAACATATTTCTGTGTGTTAATTTTGTATCCTGCAACTTTGCTGAATTCAGATATTAGTTCTAGTAGTTTTGGAGTGGAGTCTTTAGGGTTTTTTTTATGTACAATATCATGTAATCTGCAAATAGTGACAATTTAACCTCTTTACCAATCAGGATGTCTTGTATGTCTTTGTTTTGTCTGGTTGTTGTGGCTAGGACCTCCAGTACTATGTTGAATAGCAGTGTTTATGATGTTGAGGTACTTGCCCTCTATACCCATTTTGTTGAGAGTTTTAATCATGAATGGATGCTGAATTTTGTCAAATGCTTTTTCAGCATCTATGGAGATGATCATGTGGTTTTTGTTCTTCTTTTTGTTGATGTGGTGGATGATGTTAATGGCTTTTCAAATATTGTACCATCCTTGCATCCCTAGGATGAATCCCACTTGATCATGGTGTATGATCCTCTTGATGTATTTTTGAATTCAGTTTGCTAATATTTTGTTGAGTATTTTTGCATCTATGTTCATCAGGGATATTGATCTGTAATTTTCTTTTTTGGTGAGGTCTTTGCCTGGTTTTGGTATTAGAGTGATGCTGGCTTCATAGAATGAGTTTGGAAGTATTCCCTCCTGTTCTATTTTTTGGAAAACTTTAAGGAGAATGGGTATTTTGTCTTCTTTATATGTCTGATAAAATTCAGCAGTGAATCCATCTGGCCCACAAATTTTGTTTTTAGGTAGTTTTTTGATTACTGATTCAATTTTGTTGCTGGTAATTGGTCTGTTTAGATTTTCTGTTTCTTGTTTGGTCAGTCTTGGAAAGTTGTATTTTTCTAAGAAGTTGTCCATTTCTTCTATGTTTTCCAGCTTATTAGCATATAGATTTTCATAGAATTCTCTAATAATTCTCTTCCCAGCCTCTTTAAGAGAAGAGTAGGGAGTTAAGGAGATGATTTCAAGGAATTCTTAGATGTAGCAAGAGATTCAACTCTTTCTCACCATATGGAAGAGAGGAATGCTTCTCTGCACCACATAGCCAGATGATAGAGTCCAAAGGGAACCCTGTAGAGCCTGGGGTTATCTACAAGGGGTTAATACAGGCGTGTCACTACCAGGCCAGATGGTAGTTAAGCTGCAGATACTGTGGGAACCACTGTAGACTGCTATTTGAGAGGAGCCAGACAAGTTTTAGGGGAAGCTGTGGATGTGTCCTTGGGAGTTTTGGGGGCAATCATGAAGGAATAGAGTCATCCTTGACAAAAGAAGTCTTGAAGGTGAAAACCTGGGTTGGAGCTGCCATTTACTAGTTGATGAGGATGAACTTGGTTGTCTGTCAAGGCAGGGATGTCAGAGAATCTGCGAGTCTGGTGGACTCCTTGGATGTCAGGCTTGAGCTATATAGGAAGGACCCTGCCCAAGAGGACTGCTAGGCAGAGTGAAACTGATAAGAGACTGTGTGCAGCTGCAATCTAGGGCAGAAACTGGTGGTGACCATCACACAGGGTAGCCAGAGTTTGCTGTCCTTGTGAGGGACTGATACAGTGCAGAGGATCTCAAGGGGTCTTGGGGTCACCACTGACTCCACTAATGAGGCAGGTGATAGAGAGATGCCAGCAGATAGAGCTCAGGGCCCCTGTAAGTTTCAAGGCCTTGTAAGTTTCAAGAACCTTGTAAATTTCAAAGCCCTTGTAAATTTCAAAAAGCTCCACTCCAACTCAGCCATTCAAAAGTACACTTAGACCTCAGCTCTGATTGGTTATGCTCTATACAATGAGCCGGTGTACTTTCAGCCAATCAGGAGTGAGTTGTGATGTCATTAGTTCAGTTCTCTATTAGGTCCGGAGGGTAGGAGCGGACCTTCCTCCTCTCAGGAGGCAATATAATCCCCAGACACCACAGCCCTGACGGCATCCTTCCTTGGTGCCCCTCCTGAGTAGCAGGATCCGTTTCCGTTTCATTCTTCATTAAAAGAGCTATGCTGGTTGCTCCCTACTCTTGTCTTGTCTGCTGGTTTCATTTTTTGTGGCCTGTGAGTCACGATTCTGGGAAAAACAGCAGCATTCCAGCAGGTAGCACTAATGGCCAGTGTTGGATGTCTGCTGTGAAGAGAATCGTGATCACCACAACAACTCCAGATCATGGGCCTTTTTGCCTTGAATTTTCCTCTTCTTTGCCCCAGCTCTTGAAGATCAGTGAGAAAAAGAGGAAAGAAAAAGAAAGGAAGAACAGAACTGGCGATAGGGTCTCCAGAAGCAGACCCTGACTTGCTTCATTAGAAAGTGATTCTAGGAAATATAGGTAGGAGGGTGAGTAAGCAGGATGAGGAAGAGAGGTTCAAGCCAGGGTGCAAGGGAAGTGGGCAGTGAGATGAGGATTTTTGTGAAGCGATTCATTAGTCACTGTTTCTAGGCAATATCCAGCAAAGTCCTGTGGTGGTGCTGCTGGTGGTATAAAGATAACAGTCCCACAGGGAAACAATGGAGACTACGAAGTCACATCTCAGAGAGTTTCCCTGGTCTGGAACAAGAGATCTGGATTATTTATACCCTTGCATCCAATAGTCATTGATTAAGGGCTGCCTGTGGTTGGTGAGACTATACATTCCAAGATACTTCCTGTGTGCCCAGATAACATGTGTTCTGGCATCTTGAGAACAGGTGCCAGGCGTTAAGAATAAAATCACACTGGAAACCTTGTGCGTGAAAAGGACAAGGGGCTCTAAAAGGTTATGAGCAAAGCCTTGCCTGTTACAGCTCAATCCGTTGCTGATCCTAAATTAGTGCTGCATAAAGCTTGACTGGATGTGAGATTAAAGTTTTCCTTTAATCTGGCCTGGGATTTTGAGACCTGAAATTAAGACTGGTGTTATAGCTGAATGTATGGGAAGAAAACCCCCAAAAATCTATTTGATAGCAATGGAATGACTTATTCGTGTATGATGTCCATTATCAGGCTGGGGAAGTTCCCTTCTACTTCTAGTTTGTTCAGAGTTTTTTTTGTTTTGTTTTGTTTTTTGTTTATTTTATTATGAATGGACACTGAAGTCTGTCTCATGCCTGTTCTGAATGAATTGATACCATTATATAGATTTTCATCTTAGGATGTTAATATGGTAGAGATTACATTGATTGATTTCTGAATATTAAGCCAACCTTGCAGTGCTGGGGCAAACCTCACTCGTATTATTCTTTTTATACTTTATTAGGTTCAAATTGCTGATTTGTCGTGGACTTTTATATCAATGGACATGAGAGGCATTGATTGGTTTTCTTGTGTTTTCTCTGGTTTGGTAGCAGGGAAGAATGAGTTGGGAAGTGTTCCTTCCTCTTCTATATTTTGCTGGAAGAGATTATGTAGAACTGTTTGGTAGAATTGTCTAGGTTAGCCATTTATGCCTGGAGATTTCTTTTTTTGGAAGGCTTTAAACTATGAATTCCATTTCTTTAGTAATTATAGAACTACTCCGTTTATTTTATTTTATTTTAGGTAAGTTTTGGTAGTTTGAGGTTTTTGGAAAACTGCTCCATTTCTTTTAAGTTGTTAAAATTGTATTTGTAATGTTCCTGTAAAATGTTCTTAATCTATTCAGAGTTTGTAGTGATATTCCCTTTTTTATTCCTGATATTGGTGATTTATGTTTTTTCCCTTTTTATCTTTGTCTTGCTAGAGGTTTATCAATAGTGTTAATCTTTTCAAAGAGCTAATTTTGGTTTCACTGATTTTCTGTCTTCAACTTCATTGATTTCTGCTCTTATCTCTTTATTATGCCTGCATTGGGGTTGTTTTATTCCGTTTCTAGTTTCTGAAGTTGGGAGCTCAGGTTGTTGATGTAAGACCTTTCTTCTTTTTAACATAGATATTTAATGTTATAAAGTTCTCTCCAAGCATTTCTTTAACTGCATTCCACAAATTTTGCTTTGTTGTATTTTAATTGTAGTTTGGTTAAAAATAGTTTCTAATTTCTCTTGAGACTTTATCTTTGATCCATAGATTATTTAGAGATGTGCTGCTTAATGTTTTGGGTTTTGGAGATTATTTAATTATCTTTTGTTTTGATTTCTAGTTAAGTAATTCCATTATGGCCCGAGGACATATTATGATGTAGAATTTCAATTTGTGTAAATTTGTTCAAGTTTGTTTTATGATCCATAATATGGTATATCTCGGTGAATGTTCCATGTACACTTGAAAATAATGTGTACTCTGTTGTTGGGAGGAGCAGTCTATAAATGCTAATTAGAGAAATTATATATAAACATAATGTGATTTTTGATCTGAATGTCCACAAACCTTTTTGGAAACAAGATAAAATAATGTTAATGTTCAGACAGAAGAATAAAAATCTAAGTAGATGTAAAATTTGTGGTTAAGAAATTGTGAGAGGTAATTTTAAATCTGCTGACATCAAATCAGTAGGATACTAGTACAAGAAGAGAAATTAAGTCAGTGGAACATACTAGAAGTCCACAAATGTGTACAAATATAATTAAGAACTTAATATGTGACAAAAAATCTTATTTCAATTCATTGGGAGAAAATATAAAGCAGTATATTTTATAAATCAGTAATTCATTTGGAACAAAACAAAGCCAGATTGTTAGCTCATGTCCTATAGAGAAAGAATAAACTCCAGAGGGATTAATTATTTAAATGTAAATAATCATTAAAAAGACAAAGATGCCAAAAGACATTATGTTCTTAATATTCCACTGGGACTTCCTGGGAAATAAGGCAAAATGAGACACAGTCCCACAATGTGCTTTTTCAATGCCTGACAAAATGAATAAAGTCACCACCATTACTAATAGCCAAGTTACCCTGGTAACACCCAAACTTGAGATGTTTTCAAATATCTGATACAAACTTTGAAAAGTGGAGATTTGGAAACAAAAGATATAAACCTTAGCTTTTTAAACATTTAATCATTTGTGTGTTGATTCCCTGGGATTTTTAAAACAGGCAATCATATCATTTACCAATAATGACAGCTTTCTTTGTCTTTCAGTCCTCATATGTTGTATTTATCTGTCTTGTCTTTCTGGGCTTTCTAGCACAATCTCACAAAGAATTGGTGGCTGTGAGTATCCTTTATCTTACACCAAGTTTTAAAGAACTGCTTCTTTTGACTTTACTTCGGGGAAATTTCCTCCCTTTTATCTTCCAGTTCTTCTGGTAAGTCATTCATTTTGGTTGTGATGTTTTTTACTTTCCCCAAGTGTATTTATGTGTAGATGCTTTGATAGTATAAAATAACTAAAAAAGATAACAGAAGAGCATCTATACAGCTGAATGACATTGCGGCATGGATCCCAGATGGAGAATACCCAGCATACTCTCTGCATAATGGATCATGAGAGGCCCATACTTACTTCCTGTACTATGACTATCAGAGTATCATGTAGATATATATAGTATAAGATAGTAAAAGATTTCCAGAGGGGAAGTTTTGAAGGGAATCACTGAAAGAATAAAAACAAGATGCCTAATTTTTAAGCTGCTAGAAGAAAATACAATGAGGAAAACAACAATAAATCAGTCAAAGTCAGGAAAGAAAAAAAAGGCAAGAAAATATAGTAGGTCATAAAACTATCAATAATTATAATAAATATGTATAGGTTTAATTCTCTAACGAATGACAGAAACTCTTAGATTGGGTTAAAAAAATCCAGTTATATGCCGTTTACAAGCCACGGCCATATATTTAAAACAGAACAACATCAACATGTTAAATAAATAAGGGGAAATGTATTTTAGACAAATGCTGATAAAAATAGAGCAGGTGAAACATTCTATGATGGCAGAGACTTTCAGATGAAAAGCATTAAAAGGAGTAGAAGTGGTTATCATATACGATAACAGGTAAAATGCACCTAAAATGAGTTGTGGATAACTGTACACATAAAATAGTAGATCCAAATCTATAGAGTGAGTTTATGGAAATATAAGGGGAAACTGACAAAGTTGCCATTCCCTGAAGAGGAACTCACTTATGTATGGAAACAGAAGGATGCATGCTGGCATGTTTGAGAAAGGAGAATCTGAAATCAGAAGTAGAATTCTTCCTTTACAAAGGGAATCCACTTGAATCAAAGGTGAACTAGAAAACAAATCACTTGGACTTAAAATGCTGATGCTATATTATAAATGCTATATTCTGAGAGCCTGTATATCTACAACTTAGGGAGCTAAGCAAACATATACATAATTATGACCTGAAAACTCAGGCCAGGGCAAATGTTGCCAAGTGAGATTAACTTCAAGTCTACTTTGCATTTATTCTACTGTAAGTGACAAGAGTTCTTTTTTATGTTTTTAGCTGTTTGATGGCAAGAAATAAGGACTCTCTTGTCAAATAATCTTCCTCAGGGGCCCACATTTTCCTATATGAAATGATATCTCTGTTTGTATGGACATTAAGCTTTGTGAGCAATATTTAGATAATGTAGGAAGACATAGTGCATTGCTAATGTAGGGAATAGTAATGTTCTCAAAGTGTACTTACTGTTAATCCCCGTAGATGTAACCGAACTGAAAAATGAATTATCTTTTTAAAAACTTTCCTTTAAGAACTTGAAACTCAATCCCTTGTTTTACATACTCAAAGGACTTAGTACAATGTCTAACGAAAGTCTTCTGTTTTGAAAAAGCTCTTACGTATTTCTGTCTTCCAGGTGCAGTTTCTCACAATAAACCTTAATTAAACAAAAGAGCTTCTGACAGTTTCTAAACCTAAAATATAATGCAAAGCTTTGTTTTTTTGCAAACCAGTGATCGGTTAAGTGGTAATCGAAATAAGATAGAAGAACAAACATCATATTGGCAAGAATTTATAGGTTTGTTGGTGAAGGTATGGATAATGAATATGTTTATGGGTAATGTAATGTCCTCTCAGAGCAATTTGGCAGTATCTGACCACTTTTTCATTTTAAGATTGATGTTTCTACTCAGCAATTCTACTTCTAGATATCTAACCAAGAGAAGTATTTGCTTCTTTGCACAAACAGGCATATATAAGCTTGTTTACTTCCCATTTTTTATAAAAGCAAAAGATGCAACATCTCACAAATGCATCTCTAAGGGGATCATTAAATAAGGCCTGACACCTCTGTGCTCTGGAACACCAGGCAGCATTTATTTATTTATATTTTTTATTAAGGTATCATTGCTATACACTCTTATGAAGGTTTCACATGAAAAACATTGTGGTTACTACATTCACCCACATTATCAAGTATCAAGCCCCCCCCCATACCGCTCGAAGTCACTGTCCATCAGTGTAGTAAGATACCCCAGACAGCCTTTAAATAGAAGGAGGTGGGCAGCAACACAGGAAAATCCTTGCAACCTGTTTTTAGGCAGAAGCATGTTACAGAAAAAACTTTGTGTAAAAAACCCTAACCTGCTATGTATGTGTGCTTATACTTACAGATACATAAATATGCACAGAAATATGTCTGAAAAGATATATGTTAAATTGCTATCACTTGGCTTGGGGGCTGGAAATGGGGTAAATTTCTTATTTTACTACCTTTCTCTAATCTCTCATGATAGCAATTTGGTGGGTACAGATCTTAAATCAGTGGCCAATACAGTACCATCTTCCCCACACCATGTGCATGACCCAGGGACGGAGGAGGATGGTTTCTGCCTCACCAACACTTAATAATCCACATGAGGGGGTTCTGTTTTTCACCTGTACAATCTGGGATCATTGAAATTTGGAAGTTCTAGTGCCCAAGAAAAGAATCCATCACCAGGGAAGACAGCCTCGGTGCTGTTCAAATTTGAAGATGAGACTGACTCTTGGCTGATTTGGGCTCCTCATAGCACCACTTGGTAGGGGATGGGATGATTCTGATTAGAAAGGGAAATGGGTCTGCTGCTTTGCAGTGGGAGGAAGGAGGACTAAGCCTGCGGTTTTCAGATCCTCTGGTGTTCCACGAAGCCCTCCCGTGTCCAACAGTATAATGGGCAATGGTGAATCATGGTGACCCAGTAAAGACAGGACCACTAAGGACTTGCTGTGGAGATGGAGATTCAGGTCACCCCAGCAGGTAAAAAAATCCTGACCAGCTGAGGCACTGGGAGAGGGTGAGAGATCATGGAAGAGCAAAGCTAT
Organism: Phataginus tricuspis; assembly: GCA_029783875.1. Classification (NCBI taxonomy): domain Eukaryota; kingdom Metazoa; phylum Chordata; class Mammalia; order Pholidota; family Manidae; genus Phataginus; species Phataginus tricuspis. Next base: position 9,649,721 of record JAQQAC010004778.1, on the reverse strand, counting down.
GATTGTTCAGCCTGAAATAAGTCTCAGAGACAAAAGCATTTAGGAGAGAAAAGGTTACTCGCAATAAGGTGGCAAGAGAATCAGACATTGGGAGGCCAGGCTTACCAAACAAAACCGCAGCAGTATTCAAAGGAAACTCTGCAAGATTCCCTGAGTTAATACATTTTTATCAGTCTGCTCATGATGGTAAAATAGCACGTCTTTCACATGATTATCAAATTCACAGAAAGTCATGACATATCTTTAGGCATCAGCTTTGCAAAAGTCAGGGATAAATTTGTTTTTCCTAGGGAGTCAGCAATTTATGGGAAATGCTCAAAGTTTAACTTATTTCTGGGACTAGAAGGGGAACTTTTTTGTGTGTGTGTGAAGCTCACGTGCAATTTATCAGCAAAATCCTGTTAACTCTACCTTCGCAACATGTCCAGAATCAGAACACTGCTCACGACCTTCAGGTACATACCACCATCATCTCTCCCCTACATATCACGATTGCTCCTTATCTGGACTTTGGTTTCCAACCTTGTCCCTTTACATGAAATTCAGTAACAGTCATGTTACAGTTAGCATGTAAGTCAGGTCATTCACTCCTCTGCTCCGACCCCTCCAAATTCGGCCCCTCTAACTTGGAGTAAAAACAAATCCTAACAATAGCTTATAAGGTCTTAAGGAGCTGTCGTTCCACATTTTCTCTCTAGCCCACTTCTCCATAAACTCTCTGGCAAATGGATGATCCTTGTACATACCAGACATTCTGCCACCCCAGGGCCTTTGCAGTCACTGTGCTCTCTGTCTGGAACTCTCTTCCTCCTGGAGGTCCTCATGGCTTGTTCCCTTACCTCCTTCAGACTTTTGCTCAGATATCACCTTCCCAGTAAGGCCTTTCTTGACACCCTATTCTTGATGGCATATTAAAAATGGTCCCTATCTCCCTTCCCTGGTATATTTTCCACCATAACCCTTATCACCATATGACTTTCTATACTTTACTCATTTAGTTTATTTGTCACTCACTAGAATGGAAATTCTGTGAATTTTTTGTCAGTCTGATCACTGCCAAAGTATGCCTCTTCTGAAGGAGGGTGCCTGGCATACTGTACACACTCAGTGGGTTCTTGCTGAGTGGTTGAATGAATGCAAGAATGAGTGAATGGAGAAATATACCATGCTCTTTGTGGGAAAGATTCAGGAATGTGAAAATATTGGTTATGCCCAAATTGATATGTGAATAGAATACAAGACTGCAGTAGACTCAGAGATGAGCCACCCAGACCATTTCCCCCCCAGCTTCCGGCAAGGACTTGGTGTCCAGTTATAGGGAGTGTGACCTGTGCAGACAGCCACCTCCCCTGAGGTCTCACCCTTGCTGGAGTGGCTGGCATCTGGTGACTGATGTGGGGTCATAAAGGCCCCAGTTCAGCCCAGTGCTGGACAGCTCCAACACACATGTTGCTTGAACTCCCAGAGCCCCCTGTTGGGTTGGTTGAAACTTTGTGAGGTCATCACAGTTGCTTAACTTCTCCTTCTGCCCACTCCTGCTCTGTCCCCTTCTTTTCACAGGTGTTGATACTGGCAAACAGCTTGCACCCCAAATTCAGTCTCAGTATTGGCTTCCAAAGACCCAACCTGTGACATACTAATCTGAGTACCAAATAACAAAGAAAACCAAAACAAGACAACAAAGCAAAACCAGAAATAACCTAAATGTCTATCCAAAGGGAGAAGATTAATAAACAAATCATGGTACATATTACAAAATGAGATGAAGATGAGAAACGAGTAAAGGACATTTTATGAACTGATGTGGAGAGTGGTACTGGTACACTGTTAACTGAATAAAAGAGAAGCAAGTGACAGAGCAGGATCCCATTTATGCACAAAATATAATCTAAATCACATTTGTTTTCCTTCTCTGAGACCTTTTGAGATACTGAAGTTCCTTCCTGTTGAAAAGGTTGTGCTCAGGAGAGCCCCCTTAAAGGGATTTACAGAGTTTACAGGATCAGATTGAATCCCTTTCAAGAGGATGGTATGGGCAGAGGGCTCAGGCCAGGGTGCCAGGCAGCCCTAGGATTGAATCCTGGTTTTCAGTTACCGGGCATGTGGTCTTGGGCAGGCCACGCAATAGCTTTGAGTCCTAGCCCATCATCCAAAATACCTCCCAAGTTTCTTTGGGAATTGAATGGTTAATATAAGGCAAGTGTCTGGCATAACCCGCTTTATAGATTTGATGTTCAATAGACGTCCTTCCTTTCCCCACCTCCTCCTCTACCATTCTGGCCAGGAAATCCTACTGTCATCCTCTTCCTTTATTCTGAGTGGAGTGAGGAGAGCTAGGCCAGAGCTGGGGGAGCTTGATGGCTGAGGCCCCACAGGAAGCTCAGATGCCAGGGACTTGGGTCAGAATTGAGCAAGAGCAGAGAAAAGGACTTCTCCGGACCCAGCAGTGCAATGATGGAGACACAATTCTGGGAAATTCAGAGGCAGGAAGTAGAGTGGGTGTGAGGCAGAGGAGAAAAAACAGACTGCACCTCTGGTCTCTTCTGGTCCTGGTCCCCCTCCCAGCAAGAATGAGGAAGTCAGGGAAGCTCAGAAGAAGCAGAAAGAGAATAGACACACCCCAGGGAGAGCACAGCTGGATCCATATCCCACTCTCCACACACAGCGTCTGCCTGGGTTCTGACCTCAGTACCTTCTCGTTATTATTTATTGCCCAACGTCAAGGAAACAGAAGATCCCAGATCCCAGGCTCCTGGGCTTTCAGACACAAAGACCAGCAGGACGCTGGTCACTTTTGTGACTCTTCCCTCGGTCACCCAATCCTCCAGGATTTCGTTTTTTCCGATTCTGGTCTTTGCTGCACAGCGAACCCAAGAACCACAGCCTCCAGACCTCCCGCAGGTGACTGGGCTGGGAATGCAGGGCTGCTAAGGGGGTGGGCGGGTCCTATGAAAAGCCAGGATAGGGGACTGTGGGTCTTGGGCAGACTGAATGGGAAGAACTATAAGGGGGCAGCTTGGAGACTTAGTGGCCAAGTGGGGATCTTAGACTCCATTCCCTTCACTGGATTCGGCTGGAAGTATGGCAGCCAAACTTCGGACACAAACTGCAGCCCACCTCCAGCCCCCCTCCCAGCTGCATCCCTGACCCAGCTCCTCCTCTAGCCCGACCACAGCTTCATCCCCAGGGTCCGCTTGACACTTAACACCAGCCCCAACCTAGAGTTGACCCACAACTTTATTCTGTTACCAGTTTCAACCCATCCATGGCTCCAACATGAGCGCTGACCTAGCCGGCCAGGCAATCTCAGTCCCAGCCCGTTAGACCCAGTCCTGGCAATGCATTTACACCCACTTTACCACCACCTTCAGCCCCAGACTCAACCCAACTGCAGCCCAAAGCCCAATCCTGACCTCAGCTCCAACCTGGTCCCAGCCTCCCCCTTTGCCCTACTTCCTGTCCAGCCTAGCCCCCGGCCCGGTCTCCATTTCAGCTCCAGTGTTGGTCCAAGCATGTCAATGAAGTATGAAAAATTCCAGCACTTGGAGAGTGAGAAGAAAATCCAGGAGGAGCTTATCACTGGTAAGAGGAAAGAAGTAATGGCCTCTCCTAAAATACCCTCTTAATATGTGCAGAAGGATGTCTGCGGTCATGTCATGCTTTGCCCCTCTACCATGTGGCCTGGGGGGGCGGGGCTCACTCTGAGGGGTCAGGCTCCAGCTTCTGGGGGTACCAAGTATGAAGAGGGTTTAAGGTCCTCAGAAAGACTGGGACAGGGAGGACCACAGAGAGCCTGGATTCCTGTACTCTGGGGGAGGGTGTGAGAGTTTGCATTGAGAGAATGAGTAGTTGGGTCCGGAAGGGAAACTCATTCGCTAACCTGATAGCCTAGGTTGTGAGTGGGAGCCTGCTAAGGGCCTGGCTGCCTCGGGTCTCTCTGGGCGCGTCTGCCGCCTCTCCTAGTTCTGATGATAGGACCTTACATGTTGCCGTTGTTCTCTGTCTGTATGTCCTTGTGTACAGGTGTCCCCAGGGGTGTGAGGGGCCCGTGTGACTGGGAACTTATGCAGGTCCACGAGGAGTCAGAGGCCTGGGCATCTCCTGACCCACAGTCCTCCTTGTCCAGCCCTGCCCAGCATTCCCTGCTCCAATTCCGACTATGGCAGGGCCCCATGGCCTTGTCTTCCACCCCGATCTCTTTCATGTCCTGACACCCTCTCCTCTTGCAGGGCTGCCTCTGTCCCAGTCCTTCCTGCAGCGGCTCTGCTCCGGACCCCGTCCCCTCCTGCTCTCCCTGGGCCTCAGCTTCTTCCTGCTGGTTGGCATCTGTGTGATCGGATCCCAAAGTGAGGGCCACTGGGCAGGCAGGGGTGGGGGCAGTGGTGGGGTGTGGTTGGGGGGCACCGAGGGACATGGTGATGGAGGCGCGGCTGGGGGCTCCGTCACTTATTAGCTGGGTAAGGTAGTCAAATGACCGGACCTCGCTAAGCCTTCGTTGCCTCATTGCTGGGTGACAGCGGCACCCGTTCCCTTGGCTCTGGCCGCTGAGAGGACCCAATGGGACAGTGCATGTCAGGGGCCCTACTTGGTGCCGGCCCAGCTTCAGCTCTGTTTGTTCCATCCGCCTGACCAGATTCCAAGTCTCAGAGGGAACTGGTGATGGTAAGAACAACTTTCAGAGACTTCACTTCAAACATTACAGCTGAGATCGAGGCACTGAACTCCCAGGGTGAGCCTGGCATGGGAGGGTCCTGGAATGGGGTGCGGGGTGCGGGGGAGGGGTGGGAGCTGAGCCCCGAGTACCCATATCCTCCAGGTGGCAGTTTGCAAAATACGGTGACATCTCTGAAAGCCGAGGTGCAAAATAACAAGCAGGAGCTGCAGGCAGGTGAGAGGCCCTCCCTGAGTGCGGGCAGAGGGTGGGGAAGCTCCTGGTGGTGCTGAGTGCCCTCCCCTCTAGCCCGAAGCTTGAATGACAAGGTGGTTTCTATGGAGACCAAGCTGGAGAAGCAGCAGCAGGAACTCAAAGCAGGTCAGTCAGCTGCTGCCTTCCTCCGGGCTTAATGTGTGTGGGAGGGTAGGGAGGCTCCTTGCTGGGCCCCATGCAGGGACATCTGGCCTCTGGGGACTCACCGAGTGGAAGCCACCCAGGGCACTGTTCCCACTGCCCCTCTGTGTACGTCTCAGGTTATTCCACGTTGCTTCTGCGAGTCCAGCAGCTGATAAAAGGCATGAACTCCCTGACTTGCAAGATGAATGCTCTCAAGAACAATGGTGAGGAGGGTGTGGGAGTGAGCCTGGCCCCATTTCCTGCCCAAGACCCCCTGGGTAGCATCTAAGACCCTCCGCCACGCCTGGCCCCTCAGGCTCTCAAAACACCTGCTGTCCTACCAACTGGCTGGAGTACCAAGGCAGTTGTTACTGGTTCTCTGACTCCGAGAAGAACTGGTTCGATGCCGAGCAGTACTGCCAGCTGGAGAACGCTCACCTGGTGGTCGTCAACTCCAGAGCGGAGCAGGTGAGGTCCTCTGGTGCTCACAGGCCAGGCCATGTCCCACTTAAGGAAGCGGTTCTCAGCTGCGGCTGTGCACTGGGCGTCACGCGCTCTCTGAGCATGGCCTTGGAGATTTATCAGCCTGGGCAGTGGGATGAACACCCCAAATCTCCTCAACCCATTTAACGAACATGTGAAGTTTAGAACAGTGGGTCCAGGGAGTTGACTGGCGTGGGGAGAAGTCACCGTTGATCTTCTGTCTTTCCAGAATTTTGTCCGGGACCACCTGGACTCCTCCTCATTCACCTGGATGGGCCTCAGTGATCCGGAAGGAGTCTGGAAGTGGGCGGATGGGACAGACTATGAGTCCAACTATAAGTGAGTGGTGCCCTGGTGCCCGTCCCCCTCCTTCAGCGTTCCTGACCCACAGCCCCTTCTTCCCAGACCGAGCCTCCATCCCACCTGAGCTTCTGGGCTTGCTGTTGTCCTCTCCTCAGGAACTGGGAGCCAAGCCAGCCAGACAACTGGGAAGGGCATGGGATGGGCGGGGGCGAGGACTGTGCCCACTTCCTGGCCAGCGGCAAGTGGAACGACAATGTCTGCCGGAACCCTTTCCGCTGGATCTGTGAAGCCGACCTGGACAAGCTCAGCTAGGACCACTGCGGGCCACTCAGCCTCAGAAAAGCCTGGGACGGGGGCACCCTTCCCCAGAGACCCCGAGCGAAACCTCTGTGGGAGAGAAAAGAGCTCTGCTTGGTTAGAGTGCTGCCATCGCTTTGAATTTTTTTCTCCTTAACTTTCAAAAGACTGTTATTGTATAGAGTTCCTAAGGTGTTTTTTTTTTAATTTCAGCTTTATTGAGGTATAACAGACAAATAAAATTATAAGATATTTAAAGTGTACATTTTGTGATTTGAGATACATACACATTGTGAAACATTTTTAGTTAAATACATCCATAACCTCACGTTTTATCTTTTTTTTTCCTTTGGCGAGAGGTTGTGTTCTCTTAGTAAATTTCAATGATACAATACAGTGTTATCAGCTTTAGTCTCCATGTTTTACATTAGATCCTCAGATCTTATTCATCTTATAGCTGAAAGTTTGTACCCTTTTACCAACCTCTCCCTATTTCCCCCAGCTCCTGGCAACACTTTTCTCTTCCTGTGTCTATGAATTTGACTTTAAAAAAGATTCCACATATAAATGATACCAGGCAGTATTTGACTTTCACTGTCTGTTTTTCTCACTTAATAGAATGCCCTCAAGCTACGCCCACATTGTGGTAAATGACAGGATTTCCTTCTTTCTCATAACTGAATACTAATCCATTGTACCTGCATACCACTTCTTCTTTATCCATTCATCCATTGATTTACCCTTACATTGTTTCCATACATTGATTATTGTGAATAATGTTGCAGTGAACATGGAGTGCATGCAGATAATTCTTCGATAGCCTGTTGTCATTTCTTTTGGATATATACCCAGAAGTGGAATTATTGGATTACATGGTAATTTAGTTCTATTTTTAAATTTTGAGGAATCTTCATACTGTTTCCCATAGTGGTTGCATCAATTTACATTCCCACTAACAGTGCAGGAGGGTTCCCTTTCTCCATACCTTTGCCAACATAAGTTTTCTTTTAACCTTAAAAGTCAACTTTATTGAGTTATAATTCTTACCTAATAAAATGCACCCATTTAAAGAATAGAGATGACTTTTGACAAATATAAACACCCAGATAACTACCACCCCAATCAAGGTATAGAGCATTTATGTCACCCTCACAAGCTCCCTGTGGGGAAGTTGGGATTCCTGTGACCAGAATCCTCACTGAACTTAGACCACCTGATGAGGTAACTGGCCTGTTGCTAGGCTACCACTTCCACACTTTTACGCAATAAGCTATTATTGCACTATATAGAGAGCTCGGTCCAGTGCTCTGGGCGGAGGCAGAGATGCTGGTGCTCGACCTACTTCGGCAGAACAAGCCAGGTAATAAACTCTTTCACGCCAAAGAACGTTTTGCTGTCAATCTCTTTGGTCACATTGAATCCATAGTGAACTTGCCCTGGGCTGAAACCCATTGGCAAGACAATTGGTGAAGTCGGCAGGGTTCATTGTTGACCAAGGAAAAAGACAGGCTGCCCTTACGGGAGGGGTGCTTCAGTGGGTTACCCCTGTGAATGGGGAGACAGTGGATTGTCCCCCAATGGGTATGTGGTCTGAGGTGGCTTGCCTCCTAGAGGACAGGGCCCCACCCCAGGACTGGAGGCAAGTGGAAGTGATGCCTGAGGCAGTGAGGATAGCCCTTGGTATAGTAAGTAGGTCTTTTGAGAGACAGCATGCCCGTGAGGCAGCAGGGACTGTGGGTTGGCTGCATCTCATAGTATTAAAAAAATCTACAGAAGAGAAGGACACGCTCCTGAAAAATACCCAAGAAATGGAGGCCCGAGAATGCAAGCTGAAAACCTCTGTGGATCCCTGAAGAAGGAAATGGCATTGATGTGAGAGGAGACAGCATGAAAACACCACCAGTGAGGTGCCATTGAAGAGGTAAAAGATTCCTTACAGACTGAGATGGCAGCGCTGCCAGGTGCTCTGAAGGAGGAAAAGGCCATCAAGGAAAAAGACGAACTCCTGAGGGAAGCACAGGCAGAGATGGCATGAGAACACCAGCTGCAAAGCATTGAGGTGAAGGTAAGAGAGCTGCTGAAGCCTGAGCTAGCATTGCTGAGAGGCACGGTAGAAAAGGTAAAGGTTGTAGTAGAGGAGGCACTCGGGGGAGGGGAGAGAAATGGAGGAGCTGGGGAAGGGTGAAGGGGTGGTGCTGGAGGCACTGACCCCTCCTGTATTGAAAGCACACCCAGTGGTTGTAAAGAAAATAAAGACCCATCAGCTGAAAGTTCCCCAAGGAGAGGAGCAGCCCCCTCCCCAGGTCATGGAGCACTCTATGGTCCACCCTTATACTCAGGCTGAGCTGGTGGATTTGGGCTCCCGGTTTAGGCAGAAGCCCTCGGAGTTAATATCAGCTTGGCTCCTGCATCTGTGGGACTTAGGGGTGGATGGAATTGTTCTGTCAGGATCAGAGATGGGAAAGCTGTCTTCCCTGACAGTGCAGCCTGCCTTGAGGAAGCGATTACAAAATGCACATCAGACCCCAGGTAGTCACTTCCTCCTCGATTGGCTTATGGCTGCACTTCCTGCTGTGTGGCCCAGTCTGGGTGATCTACCATCCTCTCCTGTTAGATGGCAGGCGTATGCTGAGCTCCAACAGGTGTTACAAGAGCTAGGCATAAGAAATGCCATCTATAGTCCAGAGAATTATGGTCCAGATGAAGAGATTTTCACTACTGGGATGAGAAATATTGTGCTTCAAATGGCTCCCACCCCCCTCTTTGGATCTCTCATGGCCATTCTTTCCCCTCACTTAGGGCAGCCCATAAGCGAGGTGACACATACAGTAGCAGACTTAGGAGAGGCTGAAGCAATGAGAACCCAGAAAGAAATAAGGTCAGCTACTCAAAAGAAGAATTTAAAGGGCCCCATGAAGGTTATGAGGACCCAGATGTGGGTTGACTTAATACAGGGAGGAGCAGATGGAAGGAAATTAGATAGGAAGCCAAATAGGATCTTACTAGAGCTATGACAACAACTGAAACCAGAGCAGCAGTTCCAGCCATTAAGACCAAAGAGGGAGTGGTCAGAGACAGAGCCACAAATCTGGCCTGTGTGTTTGCAAAACTTCCTGCTGGAAAGCGAGCCAGTCTCACTCTAGTCCACACAGGAAGATGATTGGGAAACACGGTTTGACTGAGGGGAAGGTTGAGGTATCTGCCCTGAGGGACCAGGGGAGAACCAAAGGCCACGTGGTGAAATAGCTATCCATTGGTTCCCAGTGAACATACAACATATCCTGGCTCTGGTGGACACAGGGGCTGAATGTTCACTGATTCATGGTAACCCTGAGCAGTTCCCCAGGACCCCCACTATCATAGATGGATATGGGGGTAAGGCTATCAGAGTGAAACAAGCTCAAATCTCTTGGGGAATAGGGCATCTACCCCCAAAAGAGTATACTGTGTATAGATCTCCTATCTCTGAGTATAGTTTGGGGATTGATATCCTGCAGGGTCTATGGTTGCAGATGACTGCAGGTGAGTTCAGACTGAGAGTATGTGTGGTGAAGGCACTTCTGAGGGGACATGCTAGGCACCTGCCCATAGCTTTGCCTGTGTCTCAGTGGGTGACTAATATCAAACAATACAAACTGCCTGGAGGACATAAAGAGATTGGAGAAACTCTCCAGGAGCTGGAAAAGGTGGGTATTATAAAGCCCACCCATAGTCCTTCCAATTTCCCTGTGTGGCCAGTAAAAAAGCCAGATGGCTCCTGGCGTATGACTGTGGATTACAGAGAACTGAATAAAGTCATACCCCCTATGCATGCTGCTGTCCTCTCTATTGCAGGCCTGATGGATACCCTCAGCCATGAACTAGGAACATACCATTATGTAGTAGATCTTGCTAATGCCTTCTTTTCCATTGACATTGAACAGGAAAGTCAGGAACAGTTATCCTTCACGTGGGAAGGATGGTAGTGGACTTTCACCATCCTTCCACAGGGATACCTCCACAGCCCCACCATCTGTCATGGACTTGTAGCCCAGGACTTGGCTACATGGGAGAAACTGCCAATGGTGCGGCTGTACCATTATATTGATGAAGTCATGCTTGCGTCTGATTCTCTTTCAGATCTAGAAGGTGCAGCAACTAGACTGCTGCAACATCTACAGGAGAAAGGATGGGCTGTGAACGGTATCAAGTTTCAGGGATCTGGTTTGTCTGTCAAATTCTTGGGGGCTGTCTGGTCGGGTAAGACCAAAGTTATACCAGAGCAGTTATAGATAAAGTCCAGGCCTTCCTTACCCCTGCAACTGTAGCATTGCTACAGGAGTTTTTGGGTCTTCTAGGCTACTGGAGAGTGTTTATCCCACACTTGGCACAAATTCTGAAGCCCTTATACCTGTTGGTATGAAAGGGTGTCAGGTTGGACAGGGATGAGACATGTGCATCTGCCTTTACTACAGCAAAACAGGCAGTCAAGGCAGTGCAGGCCTTGAGTGTGATAGACCCATCAAGGCCCTGTGAGCTGAATGTTCATGTGACTGAAGACGGTTATGGCTGGGGTCTCTGGCAGTGGCTTGAATGAACTCGCCAACCTATTGGATTCTAGTCACAACTCTGGAAAGGGACAGAGGTATAATACACTTTCATCATAAAACAACTGGCTGCCATGTATCATGCCTTGCTGGATACAGTACCCATCGCTGGAATGGCCTAGATAAAGGTAATAACCACCTATGCCATCTTGGGGTGGGTACGAGACTGGACCCAAAAGCCAAGGAGTGGTGTGGCACAAACGCCCACACTGGCCAAGTGGGGTGCTTACCTACTGCAATGTAGGGCCCTCTCTAGTAGCCCCTTGACTGAAGAACTTCAACGCTTCTTGGGGCTGGTGACATATACTAGTGAAAAGCAGGAAGAACTTGCTTTTGAACCATTAGTACCAGAGAGCCCCTGGTTGGGAGGGAAGAGCCCTTATACCCGAAGATGCATGGTACACAGATGGCTCTAGCCGTGGGCAGCTCCCAATATGGAGAGTCATAGCTTTCCATCCTAAGACTGAGACAATATGGATGGAAGATGGTGAGGGGAAGAGCAGCCAATGGGCAGAGTTGTGGGCCATGTGGCTTGTGATCAGCCAGGAGCCCTCCCCTATAGTTGTCTTCACTGACAGCTGGGCTATCAGGGCTTGACCCTGTGGCTACCAACCTGATACCATGCCAGCTAGCTGGTTGGTCTCTGATCCCTTTGGGGGCAAGAATTGTGGCAATACTTATGAGCCTGTGATCAGACTAAAATATTACAGTATACCATGTGACAGGTTATTTGCCACTGGCATCCCCAGGAAATGATGAAACAGATAAATTGGCCCAGAAACGTTGGTTAGAAGGAAAGCCTGCCTCTGATGTAGCCCAATGGTTACATAAGCATTTGTTGCATGCGGGGGGAAAAGACAATGTGGGCTGTAGCCCATCGGTGGGGCTTGTCTTTGACCTTTGAAGAAGTTAGTAGAGCCCGGCAGGGGTGTGTTGTGTGCTCCAAAAGGGACTTACACCGAGTTCCACAGCAACATGGGACAATAGCTAAGGGGCCTATACCTCTCGTCAGGTGGCAGATAGACTATATTGGGCCTCTACCTATGTCAGAAGGATATCGGTATGCCATGACTTGTGTGGACACAGCTGCTGGACTTCTGGTTGCTTTTCTTACCCATTGTGCAGACCAGCAGATGACCAAAAGAGGCCTGGAGCGTCTCTTTGCCGCTTATGACCAACCACAGGTAACTGAGAGTGATCAGGGCACCCATTTTACTGGACATACACTGTGAGAATGGGTGCGACAGCTGGGAATCAAGTGGAAGTTTCATGTGCCATACAATTCTACCGCAGCAGGCACAATAGAGAGGCACAATGGCTTTTTAAAATCCAGACTAAAGTCAGATACCAATAGTCTGCAGGGATGGTCAGTCTGCTTACTGACTGTGCTACAGCGTTTAAACGAGAGACCCTGAAAGGGACCCCTGAGCCCCATAGACATGTTAACACATATGGCTGCCTCCCCTATACAACTGCAAGTACAAACCAAGGAAGAATCACTGAGGCCGAGGTTCGGCCACCAGAATAACATCTTGCTGCCAGCACCAACTGCACTGAATCCCGGAGACTCCATTGAGTAGACATGGCCTTGGACCTTTCGACACATGGACCAGCGATGGCTGGCTCTCCTGGCGCCTTGGGTACAAGGCCTGGAAGCTGGCCTCCTGTGTATTCCTGGAATAACAGCAGAGTGACCCCCAAAGGTCACAGCAGTATATCCTGAAGGGCCAGAAGGCAGGAGCATCTTACCAGGGAGTTTCATTTTATCGTTATGGCCAGTGCATGCACCTCCAGTAGTGCTATATATAGACCCTTCAGTAACCCCCAAGGGGAAAGGAGTAAACGTATGGTATACTAGACCTGGAAGGACCCCCTTCCTGCTACAGTCCTACCACAGGACCACTCTCTTGCATGCATCCTACCTGATGGACAAGATTTGCCTATGTTGGTGTCATTAAAACATGTGTCTTATTGCCTCTAAGGTCTTTGTGGATTGGGAACTTCCTCTGGCTTGAGGATTTTTATAATTTTTGTTACCTGTATCAAAATCTTGTTGTATCTTAATTTTTGTTATTATTTCTAAGTTGTTGTTATCTTCTGTTGCTGTTGTGGAATCTGGTTACAGTGCTCCAGCTTTCTTGCACAGGGACTATTGCGGAAGATTGAAAGCATGTAGATGGTAATGCGAGAATCCTGGAGGAGTGGAGGGTGGGGAAATTGGGGTTCCTATGACCAGGATCCTTACCTGGCCCTAATCTACTTGCCCAGTGTGCACGTGCAATGATGTGATTGGCCTTCTGCATAGACACATGCTTACACACCTATTGACAATGAGCCATTATTGTCTGTGTTGCTACATAAAGAGCTCTGCCCGGTGCTCTCCCAGACCACCAGCTGGCAGAGACAGAGGCTGAGGGGAATTGCAGACTTGCTAGATGCAGATGTGATTCTAGCACTTGACCTGCCACTGTGAGAATAAAGCTTGGTATAAATCCTTTTACCCCCAGCATTCCATTGTCATTTAGTCTCACTGAATCCAGAGTGAACTTGCCTGGGGCTGAAACCCTTTGGTGAGACACCCTCCCTGCTCTGTTGAACCCCCAACTTAATGTACATTCAATCTTCCTTGTCTCCAGAAATATGACCCCATCAACAGTCTAAGCTCTAATTCCTGTTATAGGACCCACACCAATGACTCACGCTTAGATCCTCCTCTTTCTTCCTAGGTCCGTTCCACCCCAGTGGAACCGCATCTCTCTCTGAAAGGCCAGGGAGGCTGGCATTAGCATGCTGTCTCATGTCTGAGCAATCAGCCCTCTGACTTGCAACATGGAAGCTTTGGCTGTTGATATGGAAAATCAAACTTTGGGAATTTTATAAATCTTTTCTGTTCTCGCAGCCTGGCTCTTGCAAATCCAGAATCACCTTGGCTTTCAGAAAGTTGCTTCTGTTACGAATTTTAAAGATCTGTTCAGAAATCCATTTGAAATTTTTGTCTTGGTATATGTGCATATCTGCCCCAACTCAGGGTGGAGACTGAGGAGAGTCATCCTTGTGGCCTGAGTGATGGGCAGGACAGTGGTTACACAGAGGCTTGACTGTGGGGACCAAGAGGCCTCATCTATTGCTCCAAATATTACCTACTGCATGCATGCTTTTTATTTAATATCTTTTTGCACTGCTTAGATTTTCTAATGGTATAAAGTGTAGTTTTTAAATTAAAAGGAACCAAGAAATAAATGACATTGAAAAATACTAATTAGGAATTTTCACCAACTTGCACAACCTCTCCAAGTTTGGAATGAGTGAGTCAAAACTAACATTTCAGTTGTCACCTCCACTGCAAAGACACAAGCAAACAATTCTGGCCTGGCTGGGGAGAGAGCTGGGGCACAGCAGTGTCACAGGCCCCACAAGGAGGAGGCTGTCCCAGCGCTGAAGAGTTGGAACGCTTGGGGTGGGCTTGGTTAGACGAGGGTGTGTAACTACTGGTGGCAGGTTCTGAATATTAAGGATATCACTTTCTTCTCCCCAGAAAGTGGGGAAGGGACTGGAAGGAATCACAACTAACCTGGTACCACTGATGCATCAGGAGGCTTGTAAATAGAACAAAAAGTGTTACTTGAAAGCTATGTTTTCACAAATTAAAACAACAACCACCACCACCCTGAATTTTCTTCTGTCTGGCAAGAATATATTTCAAAAGAAGACTGTTCCTTAACTTTAGGAAACTTCCTGTGGATAAAGTGAAGGTTCTTGTGGCTAGGATTCTCACCTGGCCCTGGTCAGCTAGCTCACTACACGTGGGCAATACGTTGTTATTGATTCTATATAAAGAGCTCCGCCCAGTGCTCTGGGTGACACGGTGGCACGGCTGCAAGGCTGCAGGAGAGCAGAGAGGAGACTTGAGTGGTGGCAGCACTGAGGACAGAGACTGACAGGGCTGCAGGGGTAGAGAGGCCCAGAGGCAGAGACCAGCTTGCTGCATGCAGACTCGCTCTGGGTGGACGGGATTCTGGTGATTGACCTGCCACCATGGGAATAAAGTTGGGTATAACCCTTTCACTCCAAGAACGTTCCACTGTCATTTCTTTGGTCTCATTGAATCCATAGTGAACTTGTCCAGGGCTGAAACTCATTGGCAAGACACTCCCCTTGCTGGCTCTCAGGTATTCAAAGTTATACAAGACCCTTTTCTGAAATAGGACTTTGGTTTGAAGAGGATAAAACTGCTAGTGGGTGATCAAAAGCTTTCCTAAGTTGCTTCAGGGAACAAGCAGTATTAGGTAAGTTGGGGATGAGACTGAGGAAGGGATGGTGTGACACTTGTTTACGTGGACAAGTTTGAACCCCTATTGCAGTCCTATATTAGGAGAACCCTTTCATTGTACACTACAGAAAATCTCTAGATTTAGGCAATGCAAAAAGCCCATTTGTTATACACGGGTGTCTCACACAACCAGTGAGGGGTTGAATTGTGTCCTCCAAAAAGTTGTGTTGAAGTCCTACTCCCCAGTACCTGTGACTGTGACCTTACTTGTTAGTAGGTTGGTTGCAGATGTATTTAGTGAAGAGGAGGTTAGAATAGAGTAAACTGGGTCTTTAATCCAATATGACTGATGTCCACATAAGGCAAGAAGACACACAGACGCACAGGAGAGAGAGCCACCAGCAAAAACTAGGAAGACCTACAGGTTTCAGAGGGAGCATGGCCCTCTTGACTTCACATCTTGATTTCAGACTCAGCCTCCAGAACGGGGAGACAATACACTTCTGTTGTTTCTGTGGCACTTTGTTAAAGCAGCCTTAGGAAACCAATAGGCGACCCAAAGGCTAGGAAGTGGCTGAAGCCCTGAGAGTCTTGAAAGGGAAACTGGAACCCTGAGGGCCTTTTTCCTCTCTTTGCCATCTGCTTTCTTTCTTTCTCATTGCAGACACTCTCTGCTCTTTGGCCAACACTGTCCAGGTCATCTCCTGTTCTTCCTTTGCTCAGGTAGGCAGGTCTGGGCAGCATCCAGCCCAGGTTAGCTCCTTTCCTCCTTCACTCCCAAGGGCTGAATTATGATTGGTTTAAGCCTTTTATGGCACGCCCCCTCTCTCTGGTTGGTAATTGGTTTTGGGTGGACATGTGACTCAGTTCTGGCCAATGACACTTGAGGGTCTGGAAACCTGCAGGGGCTTCTGTGGAAGATTTTCTTCCTTGATGAGAAAAGAAAGACGTCTAAGGGAGGATCTCTGCTTGTTGCTTTCCTGCTTTGGATGGTTCCTTGTTGAAGACATGATGTTCGGAGTAGTGGCAGCTGCGTCATGACCATGAGGGAAAAGCCAAGAGTAAGGAGTCTATTTAACTGCTCTAGCAGTGTGAACCTACATTAACACACTGGGGGAAGGCAGAGAGCTGGGTGTTTAGTGGATGCAGTACTGGTTTGATGCTATGCACTGAGTAAACTGCTCTGCACATCCTGATTCTCATCTGGAATGAAAATATACACTTAAAGTTAACCTACTTGAAGTTTTGGGAATAAAGGCAGACAAGAATCTAATCTGAACAAAGCGTATGAATCATTGCCTAAAAGGAAGACATATGACTCTAGAAGTGCCCCCAGAATTATTAGGACTTGAAATGTCAGAATGAGTCATAACTGGTCATGTTTTATATGTGAAAAGGCAATCCCACTTTGTATTATTTATGTAATGCATGGTTACTTCATGGGGGTGGATAAGAACAGTCTATTGACATTTTTTTCCCCTAGTCTATTGACATTTAATGGAACGGTTTCAGAATGAGGAAAGAAAACCCTTAAATAAATCAGGGTAAGCAGTTCACGACCCTCCTTACTGCCTAAAATTAGCCAATTCATAAGTTAACACATAAACTCTCCAGTTTCATACCTTGACTATAGTGAACTGCTACTAGGAATGGAGTAATTCTGTCCCAGAAGATCATAAGGAACAGAATGCTTATATAAACTAGACTGCCTCTGACATCTGTAAGAAATTGCATCGATGGCAGTTGCAAGAAACTAAAAAAGATTGTTCCCTTCTGTCAGCAAAACTGTTTGTTGAGCTACACTCTCTGAAGTCCCCATTGGGTTCTGTCGATCCAGCAGATGTGACAATGGGAAGTGACCGTGCTGGCACTAAGCTCCCCTGACATCTGACCACTCGTGTTAACCCTGGGCACTTACTCACTCACTGAGCACTGATCAGGGCTAGTCCCAAGAGAGGGGCAGGTCTATACGTCTCAACATAAGGGACTGGGAGTGACCCCCTCTTGCCTACAGTGTCCTCATTCCGCCATGCTCTTCAGGACTTTCTGAATTCTCAGGATGTCTGCTTTCTTAAGGGCAAGATCTTCTCCTCATCTTCACATTCATTAAGTCAAAGAGGGGTGGGATCACACGCCCTCTGGTTCTTTCTGCCTGAAAATCACCTCACTTCCCCATCTGGTCCTGGATGCTGGCCCTATCAACAGTACAAATGGCATATTTTGTAGAATTCAGTAAAGCAGGCAATGAATCAAACTCGTGATCTTCTGTTTGGAATCTGAGGGGACTCAACACCCCTTCCTTGCTCCTCCAAGTGGAAGCCACCCACAATGGCTGTCTTTCTCCAACATGCTGAGATGCCACTGCCATGTGCAGCCCCACCAGCCCAACACCACCAGGAAGTGGACCAGCTCAGGGCTCAGCCTCACTGTTGTGCCTGAAATGGCAGCAGAAGCCATGGGTGCTCCCCACTGGAAGTATCTCCAGTTATTTTGATAGTTTTGTTTTCCTCATAATATTTTCAAATTCTCTTCTATTCATCTGAACTTATCAGGTATATTTATTTTGTATTTACCCAATAATTCCAACATCTAAACTCTGCTCAGGTCTAATTCCATTGTTTACTCTTTCTTCTGATTCGTTCCTAGTGCCTCATTTTCTTTTGTGTTCTGTGATTTTGTTTAGCCCTGTAAAATCTTAGTTTTTGGAACTTTGTCTTCTGAAGTTCTTTCAGGTCTGGTTTAGTAATATATTTATCCAGAGATGAATTGTGTTTGCTTTACCGGTGTAATTCTGGGTGGAAAAATCCCAGGGCAAAATACCTTTGAAACTGAAATCAGTCAAAAGGAGAAATAAAGTGGGAGAAACTCATTTATTGCTTACAACAGTCATCCACTTCTGCTCGCCCGTGTTTCTCATGACCCAGCTGCAGAAAAATGGACCCCACCCAACCTCTCCAGTCCAGATGTGCCCTAGCTCCCCTGTGTCATTACCTATTGATATGGAGATGGACTACTTCTCTCTACCCCTTGGAAACACCTATTGATATGAAGATGCACTAAGGCCAGGTGAGAGATTCTAGAAATATTGCAATTTTACCTACAGCCCATCCCTCCAGAAATCTCGCCTCACAATCTACTCATCCCCATCTTCCACAATGGCCCCTGTGCAAGAAAACTGGAGCATTATAACCAGACTAAAAGCATACAATAGCAGCAGCAATAAAATCATGATAATCCTCAAGCTGGAGGTTCAAAGTCCTATGCAGATTAAGTCCATAGTTCACCCATTCCACAGGCAGTCAGTAGCTGAATGGGTAGGGAGTTCAGAGCAATCATCACATGGTAGCTGCAGCCAGGGGGTGGGTCCAGGCCACAGGGACTGTAGAAGAAAATAACCTTAAGGGTCATAAGATATGTTTTAATGACACCAGCATAGGCAAATCTTGTCCATCAGGTAGGATGCATGCAAGAGAGCAGTCCTGTGATGGGATAGTGGCAGAAATGGGATCTCGTCCTGGTTTAGTACACCAGACTCTCATGCTCTTCCCTTTGGGAGTTACAGATGGGTCAATATGTAGGCCTATGGGAGGTACATGTATTGGGCATAAAGATAAAACAAAACTTCCCTGTAAGATGCTCTTACCTCCTGGACGTTTTGGGTACACTACTGTGATCTTTAGGGGCCACTCTGCTGTTACTCCAGGAACACAGAGGAGGTCAGCTTCCAGGCCTTTTCCCCATGGTGCCAGAAGGGCCAGCCATCGCTGGTCCGTATGTCAAATGCCCAGGACCATGTCCACTCAACAGTGTCTCCAGGGTTTAATGCAGTAGGGACTGAGCAGGATGTTGCTCTGCTGGCCATATCCTGGCTTCAATAACTCCTCTTTAGTTTGCACACACAGCTGTATAGGGGAGGCAGCAATGTGTGTTAGCATGTCCACAGGGCTCAAGGCTCCTTTTCAGAGCTTCTCATTCAAACGCCGTAGTACTGTCTATAAGCGAACTGACCAGCCCATAGACTGTTGGTGTCCAACTTCAGGCCAGATTTCAACAAACCATTGTACCTCTCTATCATGCTTGCCCCAGCAGGGTTATATGGTACATGAAACTTCCACTTTATTCCTAACTGCTGCACCCATTCTTGTGACACATGTCCAGTAAAGTGGGTGCCTTGATTGCTCTCAATCATCTGCAGCTGGCCATAGGCTGCAAAGAGATGCTGTAGGCCCCTTTTGATGGTTTTCTGATCTGCATGATGTGTAGGAAAAGCAACCAACAGTACAGTAGCCATGTCCACACAAGTCATGGCATACCGATATCCTTCTGATATGGGCAGAGGCGCAATATAGTCTATCTGCCACCTGACAAGGGGTATCTTCCCCTTTACTATTGTCCCATGTTGCTGCAGGACTCGGTGTAAGTCACTCTTGGAGCACACAAGGCACTCCTTCCACGCCCTGCTGACTTCTTCAAAAGTCAACGGCAAGCCCACTGACGGGCTACAGCCCATATTGTCTTTTGCCCTGTGTGCAACAAAATGCTGATGTAACCATTGGGCCACATCAGAGGCAGGCTTTCCTTCTAGCCAGCGCACCTGGGCCAATGTGTCTGCTTCATCATTCCCTGGGGATGCCAAAGGCAAATGGCCAGTCACATGTTATATGGTAACTGTCTTAGTCTGACCAGAGGCCCATAGGTCTTGCCACAACTCTTGCCCCCAAAGGGGCCAGTGACCAACCATCCAGTTAGCATGGTAGCCACAGGTCAAGCCCCGACAGATGGCCCAGCTGTCAGTGCAGACAACTATAGGGGAGGGCTCCTGGGTGATTGTGAGCCATACGGCCTGCAACTCAGCCCACTGGCTGCTCTTCCCCTCTCCATCCTCCATCCATATTGTCTCAGTATTAGGATGGAAAGCCACAGCCCTCCACTTCAGGGGCTGCCCATGACTGGAGCCGTCTGTATACCAAGCATCTTCAGGTATAGGGGCTTTTCCCTCCTCATAAGGAATCGGGTATCAAAGGCTCAAAAGCAAGTTCTTCTCCACTTAAGGGGCTAGTAGAGAGGGCACTACACTGCTGTAAATACGCAGTGTAGGCATCTTTGCCATGCCATTCTGTGGCCTTTGGGTCCAGTATCGCACCCAACCCACGATAGGCTAGGTGATTATTACCTTGGTTGGAGCTGTTCCAGGGATGGGCTCCATAGCCAGCAAGGTGTGGTCCACAGCAGCCAGTTGCTTCTCTATCAAGCTGTACTGGACCTCTTCTCCTTTCCATAGTTGTGCCAGAATCCAACAGGTTGATGTGTCTGTTCAAGCTGCTGCCAAAGGCTCCATCCATAACCATATTCAGTTACAGAACATCTAGCTCACAGGGCCTTGATGAGTGCATTACACTAAAGGCCTCTACAGCCTTGACTGCTTGCTTAGTAGCAGTAAAAACAGCTGTATATGTTTCATCCCAGTCCCACACGATGCCCTTTTGGACCATCCAGTATAAGGCTTCAGAATTTGTGCCAAGTGCAAGATAAACACTCTCCAGTAGCCCAAAAGACCCCAAAACTCTTCTAATACTGCCCCAGTGGTAGGGGGTAGGGAAAGCCTGGACCTTGTCTTTGACTGCTTCTGGGATAACTTTAGTTTTACCCAACCAGACAACCCCCAAGAACCTTACAGACAAACCAGGTCCCTGAACCTTGGTGCTGTTCACAACCCATCCTTTCTCCTATAGATGTTACAGCAATCTAGGAACTCCCCCTTCTAAACCTGCAAGAGAATCAGAATGAGATGATATCATCAGTGTAGTGATACAGCCTCACTGTTTGTGGTTTCTTCCATGTGGCCAAGTCCTGGGCTACAAGTCCATGACAAATGGTGGTACTCTGGAGGTATCCCTGTGGAAGGACAGTGAATGCCCACTGCTGGCCTTCCCACATGAAGGCAAACTGTTCCTGGCTTTCCTGTGCTATGTCAATAGAGAAGAAAGCATTATCAAGGTCCACAACATGATATGTCAATAGTTCGTGGCATAAGAGTTGCTATAGAGGGGACAGCAGCATGCAAAGGGAGTGTGACATTCAATTACCTGTAATCCACGGTAGTACACCAGGAGCTGTCTGGCTTTATCACTGGCCACGCTGGGGAATTAAAAGGACTATGAGTGGGCTTTATGATGCCCACCCTCTCCAACTCCTGTAGAGTTTCTCCAATTTCCTTGTGCCCCCCAGGCACCTTATACTGCTTAGTATTTGTCACCCACCGAGGTACAGGCAGAGCTACAGGTGGGTGGTTAACATGTCTCCTCAGAACTGCCTTTACCACATGTACCCTCAGTCTGAACTCACCTGCAGTGGTCTGTAACCACAGGCTCTGCAGGATATCTACCCCCAAAATATATTCATGGGTGGGAGAAATGTACACAGTGTACTCCTCTGGGGGTAAACGCCCTATCACCAATGGGATTTGGGCTTTCTTCACTCTAATTGCCTTACCCCCATAGCCATCTGTCACAGCAGGGGTCCCAAGAAAACACTCAGGGTTGCCATAAGTCAGAGAACATTCAGTTCTTGTGTCCACCAACATTGTACATTCACAGGGGACCAATGAATTGCTAATTCTAGATGTGGCCTCCAGTCCCCACCATGTCCCCCAGGGTCACTAGGGACCAATAGTCACTAGGGATTTCACTCAGTCGAACCACTGCCCAATCGTCCTCCTGTGGGGGTGAGGGCCCAGGTGGATCCTGAGTCCTGTCCCTCAGGAAGTCTTGCAGGGACACAGGCCAGGCATGGGGCTTTGCCTCCGGCTTCCATATCCTGGACTCAGTGGCTGGGACTGCTGCTCTGGCTTTAACTGGTGCCACAGTTCTAACAAGATCCTGTTGGACTGCCTATCAAGTTTTTCTTTTACTTCCCTGGCTTTTGTCAAATCAACCCACATCTGGTTCCTCAAGACCTTCATGGGGCCCTTTGCACCTCTCCTTTCAGTCGTGGCCTGTACTTTCTTCTGTGCTTTTATTGTTTCAACCTCCCCCAGATCTGCTAAGGTATGAGTAGCCTCACTTATGGGTTGTCCTATGTGGGGGGCAAGAATAGTCACTAGGGTCCCAAAGAGGGATGGGGGAGCTATAAGGAGCACCAGATTTCTCATTCCTACAGTGAACATCTCCTCATTGGGGTCCTGGGGGTCCATATTACAGATGATATTTTTCACGCCCAGCTCCCATAACACCTGATGGAGCTCTGCATAGATTTTCTAGCTAGTGGGTAAGTATGGTAAGTCACCCTGGTCAGGCCAAACTGCCTGGATGGCTGCTGTCAGACAATCCAGAAGTGCCTGATTCCCTGAGGTGTGACAGGCACTTCGCAACTGCTGTCGGAGAGAAGGATAAGTCATCAGGGAATCCAGTCTATCCATTTTGGAACCCTACATAACAATGTTTTCCACCCCCATCTCCCAGAGATGCAAAATCCATGTAGGCAGAGGTTCCGACAGCTTCTGCTGAAACCGGACGCTCATGTCCACCAGCTCATCCTGGGTATAGGGGCGGAGCATGGAGTGTCCCACAACCCGGGGAGGGGGTGGCTCCTCCCCCTGAGGAGCCTGCGGTTGTTGCATTTTTATTTTCTTAATTACAGCAAAGCAGGCCTTTAATACAGGGGAGGCTGGTGCCTCGGGTGGTGGCCACGGCAACAGATTGACCCTCTGCCCCACCCCCTCATCCTCTCCCAACATCCCCTCTACCATCTCAGGGGCTAAGGCACTGCTTTTTTCTCCTCCTCCTACATGGCCTCCTATACCATGGATTCTTCTCCCTTGCTGCTAACTCTTCCAGGAGTGTCCAAGTGATGCTGAAGTGTGTCTCCCGCCAAAGTCTCTCTCCTTGATAACAAAAGACATCCCATAATCCTGGCTGCTACACAGCCACTCAGGGCCTCTAAGCATTCTTCTATCTCACGGAGGGCTAATTCCACAGCTTCCAGCGTCTCCACCCTTCTCCAATTCTGCAGAAAGCCCCACCCCTCTAGGAGGTGCTTTACCCTAGACCAGTTCCCCACCAGGGGCTTCCAATTGGAAGCCCCACAGATAAGGGCTCCCAGGTGAAGCTGTATCCTCCACCACTGCAGCCACTGGGGCGTCCCCACCATCCATGGGGGTGGTTCTGGGCATCTCCCCACCATCTCTAGGGGCAGCCTGGCCCAGGGGTCACACCCATGTAGACAGATTTTGTTTCAGAGGTCCTGCCAGATGTAACTCCGGGGGGAAAAATCCCTGGGAAAATACCTTTGAAACTGAAATCAGTCAAAAAGAGAAATAAAGTGGGAGAAACTGGTTTATTGCTTACAAGCAGTCATCCACTTCTGCTCACCCATGTCTCCCATGACCAGCTGCAGAAAAAGGGACCCCACCCAACCTCTCCAGTCCAGATATGCCCTCGCTCCCCTGTGTCATTACCTATTGATATGGAGATGGACCACTTCTCTCCACCCCTTGGAAACACCTGTTGATATGAAGATGCACTAAGGCCAGGTAAGAGATTCTGGAAATACTGCAATTTTACCCACAACCAGGTGCCTGAGGTCTTTCCCATCTGAGACTGCTTAAAATAAAATGCTCAGTTGGATGTTTCTGGGCCCCCAGATGTGGTATGTTTTGGTGCCCTGATCCTGCTTGAGGTAGGCTTGTGGACATGAATCTACCCATAAAATTTTTTTCTTCTCCACCCAGAGCTGAGACCAAAAGAGACCAGCTTCCTTCTTGTCTTTTTTTGTAGTCCTTCCTGAGGCTGCTTTTATTACCTGACTCCCGCCTTCTGTGGACCCAAGGCTTCGTCTCTTGCCACCCACACGGGCACTCAGTTTGAAGCTGCATACATATTACTATAGTCAGCTTTTGAGGTTGCCGTCTGCTTTAGCCAGCCCTTGCTTACCTCTGAATTCATGCTTATCTCGAATCTCTCTCTTTCTTTCTAAGTCACTTAATTAAAAGGATTTTTTTTAATCCAGCATTTTTAGGACTTTGTAATGGGAGGGTTTCAGGAAATTTAGACTCCGTATCACTAGAAAAAGAATTTTAAAGCTGCCACTTTACATTATACATCTTGTTTCCAGCCACGTTGCCACATTTTCTTATTAATTTTGATAATATTATTAATACCAGAACTCTTGAATTTTCTAGGTATTCAATCGGATCAATATGTACTTTCTCTTTTTGCACTTGTTAGAACCTCTGGGCATTGTTAAGTAATAGCAGTGAAAGGGCTTCCCTGCTCCAGACCAGTCTCAGAGGTAGGCAGTCATGGTGATCCCATCCCCCTTGTCAGTGCCTGGTTTAATCATGGACATAGCATACAAATCTGGACGTGGATGGGGGACTATCTGCTGGAGGCTGTAGGGAAATATTTCCTTCCTGCTAAGGGGGACACACAGGAAGACACACGCTCATTTTCTTCTGCACATTGTTATGCTTGGAAGCCACATATGAAATGCTGCAGCCATGCTACAGTCTTAAGAGGAAAAAGCTAAAGCACTGAGGGCCACACACTGAAAACATGGGCAGAACCTGATTCTTTGATGATGTTGTTGAACCACTGATCAGCTAGCCTTGGGTATTCCTACCTCTCACTTTATTGACACATGAGATAATATATTTTCTTACTGTTTAAGCTAAGTTGAATTGGAGTCTTTTGCTACTTGCAGCCAGAAGCATCATAATTAATAGAGATGGTTTGTGGTGCTTGTGATTCCCTCTCAGAGGGCTTGTGACTTGCAGCCAACACAATCGTCCCTTCTTTCCAGGGCTGATATTACTGGGAACAGCACCCACTGAGCTTTCTGGGTACTGCCACTTCCAACTGCCAATATGAGATGGCATCATGGGAAGCTGGACCCATAACTGGAGACAAAGACAGGTGAAAGTGAGAGAGACTAGCAGAAATTGGAGGAGTAACGTGTAGAGTCAAGGAGGTATGTGTATTGTGGAGGGCAGGGCAGCAGGACCAAAGGCCGCACAAGAGCAAAGCAGGTCTGCCTGTTTACAACCGGGGAGTTCCCCAGATGAAATCTGAACTGGTCCTTGTACACAGAGGGCAAGGAGAGGTCGAAGAAAGAGTCAGACCACTCCAGATTGGTAGGGGCAGGTTTAACAAGCAAGGGAAACTACTCACGAGGCTTGTCCTGGGCAGCTGCGAGACAGTAGATCTCGGCATCCACCTGCCAGCTTCAAAACCTTTTGAGGCCTTAACAGAGTTGAGTCCCCATGATCAGTCTAGATGGTCTCAAGGCTGTGCCCTTGAAAACAACTCCTAGGGTGGGAATGGGCAGAACATACATTCCAAGGACAGGGAAGGGGGTGAGGAGCCTTCCACTTGGTCAAACTTGTGAGTCAACTGGTGGTCATGTACTCTCTGTGATCTCCTCCAGCAAGGTCAGCGCCAAAGTGGATGATTAGAGTTGGGAGGAGTTCGAAAGACAGCATCCTTAACAAAATCAAGCTGGTAATTCCATGGGTCAGCCCAGGTGGCAGAGCACAAAAATTAGACAGCAATTCTTTGGTCGGAATTTTCCTTCTTGGGGCCCTTTTTACTCTGCCCTCCATCCTGAAGGCCTAAGTGTACATGGTTCCTCTCATGGCTGTGGCCTAAGGCTACACACAACATTCTCTGTAGGTTCAGCCCAGGTGAACTGGGTGGAACTTTCTTAAAGACATAAGCAAACACTCAGGGATCAGCTCTCCACATTTAGACAAACAAACCCTTAAACAGTGCATGCTAGGAATTGTTCCAAACACTCTAAAGATATTAATTCATTTACTCCTTCACAAGGGCCCTAAGAAGTTGTGCTAATAGTAAGAAGATATAATTTTTTTTCTCAGAAGTAGGTGCTATTTTATCATCATCTGTTTTTATGGGTGAAGGAACCAGCTAGTTGAAATAATTTGTTCTAGGTCATATAGCTGGTAAGTGGCAAAGCCAGGATTTGAACCCAGGCAATTTGGTTCCAAGGATGACGTTCCTATCATTGCACTATATTACCTCTCAATATTGAGTGTATTAAAAGACACTCCACACTAAATATAATAGTTTTGCTCTTAAGATTTTTGAAAAGATTTTCTTTGTAAAAATTATTTACAAAGAACTCATCGCATCTATGATTAGCTCTGATTTCTTAGCAATCATCCTGAATACTTGGGAAATTCTGGGGAAAACTTGGGGAATTCTGAGAAAAATTAACCTACAAATTGTTTTCCAGTGATGTAATGAAGTTTTAGAAACATAAAATTTAACAAGGAAGTTGACTAATACTATATTCTGTAGACATTATGTAAGCATTCACTAAATTAGGTTTTTCCAGTTTTCCTTTTGTATTTAGGAGTCAATAAACCATTTCAGACCTGTAAGATTTCTGTAAGCACTTGGAAAGCTTTTAGCCCTAACCGCTGTGCTCCCAGAGGATCAGCTCTGTTCAAGGACAACAAGGAAATAAACCCAGAAACCACAAGTCACCTATTAACACCATGTATCATGGAGCTCAGATTCTGATCTTATTCTACCCTGCTGCTCACTGCTCTCAGCTTTCACTGGTCTCTGTCCTGAAACATTTGTATCTGAGCCTTTGGCACCAACTTCCCACCTCCCAGATGCCTGGGTCCAGGAGGGTAAGCTCATAACCCACGAAGCAGAGGCCCTTCCTGGGCAGCCGGTTGACCAGATGCCTGAGATCTCACCCTCACCTCTTTTAGAGCCAACCCAGATGTGACTTTCCTCCAGGCCAGACTCTGCCACCACACACTTCAAACAGGCGGTTGCAAGGGACTCCTGGTTGTGAATCAGGAAAGAAAGAGATGGCCAGAGCTTGAGACAGAAGTGGGTAAAGCTAGGTCAACCTATTTGCCTGAATAGGATAGAGGGGAGGAACCCCAGAGGCTGTGCAGGACTTAAAATGCTTTGAAAGTAGGGGAGAGGAAGAAAGGCTTTGCCAAGGAAATGACGCTAAAGTGTGGGCTGGGACACCAAAGACTTGTTGCTGATAAGAGGAGCTCTGTACAGAAGCCGGGGCACTGGAAGGGAAACGACCCACCCTGTGCCCGGACAAGAAGAGGTTTGGGTGGTATCAGCAGTGACCAGTCAGTGCCCTCCCCACTCCTCCCAGCGTCCACACAGGGATTTCTTCCTTGGGGAAAGAAAACAGGCACCCTTTGCTTACTTGAAACTCCACCTTCCACATGCCAGAGCTCCGGGATGTCTAATTTATGTCCCTACAGCTGCAGGGAAACCTGTTACCTGACTACCTTCTCTTCCCACCTTGGCTTCTGCTCCTGGTTGACATTACTCAGTTGTGAAGCAGATTCTGGCCAGGTAGGGCAAATGCAGCCCAAGGGCAGATCTGGGGATTGCCAGCTGAGTCTCCTAAGTGGCTGGGTCCTTAAAGTCAGGCGCAAGGACTCAGGCTGGGCTGGGAAGGCAGACAAGGGACCCGTAAAACTCAGAGGTAGCTGAAAGGTTGGGAACTGACAGAGAAAACGACAGACATGGCCCCTTCTGGTGTGACCCCCTCTCTCAGATCAAGATACGAGGAGCTCAGGGAACTGAGGTAGAGATCGAGCTGAAGTGGAGATGAAGGGGTAAATACATGTGGCCAGGAAATGGGAGGAAATGAAATGGAAAGGAACCTACATTTGTAGAGTGCTTACCATGAGCCTGGAGTTTGCTTGGTCCTGTCCAAGCTTTTTTTCACTGAAGTCTCACCGACAATCCTTTGAAATGTTACCACCTTTAATAGATGCCTAGAAGAGTTGGAGTTGGGACCCAAGAACAATGCTTTGAACGATCCACCAGGCCCAAGTTCTTTGCAGGATGTACACACACTGTTGTCTCAATTAGAATCGCACTCCCACCCCGATAACCTGTTTTTAGTGGGCATTTTTGGCTGTCTTGCACCTGAACTTCTTTTGTTTGAGAAATTACCCTCCCCCTCCCCTCCCCCCATCCCTGCTCCTCCTCCCACTTTATCGACAAGTCCCTCACTGTTTTTGATGGGAGGCACAGCCTACCTACCTGTAGACACTGAAAACACTGGGTGCTTACTTTCCTGGTGTTCCTTCCAGCTAGGATGAGAGCACGTGACCAGGGAGCGCAGCCGGGCCCTGGTGCTGGAAGCAGAGAGCGGGTCTAGGTCCAGCTGCAGAGGGGTCACAGCAGCATCTAGTGTCTGTCTAATGGTGGGTGACAGCAGGGGCCTTGGGAACCCATTCAGGGCTCTGGCAGTCTTTGTGCCAAACCTAGTTCTGTGGGCTTCTTGGTGATTCTGAGAGGAGTATCCCATGATCAATCATTTATCTCCTTAAATAAGTCAGAGTTAGTGCCAATGGCTTACAACTAAGAACTTTGACAGAGACGTTGGCCAAAGTCCCAGAACCAGAAAACACCAGGTAAGACACATTTGGATGTTTGGACACACAGACCAGGCTCAAAGCCTTCCCCCACCAGCCGGATCTCTTGTCCTGAAGACTGGGCTGTCCAGAGAGATCCAAGATCCAGAGGCTCCAGACCTCCAGCAGGTGAGGGGGCTAGGGAGGTGGGGAGTGGTGACAGGGAAGGAATGGGGACTGGATTGGAAGAGGAACTGGAGGCAGACCTGGTGGAGGGAATAAGCAAGGAGTAATGTCGTTGGGCTCCAATCCCATCCCAGGGCTTGGCTTCAACCTAGCTCTGGCCTCAGCTCTGTCTCACCTGTTCCATTTTCACCCCATCACCAGCCTCCCCAAGCCTCAGAATCAGCAAATTCCTTCCCCAGTCCCAGTTCAGGATGACACAAGGTTCAGGGGATCCAGCTCGTTCTCCATTCATGTGTGGTCACCTGAGCAGGCTTCCTTTGCACACGGTGGGCCCCACTGCCCTGAGTGGGTGACCTTACCCACCCCCTTTCCCAAGAATCTCAACAGATGTGCTCCCCCAGCCCTGAACCACAGACCCTGACCCCGACCTTTGTATCCTCCTACTCTTCCTGGGTTATGCTCTTCTTCCAGCACCCCCACATTCCCAAGCCCTGGTTCTGGGCTTTGAGGTGTATGCTGACATTCCATGGCCTGGTCCTGGGTGAGCTGGGGAAGGGGAGGATTCCAGGGAGTGAGGAGTTAGAGGAAGCTCTCTTAGGTACTCTTAGAAGCTCAAGATCAACTAGGCCAAACACTGGAAGGCCTCATACTTCTGTATATTTCAAATAGAGCCATATTTCCTGTGGGGAACCCCATCCACCCTTACCTGCCCTCTTCCCTCTCCACTCCTTCTACACAGGGAGGCCCCAGGGTGTATCCAGGGAATGGCTGGGCTCAGCTCCAGGCTTTCCCAAAGCTGCAGACTCCTGAGGCCCCAAGAACTTCCTGCAGGAACTCCCATGAGAGAGCTTCACAGCACTTTTCGAGTTCACAAACATATATGCTCTCCCAGATCCCAGAGTCCCCGAAGTAAATTATGCATAGACCCTGACCCTCTCTTCTGATCTCCCTCAAGACCTGCCCTGGCTCAGCATCTGCTTCTGGGGCTTTCTCCATGTGGGCAAACACGACTGGTTTTGTCCATTGGTGGCCCCTTCTGGAGATACTGCCACACCCCGCACAGCCCAGGCCCTGAGCCCAGCATTTCTGAGTCCCTTGTCAGTGTTTCCCTTACTCAGTAAGCTGTCACTCAGCTTTGGCATCCTTGGTGTCAAAGATCCACGGGTCAATAACACAAGGTCCCACCTCCAGGGCAATGTAGGGACAGGGGGAAGGAGACAAAAACGGATGATGTCAATGCAGGCTGAGAAGTGCTCCAATGGGGGTTAAGTAGGCACAGGGGACACCTCTGGAGCTGATTTGGAGAGGGTGTGGTCAGGGGGCGATTTCCCAGAGGGGGCCTTGCTGCAACCACCGGTAGAGAAGACTTGGGGAGAAAAGCTTAAATAATTTACCTTGTGTTTAAAGCATCGTTGGGGAGAAAAGCTTTAATAATTTACCTTGTGTTTAAAGCATCGTTTTCCTATGAAAATAGGCATCAAAGGTTATGAAGTAGAGTAAAGTATGATGCAAGCCTCCATGTGAATTTTCAATGTAAAACAAGATACTTCAAAAAAATTTCCCACATGCAAAAGGCCTATAGCCCCAGACTCTCCTGACCCCTCCTGCCGTGGGATGAGTCTTTATCCTCTGTGCTCAGCGTGGAATGTTAGTGAATGCTATGTCCTTGGATATTTTTTGAGAAGCATCATTCTCTGGGAAGATATCTGAATTCCTTAGCCTGGCCTTCAAGACCTAGCACCATTGGACCCACTGCCCCAGCAGACCCCTCCCACATTACTCTCCTACATACTCCTTGTTCTCCACCCCACGCCTATTTATAGCCCCCTAACAATAAACAGTGTGCCAAGCTGGTTCATTCCTTTATGATTTCCACAAGCTGCTCCCTTTGCCTGGAATGCTCCTGCCCACGCATCCATCTGGCAAACTCCTACTCATCCTTCAAGACCCAGCTCAAGGGCTCCTCTTCTGTGAAGCATTCCCAGGAGGCCCAAGCAGACTGAGTCAGTTCCTCCTGTACATCATTTCCTGGTGTCTGTGTCCTGCTCCTTGTGTGGAGATTTCCGTGTTTCACTTTCTTTCTAATCTGATGGTGGGGGCTTGGAGGAGAGACTGTGTCATTTGTATCTGTAGCCCTAGCCCTAAGCATAGCGTCTGGCATGACAGGTGTCTATAAATATTTTGTACAAAGGAGCAAATGAACAAAACTTACTTTGCCTCCTTCCTTCTCTTTGGTTTTTAGAGTCAAGATAAGGAGACCATAATTTTCTCATAAACTTTAGAAAAATCACTCACCACAAAGGAAAAAAAACTTCATTTAACCTTTTTGTAGCTATTCAGATATAATAACCCATGTCATTCTGCTGAGAACTCACCAGACAAAATGGTTCTTTGACCCAGAGGCATTAGTAGAAGTAGCCAGGTGGGGAAAGGACAGTGGGACTATAGGGTTTGGCCCGGTTCCTCTAAGTCACAGCAAGAGCAGCAGTAGGGGCTGACGCATTACGTCCCAGGCTCTGTTCTAGGACCCTTGCTCATACAAGTATATACAGCAACTCATTTAATCCTCACAAAAGCCTTATCAAGCAGCTACTATTGTTATTCCCATTTTTGAGATGAAGAAATTGAAGCACAGAGAGGTTGAGTAACTAGTTCTTTGGCTAGCTGGTGGCAGAGCTGGGATTCAAACCCAGGAAGTCTAACATGGCAGCCCATTCTCCCAAACTCAATGCTATATTAGCAACATGAGCGAAGATGTATAATGATGATTATTTTGGCGAACAATATAGGGAATGTGAGGTGGAAAGGGAGTGTGCCTTTCCACAACCAATCACTCCAGTCCCAGGCTCTGGGATGCCCTCTGGGTTCCAAAGTATCGTGCTCAGCGTCACTTTGTACAACTTCCAGACCCAGAGGGCCCTGTCTCCTCTTTGGCTGCCATACATTTTAAATTCTTTTTACTGTATTTCACTTTAGTTTTACATGACTTCTTTCCATTGGCTTTGTTCATCTTGGAGCAGAATCCTCCCCAGTCAACTCAGGAAGTGGGCTCCCTTCCCTCCTGGGAGGCTGGGGGTCTGCTGGCTCCACCTCCCAGGCACCTTTCACAGCAGTGTCCCAGGCTAGGGATCCTGCTGAGCCCAATGTCCTAGGGTGACCATGGCAGGACCTTCACCCTTCATTGACTCCTGTACCACATGGACGTTTCAAGCAGACGGCATGACATATGCAAAAATTCAGGAGTGAGAAAAAAGCTAGACTTGTTCATGGAGCAGCTGGGAGGCTACTTAATGAATGATGGAAAGGTGTAGGAAAGGGGAGGAAGATGGAATGGAAAGGTGGTCTGAGTCTACCTTTGATTGTGAAAGGCCTTATCTTCAAAGTAGAGACACTGGATTTTTTTTTACTCCAATAGGCAGTGAAGAGCAAGTCGCAGACACTGTCTCAATGATTAGGAAACACTGCCATCATGTGGCTATCAGGTGATGCACACGCCAAACTATAAATGGCCCAGTTTTTTATGTTGTTTAGCAATGAAATCAAAGAACGTATCTCTTGATTCAAATAGCTGAAGTAACGCAGTTGTAACCTTAATCCTAATGTTAAAAAGATTAAAAGAATACTTTTAATAAAGTTTTTCAAGAAATCAACCCCTGAATTCAATTCTCAAATTTATTTTGTTTTAAAAATTCTAGTCTAAATCTTTAGGGTTCTGACCACAAGGATGTATTCTATTTCTATGAACCCCTATATTAGCATCATAAACTCCCTGGCCCCGCAAAGGTGTGCCATTTCCAGGCCATTTTAGCTTCAGACTGTCTTCACACCATTTCCCGCCACTGGCAGATTCTATTTCAGTCCTTGGTCTGTTTTCCTTGTATGGTCCTACAGTTGGATGGATGTAAATTCAAGTACTTCCACCATTTTTTAGTTGGGTAATTTTGGGCAAGTCACCTAATCTTTCTAAGCTTCAGTCACTTCATCTGTAAAAGATGACACTTTCTTCACAGGGTTATTGTGAGGATGCAAAGATGACGCGTAAAGAGTGCCTGGCACATTACAGCTCCTGTAATAACAATAATATTTCTCCCCCTCCAACCTGGAGGCCCTATTATTGTTGAGCACGGAAGCAGCACTCTGTGGATCTGTGATTTGACATCAGAGATTCCTGGTTCTC
Organism: Phataginus tricuspis; assembly: GCA_029783875.1. NCBI lineage: Eukaryota > Metazoa > Chordata > Mammalia > Pholidota > Manidae > Phataginus > Phataginus tricuspis. Next base: position 9,617,000 of record JAQQAC010004778.1, on the reverse strand, counting down.
CAGCAACGTTTCCTGATTAACAAAACGAATCATCCTCTCAAGTCTTGCGGGGACCACCCCTATTTCTGCGCCTGGCGTACAGACCTTGGGCTTGCTGGGGTTTGCAATCCACTCGTCTGCTCCGTGCGCAGCAGGCGGCAGGTGCGTGGGCGTGAGCGGGGCGGGGCGGCATTCATTCCTCCCCGGCCGCTTCTCCCCATCTGTGTGTATATATAATTCAATCCCCGTGGGACTCAGCTTCTGGCCTCACCCGTAGCTCAGCAGATTGGCTGATTGTCTCAGCTCGCCCCCGCCCTTCAAAGCCCCGGCGTCCCAGGTGGCTCAGGCCCCCTGTGGTGATCTCTGTTTGCCGAGAGAGCCCGTCAAGTTGGGCTCCGTCTCCGCACTCGCTCCCCTCTGGGGCCCCGCCCGCCTAGGAATCGGGGAGAAACCAGGCCAAGCCAGTCCTCGCCCTTTTCTTCCCCTCAGCGCCCTGGGAGGTCGGGTAAGGGGTAAGGGGTGCGTGTGGGAGAGGGAGTCCCAGGGCTGGGGGATCGGCGGTCACTCCGTCCCGGCACCTCGCGCGGACCCAGGCCCTCTATCCCTAGGCCTAGCTCCCGCTCCTCCCGCCCCCGCCGAATCCTGCTCAGGGTGACGAGCCCACCCTGGGTAAGCATCCAGAAGCTGGGTCGCAGGGATGCCCATGTCCCTAAGAGGAGGCGCAGATTCTGAGACTTTATTCACACGTGTTCCCCCTCCCCCAGACGGCGATGACCCCCAAGCCGGCCGGACCCCCGGACGGGGGCTGGGGCTGGGTGGTGGCGGCCGCAGCCTTCGCCGTGAATGGGCTCTCCTACGGGCTGTTACGTTCCCTGGGCCTTGTCCTCCCTGACCTCGCGGAGCATTTTGACCGAAGCGCTCAGGATACTGCGTGGGTCAGCGCTCTGGCCCTGGCCGTGCAGCAGGCAGCCAGTGAGGGGAGGGCCCCGAAGTGGGAGGCGGGAACGGGGGTGGAGGGGCCGTGAGTGTCGTCGTTTAGGACCCGTCTAATTACCAGACAATCTGAAGGGCGAACCGGGAGAACCAAGTTCTAGAAAAGAGTGGGTCCCGGGGTCAAGGGGAGGAGCTATCGGGCTGGAGGAGGAGCTTTACGCCAGGCAAACGGCCAATGAGATCTCGGAGCGAGTCTGGAGGCCCAGGGGCGTGTCTCCCGTTGACTCCGCCCCCTTCTAGGTCCAGTGGGCAGTGCCCTGAGCACCCGCTGGGGAGCGCGCCCGGTGGTGATGGTTGGGGGCGTCCTCACCTCGCTCGGCTTCGTCTTCTCCGCTTTCGCCCGCAGTCAGCTGCACCTCTACCTTGGCTTGGGCGTTCTCGCCGGTGAGAGGAGAGGGATACCTGGTTCCTTAGGGGTGATGGTGGACACAGGAGCTTTTTGATGACCGGAGGCCAACGCGGAGGGGGCCTCCTGCAAGGAGCAGGGCTGGGATTGCTGGGGTGGGCATCCCAGGACCCTGTCCTCACCCGTCATACCCATTTTGCAGGCTCCGGCTGGGCCCTGGTGTTCGCCCCTGCCCTCGGGACCCTCTCCCTTTACTTCTCCCGCCGTCGAGTCTTGGCGGTGGGCCTGGCACTCACGGGCAATGGGGCCTCCTCACTGCTCCTGGCGCCCACCTTGCAGCTCCTCCTTGATACTTTCGGCTGGCGAGGCGCCCTGCTTCTCCTTGGCGCTATTACCCTCCACCTCACCCCCTGTGGTGCCCTGCTGCGACCCCTGGTGCTCCCTGGAGACACCTCTTCCCCACCCCGCGGGCCCCTAGGTGCCCTCGGCCTGGGTCTCTTCAAACGCCGGGCCTTCTTAGTTTTTGCTCTGGGCACCGCCCTAGTGGGGGGCGGGTACTTCGTCCCCTACGTGCACTTGGCCCCTCACGCTTTAGATCGGGGCCTGGGTGGTTATGGTGCAGCGCTGGTGGTGGCAGTGGCCGCAGTGGGGGATGCGGGCGCCCGGCTGGTCTGCGGGTGGCTGGCAGACCAGGGCTGGGCGCCCCTCCCGCGGCTGCTGATGGTATTCGCGGCTCTGACCGGGTTGGGGGTGCTGGCCGTGGGACTGATGCCCGTAGTGGGGAGTGAGGAGGGCTGGGGAGGGCCCCTGCTGGCCGCGGCTGGGGCCTATGGGCTGAGCGCTGGAAGTTACGCCCCGCTGGTTTTCGGTGTGCTCCCAGGGCTAGTGGGCGTCGGAGGTGTTGTACAGGCCACAGGCCTGGTGATGATGCTGATGAGCCTGGGGGGGCTTCTGGGCCCTCCCCTGTCAGGTAAGGGCCTAAGTTTGCAGAACCGCTCACAACCATCCTCAGCCCCTGGGGTCTGAGGCCTCTAAATTCCTTTTCCCTTCCTCTTAGGGTTCCTAAGGGATGAAACAGGAGACTTCACCGCCTCCTTTCTCGTGTGCGCCTCTTTCATCCTCTTGGGCAGCTTCATCTACATGGGGCTGCCCCGGGCACTGCCATCCTGCCAGCCAGCCTCACCTCCAGCCACCCCTCCGCCTGAGAGCAGGGAGCTGCTTCCGGTTCCTCAGGTTGCCCTGCTCCCCTCCGGAGGCCCTCACTCCACTCTGGACACCACTTGTTGACCATTTTCTTGTTCGAGCCTCTCCCCAATAAAGAATTTCTATCTGATTTTCCCCGCAAGCTCCAACTGTTAGCCAATCTAGGACACTAAAAACATGCTATTTAAGACATCCAAAAAGGCTGGTTGAAAGGAACAGAATCCCACTAAGCCCTGGGGGAGAAGAAAGGTGTCTGTCTGTCCAGCTAGTCCAGTTCTCTTTGCCCAAGTTGCTGCAGTTATCAGGTTATCACAGGGACACTTCAAAGAGTCATCTGCCTGTTCCCTGCAAACTGTTTGGAAGGGAGTCTCCTGAGTGCCTTCTGCCCCAAGATCATTTCCTTCATTCCCAGCACCCAGACCTCCCAGATAACTGTTTCAATTTCCTTCTACAGGCCCGAGGGAAATACAAGAATTCTAGACCCACACTTCAGCTCTCAGCTTTAGCTCCTGTTCCCACACTACCCTGCCCCCCACCCTGCATCCCCCCATCCATTCTCTTAATTTCTTTTCTAAGTCACAGGGAAGAGTGGGAAAGAGGGAGGTCTGTGCGCAAGTGGGAGAAACTGTGGTCCAGAGAGCAGATGCCAGGATTAAAACGTTTTGGGTCACCAAAGCTCGTGGACACTTGCTGTCCACTCCTCAGACATGATCCCATTCAGCCAACCCAAGCACATGGGCCCCAGCCCTTTTTGAAGTTCTGATTATCATCCAGTTCTCTTACTCAATTTTATCTCAAAGGCGCATCCCTCTCTGCCAAACATGTTTTCAGAGAAGAAACTTCGTAGGTAATCACACGTGAAACATGGTAAGTCTCTTGGCCTTTGATTTTCACTGTTGACTCACAGCTCAGCAGGGCATGCTGAACTCCTGGATCCCTCAGAAAACGTTATGGAAGCAAAGAAGAGACAAGAGTCCTCAAAAAACACATAAGGTAGGCACACACATCTCAGGAGCTCCAGCCTGCTCTGGGGGAGGCAGATCAAGACCCTTAAGGCACTGTGATTCTGTCGGGGCCAAGACGGGGCATGAGGAGAAGACCTGGAGCTGTCAACCTTTGGCTTTCTGCATCTGACAGCCCCTTTTTTGTATCTCAGTCCTCTTCCAGCCCTTCTTTGGGCAGGGGGACTTTGGTATCCAGTGCCTCTGTCACAAGATCGTGAGGCTTGGAGGTAGGAGCCGAGAAGCAGAAGTAGGGCAGAGTGACCAGAACTCCACTCCCTGCCAGCAGGAAGGCCCCGGCCACCACGAAAGAAGCAGTATAGTTGCCTGTCACATCCCGGAGGTAGCCTAGGTTCAAGAGAGAAAAAGGATACACCTGGGTGATCTTTATACTGGGATTGATGGCTCAGACACATTTTTGGGTGGAGGGAAAATAATCCTTAATCCGTCATCTTGGAAGAGTTAGAACTCCCAAGGAGGACTGGATGAGCTTGCGAACTCTGGTTTCTGAAGGGCTTCAGAAGGTAATTCTGACCATCTTCTTATCTTCAGAAAGGACCTCCAAATCAGCCAGTGGGGATTTGGGGACCCAGATCAAGTCAGACACATCTGTGCCTTTCTTTCTGGCAACTGTGGCCCTCCTTTCTATACCTTCAGTTAATAGTTAAGAGGAAAATGTTAAAGGTCTGAAGGTTCTGGCATCTGGAGCCTGGAGAACTTTGACCAAATGGCTCAGACACTTGGGCTGGGGCCCAGTGGGCCAAGGAAAAGGTTTGACACTGGCATGCTATACCTGGCCAAGTCCAGCCAGGTCCTCTGGAAACCCAGGCTGTAGGTACCCTGCCAAGGGTTCCACCTAGCTCCTCTTAGTCCAGTTTCTTTGCCGTATGGACCTGCTTTGGGGCTATACAGGTACAGTGTACTTGTACCATGCCAGAGAGCCATGCTCACATACACTATTATGTGGGAAGTGCCCTCCCCAAATTGTATGGCAGCCCTTGCCCACCTGGAAACCCCATTCTCCTTACCTGACAAAGGAGCCCCCAGAAGCCCCCCGATGCTCTCTACCATCTGCAACAGTCCCAGGCCACAGTATATCCTTCCAGTCCCCACCAGTTCAGGCAGCATGGAGAAGGCTACTGGGGTCAGGGCCCCTGATGTGAAGCCATAGGCCACAGCCAGAGCCACCAAAGCTGTGGGAGCCTGAGCCATAGGGAACAGGATCAGTGACACCCCACTCAGGGTAGTCCAGAGCATCAGGAGTCGTGCCACAGGCCCTGGAACTACATCTCCTAGCCACCCAGAAGCCACACGCCCCACGAGGTCAGAAATAGCCACCACTGAGAGTAGGAAGGCAGCAGGCAGTGGGTCCCAGCCCAAGTCCTGGAGATGGGCCACCAGGTGCACATAGGGAATGAAGTAGCCAGTGTTGATCAGGGTGAGGGCAACAGTGTAACGGAGGAAGGGGCTGTGATGGAGGAGGGAGACGAGCTGGGCCCCAGCGCCACCTATAGCAGGGTCCTCAGTCAGGAAGAGTGGGCGGAGGAGAGCACCACAGGCCACCAAGTGGAGGGAGAGGGCAGACACCAGCAGCAGGGCCCCCCGCCAGGCATACTGGCTGAGCAGCCATTGGAAGAGTGGAGCAAAGGCAAAGGAGGAGAGGCCCACACCAGTTAGTGCCAGACCAGTGGCCAGGGATCGCCGGCGAGAGAAGTAACGGGACAGGCAGGCCAGGGTTGGAGTGAAGGTTAAGGCCCAGCCAGAGCCTGTCAAAAAGAAAAAAATGGTGGTCGGGGGACTGTTAGGGAGCTTAGGGCAGCCAGTAAGCCCAACACTGCCTAGCAGCAGAAAGTAACACAGGCTTGGGTTACAATCTTAGGTTTGATACTTTCTAGCTGTTACGACCTTGGGTATTTTACTTACGCAGCCAGCCTCAATCTCCACATCTGCAAAATGGGGGTAATATTATCTTATTGGACTGTGGAGGCTTAGTGATAATGTTTGTAAAGTAACTTTGGAATTATACCTAGGCGCTACCATTTCTGGCCACATGACTGTCACTTGCATAAGCTTCTAAAGTCTTTCTTCGGCTATAAATAGAATAATGTTATCTTTTTCATAGCCACAGTACTGGCGCAACTTTATAGTAATTCTTCCTCTTACACTCCAGTCCCACTAGCCCTGGCCCTGCATATCTGGGATTCATCATCTTTGAATTTTCTAATGTCCCTACCATGTGTGTCAACGTGGTCATCCCTTTTAAGAATTCCCTTTCAGGCACGGGTGCTGGCGAAAACTTTCTCTCAGATTCTACCTAAGCCTTTTGGAAGGAACTGGAAGGAGGTGAAGTCCTGAGGCCAAAGACTCAGGCATCTGACTCTCCTGCCTTTGCCCAGGGTCTCACCTGAGAGCAGCCCAATACTCAGGTATAGGTGGGTCAAGGAGGTAGCAAAGGAGGCGAGCAGCATTCCCAAAGCAGCCAAGATGCCCCCAGCCATCACCACGGGCCTGGGCCCGAACTTCGTGCTCAGGGCACTGCCCACTGGGCCTGAGTAAGGGGAAAGGTTTTGAGAGATCTCAGGCGTCCCTCTCCTGCACCCCCTCTCCCTTCCGAGGGTCTCAGGACGCGGGACCTGGGCGCGGCACTCACTCCCAAATTGCTGCACCGCGATTCCTATGGAGGCGATCCAGGAGACGCGTGCTGCCTGCTCTTCAAACGCCGCCACGAACTCCACGAAGAAGACCCCGAAGGAGCGGAGCACCCCGAACACCAGCGCCGACTGGAAGAAGGCTGAGAGCACCACCATCCATCCCCAGCCCCCGTCGGGAGGCTCGGCCCTACGCGCCATCTGGGAGGTAACAAGGCTGCCGCCACTAAAAGCCCCTTCGGGAGAAGGGCTCAGGACGCTCCACCTCCGCCCACCCACCCAGCGGGAGGGCTTGGAGCCACGCGGCGGGGGGAGAGGCTGGTAGAGAGAGTACCCACCAGGGTTTGAAAGCTGCGGAGAGGCTGCGTGAGGCGCCTGCGCCTTTCCCCTAGGGGGGCGATATAGGTGGGGAGAGCAGTTCCACGCTAGCCCGGGCGATCGGCGCCGGGAGGTGTGGCTCCGCTGGCAGCGAGTAGAGAGAGCCTAGGCCTGGGCTGTACAGGTCCGGGGCGGAGCCAACGTTTGGTGTAGGAGCCAGGGGGCGGCACTCGGCTTGAGCCCCACCCCTGAGGCGCGCTAGGCTTCGCGTTGATTATATATTTTATCTTTGGAAGTGGCAGCACCTGGCCGCCCTAGCCCATAGCTCGCCAATGAGGACGCGGGACTCCTGGACAGGGGGTGGAGCTAGAAGAACAGGGCGGGAGTTAGAGCTTTGTTCTGGACTTGGGTAGTGAGTGGGACGCATGCGTAAAGAGGCCGACTAGATGAGCTGCACGAGACGCAGGACCCTAGCGGGAGGTCTTTTCCGTCTGTTGTCCGCTTAGCCGGCCAGATCGTCCAAATATCAGCGTCAAGACCCTCGCGTAAGGAGTCCAGAGGAGTTGGTAGTGGATAAAGTGGTTCAGGAGAGGAAAACACATTTGCTTAATGAAGGGCCCAGGAGCTGCAAGGCCTGGAGGGGGTGAGCTGAGGAATTACGAAATGAGACTCAAAAACAAATTACCCGGCCAAGCGCCTGTGGCCGCCATAATCTTGATGCCTGGCTCCCTGCGGGGTTCAAAGTCTAAGGGAAGAGACAAGGGGAGTGGGCTGTTGGACTCCTGGCCTTCATTTCTGTAATGGGAACTCCTTCCTGTCATTTCTGTTCCCACTAACAGGAAAACTACAGGTCACAGAGACCAAAAATACTGGGGAGAGGAAGGGCAGCTGTGAGCTCATTCAGGGAACCCCCTACCCCTTCTTCAGTGGAGTAGAGAAACCTTTTCCTCTGCCCTCTAGTAACTACCATTTCCTAACCACATTTTCTGATCTCACGGTGGAACAGACTAAAAAGACAAGCCATGACCACTGGAGCATTCAGCCCCTCCTACCCAACCAGAACCCAGTTCCTCCATCTTATATAGCACTAATGGCTTGACTTCCTGTTTCTTCTTGTAATTCAAGCTTCCCAGGACCCTGACCTTGAAACCTGAGCTCAAGCGTCCATACCCAGACAAGTCCAGGTGAGGTGGTGAGGGAGGCTGGGTAATTTACATAAGCTTGTGGTGCCTTATCTTTTATATGGGAAATAAAAATAATCATACCCCCAAATCTTTTGTTGTTAAGTGGAGTCAAAACTTTGGCTGGCAAGGAGTGAGCCAAAGGTGTAGAAATTGGTGTGGCTGTGTAACGTAGTGGTTACTTGTTCAGTCTTTAGAATCAAGTCATACTTCCAGTCTTGCTTTCATCACTTACTAATTTGGCCAAGGTAGTGAACCTCTCAGATGGTTTCCCTATCTGTAAACTGGAGATAATACTACCACCTACTTTCTAGGGCTGTCAGGAGAGTTGAATTAGAAAATCTATGCACTGAAATGCTTAATTTAGGGCCTGACAGGTAGCAGGAGATAAATAATATTAGCTGGTTTCATTTCACTAGGGGATAAGTGTAGTAGGAGGGAGAAGAGAAGTTTTAATGTTTGGTTTTTTGCTTAAAAAAAAAAAAAGTCTAACCCAGGTCATGGGTTTTTAAAGATTGAGAAACACAACCACAAACTGTAAATGTTGGAGGGAACCGCAGAGACTATGTTAATGGACTTATTTCACAGATGAGGAATTTAAGTCCAAAAGGGAGGTAACTATCAGAATTAGTGACTGTACCCATGGGGCAGAACAGAGCTGTGCACCCAGGACACACACAGGACAAGAGAAAGGGTGGGAGAGAAGCATGCACTGGGCAATGGATAGATTTCAAGACACGACTGCTGGGGGAGGGGTGGAGCTGGCATGTTGGCTCTGATCACACAGCCTTCTCACTGCCACCTCCAGCCCTATTGTCTCTGTGGGACCCAAGTCTATCCATTTTCCTTGGTGGTGGTGGGGGGTAGGGGATGTCCCGAGCATTAAGATCCCCAGCACAGATGCATCCCCCAGTCTCTTGGTATTATTAGTGGTTTCCTGGTTTCTCCCTGCTGCTTCCACACCTCAGACAGGATGTGACTTCAGAGCAGCAGGATGCAGGTGGCTCCGGAGAAACTTCATGAAGTCACTGGTTCCTACACAATGAGCCGGAAGGCAAGGGCAAGGAAGGGGAGAACAAGGTCCATTTAACATGTCTGTTGAGATAGGACAGTGAAATGGGCACAGAACCCAGATGGTATCCAGGAGGGAAGGACCCTCTCTCCCCAGGTCACCCAGTCCCCAGATGTCCCAGGCAAGAACCCTGGACACAACACAGCAGGCAGCACAGAGAGGCTTCTTTATTCCATGATTCTGATCTTGCAAGATCTAACCTCTCCACCCCTAGGCACTCTCCACCTGCCCATTCAATCTGCTAAAAAAAAAAATCATGGTTCCTTCTCACATCTCCCCTCCCTTTTCCCTCCCTCCTTTAATTCTGCAGTAGGGAGGAAGAGGGAAAGAGGGAGAACAGTAGCTTTCTCACTAGTCCCCAAGTGACAGCCGCTAGTACTGACCTATGCTGAGGAAGTTCTACCCCATAAATTCAAAGTGCTTCTTACCCTCTACCCCATGCTCCATAATCACTCCCCAGGGCAACAGGAGCAGGACTGTCAATCAAAGCTTCAGAATATCATCTAACATTCCAGACATCCCACCAAGTTAAGAGGCAACCCCATTCCTAACTTTCTACTTACTTGGCCTTCACCAGAGACTGTGTCCCTCAACCAACCTCTTAATCCTACCTGGTTACTTGGTCAACTAGAAGGTCCAGTCAATCAATCAGTCTTTCAAGTCTTTTAAATCTCTAATCCTACCGGTAATTCCAATCAAAATCCAAACTGCAGCAAATCCAGAATGGAACTCAGCCCTTTTTCTCTCCCTGTGGAAGTTTCTAGTGCATTCACTGGTTCCAGACAGGAATGCAGTGATAGGAACACCGGGTCACAGACCCAGCTTTTCTAAGGGAAGAAAGTTACCAGTGACTTCCAGAGGCAAAGAAGTTTCTGGAATCTGGACACTTGCCAGAAGATGTCCAAAAACCCACTAAAAGAAAGAGGGGTTCTCTCTACCTGAGAGAATGAATATTCAAACCTAGACGCCTTTGCAGTTAAGGACCGAGTCATAACTCTTTACCAATCAGTCAAGATGAGTTTTGTAATTCTCCCCTAGGGCATAACAATCTCAGAGACTGGGTGGAAACTGAAAAGGGTGTATCATCTCTGACAAGGAATTTCAGCTATCTCCCCCATGGAGGGATCAGTTCAGTGCCAGGAACAGGCCCTAGTGGGAAGATTATGGGCTTAACTGAAATCCTTGGGTGGGCTCTGTCATGACAGATAGACAAAGCAGAGCCAAACCTAGGTGACCAGACTAATGGGGCAGTTAGGGGCCTAAGAGAAAGCCTCTCCAATCACCCCTCCAGTTCCGGTTCAAAGCCCTCAGACCCCACAGCCTCCAGGAGGCATTTATTACCTCCATTTCAGGCTCACCATAAAGGCTCCTATAACCCCTGAAGAACAGAGAAAAGTCTATATCCAGTTCTAGCCTGCTAGAGAACCTACAATATCCAGAATACTAGAGAGGGTTCCTGACCCAATTCCACAAACCCACACGTTCTCAGAGCTCCCCTAGCATAAAGGTTCCAGACCTAGAATTGGAGGGGCAGGACACAGAGAACCCCTTTCTCCATTTTAAACAAACCAACAAGCAAACAAATAGGAAAAAGAACAATTCTAAAGATAAAAGATATGACAATAATAATATAAAACACTCAAGCCAAAGGAGACAGCCAAGTGCTAATCTCTGCCAGCAGAGCTGTGACCTCACATTCTGTGTTTCAGGTCACTTTGGGTCATACTTCTGGAAGAAGGAAGTGGGAAATGCAATAGAATGAAGGCCCTCAATAAATTATATTTACAGATAAACCAAATGAGATGGGGGCTGCAGGTGGAGGGCTCTCCCCTTAAGAAAAGGAGGCCTCCGGCCTCTCCCCTCCTCCAGCTCCCAGCTTGCTCTCTCCTCAGCAACAATTTTGATTGTGGGAAGAGGTTTTGACCAGCAAAACAGGCAGATCAAGCCCGGATCTGCCACCCCTGCTCTCCCCAGTAAGAATTTAAGGTGGTGGCAAATCCTGCACCCGAGGGGCCTTGCACACCCCCATGCCCAAGCCTGACCAGGAAGCCAGGCGCCAGCCCGCAGCGTTCCCGGCTTCCAGGAAGCGAGTGGGGTATGGGCCGGCGCTCAGCTAGGGTACCCCCCCAGAATGTGGTAGTGCACTTTGGTGTTGGTAGTAGCTCCGTGTTTCTGGCGCAGATGCAGCCGCAGTTGACTCTTGTGCCGGAAATGCAGGCCGCAGGGGTCGCACTGTGGGAGGACAGCCCAGTCAGGTCCTTCCCCTTCCACAGCCACCTTTTAGGTGTTGAGCGAGGGCAGAGAGTCCAGCCCTCCTCCCGGAGAAGCTCGGGGGCCCTTCCGTCCTCCCAAATTCTCGAGGGCAGGCCAAGGAGCCAGGTCCCGCCCTCTACGGCAGATGTTTAGCCCTCCCGTGGCTCTTCTCCAGGATGGCGCCCAGGCCAAGAGCCGACCTTCCGTGCCTGCGCGTCCCTACCCCGGCCCCTGCCCCTAACTCACGCAGACTTTTCCAGGACACCGCCCACTTCACAGACATCTAAGGACGGCCCGGGCCGCTCCCCTCTGAGCCCTGCCCCGAAGTAAACGGGAGGTCGTTCTAAGGCTTTGGGCTGGGCCAGGGCGGGCACTCACGTGGTAAGGCTTCTCTCCGGTGTGGATGCGAACATGGCTCTTCAGGGTCTGTAGGTGGCGGAAGCGAGTCCCGCAGGTGGGACAAGGATAGGGCTTCTCCCCGGTGTGGATCAGCACATGAGCGCGCAGATGAGCTACCTGGGAGCAGAGGGGACTTCAGAGTGCGCCTCTGGGAGGGACAGAATCCTCCCCACAGGGCCCGCTGCGCCCTCTTGGCAAATTGGCCTTTAAGCCGGCTGGCTGGGAGTGGCTCCGTACCTGAACAAAGCGCGAGCCGCACGTCTCACATTTGTAGGGTTTCTCTCCCGAATGGATGCGGCTATGCGTTTTCAGGTTAGCCGGCCGGTTAAAGCGGGCTCCGCAGATGGCGCAGTGGTAGGGCTTCTCCCCTGGAGGTAGGGAGGAAGGGCGGTCAGGCGCTTGGCCTTAGGACACCTGTGGGCATAAAGCCAGGGCCCTCTCCTCCCCTACCTGTGTGCACCGTGCGGTGACTGGCCAGGTTGCCCTTGTAGCGGAAGGCAGACCGGCAGAGCTGACACTTGTATGGCTTGTCCTCATCCCCAGGAGCTAAGGAGTCCAGCCCTGATGAGCGCCCAGCCACAGCCTCACAGTTTTGGCAGCTGAAAAATTCACTTCCTGGGAAAGGAGGTGGGTAAATCACAGTACCAGTGAATCCTCAAACCACAGGGTAGTAGGTTTTCTTTTTCTCAGCTTACTGTTAAGGCTTAGGGGGCTCACTTGACTTGCTCAAGGTCACATACTAGTAAGGGGACAAGCCAAGATCTGACTCCATGTTGACTCCAGAGTACTCTGCTAATCTCTTCAGTGATGATAGTGGAGACCCCTAATAGAGGGTGCAAGTTTCTGTTTCTTTCTCCTCTCTTGTACCACTCTGGATGACATCTTGCCAGAGAAGCCTGGCAAGCCCTGGGCTCAGAATAGGCCCGAAGTTCCTAAACTTTGCTGCTTATCAAGAAGCTTTCAAAAATACCGATGCCTGGCTTCCACTTGCAGAAATTCTAATCTATGGGGTGTGACCTGGGCAATGAGATTTTTTTAAAAGCTCCCTGAGTGATTCTAATATGCAGTAATTGGAATAGGTCTTTCCTGAGGACTTTGGCCCAAATGGGCCTTGAGCAGCCACAGGAGGGGCTCTTACCTGGTGGTGGACGAACTCCCCCAGAGGGCAATCCTGTGGTCTCTTGAGCCCGGGATGTGAGGAGAGGGGGGTTACTGACTGGAGCTCCACATTTGAACTGTGCAGTGGCAGCAGTGGGAGAGAGCCTAGCAGAAGGCAAGGCCCAGAGGAAAAGGTAAGGAGAGATTATATAGAAGGGGGTTCTCCCCTGGAGAACTTGGAGCCAAAGGCCCACCTTCTGGATGTGAGCCAGTATTGACCAACGAGCTATATCCAATTGTGCTGCCAAAGTCCCACCCCACTGAGTAAGCTGGGCCTCTGGCTCCTAAGGTAGGCTAGTATCTCTGAAACCCTCCCCCTCACTCCCTGCTCCTGACCCACCCAGGCCTCTACAAATTCTTGGGGTTCCAGTTTCTGTACCTGCTTTGGGGACCGGGAATGGGTCCTTCTTCACTGCCACTGCTGCTGCTGCTGGAAGCCTCATCTCCACTGGAGAGCCCAGCTTGGGGGCATAGTTGAACAGAACTCCTCTCCCCTGACAGACTCCCTGCTTGGGAGGCCTGAGAGTTTAGCACGATGAACTTGTACTTCTTCCAGTTGCAGGCCTTGGGGTCTGGGCTGCCTGGACTGGGAGGGACTTGACTGCAGCTGCGAGACTCAGTAGGTGGGTCTGGGTGCCCTTCAGAGCGCCTGGGACTGCCTGGTGGAGGGGCCTTTGGGGGCGTAGGAGGTTCTGCCTCCAGGGGCCGCAGGGAGATGCCCAGAGGTTCATAGCTGGGAAAAGTGTGGACATTAGTGCTATTTCCTAATCTTGACCTCTGCGTGGGATGCCGCCTCACCCACGGAGAACACAGAGCTGGGGCTCCCTCACCTGGCCTGGATGAACCGGTGGCATGCCTGGACCACATGTTCCATCTGCAAGTAGGTGGCGGCCGCAAGGACAGCTGGTGCAGTGGCTGGTGAGAGGCGTAGGCGCGAAGTGTACATGAAGTCCAGAAGAGGAGCGAAGCCTCCAGCTTCGGGGCCCCCGGGCAAGGAGAGCACGTCTACCCCCACTCCTGCACGACCTCGGAAAATTGAGTAGAAGAAGCCACTGGAAAGAAGGCAGATAATTCATGTTAGGGATTGGGGAAATCGAGGAGACACGCGCCAAGGTACAAAGCCACGCCCCATAAAAAGCCCCGCCTCCTCTATCGTCCTGTCCCCAATTCCGGGACGCCCCGCCTCCCACTTCTGGAAGGCTGGGCTTCGGATTCCCTCCAAAAGACCTTGTGGCCCCGCCCCTTTGCCATTTGGTCCCACCCCAACCTGTGAGCCACCCCTCGAACCTGCAGGCGATAAGAATTGCCTTGTGAGCTCGAAGGGGCTGCCCGCCAACCAACAGCGTGACGTCAGTGAGGATCCCGCGCAGGCGCAGCTCATTCAGGTTGCCGAGCACGTCGGAGGAGTGGCGAGTGAACTCGCGGACGTAGCCCAGCGCTCCCTCCGGAGTAGTGGTGGAACCCATAGCGACGCGGGCCTGAGGGTACCAAGGAAAGGGCTCAGGATCCAGGCAGCCCTCAGACGCCTTCCCATCCACCGTTTGCTTCTTCCTCTTGAGGTGCAGCTAGAGCCAAGCCCCCGGCCTCGGCTTACGCAGCCTCAATTCATCTGATTCTTTCTGCGCTCAACCCCACCACTGCTCGCTTTCCTTCTCTAGATTCCACAGCGCTCGGAGAGAGTTGAAGGTTCCCACACCGCGGCGTCGATGGCGAGCGTGGGGAATCCGGCCCGCAGCGCCCTTAATCCGACTCCTAGTGCCCTTCCAACACCCCACACCCCTCTGCTGTGCGCCTGAGTCTCAGGTGTCCGACCCTGGCCAGAGATCCCAGACGACCTGCGGTCCACACCCCTCCAAATCCCAATGGAAGCTCGGAACCACGAATTCTACTACTATCTCTCCCGACCCTAGTTTAGCCCACTTTCTGGGCCTTAGTCTTCCTACCATCAACAAGCCCCAATCCTTTTCGGAGACCCAGGAAACTGGCCCTCGGTCTCTCGTTCTTACCCCCGTCCTGCAGGGGCTGCGGCTTCTCTTCTCAAGGGGGGCGGGGTCTCTCTCCCCTCTTGGCCTCGGCTCCTTTATCAGGCCGGGATGTCGGGGGCGGGGGTGGAGGTTGGGTGAACGCCTGGGTCTGTATCCTTCCTTCCTCCCTAGCTCTCCAGATGGCGAGCCCGGGGCGGGGTCTGCAGCTCCAGGGCGGTACCTCAGAAACACTGGGTGGTCGTGTCGTAAGGGGTCTTAGACCACTGGAAGTGGAACCGCAGGTGGGACATTGGCATTGAGGAGGAGGTTGGGGATATCAAGGTTGGGAATATGGGTGACCTCGGTCGTCTGGGGGGCCTGGGACACCGAAAATGTGTTAGCTTTTGGAAGATTCCAGGAGCGTGTTAGAGGAGAGTGAATACAGCAAAACTCCCTTTTCCAATATGCGGTATTAAGGGAGCTAAAAGGGAGCCCAAAGAAGCATCAGGTTTGGGAAGGCGATAGTGGGCCCTGGTGGGGTCTCAGCGCAAGGGTGTGGTGTGAATGACAGGCTCCTCTAGCAGGGCGTACAGAAAGGGGGGCTCTGACCGGCGGGGTAGGGAGGGGCGGATATGATTTCTAGTTCGTTTCCTTCCATTGTCCTGCGACCGGACGGCTCCGCCAGCTGCTTCCCCTCGAGGAGGTGGGGAAAGCCCCGGGTAGGGACCGAGAGACGCTCAGGAGACCTAGGCGTCCGGACTCTCGCTCGCGACCCTCTTCTGAATCCTTTTAGGGATCCAGAGAGACAGACTCCCGCCCAAAGTCCACCCACCCTCCCCCCAATCCCAGCTCACTAGAGCCTCGGGCACCCGCCCGTCGGCTAAGCTTGGAGGCTGGCGGAACGCCGGGGTCCAGCGCGGCAAGTAGGCAAAGCTCGGCAATGTTTGGCTCCTTCCACGAGGGGGCGGACGAGCATTAGCCTCGCCTCGCGGTC
Organism: Phataginus tricuspis; assembly: GCA_029783875.1. NCBI lineage: Eukaryota > Metazoa > Chordata > Mammalia > Pholidota > Manidae > Phataginus > Phataginus tricuspis. Next base: position 9,601,491 of record JAQQAC010004778.1, on the reverse strand, counting down.
TCCACCCGGCTGGGGGTCCACTCAGTCGGGGGCGGAGGATCGATTCGGTCTGGGCGGCTGAAACCTTCATCCTCCTTCCCTTTGCGCTGGTTTTATTTTGTCCCTCTGTCTTCTAGCACGGGTTTAGGGTTGGGCGGGGGGAAGGAGAGTTAGGCGACAGAGGGGACTTTCCTCCGAGGCTGGGGTTTCTACCTGGGGTGAGAAATCCGCGGGGCTTTGGGAGCAAGGGAAATGGGTGGGACAAGGAGTGGGGTCTCAGCCTTGGGAGCACATGGTTTTATTTTCTAATTAAGCTAGACACTAGTATCTGTCTTTAGAGATTAATTTTTAGTGAACATTAATATGAAAGTTGGGTGGGGTGAACAGAAGACAAAACAGGGAGGGTCTCCAGGGTAAAAAAAGGGAGAGAGGGCAGAAGGGGTCTGATAACCCAAATTATAAGTGCCTGATCCAAATTATAAGGAGATAGGCACGGTCACAACTCTTGTTTTGTTTTGGGAGATGTTGGGGGTGGGACGAGATTCATGTGCAGAAGCGGGCTGGAGCTGAGTTGGCATTTGGGCTCAGAAGAGTCTACCATTGCCCAGGAGTGACTGACCATTATCCATGGAGCTGCAATTCCTAGGCCTGGCGCCCTCATTCAGATTTGAGGGTGTCTTTATTCGGGTGCCTGAAAGAACTGCTGAGAAACTGGAAATCGGGGTTTAGGGTGGTGAGGTGGCTTTTGAATGTGAGGGTTACTTTGGTCTCTGCCCAGTTTGGAGGTGGGAGTTAGACTAGGGGCTCCCTTTGATATCGGGATAGAGTTGATTTTGTGTTATCTGGTCAATTGTAGGGTGCATGTTTATTATGGGATGTTGAGTTAGTTTGGTTGTTCTAGGCCCTGGGGACAGCACTGGGGCTTGAAGGCCAGTGTAAGTTTGAGGCAGGGAGCTGATTGTGAAGCTGCTTTAGTTACGTGGTTTCTGACACCCACAATTTGGAGAGTGTCATCTTGGAATATCAGGAGAACCTACTAGGGGTTTTTGGGCGATGGATGAGGGCTTGTTTTGGGGACTCATAGTCACTAGTGTATATGGACAAACTGAATCCAAGTAGAGTAGTCATGCTGGTTTTGGGGTGCCCTATAAGTTTCTAAGCTCAGATTAGATTTGGGAGGACATAAAATTCAGTTTGGGGTTGTTTTTCTTAGCTTGAGGTGGAATATAATAGGAACCAGGGAGCAAGTTGGAAGGCCTTCTGTGATTGTGGGTCCTTGATGGGGAGCAAAGCTTTATATTTGGATGTGGTGGAAACTTATTTTGAGGGCAAGATATGCCTGTGTATACATAGATAGCCAAGAAACTTTTTCCAGGGGAGAAACGAGGTGAGGGCCCAGGGTAGGGGACTAGAGTTTTGGGGTGTCTTTATTTGGGGGTGTTCATCACTTTTGGGGTTCGTTGAGTGAAACTGAGGGATGGATCATATGGTGAGATTGATTTAGGGGCTCACTTAATTTGGAGCACGATGCTGGTTTAGGATGTCCTTTGCTTATAGCTCCCTATCACCCCCAGATTCTAGAAATTTCTTCCTTTAGTGAACCCCCAAATATGTCCAGGATATGAAGGGAGAAATTTGGAAAGGGAGTGTATCTCCTTTTATTTCTACATGGCCTGGATAGATTTGAACGGAAAAAGGTGGTTTCAGACTCTGAACCCCAATTTCTTAAGGGAGCATGCCTCAGTTTGGGGGAAGGTAGGGGAAAATGGGGTTTCTTGTGATAAAGTGGACACTCCTGACAAGGGCAGTGCTGTTGGAACTGTGGCAAGGCGAGGTGGTGGTGGTACAAGGAGGTGATTCTTGTACCCTGATTTTCTAGGATAAGAGCCCCAAACAGAAAGCAGACAGAGGACTAAGAGTGTGGGTGAGGTGGGTGGGGGAGGGGTTCCCCACGGCAGCAGGGACTAGGGGGTACGCCAGGCCAGCCCTGCACGCCTGGGTCCCTGTTCTCTTCGGCTCTCCTCCCCTCTCTCCCTCCCACCGCCCACCCCCCCAACCCAAGGAAAAAAAACTGCCTGTGCAATAGCAATGGCAGATTCCAATCCTCCAGGCTTTCCTAAACCACCACGGAGACCAGCCAGGGGGGAGGGGAGGGGAGGATCGGGCTTTCCTGCTTCCCTAAGACTGGGGCTATGAGCTTGACCTCCTGGCCCCTAGCCCTTCGAGGAGTGCCCCCCCACTCCCCGGTCTGGAAGCCAGGTTTCCTGGACCCTAGCCCCTGAGCGGTGGGGGGGCCAAGAGAGACGGGGAGGAGGAAGGAGGGAGTGACTTCCAAAATTGGCATCGGGACAGAGCAGGGCTGGCGGGAGGCAGGTGAAAGACGGAATTTTCCTGAAAAAACGGGGGCATCTGAGAACCCCAAATTTGGGGAGCTAGTTCAGGACCGTCCTGCCAACATCCTAGATTTTTTGGGGATTTTTTGGGGTCCTCGGGACCCCTCTAGATGGGGTGAGGAATGTAGTGTTGGGGGAATCTGACTGGGGCATTGCAGCTGCCTCTCCCGCCGAGTTGGAGACGGATGGGCTGGGACGGGTTTGGGGGGGGTGTCCCCAATTCTGACTGGGAATGGAGGAACCCCCTCCTGAGATCTCTTGTGGGGGTCCCCCCTCCCTAGGGCACTCCCCACTCCCTGAGCCAGCCGAGAGGAAGGAGGCCAGCGATGCGACTGGGGCGGCTCCTTTCTCCTGCACCCCAAATGTGAGGGATGCACCCCAAATTTTGCTCCCTTCAAAATAGGGGACCAGGATCTCAGGGGAGAGTAGCTGAGGTAAGTGGGGAGGAAAGTGTCCCCTGTTTTCAGGAGAGACGTGGCGGTTGGGGGGAGGTTTGGAGGTGCGTGCTGGGGTGGGGTTGGGCTTTGTCAGTCTTGAAACTGGGGGCATGATTGGAGAGGCTTTCTCTTATGCCCCTAAACTGCAGCCCCCCAGAAGGAAACCAAAGGCTGTGTCGGAGGGCCCCCCAACATCCCCAGCCGTTAGTATAGTATCTGATTTGTTTCACCCCCACAAAGGCTCTGCCGAGAATGGGAGCTGGGGCAGCCGTTCAGTTTGGGGGCTATGGAGGGGGGGTGAGGAGCAGGAGACCTTGGCAGGATTTGGTGTAGGGCAGCTTGGGTCTTGAGGGAGGGGGTCTGACATCCCCCGGGGCCTAAAAAGACTGCTTACACCCACCATCTTAGATCTTTTTGAGTGTTAAGAGTTTTGGGGGTGTGTCGGAAGGGGGGGTGGTAAAGGGTGGGATGGGAGGTGAGATGATAACTTTTGGGTTTTAGAGCATATTATTTTGATTTGCGGAAGAGATTTTGGCCCTTGAATTTTGCTTTCTGGGGGTGCTTTTTCAAAATCAAGTCCTGGACAGGGGAAAAAGGCCGAGGGAAGGCCTAGGGTGGGGGTGGGAGAGGCATGTTTGTCTCAGTTTAAACGTGGCTCTCTGGAGCGGGCCCGCCTTCCTGGGCCTGCTGGATGGGCTGATGGGGGTTGTTGCCGGGGGTGGGACTCGGGTCCTGGGGGCCTTGGGGAGTTGGAAGAGTGCTGGGGCTTGAGCACCTGGACCCCAGGTCCAGACAGCCCTCTTCCTGGGCCCTGCTGCTCCCCTTTCCCCCTGGCTTCCATTTCCTGCCTTTGGCCTCCATCTTGTGGCAGGCCCAGGCCCCAGGGTGACTTCCGGCCCCCCTCTCCCAACCATGCTCCAGCCCCACCACGTCTGGACTGCCAACTCCCAACCCTGCTGTCCTTGGCCTTCTGTCTCTCCTTGCTTTCTCCCGGGTTCTGACCCAGGGAGGAGAGAAGCGGACACAGGAAGCCTTGGGGCCCTGCCCTTGCTGAGTCGGGAGGCAGTCTGTTGGTCCCCCCAGTCCTTCCCTATTTCCCCCACCTCTGACCCCACCCTAGAGACCCCCCGAGTGGAGTTCTTACAGAGGGAAGATGGCTCCAGTCTTACTACAGAGCGCTCACCCTTTAGGCCCCTCTCCCTCCAGTTGCCTGCTCAGCTCCTAGCCCTGGTTTCTTCTTTTCCCCAACCCTTGTTGGGGCCATGTTTGCCTTTTTAGCCTTCTCTCTCTCCCTGCTCTTGGTGGTGGGGGTCTTCACAGCACTGTCTCGTGCTCCCTTCCTCTCAACCCACCCCAGTCCTGCTCCCGCCCCAGCAGCACACTGTGGTTTGTACGGCACTGTGGCCACGTCCAAACCACACTGTGGTGTTAGAGCGAGGGTGGGGGAGGCACCGCTGAGGCTTGGCCTGAGGAGGCCACCCTGGAGAAGCGACACAAAAAACATCTGGGGCCTTCTTGCGAGGCTGTGGGGGAGCGGGGGGAAGAGGGAGGTATGAAAGCACTAGAAAGAACCCCTCTGAAATCCCCAGGGTAGTCCTCAGGAATACTGACTGCCAGAGACCCTGGGAGTTAAGTTCTGCCTCCAGAGAGCAAAGTGGAACTTTTGTTGCCCACACCCAGCTCCCCTGGCTCTAGCAGCACAGAAATATTGGCACTGGGAAGAGAGTCTGCCAATATTGGCTGTGCCGCTCCGGGCAGGGTGGTGAGAACAGCGGAGCAGAGGCTGAGCCCCTGGGGGCCAGGGAGAGAGGGAACTGCACATTGCACTCCAATAATGTTAAGCTGAAGGCACCAAACTGAGAGGGAAATCTTTATTGTTTTTTGTATCAAAAAGTCCATCAGATGGAGGTCAAAGGGGTTGGGGCACATGCTTATACAGGAACAGCAAGGTGGGTGGCCCCAGCAGCCTTTCGACCCTCTCTCATGCAGTCCTTGCTCAGAGTCCCAGGCGATCCACAGGTCCAGGGAGAACAGTGAGAGGGGTCAGAGGTGGAAGACTCAGCAAGAGAGCAGAGGAATATCAGCAGAGGTCATGAGAAGGCCAGAACCCAGGGTCAGGCTGTCTGGAACAGGAAGTAAAATGCGCCGAGATGGAGCAAGCCCCATGTATGCTTTCAAGACAATTCCCACCTCCCCAAAGCATCTGGCTCCTTACTGTCCCAATCCCCCGCACTCTGAATGAGGGAAGCTTCTCTTCCAAAGCCCCTTCCCAGGGAGGGGGCTGCTGCTGAGACCCTCCCCTACCATTCAAGTGAGCACTTCCTCCCCACCCCTTCTGCTGGTGTGGGAGGAGGAAGACTCTTACCCTGGTCGAAGTTGAGTTTCTTGGCTGGAGGAGTTTCTCCTAGCCCTTCAATATCCACCAGATCACTGTTGGCGTCGGAGTCGTTCAGAGCACTGAGTGTCACATCTGGGAGGGGGGGCATAAGCTAGGCTCTAGGTTCTCTGACTGCCCCGTGCCTCCATATTCCCAAACTTTGAGCCCCACCCCCACCCCCACCCCAGACACTCTCTGGGAACCTTCACTAGGAGAAGAAGAGAGATTTGTCCTTCTTTGACCCAAACCCAATTCTCTCATTGAACCGCTGATGGGACCTTTAACCCGTAGGTGGCAACCTCACAGCCCTCACCAGCCTTCTGTTTCTTTATGGGAGGACCCCCAGCCTCAGGGGCACTGGAGCTGCTTGGCGGAGGGGCAGCTGGAGGAGGTGACAAGACACCAGATGCCATCTTCTTGGGTCCTTTCTTGGGTGACTCAGCTGGAAGGGGAATCCCAGAGTCTTCATATACCTTGCGCTTCACAGTGGTCTTTATCTGAGCCCTTAAGAGATAAGAGAGCAGGTTAGGGAGTCATCAGAGAAGCTGAGGAAGGGAGGGGAGGAGCAGGGATAATGGGCCACTCTAAAGAAATCCAGGGGAGTCCCTTCATAAGCATCAGAGGGCCCCAATCCTTTGGTAGGATTCTCATTTTCCTGAAGCTTTGCACTCAGGGCAGATGAAATATGAAGAGTGGAGTCCCTGAGTTGAACAGTGGGAAAGGCTTATCTCCTAATTCTTTTCTGCGAGATGTATGGATGTGGACGCCTACCAGGTAAGCCCTGGTGGGTCTACAAGTAGACTGAGACTTATTAGTCGATTCTGGTCAACTAGTTCAGAATCACGACATCCCTGGATATACTGCAGTACAGTCTCAAAAGATCTGTACAAATAACAGGGAACACCCATTCCCCAAATTCAGTTGTTGGGTACTCAGGCAACCCTAAAATCAAATTCTTGGAAGGTCCTGATTACCATAACATTTCGGTAACTTCTGACCAATTTTAACAATTCTTTTTTTCTTTCAGTTCTCAAGGGAACAAAACCAGCAACAATGTAGGAAAGACATAGAGCTGGAAGGGAGCTCTGAGGAAGATGGAACAGTGGGTATGGAGGAAGAAAGCTGCCCACCCCCCTTTCTCTGCCAGCCAACCCTCCCTCACACTGTCCGTTCCTTGATGACACAGCTGATGTGATTAAGATCGTCCCCAAATCGCTTCACAGCAGCCCTCAGCATCTCTATCTCCGTCTCCGTCCACTTGGCACTGTCAGAAGGGGAGAGGATAATAGCGAAAGTGGGAGGAGGAGGCGCGTGGAGCCAGCCCACTGGCTGGGCATCCACAGCCAACAGCCTCCTCCCCCAGGGTTTTCCTTAAAAAAAAAAAAAAAAGAAAAAAAAAGCTCTTAAGGCTCTGTGGGAAGCCTGAGGAGCCACGACCACATATTACAACAATCATCACCTTAGAATACCTCTCTCCCATCAATGTGAATTAGCTGCTGTAAACAGCCCACTGAAACCAGTGCAACAAGTAGGGTCTTAAAAACAGAACCCCTGAACGCAGTCCGCAGCAGTCAAAGGGAGTCCCACATGATTTGGTTTGGGTGGGTAGCGGCGGTGGTCTATGGTCTGCCGGTTTGCTGCAGGGCAGAGCTCTGAAATGAGCCCGGGTTACAAGCCTAAGTCCGTGGTTTTAGCTGACATTCATTCATTCAACAGTGATTTTATGAACACCTACTCAGCACTGTGCCAGGCACAAAAGGAAACTAACATCTATCCCTGCGTTATAGAGTGTCCGTGTCTGTGATCCAGTCCAAGCGTCCGCTCTCAGCGTCCATGTCCCAGTCCGTGCTCACATACCCCGCGGGGGAAGAGTCGGCCACGGGATGCAGCTGCATCGTCAGCTCACCAAGCTTCGTGAAGGCGGCGCCCGCCGCGGAGAAGATCTCTCCGACCTGGGGGTGGAGCAGCATTACTGGGGGCAGGCGCACACACCCGCGCCGTCCTGCCCGGAGCCCCTAGCCCCACCCCAGGCTCCACTCTCGCCCGCCCCCCGCCCAGGCGGAAGAGCCGGGAGCCAACTTGGGGGGGCCCGCCCTCCCGTGGCCGCCAGGGAGCGCTGTCTGCGAGGGAGGTCGAACCTTTGTGGACGCTGACGTCATGGCCTCGCGCGCCTCCTCACGGAGACGCTGCCGCCGCCGCTTCCACGGAGCCGGGACCGCGGAAAGCCGGACAATAAGACCCGCTCCGGCCCCAGCGCAGGAAGTCCCACCCCTCCCCGCAGCTGATTGGTCCAAACCGGGCTGGTCTCTCCTCACCAGCCGCAGACACTTAGGCCGTCTCCGCAAACCGAGGGAAGACACTGCCTCACTTCCGGCCTGGCTTCACTCCACTTCCGCCGGGGAACCGGGGCTCCGCAGCTGGAGGGCGATCGCCAGACCCCATTCCCCCCCCAAAAACAAGCAGACACAAAGCTTAAGAGAGAAGTTTCTCTTTACTGTGGTACGGGACAAGGCGAGGCGGCCGGAGGAACAGGGAACGGTCGGCCCCAGCCTCCCTCCACTGGAGCAGGGCGCCAGAGATTGGAGAACAAGGGATTCATTCAGTCTCTTGCCAGCGAAACCCGGCCCCGTAGAGGGCACCAGAATGGGGTCTGGGATGGGGGAAGATGAAGGGATGGGGAGAGTCCTTAAATAGTGGAGGGGTTTGGAGAGGCAAACGCGACGGTGCTCTAGCGCACCATGTATTCCTTGCGCTTATTGAGCCGAACTTGGCAGAAAGAGAAGCCTCCGAGGAGGAGGTAAAGGCCCGCGGCGATGAAACAGTTGTAGCTGACTTGCTCATACAAGAGGTATATGTTATTGGGGCCATTCCTAGGGGTGGGGATTAGGCAGAGAAGTGTCAGAAACAATAGCAGCCAACATTTACTGAGCACCCACTATATACCAGGTGCTCTTCTAAGTGCTTTTATTAAATCTGTCTTAACTCTATGGGATGAATTCCTTTATAGCATCCACTTTGCAGAGGTGGCCCGAGATAGAGAAGTAAAACACCTTAAGCTACACCTAAAGCGGTGGGTTTAGGATGATCCCTGAAGTCTGACTCCCAAGACCGCTCCTAGCTATGCTAAATACAGCAGCTCCTCGCACCCAATTCCCTAGCCTCCCAGGCCCCAAGCATCTAGCCTCCGGCAATTCCCCGCCCATAATTCTGACCAAGGCTCAGCCATCTCCCACCTGCCCCCAGCTCCGCCTTTCACCAGACTTACTCAAAATCTTTCTCGGTGAAGGGAACGTCCTCAATTAGCACAGCGGAATGGACATTGAAAAAGATTCCGAGCATTATCTGAAATGAGGAAATGGGTAGGTTGTAGAACTCAGGCACCCGATCTGACATTCCCTAAACTCCTCCTACTTCTAATGTTGCCACAACATCTGGGTTTGGGAATTATCAGATCGAGCTGGGACTAAGAGTGGTTGTTGCTGGATGCGGACTCGAAAACACCCAGAGTGCGGCGTGAGGGGATGGCTTAGAGACCACTTGTTTGGGGCAAGGGCAGAAGAGTGAGCAACTCAGAACGGAACCCATATTATCTTCTTTTCCAGGGGCGTCATTACCACGGGACAAGGCGAAAGGGGTCAGGAGGAATAGGCACTTAATACTACTTCTTCCTGGAGAAACAAGGCCCCAGCTACTCATTTAGGGAACAAGCGCACCCTTTCCCCCCTACCCTCCACCCAGCTCAAGCGTCTCTCAAGAGACCACCTTTTCTTCCTCTTACCTTGAGGGTTCTCCAAATTTACCGGACCCGGCTCCCATTCCAAGCTTCAGCTACGCCCGGCCCCGCCCCGCTCTGGTTCCCCATTTCTCAATCTCAGTTCTATCTCGTTGTCCAGCGGCTAATGAACCACTCCTCCCGGCCTGCCTGCTGCCTTCTAATAAACCCTGGAATCTCCTAGCCTTCCAGTCCTCCAAACCCGGGGCCCCTCAGGCCCTCTCCGGTTCTGGCCCAGCAGTCCCCTCACCAACATGATCACTCCCCAGGCGCTGAGGACGATGCCGCAGGCGGCCAGCTTGGGCCCACAGCACAGAAGCGACGCCATGAAGGGGGTCGGGGGTCGTCCAGATGTGGGCCAAGTAGAAAGGCGGTGAGAGGAAGCCCCGAATGCACCGGGAACAGCAAGCTGGATCTGGGGGCTCCCACGGCCGACGACTGAGAGCCGCAGCAGCGGCTCAGGGGGCGTGGCCTCCGGGCCTAACCATAGTGCCGGGGGCCGCCAGGCGGAGAACGCCGGCCACCTCCGGGTCCCATCTCCGGGTTTTGGCGGCAAGAGGCAGTATCTGAAATCGAAGTAGCTCCTCGGGGTTCTCTTATTGACTTGTGTAGCTGAGGCTCTAGTATTGTAGGAGCAAGAGCCTCCGGTTTCTTGGTTTCTCCCTCTCCAGCTTAGAGTGGAAGGAGCCATCATGTCACGTGGTTCGGCATATGCACGTGACGAGGAACCGGCAGTAACAGTGCCTTGAAGAAGCATCCCCTGCTGCGGAACGCTTGGTAACCTTGACGGTGAGTTCTTAGAGGATTGGAACTATCCGATTTTTCCGTCAGATTCCTTAGTTTCGGGTGCTATCCTATGATGGGAAAAGGGTAAGTGAGACAGAGATTTACGCCTAGAGAGAACGCCTGTTTTCTTTCTACTCATCCCTACGTTTTCAAATAGATATTCTGACAGAGTGAAAGGAAATAGTAGCTTTTTTCCAAGGCGAAGCGTGCTGTTGTGGCTAGAAGGCTTTAAAATCGCTGAGGGTTCTTAGCATTGGAAGTACTTAAGTAACATTTTGTTAGCAAACGTGGAATACTGAATAGTTTTGATGCCAAATCCGGGAAAAATAGGTGCGTTAGGAAAAGATCAGGGAAAGCACACGCAATGGGCAAGCTGTGAAGGGGAGTGGTCCTGCTACATTTACTAGAGAAAGGACAAAGTACACAAAAAATGACACTTAGCTTCCCTATTGTAAACTAAGTAAACTGATTATAGGTCCTTTGAATAAAGTAGGGTACAAGATATTACAAATAGGGATAGATCATCCAATCCAAATAAAAAGTTTGTATAATTCACTGGTGAGAGAAAGATTTGTAATAATTATTCAGGGAAATAGGGGTGGGGTGTTTGAAAAAAATTTCACACTGAGACTGTTGTACCCATTTTAGTGAGGACAATGATCACAGCATAATTGAGGGGTCATTTTCATCCCAAGACCCCAGAACCAAAGAAACACTGTCAGTGGTTAGCATAACGTTGTGCTATTTTTCCATTTATTTTGTACATACTGTTCTTGAAAGGGTTGTGAGAGAAGCTGGAACCTGGGAAACTCAGAAACCTGAGGCACTAAAGGGTTTGGGGAGTGGCCTTGAGACATGAATTTCTTTTGTTTGAGACTCTACAGGGGAGGAAGCCATTTGGGGGCCAAAGTTTATATTCTGCCCTAGGAGCCCCGTTTTTATTCAAGGACTTTCAGGGTAGGTGTGGGAATAGAAGGAACAGGGGTCCAGAGCAAGTTCCAAAGAACCGATTTAGGAATTTTTGAGTTCGCCACCAAGCATGAAGTCTGGCTTCTCGGAAAGGAGAATTAGTTGAGGTAGTTGATTTCTCCAAGAAATCTTCCCTGCCCCACCGAGCGCATTCACTGGATGCCTTGCAAAGTAGGGTCAGTGCCGCAGGCCAGCGCAGGTACCCTGTGCAAGTAGTGCCACTGAAGGCCAGTCCAGCCGGCAGCCTGGGCATGTCTCTTGAGCAAAGCACAGGTAGTTTTGCATTTTAAATGGTTGATTAAACCAAAAGAATAATATTTTGTGACATGTGGTGTTCATCTTTCACTGTCCATAAATAGTTTTACTGGAACACAGTCATACTTATTTACAATCTGTCCGTGGCTGCTTTTGTGCCTGACAGGGAGAGTTGAGCATTCTTAGTATCTGGTCCTTCACAGAAAAGATTTGCTGCGCCCTGGGCTAGTGGGATTCTGATGTAGGAGATCTAACTGGGAGAGGAAATAGAGCCTTAGCAGCTGAGACTTAGGTAACCATGAACTCCAGGCTGGAAATGTCGGTGATAGTGCTGGTCTGCAGTCTTCCAGGTGGGGGCACCGTGGAGCTCAGATAGTGACACTGTTCTCTATGTGGCTGGGCTTCAGGTATTCATAGGGCAGGTCAAGTTGTTCATTCCGGGCTGTGATTTCTCTTTCCAAACTTTCCAAATCTGTTTGGAATTGGTTTAGTACAGCCTTGGCCTTAGGGCCTGAGAAATACTTTTCTTTGTGATGCCCCAGAGGCACCTAGGAAAGAACAAAGAATCAGCTGATGGCGGAAGCATCTAGAGCTTAGTCCCTCTGATGTTCCCCTTCCAACTGTCATTTCCTTTCCCAAGTCCTCTCTCACCATGTCTGGCTGGCGGCGACCCAGATGCCATGTGATGGTCATTTGAAGACAGGCCTGTTGGACGTCAGGTAGTGAGCCCATCACTGTGGCCATTGTCACATCTTCCTTGGTGGTGGGTGGGGGCATCCGCATTGTGCACGGGGCATTAGGAACCCAGGCATACCAGTCCAGCTGAGGGAAGAAACTGCAACCCTAGGATCCTAGTAATTAGGGTTTGAAGCCCATCTCTCCCGTGGGCATCCCAAGGTCCAGACACTTGCCTTTGGGGACCTGGGCTTTCGGCTGTCATACCTGGCCCTGGTTGATGGCCCCATGCTGGGCAGTGCACGTGAAGACACACATGGTAAGGAAATGGCAGAGTTGATTCTGGGACTGGAAGGAGACAGGGAAACCTGGGCAGGAAAGGAACAAGGTTTAGAGGTAACAGCATGAGAGGAGAGAATGGCTAATGTCTTGGGATATATGTATTTTGAAATTGATGGGTGTTTGTTCATTTATTCAAATATATTTGCATCAGACATGGATTTCAATTCAGGCTCAAGCAATACAGTGTGGTTACCTTAGGCCAATTACTTAACTCTCTGAACCTCGATTTCTTCTAAATCAGATAAGGTATCAAAATAACCTGGTATGTAACAAGAGCTCAATAAATAATAATTGTTTTTATGGGAGGGTTGGGGGTTGAAAGATCTGAGTGATTATCTTCTGCCTCAAAAAGTGGTTAAGAATTTAAGGATGCTTCCCCATGTTCTCAGGGGATTACGCATGTCTGAGCTATGAAGTGAGGAGTAAGAGAGCTCATGGATTATGATGCCAAGAGAGGTTTTCCACAAGTCATCCCAGGCTAATCATTTTACAGTCGAGGTGAGGTGGGGACTCAGGCCCAATAATCCTGTCAGTTAAGTGGAACAAATAAGTCACTCCCCTTTTATAGATAACAATCAAAGACCCCAAAGAGATTAAACTGTTGGTATTCCACAGTTGGGAAAAGGCAGAGGCTGACCTTGAACTTGGGTTCCTGACTGCTATTCTTAGGCCATTTTTAATTTGAGCACATTTCCTCTAAAAAAGTCTGTTGAGAAAATTAGGCAAAGGTGAGCTCAGAAAACTGAGAAAGAGCACATGAGAAGTAGTGGAGGTTACAGTTAACGTGTGCGTGTTTATTTTTATTTTCCAAATGAAGATACTGGTTGGGGGAAAGATGGCCAGGGAGGGGAAGGCGGGTCTTTCTGGGGGCATGTGGCACCTAAGAGACACTACTGAGATGTACTAGAAAATATTTGATCCTGCAAGGGGGATAGTGGTGGTGGTGGTGCAGCCAGATTCCTCAGGGGGAGGCTGGTTCCAGAGTGTAGAATCGGTTTATTGCTCCCTGCATCCCCAGGGCCTGGCCATAACCGTGCCTGACAATGTTGGTAGTTGTCCCACAGAGGCAGGCATGTTGGTGTGAAGTGTGAGGGGCAGGGACCAAAGTGTGATTTGAAGCAGCCTAGGCCCATGTATGCTAGAGAGAGGAGGAGGAACCCAGTGAGAGCTGAAGAAAGGCTGTTTCTTCCCCAGAGGTTAAAATGCAGGTTGGGGTGATAAAAGGTAGTGACTAGATCCTAGCAAGGATGGGGGTTGTAGGGGAGGCTGGATTGGCTTAAGGAACGTGAACCCCTAGGATCAGATACTGAATTTGGGTTTGAGCCAAAGTGTGCACCAGGGTGTGAGCCTGCACTGTGGCAAGTGTGGCCTGGGCCCTCTGGTGGGCTTGATAGCAGCAGGCAGGAGGAGGGGGAGGGGAAGCCAAGGTGGGTCATCGTGGACTCTGGTGGGAAAATCTCCCTGTTTATGTATTTCAGAAGAGAATCAGAGAGCCCAGCAGGGCCTGGGCAGGCCTTCCTGTCTGTGGCTCTGGCCTGACAGGGACCATGCTATGTGGGTTGGGGGCATCTGTGACCTGGGTGGGGATGGAGTATAGGTGGGTGGCCAGCATCCTTGAGGGCACAATCTAGGGTATCTAGAATTGACCTGGGTCTCAGGAGGTGGGGATGGGATTCAGTGCTTTCATGTGTGGAGGGACAGGTGGTGTGATGAGGGGTTGGGGCTGGGCCCCTAGAAGGACAGGACTGAGAAGGGGCTCTGGGCTGAGTGTCTGAGGAGCCCCCATCTCTGGGGAGGGAGCTTACCTCGGTGCTGGGCCTGGCACAGCCCCAGCTCAGTGATCTCCCGACACCAGGCTTGCAGCTCAGGGTCCCCTCTCACGACCTCGTCCCTGTGGTAGAAGAGGTGGACGATCCCCTCCACGTACCTGCCCAGAGGAGAGCGCTGAGCACCTGCAGAGTGGAAGGCCCCAGTCCCGACCTCTGCTCCTCCTCTGTGGCCTCTGCCCAGCTGACTCTCACTGTGTCTGGGGACACAGGCTTCAAGGCTTGCCTTTTGGGACACCCCAGCTCTTCCTACACGCTAGCACAGACAGGAAGGGTCATTAGTCTAGGTTGAGAGCCACTTCTCTTGACAGAGCGCTGATTTGTCCAGACTCCTCAGGCTCCAAGTCCACAGCTTTCCTGACCCAGGCTGCCTCCTTCCTAGTCTCCTCCTTTTCAGACCCCACCCACGGACCCCTCACTCCTCATCTCTCCCAGGATCGAGTCCTCTGCTCCTCCTGTCCCGACCTTCTTGTTTTCATGGTTTTCTGGCCCCAAGCTGATGTCAATCCAGGCCCCCCTTTCCCCGTCCCTGCTGCCCCTCCGTTTCCCAGCTCCCCTCTTACCCACCGGGCAGTGACCTCCCAGAGCCGTAAAGCATCCTGGGCATAGAGAGCAGTGGGGATTCCCAGCAGGCCCCGGTCGGCCAGGTGGTCAGGGGGACAGAGGGAGCGGTAGGTCAGCTGAGCCAAGGCCCGACGGAGCAGCTGTATGTGGCCCCCTCCACCTGTGCTCACCGCCTGGGATGGGAGAGAGGAGAGGCCTTCAGGAAGAAGACAGAGCACAGAGAACCAGGGGCTCATGGTGAGGTTCTCACATTTAATGACGTGGGTGTGAAGGGACAGGGGTTAGGGGTCAGGAGAGTCACACGGATGGGTCTGGGATCTGGAAGGTGGCCGGAGATCATGCCGAGTTAGGCAGCCTCCCGCCCGTTACCTCCTTACCTTATCAAATATGCCTCCATCTGAGATGAGTTGTGCCCGCGCCCGGGTGTTGATTTCCATGGTGTAGCGGATGTGCGGGATCAGGAGCTGGGGTGGGGGAGATCGGGGGGGTCTGGTAATGGAGGCTGAGCTGGGTCCTTCCTTGTGGGAGTGGCACCCAGCATGGTGGCCTCCTCTCCTCCTGATGCTTTCCCGCCTGCTGCTGCCCGACAGGCCAGCTCCTTGTTTCCCTGATCACTACTCATGCTTTTTACACCTCCCATGAGTCAGGCTCTCAAGCCAGACTGACCTGGGTTTCACTCTACACTTCACTCAGTTTGATACTGTCTAAGGTAATGGACCCTCTGTGTGTTAATCTGTCTCATCTCCTACCTGTCACCTCATCTGTCAACAGGGTGACAATAAGGCCTCATCTCAGGGGGCTGTGGTGATGCTTACATAGTATGAGGAGGTGTTTACACACACAAGTCCTCAAGTCATAGCTGTGGTCATTTATTTCTAATATTTCCACCTCAAGTGTAGGTGTGCCTTAAGAATCAGCCCCTTTTGTTTTCCTTTTATGCGCTACTATTTACATCCTTGTAGCTTAAATTAACCTCTGTAGTCACTTTGAAAGCCACACCTCCGTCCTCTGGTCACTTTGCTGCTGGGTTTTTGGGGAGTGGGTACTTTAAGGCAGAATTTGAGGAGCCGTACTGAGCTACCTACTTAGGCAGCAGAGGGGCTATCATCAAATCTGCCCCCACCTTCCATTAGGAAGTTAGGCCCCCTCTGTTTTTAATAGCTTTTTAAAAAATAGCTTTTCCTTAGCTATTAAAAGGCCATCTGATCCTCACATGCATTTTTTTATATCAGACTATTTGGTCTTAATTTCCACCCAGTTTACATGTAAGTTTCATGCAGTGGTGGCATTTATCTGAGTTGTGATGCTGGACACAGGGAACGACCCATGTGATCCCTTTGGTGCCAAGATGTCAAGCAGCTCACATTGGTCTGAAACTCTTCAGAAAGTTCATGAAAGACGCTGAGTGTTATAGAAAGCCCAAAGTCCACTTGAGGACAGAAGATACCAGCGGACAAACAACACCTAATAGTTATAATAATAATTGTAAGAACTGATGTTTTTCTTAGCTTTTAGCCTGTGTTACACTATTGTGTTATGCCGTTGTATCCTTTAACAACCTACAATGGAGCTCCTGTTATTCCCATTCAGAGATGAGGACGCTGAGCATGCATCTAGTAAGTACTGAGGGCGGGCTTCAGAGTTCAGACCCTGGCAGTCGGGGCCCAGATCCTGCACATGTAACCTGTGACATTTGCGGCTGAGCCCTTCTGGGTGTCCTGATAACAACTCAGCTGTTTGCCACCAGATGACTTTGTTACGGTGAGTGGAGATGGGTGTGGACTGCTAAGTGGGGGTTTAAAGTGTGAATATATAGACTAAAGCTATTCTCAATGAGCAGAAGATGGTGATACAGGAGCACCATGAGGTCAGTAATTCAAGATTCTACTATTCATACTGGTCTCTATTTTGTCTATGTTACCCCAGACTCAAGGAGGCTACAGATACAATTGACCAGGCTTGGGGGTCAGATAGAGGCCCCCAACTGAAACACAGTTCATTCTCCTTACCAGGAATTCACTTGCATATCTTGCCAGCATTTCAAACTTCGTGTACTCAAAACTGAATACCTCATTTTTGCTTCCAAACTGACTTCTCTTGACTCTGCTGTTTCTGACAGCTGCTCTGGTTCATAAGCTTATATCAGTTTAATCCTTAGTTCTTTCTCTGCCATGTTTCCTGTACCTAAAGCATCATGATGATTTTGAGAACATTTTTAAGCAAGCACATGTCTTATTTTGCTGCCTTCTGCCTAGGAATGGATTCTGAACTTTTTAAAATGAAATTTCAGTATTTCTAGGTCAGTACAACACAGCATCCCATGGGCTGTTAGGGTTACAGAAGCCTCGCGCTCTACCCTTTGCCTCTGTGGCCTTATACCTAGGCCTGCCGAGTTGCTGTCTGCTCTCTTCACCAAGTCTTTGCTTTGATTCCCTTATCATACCTGTCACCATCCTGCTAATGCATGTCTTTTTCCTCCTCTCTCCTAGGTATGAATAAGTAGCCTGCTGGGGTGCTCTCCTTGCCTTTTGATCTGTTCCTCCTTTGCAGGCTGCTCAGTTGGGGTGGAACATTCTCCCTCCATACCTTAGTGTCTATAGGCTGTCTCTTGGCATTTCAAATTCTAGCTCCAGATGTTGTTGTCTGGTTGGCTCTTATGGGCATGACTTGCCTTCCTGGCTAAACAGTAAATCCCCTAAAGCAGGAACAAGTTTTTTTGTTCTTTGCTTTTTTACTGACAGTACGGCAGCTATATTGCAGGCCCATTTCTGGATTGTCAGATCTCTGAGAACTTCAGAGGGTTCCCTTAATAAGTCTGGAAGAAATGTTAAGTGACTCAATTTAGTTAAAGTACATATCTCCAGATGTGGTATAGTCTTCTTGTCTTCTCCCCTCTTTTCTTTCACAAATTGATACAAATATTATTGCTGCTGCAATGCCATTTGATATTGGGCTCTTTCCTTTCTCTGGGGTCTGAGCAAGATGGGACCTGGAGGGTAGGGGATGTACCTTGAAGACAGGGTGCAGCTCTGGGAGGCACCTCATGGTGGCCACGGCGATGACTTCAGCCACCAGATGAGTGTTCAGCAGATGATACTGGAGCTGGTGCAGCTGGAAATCTGAATTTCGGACCCAACACTTTGCCAGGAGCCAGGCAAATGGGGGATCTGAGGGCAGGAACAGTGGTGGGGTTGGGGAGCTGGGTTTAGGAGGCTGGATCTGGAAAAAATAAATCAAGCAGTAACTGAACACCCACTTTCTGTGTGATATTGTGCTCAGCATTCTTAGGGAAATAAAGATGAGTAAATAAGATTATTGCTTTTTGGGAGGTTATAATCTAGAACCCTTCCACCCTGCCTCTCACTAGCTGTGGTGTTGTGCAAGTGCCCTCATGGTCGGGTTGAATGCAGGAGAGTCAGAATCAGAGTCCAGTAGGGAGGCCTAACAGTGGTTTGGGAGAAACATGATAGGGATGTGAGCTGAGGGGGTGGGAATTGGAAGGGGAAGCCAGGTATGTGAGCACACCTTAACTGACTGTTGAGAACTGTGGGAGAAAAGATACTCAACAGACAATGGGTATTTAGAGTCAGAAGGCACTAAGAGATTAAATAGTGATTCTCCAAAGTGTGTTCCCAAACCAGCCGCATCAGCATCACTTTGGAACTTTTTAGAAATGCACATTTTCAGTCCTCACCCCATACCAACTGAATCAGAAAATCTGGGACCCAGCAACCTGTGTTTTAAGCCCTCCAGGTGATTCTGATGCACACTAGAGTTTGGGAACCACTGGGTACAAGATGAGAACTCCCAAAGGCCATTATGACTCTTGAACAAGTACTTCTAGTTGGGTGATCCAGGAAGAACCAGGTGGCAGGCAGAGTGACAAGAGGACAGGTCTCACCATGTGAGGATGGGATTGGAAGCCATGAACCAGAGGGTAGGTCCCTGGGAGAGAACTTGGTGTAAACAGAGAACAGTGTTGGGAGGGGGATGCCAGGGCGCCTCACCTGGATGGCCATGGGTAGCAGCTTCCCACTGGGTCCCATCCTCAGCATGACCAAGGGGGCAGCCAGGTACTGCTGCTCCCCTCGGATGACGTTGGCTGGAATTCCATCCAGAAGGATGAAGTCAGCCTCAAACAGGGAACCATTCTGGGGGAAGGAGGCATGTTAAAGAGTTCAAAGCCTGCCCCCATGGGACCAGGGCAAAGGGAGACAGCATTTAAAGATAATTTATCTAGCTTTTTGCCATCACCCTGTGTCAGTACCAGAGTGCTGTTAGCTGAACCAGAGCATTTGGTCCAAATCCTCTCATTTTAAATAAGTGAAGAAACAGCTGAGCTGAGAGTCGATGTCTTACGTAAGATGCGGGATAGCAGGTTGGGGTTTAGAACCAGGCCTGTCCAGTCCATTTTGCATTACAGGCATTGTAAGCTGTCCCTTTGTCAAGATGGCCAGGCCACCCCTATCATCCCTCCCACCAGCTCAGCAAATGCTCTTTCACTCCCTGTCCGAATCTTAACCCCTCTGCTACATAATCCACAGAGGTTCACCTACTCCCATTGACGCTGAGCCCAGCACCCCCCCGCAAATGGACATGCTCACATCCCACCTTCCTTGTCTTCTTCATGTCCAGCTGATCTCTCACAAACCCAGCTCTCCTTCAGGAAACCTCCCCAATTCTCCTGACCTGACCTTTTTTCTTCCCTTCTCCCTGCCTGTGAACACTGGTATGTGGAGCACTGACATCAGTCAGGGTGTGTCATTGTCCCTGCTAACATCTCTGGCCCCATCTGTGCAGTGGGACTCCATCCTGTTCCCCCTTCCATGCTGGGAGCTCCTCAGAGTTCTCCCTACATATTTCACCATCTCTAAGAGTTTTCCAGCATTGCGGATTACCACAACCTCCCTTCCTTGGACTCATCTTTGGTCCCTCCCTTCACTGCTTCTCCTCACACAGTCAAAGAGAGAACAACACAGGGTGGGAGGAGGTACCCGGATTTCTTTCTCCATCTGGGCCCCAAGCGCTTCCATCCCCGAGGGCAGCATTAGCCGGGAGGGCAGAGAGGTGGAGCGTCTCAACAGCATGGGGTTGGCGCCATTGAGGAACTGGTAGCCGAAAAGCTCATCGTCCTGCCAGCACTGGTGAACCTTCTCTGTGGGGTCGGGGTGGAGTGCAGGAGGAGGATACTTACCCCAGCCCTGCGTCCCTCTCCTCCAGGCTCTACCCCAGTGAGCAACCTGACTCCAGCCCCTGCCTTCTCATTCCGGAGGCCTCTGTGAGATGGTCAGGCACAATAGGGTCTCATCTAGCTAGGAGTTACAGGGGACTATGGGGTGTGAAGGTCGGGTCATCAGAGGAGCCCGGGGGAGCCACTGACCAGCCAGGGTGCTCTTCTGGCCCCAGAAGATCTGATCAAAATCCTCCAGGCGGTCCCAGGAGCTCAGAAGGGTGTAAGCTCGTTTGAGGACCATCTTCAGAGCTCTAGGACAGGTATCGAGGCATGAACCCTTTTCTGGATCCCCCAGCCCCTCACCATTTACCACCATTCTTGGATCTCCCAGCCCTTATTCTGAGTTCCAGGTCTTTCCTCACCCTGCCTTCAGTGTCCATTCAAAGTCCAGTCTCTTGTCCTCATGGAATCTCATATTTGGGGGCAGTTCATCCTTACACCGTGCAGCTATTGTCAGGGGTAGCCCTTTCTTCCAGGTGGCCCAGCTAGGAGAAGGGGACATGGCTTCAGGGAGGTGTCCCCATCAGTGGGGCAGGGGAGAGGGAGACGATTGGGGGGCATAGGGGTGGATGGTCACCGGTATATCTGTCGTCTTTCCTTCAGTTCCTTCTCTCGATGCTTCTGGAACATGTCCAGTGGATTGTGTCCTGCCAGGCGGGCTGGGGAGACATGAAGACGATTGGCTGCAGAGTTCTGTGTGGTCCTACGTGCTCCCTGCTTGTCCTCATCTTCCTTTTGGTAGTCAGAGCCCATGTGTTCTGTGCCTCACTTGATCCATTTCCCAGACATAACTTATCTCATCTTTCCTGACTTTGCACTCCTGGTTTTACTTATCTCAGCCTTCATCCCCTGCCTTGAGACAAGTCTCAGGTTTGCCACCTTCCTTTTTCCCTACTTGACCCATTTCATCAATATCTATGGCTGGATAACTCACCCTAATTAAAGTGATAAAATGCAATCACCCCTACGCCTGTACCTATCTTCCACTCTGTGTCGCTTTGGTTTATTTCACATGTCTAAAGTCTTACCTGCCACACCTTAAACTGTCCTCAAAAACCATTGAGGAACAGCTCGGTTTGTATTCTTTGCCCTGATGACACCACCTTTCTTAGACTCACCCCCATGGTCTGTTGACTGATGTGAACCTGCTCTTAATCTGTATTATACTCATCCGTGTCAGTCACATGGTTCACATTTCCATGCTTACTGCCCTTGTGCTCATTTGCCCCGTGTTCATCTCTCCTGTTTCCCACAGAAACAAATTCTGGAGGCCTGTCCCCATTCACCCCAATGTGCTCCTTGGCCCACACAGGTGTCTTTCACAGTTCCCCGCCCACACCTGCTCTCCAAGTCATATGGTTTATATGCCTCCCTCAGCTGTCAGCTGCTCAGGGGTCGCCCCCATGTCCTGGTCCATGTGCTGCCCTTACTGTCCTGTGCTAACTTGTTCCTGGTCACTAGCGAACCCCTTGCCACCTCACTGCGCTCTCCTGTGCTCCATCACTGCTGCAGCTCGCATTCCCTGTCCTCGCCTCTTGCTGACCGGCATCTCCACGCGACCTAGTTCCCTGGCTAGTGTTCGCAGCCTTTTATTCTATGTGTACTTTGGGGACTGTCGCTTTCCCCCGGTTTCCTGTCTTCTCCACCCTTAACTTGCCTAGCCCCTCCTCCCTCTTTTGCCCCATCCCCCGGCCCTCTCACCGGTACCCTCAGGCAGGCTCAGCACGCCCTGGCCCTGCACCCAGCGGTAGCACGGGAAGGCGGCCTCTGCGCAGGTGCCGGGGCCCTGCACCGCGACGCGGTCGCAGAACCACGCGTCGTCCACAAGCCAGTGGCGTTTGCGTAACTTCACGAAGAGCAGGGGCCCCAGGTCCTGGGGAACGTCGCTCTCAAACTCCTCCTCCTGTGGGGGCCGGAGCCCGCGGGATTTAGCGGCGGCGAGCGGGAGAGGCTGTTCTTTCGCGGGCTGGGGTGGGGGCCTGAGGGTGGGCGCGCGGAGAGGCGGGGACTTGGCCGAGGCTCCGTGGGCCCGGCCTCTGAGGGCAGCCCGCGCTCGTCCCGCCTGCGGACTCCTGCGCGGGGATCCCGGTGGCCGCAGGGGACTGGAGTTGCCGACCGCGCAGCATCACCCATATTGGTCCCTTCCCTGAGCCTGGCTCGCCTGCGCTCCCCGGGGAGCCTCCCGTCCGACCTCGAATCCCAGCTCGCCTTGGGCTCTGGGGCCATCTGGGGAAGGAGCGGAGGTTGCGGCGCGGGCCCCGGGAACGGCAGAGTGGCTGAGCCCGGCCTGGGCCGCGGGCGCTGACGTCCCTTCTCCCTGTATTCCTAGTCGGCGCTGTCGCGCAGTCACTTGTCCCCGGCCCCCCGCGTCCTGACCGCTGTCCGCCGCGAGCCCAGCCCGGGCCGCCCGCTGACCTGGCCCCGCGCTGGCCGCAGCTGCAGCTCCAGCTCTGCCTCCCCGCGCGCCCCGACCAGCCACAGCTGCACGCGGTTGTACGACCCGGAGAAGAGCCAGGCCCCGGTGGCCACGCGGATGCGGTAGCGGCCCATGGCAGCGTCGCCGAGGGGGAGCGGGTCCTGCGCGCTTCCGGATCGTCCAGGGTCGCCGGCGGCTGTCCGGGCGCCTTAGGGCCAGTTCCCGGCCTTTAAAGATGGGCTGCGTCCCCGCCCTTGTCACAACGTGAGGCGCTCGCCAGTCCCCGCCCCAGACAAGCCCGAACCTGCGAACGGTAGAGCCGGCGGTGGGGAAAGGGCCGTGCCTCCGGGTCAGAGCGTAGCTGCGGGGAGATAAGGGGTCCCTGGCGGGTGGCTGGGCCCCGGCGTCTGTGGACTTCCCGGGGAGGCGTGGGGCCAGGCGCCCCGGGGCTGGAAGGAGCAAGTATGAGGACGCTCCCCGAGGTCTCCAGGCCGTTTGGAGAGCTAGAGGCAAGTGGGAGTGAGTCGGTCTTCAAATGGAGGAGAAAGTCTGCCTTTCTGGGCTGGGACCTGGGAAGTCCTGCCTGGGAGGCTGCACTGCCTTCCGGGCATGTCCTGCTGCTGGCCCCGGTGGCCCCGAAGTCATTTTTCCACCGTATATGAATTCAGTCCTCCAGTGAATGACCAGGGGCTGCCAGGCTGCCTAGAACCTGGAAAAGTAACAACTGAAAGACTTGCTCCCTTCCTGTTTCCACCCAGTTCTACACAACCGGGCATTGGTAGCCTAGGTAAACAGGAAATCAGAGATGCCTGAGTCAGGAAAGTGATGACAACCTTCTTTTCCCAACCTTCACAGTTGGTGCAGAAAATGTTAGGGACCCAGAAGTTAGGGTGCAGTATGGAGTCATACAGGGGCCCGGCATACCTGGGCAATTCCCATGAACTTGGTCCTTTCCAGGTGAACACAGCCCCTCCCCCTAAAGTATGTTCCAGGTTCATTTTTATTTGGCCTCATCTCACTGACCCTGGTGCCTGCTCCCCTCCCCAAATACAGTCTTTTCCTAAAAACTGATTTGTACGCAGCTTCTATTGGGCATGAAGTTTCACTTCGGCCACCTTCCCCCGTGTCCTCACCCCTGCCCCTCCATTTCCTTCATGGCTCTCAGGTCAGGAAACCAGGGAAAGCAGTGGGGCCAGTGCTGTGGTGGTTAAGGACTTGTAAACATGACATGCTTCTGGCTCAGGCTTTGTCACCCACACGGGAATCACATGAAGCTTCCTGCAGGCCCCTGTCTAGGTCTTCTTGGTCCCGGTCCTTATAAGTATTTCGTTCACAGTGGATGTGTCTGGGGCCTGAGCTAGGGAAGGGCAAGGTAAATCTGCTTTCTTGAGCCAGACCCTCAAAAATGACGGGGTTTTGGTTATGGGTGACGTTAAGAGGGGTTCTGGACCTGTCTTCCAGCCTCCAAACCTCCCAGAAGTCTCTGCTCCTTACTGGGTGCCATTCCTTCCGTTTTCTAGACCCATTCCTAACGACATCCTCCATGCTTAGGAATGAGCATCTGACATTTGCTGGCCCCCAGTTCCTGCAGTTTTGGGGGCCACCCTATCCTGTAATACCCAAATAAAATGGCTCACATTCCCACCCTATGCAGTGGCTGGATCCAGCCTTTCCATACATACCTTTCACAAGGGTCCCTTTTGCCTAAAAAAGAGAGTTCTATTCACACCTATTTCCAAAACCAGTCCATACAACAGAGCCTGTTTCTTAGCTATTTAGTGACAACTTTTCTGCCCAGTGTAGTGTACTGTGAGGTCACACGGCAGAGAGGGGGAATGGATAATTAAGAGCAATAATCCAAGTGACTGCATATGTTAAAAGGGTCACCATGTGTCATACACTAAGAGCAATGCCAGTGTGTATTAGCTGCTACACTGAGTTCCATGTCCCTTCCAAAGACCCCAGCCTAAGTACATGCATCATGTTGGGGGAATATAATTAAAGCAAAAATTTCCCAACGCAGAGAAACCTCTCCACAAAGTAGTAGAGAAAAAAAACATTTTTCATATCAAATAAGCATTAAACCAGAATGTGATGTGCACACAGGCAATCTGCTAACAGACCGCAAAGACATAGAAATCTCACCCTTCGTATGGCCAAGCAGATACAGCCCATTATACACATTCTTAAACAATAACTAGTTCTCAAGTAATTGTCAGCACCCTTCATCACACATAGTTTATCCTCACTTTATCTAGCAATTGGTGACCATCTGTGTTATTTACAGGCTTAATCGTTGGAAGAATAAAGTTCTTGTATCTTTATGACAGGAGGTAGTTGCAGCTTGGAGCAAGGAGCCCGCCTAAGTTAAGCTCCTACCTTCCCACAGAAGCTGGGAGAGAGGGCTGTCATCTCCCTTGATGATGGCATTTCAGAGATGGCTTCAGGTCTTTGGGAAAGACATTCCTGGATCATAAAGCTGGCAGGAGGCTTGTGTAGCTTCTTAAAAGACTTACACACATTTCAAAGAGACAAAGAACTTACAATGACGAGTTTTCTAAAGTACATGCTCCAAGAAAAGGGAGGAGGGAGAAGTCTCTTAATTTCAAAAGGGAGAATGGAGCCTCTTATTTCAACACTTTTTGTCTTTAAGATTACCATTCTGTTCTTAGGTATGCCACAGGAGGATGGAGAGCTTGATTGGGCCTGGGCCCTTTGCAGTGGGGAAGCCCACATGTGCCACAGGTGCACAGCAAAGCTATGCTCTCCTCTTCTTCCAGACTCCCAGGGCCCTGGTCTCTGTGCCAGTAGCCAGCTGACTCCCACACTGCCATTACCTCTCTGCAGAACACTTTAACTTCCTGATCTCAGCTTCTCTCTCGAGGTTATTTTCCAGGGGGTGCAGGTGAGGGGGACTTACATTTCATAGCCAAAAGGCTTGTTAAAGTGTTTTTCTAAACATAAGAATAATTTCATCCCCTTCTTTCTCTTAGGCCAATGTGGCTCACCTTGAGTCTGTTGAGAGGGTAACCCCATTGTCCCTGCTGCAGGAGTATTTGGAGCCCATATTTGGCATGGGGTTTTATAAATTTGCATTTGTTCCTTGAGGATGAATTGGACATATAAACATGGCATTATAAATTGTGTAACTCTAAACTATGTAAATACAGGATCTCATTTCAGGGTAGAAATTATGTCACTTATTTTTCCTATTGGAAATTTAAGTGCCCATCCACCTCTATTTGTGGGAAGTCCAGTGCTGTCACTTGGTCTTCTGTCCTTGTTCAGTAGTGTAACTGGGGAAACATTGCTCTGCACCATCTAGTGGGTCATTTTCCAGCCCTGCAGGTTTCCAGCCCATTTGGGCTTCCAAACTCTTCGTTTACATGGGCTCAGGCAGGGTCTCCAAGTGTGACTGTGGTCCTCGGAGCTGGGCCAGGGCATGTCTAGCCTCAGCAGCTTAAAACT
Source organism: Phataginus tricuspis (assembly GCA_029783875.1). Taxonomy (NCBI): domain Eukaryota; kingdom Metazoa; phylum Chordata; class Mammalia; order Pholidota; family Manidae; genus Phataginus; species Phataginus tricuspis. The sequence continues at coordinate 9,575,999 of JAQQAC010004778.1, read as the reverse complement.
TTAGGCCATGGTGTTGAGCCTGGTTGTTGGACTAGTCCCTTCCTCACAAAGGGTTCCCCCTTGGGACCCTTAGTGTTCTTTCCTGCTGGTGGATCTCTATTAGAACCTTCTCAATCTTTCAGAGAGGACTTAATATGAACAATGTCAAAGATAACTCCAGTCTCAATCTCTTTTATTCCAGGTTGTATCTTAGGCCCTTTAGGCAAATTAGGCCCCTCCTCCCAAACCCCCAAGGGCGTATTTGGGGTGGGGGTGGGTGACGGCGAGGGTATGGCAGTAGGGAAAGCCTTTGGAGGACCTCAAAACGGTGCTGGACAGGGGACTTTCAAGTTCCAGAGAAGAGTTGAAGGTTTGCTCCCAAGGAGCAATGTCCAATCAGAGAGAGAAAATGCCTGCATACTGTTACCCTGGGGCTGCCTGTCCCCTCTTCTCCCCTACCTCTTTCACCCCAATCCAAGCAGATATACCTAGTCAAGCCCAAAGAGTCTGCTCAAATTTCTATAGGTTCATAGGATCCCGTCAATCATGAATATACTTCTAGGAAAGGCTGGTTTAGGTTGATTAAAAAATCACCACACTATTTTCCCCAACTTGTTTTTCTCACTAAGAGATATATTCCATGGAAATCTCCATATTTCAGTAGTTCTGCATCTGACTCCTTTTAAACAGCTGCATGGTCTTAAGTTAGGTTCAGTAAAGACTGGGCCCATTCAGCGTTGCTCAGTATTCATGGCCATTGAACATCTGCAGCTGGTTAGAAATGGGAAACACAGCATTCAGTTTTGCCAACTTGTGGGCAAATGCTGGTTCTTTTACATGGAACTGCTGGGTGAAAGTGCATGTGTGTGGGGACACAGAGTTCATTTGTGATATTGCAGAGAACAGGGGCAGTAGAGATGGAGGCAGACACAGATCAGAGCATGACCTGCCTTTCAGGAAAAATGCCTTGAAGGGAACAGAGAGAGGATTTTGGCTGGAGGTGGGTGACCGTTAGGGACCATGAGAGGGAGAGGTGAGATGCAGGAGAATAGGGTGCAAATGTGTGTGTGGGGACCCTGAGGGAGGGGATAAAAAGCAGAAAACACATAAAGGAATGGGTTCAGATCATGCATTCTCACAGGTGGTAAGGTGGCAACATCTTAGATATTACCATGGCTTGTGGCCCTCCAAAGGGCTACATACATAGATATATTAAGGTATTAAAATTTCATGGGGTAGGCTCTGAAAGCAATTAGGAAAAAATGGTCCTACAGCTTTGTAAGGGAGCAATAATGGAAAAAGGGGAGAGAAATATGGTTCAGGGCATGATTTCCTTAGTAGTACTCATTGCTTCGTTGCTGACACAAGAAAAATAAGAGGTTGGAATCATCCAGACAGAACATTAAGGGGTGGAATAGGGGTGCTGGATCTGGGGGCTCTGTAGGCTGACACGAGCCCTTTCCTCATTCTTATCTCCCCAGCATCAGTGTGGAGCAGGTATGGCCACCAGCCCCGTTCTTATACGTTACTGTTTGTATTTTAAGCAAACATGGTGTCAAGACAGGCCTCCAAGACCCACTTCCCCAAGATGGGCATCTCTCAACTACTTGGATTTACTTGTTCCAAAGCTGGCTGTTCTCAACATTTCTGTAAAGAGGTTGCGTGTTCAATCCTGGGCCCTTCCTCCAGCCCACACTGTTGGTCTCTATTCCTCAGGGACCCTACATCCAACCCCTGGTCTCTCTATTCAAGACTGAACTAGAAGGCCAGAACCACAGCACCTTGGGCTTCTCATCATCTGAGGACAGTTGTGGAGACTGCCAGAAGGTCCAGGGGGTACTGAGGTTCCCTCCTTTGGGATCCTGTCACCTTCCCAAACTTTCTCTTTGTTCTAATGTTTACAACCATTCTTTATTTTTATTTTGGAACATTTGTTCTAATGTTTACAAAGAATGTTGTAATCTTGCATTCTTCAAATTTCTTACACTGATCTAGATAATTTCCATGTCTTGTCTACTATTGCTGGTTTATTTGCTCTACCCTGGGCTGAGCATATTAAAAAGCCATCGCTAACACCAAGGCAGCCCATGTAACAGAGTGGACTGAGTGTTTGAGAGGGTACTAGCCAGGGCACCGACAAGGGTGAGCCGAGTGAGGTACTCACATCAGATGCAGCATTTAAGGGGCCCCATAAAACACCATAATCAAGATAAATAACACCTTAATGCCATTTTATTTAAAAATAATCAAAATAATGCAAAAAATCCATGATAAACAAGTATCAAAACTTAAAGACATGTTCAGTTGTAAGATTTAGTATTAGCCATTTATATTCTTCACATTTTGGGGGATTGTTCCTGTCAACAGAAATATCTCTCTAGCTGACTTGACCCCCAACACCCCTCACTGAACCCCCAGATGCATTGTTTGTAAAATTATTACTTTGTCTTCTATTTATTACCAGGTCCTCTCACCTCCTCTCCCCACTTAGCCCCTCTCCCCAGCAAGGGCATACTTGAGAAAAGTCAATTACTCTCATTTTATTATGTAAAACAAGTTAGCTGTCATAGTCTCATCTCTTTTCCAAACTGCTCTGCCTACTGGCTTTCCAAAACCAAGATGGCTCTTCAAGGTGTTTTGTAAATAATAGGCCACCTGCTACTTTAGCAAGATAAAAATGTTTTTCCAAGACCAAATGCTCAGGCATCATTGTCTTTTCCACAAGTGCCTATAAATGGAAGAAAGCTAAGATTGACTCTGTTAAGATTCATACATTGCTGTCCCCATCCCCAGAGAACAACTGGCTACAAACAGGAGAGGGCAACATGTTGTTGAGACCAGCTAGATGTAATTGTGACTGAACACAGTTAAGGGTTCAATATAAACTTCTGAGATTTGGTGCGTGGGTGTGGACATAGCCTCATCTTGCAGTTGCACAAGAGAAGCTTTTAAGTAATTTCCCTTGCTTATTAAAACTGCCACCTACCATTCAGGAGTGGTCTGTCTTTTTCTTTGGTCTCTCCTTGCCCTCTGTGTAGGGTGAAGTTTGTGATCAACATCTCCAATTCTCTATGTAGTTACAGTTTAAAAAAAATCCCTTAACCGACAGTGGAATGAGAGCAAAGAAGTGGGCAGAGGTTCAAACCTTTATGATTAATTACAAGAATATTTTTTCTTTAAATAGTGCCACTCTTCCATTTTTTTCTAGTCTCTCCTTCTTAAACTTTTAGATGGATGTTAGAACTTCTGGATTTATTCTCCACAACATTACTTCCTCACTTTGCAAAGCTTTATTTCTGTGTTTTCTACTTTGAGGGAAATTCCTTGGCTGAGTTTTCCAACTCACAAATTCATCCTTTAGCTGTGTCTATTTTGCCATTACGTTTTAATCTCAAGAATTATAACTTTTTATTTCCAAGTTCTCTAATTGCTTCATTTAATAACTTCTAGTTCCTGTTTCATGATTGCACTATCCATGCTTATTTCTTTGATATTAATTATACTTAAAGTCCTATTCTGATACCTTATTAATTCCATCTCATTAAACCTGAGTGTAAGTTGCAATTTTTTGAGTGTGTGTCTCTCTTATGATGTTAGAAACTTCTCAACTGATAATTCTTTTTTTTGTGCACTTCTCTTCACAGTTGATGCTATTTACTAAACTGTCTGGTGTCTTGGCAGAGTGCAGTTGGAGAGAGGGGCTAGTGATGTTGTTGAGATTATACTCTGTATTTGTTTTCACTGAAAGCCCCAAGTGGATGGCATGTGCTGCTGGGAGGTACATGGAAAGTGGGAGTACGGAGTGGGATTGTTCCATATTTCCTGTGGATGTCTTCCATGTGGCTACTCACTTCAGTGTGTTGGTCTTGTTTCTTCCTGAGGAAGAGGAATCTATGTCTCTCTCTATATTCCTGTGGATACTCCAGGCTACAGTTTTCTTTTTCAATCTAATCTAGTTTGATTCTATCTTTTAGCAAATTTCTCTTTTTCTATCCCACCAAGCATTCACTTTCTAATTTTGGAGCATAATTATTAACTTACTTATAGTATATTTCCTATTGTTTCTGTAGTTAGAGTTTGGGACATCTATCAGTCCACCATCTTGTAATCTGTACTGAATATTTATTCTATAACAAATCCCCTTGTATTATTGACTGATAGGATATTTCTAAAAAGTCTTGTGATTCTCAAACTATGAATCAAAGAAACAGGTAGTTAAACCAATATATCTTGCTTCACCAGTTGTTACAAAATTAGGTACACTCCTTTTAATATTTACATTAAACTATTCTTTACCTCCACCCTGCCTATTAAGATATGTTCTTCTCCAGGATCCTTCTTCCATGATGACAGTTAATAGTTTTAGTACTTTGGGCCAGACAGTCTTCTAAATGCTTTTACATGTATTAACTCGTGGTAACTCCAGACTCTTCAAGGAAGCTTGTGAAGTTTAGTGGGTTAGTGCTTGTTATTATTATCTAGAGAAGAACAAAATCTGAAAACCTGCTCAGTCTGTCCAAGTCACCCCTCCCCACATTTTTTTGGACTGTTACTGCTTTTGCTTGAATACGGATTGCTGGTAAACCTCAGGATGTCTAATGATTTTGCTCCTTGCCTAGTGATAAGTGATCCAGTGAACACTGGTCAGTGTGAGCATCAAATCCTCTTGGGTAGTGATTGGTATGGCCCAGTGTGGGCTAATCAGAGCCAAAGAGGCTTACTTCTGAGACTCTGGCTGAAACAGAGAGAATGAAGTCTTTGTGTTTCCAGTGTGGCTGCCAAGCTTGTGGACTGTAGGTAGGCCTGTTGACTGCAGTGGTCTCCACTTGGAGAAAGCCTATCAGAGAATAAAGCCAATATACACAGGAGAGCAAAGCTGAGTCATGGAGGGAGAGAGAGACTGAGTCCTGATGGTATAGTTTGAACCCCTTCCAGTACATCTAAGGGCAGACTACTCCTGACTTTTTAAATTACAGGAACCAACAAATGTCTTTTAATTTTTAAAAGCCACTTCGAATTGATTTTCTGTTACATGTGAACAAAGAATCCTGAATAACATAGGGTAAAACAGTGGCACAGTCTGTCTCTTGGCTGGAGCACTTGGGCCCCTGTGGTCTGGGCCCAGGAGATGTGACTTCAGTGTGCCACCCGTGAGCAGCTTCTCCCCAGGCAGCTCAGGGTCCATGTGAGAGAGTTTGACTGCGGAGTGAATTTCTCACTATGGTCCCAGGATCCTTTTACAGATGGTCCTCTTCTCTTAATCGCTGGGACCTTCTCCTCTCAGTGGAGGAGTTTCACAAACCTGGCTTTTTCATATCTCTGAAATCTCTCTGGGTGAGTCAGTCAGATTAAAGGGCGTTGTATTTGGGCCTGGGAAAACTGTCCAGTGGTTGGCTTATATTTTCACTTTGACTATTTAATAATACTCTTCCCCCCACCTTATTTAGTTGGAAGTAGAAATCTTGTTTCTGGAGAATTTTTTTGGGGGGGGAGTCGAGTTTTGTCTTGGTGCCTGCCTGCTAAGCTTAACGGGTGCCAAGACAGTTCTGTCCACCAGTTCTCCTACAGGGGGTACTACTTTAAAGTTTGTATTTATTCACAGATAATATTCCAGATCTTTCCATCACTAAATATAGAGCCCCTCTCCCCTGGCCAACTAGTTTATGTTAACTTTATAGTAATATTTGTTATCTTTTCTATAGTTCCTGGCATCTGGAAGCATTTTAGTGAGCATCACCAATAATTAATCATGTTTTTGGTGTTTATTTGGGGGGTGGTTTTCTATGTCTGCCCTCTGCAAATTTGCTGCAAAGCATTAATCCTTGTGCAGTCGTGGTCTCCGCCTACCATCAGAAAGTGGTGCAAAGCCAGTGACACCATTAAGGTTTCAGTGGTGCACATTCCAGAAACGTCACAACTACTGTTCAGGCCACAGTGTCACCAACATTAAAAAAAGAAAAATTTTAGTGATTTATTTTACAAAGGAATGGCTCTTCTTTTAAAATAAAATTTTAATCTAGAAATAGCTTTAGATTTTCAGGAAAATTGTGAAACTAGTACAATTTGTCACCACTCTCTTGAAATTTGTTTGGAAATGTTTGGGTTGGATGTTCCCTCTGGGGCTGTCTGGTGGTGACCCTGTACTGTTGCATGCTATCTACGTAGACTATTTCATATAGCAGCTGGATCTCAGTTTCTCTTGCAATCTGAGTGGATTACATCAAGAAATCCTTATACTGAAGAATCAGTACCCTTCATCATATCTGTGTAACTGTGGGCACTTACTGGTTTCTGGTGGACTATATTTCTGCCATCAGGGAAGGGATTGACTGACACAAATAGGCCTTTAAGGTTCCACCTTTCTGCCTCAGAGGCTAATACGAGGGTCTATAATTTATGAATATTGCCTTGGAGGGTATATATAGACAAAATGTTGATGTTACCAAGGCTATTGTTTACATACTGGATATTATAATTGGCTTTGACATTCTCAGCTATTTTATATTCATATGGCCAAGTATGTCACATTTTACAATAAAAGCAAACAACTAAGTATTTTACTGTATGTTGAAATATTTTGTTCTTATCCTGTTCATAAAATTATGTGATTTGATGATCTTTTTTGTTTTGTTGTGAAATGGTTTTAAATCAACTTTAATCAGGTATAGTTCATGAACAATAAAATGCATTAATTTAAAATATACATTCCTGTGAGTTTTGACAGATTTATATGTCCTTATATTGATGGGCACATAAACATATGGAACTTTTATTTTTCCATTTAGTCACTGACTAGCCCCTAGATTCTGGGCTAGTCTGTTTTTTTTATTGAAGTATAGTTGATTTACAATATTACACTGGTTTCAAGTATGCAGCACAGTGGTTCAGCAGAGACACACATTATTAAATCCTCGCTCCAACTAGTGCAGTTACTATCTGTCAACAGAGAAAAATGTTCCAGTGGAACATTTTCATTACCCCAAATGTTCCTTTGTGCCCCATGTCAACCTCCCAACCCCAGCAACTGCTGGTTTGCTTTCTGTTTTCGTAGGTTAGTTTTGTCTTTTCTAGAGTTGTATGAAATAGAATCACACATTATGTACTCTTTTGTATCTGGCTTTATCTGTTTGACATAATGTCTTTGTGGTTTACCCAGTTTATTAGGAGTAGCAGTAGTTCATTCCTTTAAAAAAAATTTTTTTTGAAGTATTTATAGATTCCTAGGAAATTGCAAAGATAGGATAAAGAGGTCCCATGCACATCTTCATGTTCACTATAGTACAATATCAAAACCAGAACAGTGACACTGGTATAGTACATGTGGGCGTTTTTTCACTCGGCATAGTTGGGTGTAGTTGCGTCGTGTCTTTCATCTACTCTGCCAATCCACGTGGCCTCCTCTGACTCTGGTGGTGGGAGGGGCACCCTGTTACCTCTGCATGGGGACGGAGGTCTAGGATCCACGTGTGGTCTCCCCTGAGGTTTTGGAAGGTAGGCCTCGTCAGCATCCAGTGGTGATGAACATCCCGGATCTCCATCCAGTCTTCTCTGATAACCACCCTGGCAGGGCATGTTAGAGGGGACTTGTCACAGCCGAGCAAGAGCTGAGTCTAGGCTTCCCGCTCGGCATTCGCTGATGGGGGTGGTGATGTGGCTGTGGGTCTTTCTGTGGTGTTTGACTGGGATAGAACTATTCTGTCCAAAAGCTTTCTGTCTCAGTAGTTTGCCCCTTGCCACTTCTCTGCCAGAGAGACTTCATCTTCAGTTCATTCCCTTCTTTGGGCTGAGTAATAGTCCACTGTATAGAACTACCACAATTTGCTTGTCCAATAACCTGTTGATGCACATGTGTACTGTTTCCAATTTCTGGTTTTATGAATAATGCTTCCTTGAACTTGACTTACTGCTTCTGTGAACATACATCACCAAGTCTTTGTGTAGACATGTTTTCATTTCTCTTAGATAAACACCTAGGGGTGAAATTGCTGAGTCACATGATAATTGTATGTTTAATTTTATAAGAAACTCTCAAACTGTTTTCCAGAGTAGTTTTACCATTTTACTTTCCCACCAGTGATGTTCCAATTGTTCTCCAACCTCACCAATTTGGTATTGACGGTCTTTTAGGTTTTAGTCATTCTAGTGTTAACTTGCATTTCCCTCATGACTGATGATGTTGAACATCTTTTCATGTGCTTATTTGCATGTATCTTTTTTGGCAATGTGTCTGCTAAAATATTTGGCCTCATTTTTTAATTGGGTTGTTTGTCCTCTTATTTTGGAACTGTAAAAGTTCTTTATATATTCTGGATACAGTTCGTTTTATTAGATATGTGTTTTACAAATATTTTCTCCCAGTCTGTGACTTGTCTTTTCATTTTCTTACAGCGTCTTTGGAAGAGAACACATTTTTAATTTTGATGGTCTAGTTTATCCATTTTTTTTCTTTTGTTGTTGATGTTTTTTTGGTCATAAGGAAATTTTACCCAAACCCAAAGTAAAAAAAATTTCTCCTATGCTTTTGTCTGAAAATATTACAGTTTCAACTCTTATATTGAAGTTTATAATTTATTTTGAGTTTTTGTATATGGTATGGAGTAAGGGTTGAGATCCATTCTTTTGCATATGAATATCCAGTTATTCCAGCACATGTTTTTGAGAAGACTAATCTTTTGTTGAAAAGACTATTCTAGCCTATATTATCTTGGAATTTTGTTGACGATCAATTGACTATATGTGTATAGACCTATTTTTGGACTCTATTCCATTGATTTATCTGTCTATCCTTATGCCAGTATCACACTGCTAATATTTTATGTTACTATTTAATATACTAATATATGTTAATATGTATTAATAGAGTAGGCTAGGTTTATAGTTAGCTAGTTCTGTAGTACATCTTGAAAGTCAGGGAATATATGTCCTCCAATTTTGTATTTATTTTCCAGATTGTTTTAAAAATTCTAGATCCTTTTTTTTATATGAATTTGAAATTCAGCCTGTCCATTTCTACAATATAGCTGTCTGGTATTTTTACTGGTATTGTATCCCTCTATAGATCAATATGGGGAGAATTGGCATCTTAACTATACTGAGTCTTGTGATGAACATGGTATACATTTTCATTTATTCAAGTGCTCTTTAGCATTTCTCACAATGTTTTGTAGACTTTTAATTTTCAATTTTGGCCATTTATGCTAATTTTGAGATCAGTTTTTCTTCTTTCCTTCATCACTGCCTCTACTCCTCTTTCTCTCTCCCTTACTACCTCTTCTCTCTCTTCTTTCCTCCCTTTGTTCATCATTCCTTTCTTCCTTTTAGTCTTTCGTTCTTTTTTTCCTTTTAAAATTCAGCCATACAGTACATCACTTCAATCCTGTGGTCATTTCATGAATTTATTAAAACTTAAAATATGCTCTGTAGTTAAGTACATTTGGGACACCTTAAAATAGAGTTATCCAGAGGTTTCAGCCAAGCAGACATCACTCCTGTGTGGAAAGACAGTATAGGATAATCATAAAGAGCACAGATTATGGATCCAGATGATCTGTGTTTGCAATCCTGGCTCCACCATTACTAGATGTATGACCTTAGGAAGGTTGTTTCATCTCCTTTGTGCTTCAATTTTTTTTATTTGTAAAACTGCAAAAATAATAGTACCTACACTGTGAGTTTTGGGAGGATTAAAAGTCAATATAGGACAAAACTAGCGACTAGTGAGCACTAGTGTATGATACTATTATTGTTATGATACACTGTTACTGGCAGAAGCCGCCCTAAGGGTGACAACAAAAATAAAATGCATAAGCATTCTAACTGAGGCCTAGGAGCACAGAGATCGGAAAGGTCAGGGAAGTCTTCAGTAGAGAGGTGATATTTGAATCGACTCTTGGAGAATGAATATAACTCACTAGATGTATAAGGAAAAAGGAGCATCCTAGCCAGAGAGAAGGCCAGGTACAAAGGCAGAGAAGTCTGGTCCATCATAATGCTTATGAATAATAAGCACTGAAAAGTAAGTAGTTTGTGGGGCTGGAGTGGAATTCATAGAAGAAGACAGTAGGAGGGTGCAAGTGGAAAGGTAGGCAAGGGCCAGATTACCACGGGCTCATATGTACAGTGAAAGCCATAAAATACAATGTAAGACTTGTGTTGTACCTGTTCATTGAACTTTGGAAAGAGATGGTACAAGCGAAGACAATGAGTTTTGTTTTTCATTCTGTCTGAGCATGACTTTAGACATGGGTTTACCGACAAGCACTGGCTGAACTGTATACCACAGAAGTTAGAAGCGACAGAAGAACTAAGAGGTAGAGGCTTTGGTAAAAGTATGTGTGTGTGTGGCTGTGAGACAGGCAATAACGAGTAAGATGTTGAATGGGCCTTTTCTTCATTCATTCATTCACTTAACTAGTATTGGCTGAGTATCTACTATGTACCACATGCCCCAGTGCTTGTTGATATTGAGGGCACAGCAGCAAACAAAGAGACAACGTCCTCCTCATATTCTTTCATCCATTATTCACTTATTGCCTTATATGTCTGTTTTTCTGGAGTATTGTAAAGCAAACCTCAGACATCATGTCATTTCACCTTTAAATATTTTAGTATGTATCTTTTCCTGATAGGGACCTTAAAAGACATCACCCCCATATTATTATCACCATATCATTTATCACATCATGCCATAGAATAGCATCATATCACTTAATAGTCTGTACACATTCATATTTCCCCCAGGGCTTTAAAAATATCTTTTTAAAAGTTGGTTTCTTTGAATCCAGATTCAAGCAAGGGCCACAAAATGTGCTTGGTTGACGTGTCTCGTCTACTGATCTCAAACAGTTCTCTCCGCCCCCATGTAACCATCTTTGCCACTTAATTTTTTTTTTAATTATCCATGGTAATATTGACTTACTGGTGTACAACTTAATTTTAACCCATATATGGATTCATGTCATTACCACCACAATCAGGATAGGTAACAATTCTTTCACCCGCCCTAAAACCTTCCTGACACTGTCCCTTTTAAGCCACAGTTTTCTTGCCATTAATTTGTTGGAAAATTGAGTCATTTGTGCTGGTGAATTTCCCACAATCTGGATTTGGCTGACGGCATTCTTACAGTGTGGTCTAGCGCATTGTAAGAGGAAAGGTGTCTATTTTCTGGAAACTGATACATCTAGAGGTCTGATTAGATGCAGGTCAATTTTCTTTTTCTTTCGTTTTTTTGGCAGTAATATGTACAGCGCTGTGATTTTTCTTTTGCATCATATCATTTCCTTATTTGCAGTAGTATCTGGTTTAATCACTTTCAGTGATGCTAACGTGCAGCTTTGGGTTTAGTTTTTATCAGCTTGATCCCTCCATTGGGGGGGGCCCCACTGGCCATTCACCTGATGATTTTTCTAACTGTTCACGGCCATTACCTAGACCTGTTATTTCATAGGAGTTACAAAATAGTGATTTTCTAATGCTGATGTTTCTTCTGCATTTCTTAGTTGTAATTATTCTATTCCAATCTGTATTTAACAGAAGAAAGAAATTAATTAGGAAGAGAGTGTGCAATCATTTCTTTGAGGAGTTCGTGGGCCAGTGTAACCAAGCTAGGTGGTATAGAGAGAACCATTGTAAAGACTCAGGGTGCTTTCCAAAAGGAGAGTCTAGCCTCTCCTTCCCAGCTGGATGCTGGTTGAGCAGCAGAAATGAGCCTGCCCTGTGCTGTTTACTGAGTATGAGGAAAGTATAGTGAAAGGCTTCTTGGGACAACTTGAGCTACATTGTCTGGAGACTGGGCGGTACCCAGAGGGTTGCCTAATCCTGGCTCTCCCCTCTCATTCTCTCTCATCCTGATTTTGGAGGAGCCAGAGCAGTATAAGGAGTAGGGAAGAGGAAGGAGGGAAAAACAAGGAAGAAAATATTTAAAGACACAGACGACTCCCTCCGTTTTCCCCTTTGCAGAGTTTTGGAGTCTCAGTTAGGCCTGAGCTGGAGGAAAGGGTCTAAGCTTTGAATTGAATGATAAATGCTAATTTGGTAATAGACTAGACCTTTTAATATCTGAAATTATCATTGCCCTAGCAGCCAAAGTGACACCGAAAGCTATGGGATCTTAGATGCTAATTATACAAGTCTATTCAGTTTGTAAAAATTCATTGCATTGTATACATGATAGGTCTACTTTTCTATGTCTATTTTATATTTGAATAAAAATTGTAAAGAAAGCTACAGGTTGTAATATAATCCAGAGGTACAGAAGGGAGGTCTCATACAGCAGGTTTGAGGACAGTGGAGACTTAAAAATAAGGAGATTTTATGACTGTACCCTTCTGAGTCCTGCCCTGCGATACCAGTCACAGCTTGGTTATTATCTGATCCTCTGTTGTATCCACAGTCTAATATAGCCAGGGAAACACCAGGTATATATGCCTTGCTGGGAAATTTGTTATCAAATTAATGGAAAGGGTTTCAAGCTGAGGAGTAACATTTGGGAACATTCACTGTAGTTGCTGTGTCCATAGACCGGAGACCAGTGGAATTAAGCAGGACAGTCAGGAGGCCATAATGAATGTTCGGGCTGGATTAGAGGGCACAGGGAAGGAATGAAGGGATTTATGCCTCCAACCCATCCTCTCCTCCGAGGATCCCCGTACACCATTGCTTCCACTGTATCCACCTTTAGATATTAAAAGATGCTTCAATAGCAACCCGTTCAACCTGAACTCATGATTTTTCTCCCCAAACCTGATTGTATTCCAGGGTTCCCCGTGTCTGTGAATCACTTCCATCGTATATTTAGTTATGCAAGCCAGAATCTAGATGTCACTTTTACCTCTCCCTCCCCTTTGCCAAGCCCTGTTGATCTTATCTGTTAAATGTCTTTTGAATCTTTTAGTTTCTCTACATCTCCATGATCTCAACCACTCTTGAAGCTATCTGGGCAGTTGCAGCAGGGTCCCGGTTGGTCTACCTTTGCCTACCCTGGTCTGCATCCAGTACATTCACCATACTAGAGCCGACTGATCTCGGGATTATTCAGGATTCTCATGGCTGGATCCATTCCCAGGAAGGCTTTCCCCATGTGGCAATCCCAAGTGCCTCCAGGCTTACACCCTGCTAGATATGTGACCCCACTTTCAACAGAGAGATGGTATTTGAAGGCATTGGACTAGATGAGCTTCTCCAGAGGTGGTTACATGGAGGAGATAAGACAACCAGAGGCAGAATCCTGGGGGCGCTGGCTGTACCTGGTTGCTAGGGGTAGAAATAGCCAGGATGCTTGTTGCTCTTGGGACCCAATCCAGCTTCACCTGCCCATCAGGGAATGTCCAGAATATTTGGCCAAAGGAAGAAGTCTGCCCCTTCTCCACTTTTTCCTCCCCTTCTCTGAGTTTCTTTTCTGTGAGGCTTAAGAGTTCTGAGTCACCAAAAGGAATCACTCCATCTATGGCTTTGAATCATTCCCAGGTTTCTGGGAGTATCATATCCCTCCATCCACAAGTTACCAAGGAGAGGAGCCACGTTCACACCCTTTTCCTGGGTGCAGTTGATTGCTCCAGAGACATGCACCTGACTGCGGCTGGACCAGTCATTCCCGGGAATTGGGAAGAAAGGCTAAGAGGATTCAGCTCAGGCAAAGGGGACTTCCTGATGAGGTAAAGAGGTCATGGAGCAGACAGGGCTTTTCTGCTGTAGTCCCTAGTTCCAGCCTTTTCTGGGCCTGTTCCCACAGCTCAACCCTACCTCTGCCTTTGGGTCCTGTGAGAAACCCCACATATTCCTTACAACAAGATTGCCCTGACAAATTTAAACTGGAGTAAGTGGGTTTCTGTTACTGAGACTCAGAATACTCCTACCTGATGATTCTCAGAGGACACTGTTTTAATTTCCCTTGTCAGCCTAAAGACTGTCTGACATTAGTCATAAAGGCCTTTTTTCTCCTGGAGAAAGATGGAGATGACAGATTATACATAGTAAGCCTCCTCACAAAAGATGTATGTTGCAACAAAGGAGGAATTTGAGTGTTTGTAGAATTCCTCTTTGAACTCCCTCTTTGACAACAGATTCTGTTTAGCCACATCTACTTGTACTTTACCTTTGCTTTTTGAAAATAAGAGGAAGTTGCCCTTGTCCCTACCGCTCAGTGTCTCTGATGAGAGAACAGTTGTAAATAGATGGTCACACACAGAGTCTAGTGGCTGTCACCACTGTCATTTCTGTCCCTTTGAAGGATTTTCCTGCTTGTTTCTCCCGAGTGCAGGGGCAACCTTTAAGAGCGGAGCATCGATACCTGAAGGGTTGAAAAGCAAGAAATTCATCTCCACAAGGAGGGTTACGCTTGTGTGGGCGCTGTTTGAATCTCTCTTAGTTCTGATTTAGCTTGATAATGAAGGGGAGAATATTGGAGAGAAACGCCTTTGACTTGTATGTGTTCCCTTTTGTCCTGAAACTTTGGTGCAGCTCAGGAAGAGGTATTTTCCTGTGTTTGGCAAAGGTTGGGATTGGCTGGAAACTAGCTCTGCTGGGGAATTGCTGGGGCTGAGAAGTAGCATCAGAAGGGTGGGGGACCAGCCCTTGGAGATTCTGTCCCCGCCTGCCCCCTGCATCCTCCTGTATCCCTGCTGTGGGGGACAGTTGAGTCGCAGTCCACCACTGCTTGCAAGTACAGCTGGGAGAAGCCGGATAGTTCTTTAGATTTACTCCTTGTCTATTTCTTAGCATTCTTGTCCCTCACATCAAATGTTAGGGACATTAATATTATGTCCTGGGGTGGTTTTAGAACATGCTCCCAAATCCTTTGACACTGTCTGTTGAGAGATGGGGCCTATGTCCTCCCCTTGCCCTGAACTGGGCAGGTTCGTAACTCACTTGTAACCCATTGAGTACGGTAGAAATGATGTGTGAATTCTGAGGCCAGGTCAGAAAAGATGCTGCAGCTTCTACCTTTTGTGCTTTTGTGGACCCCTGAGCTGCAAGGTAAGAAGTCTGAGCCCAGGCCACAGGGAGAGGCCATGTATGGTCCATAGTTCCAGCACAGGTCTCAGAAGACAGCCAGCATCTAAGCCAGACGTGGGAGTGAAGGCACCTCCGCGTGAATCCAGCCTCTTTTCTTCCCGCCAAGGAGCCCTCCCGACTGAGACCCCAGAGGTGAGGGAGCAGAGACGGGGATTCTCTCCTCTGCCTCCGTCTGAATTCCTTACCCACGAATCTGTGAGCAAAAGAAAATGTTTGTTTTAAGCCTTTACATTTTGGGTTGACTGGTTATACTGCAACAGTAATCAACACACTCCCATGCTGAGTCTCCCACCTCTCTCTGTGCAACGAAAAGCATGGAGGACAGTAACTGAGAAGCAGGCTGGCTCCCAAGAAGAAATCAAGGGAGTAGCTGAATCAAACATTCCCATTTTATTCTTCCTATAATTACCAATGAGCCACATCATTCTGTCACCCCTGAGACCTGGAATCTTACATGGACTAAGCTTCCTCCTCATCAGAGAAACAGCCGGGAGGGGACTGGTGTTCACCTCTGTCCGAAAGGGTAATTGACAGGGTTTATCTCATCCCCCCCCCCCAATTATTTCGGTTTATTCTTTCATTTCTGTTTGTTTTGTAATGGTGTAACAATATTAATTATAGTAAAGCTAAAATAAAAGAATAAGTTATGATAGAAAGTTTTATTAATTTTATATTATATAGCATATATTTTATATACATTTAATATATAATATATAACGTATACAAATGTATAATACATACAATGTAAATGTAATTTTTAGTATACATAAATTTATTATTACTATGTTGTATATACATACAAATATATATATATATTAGAAAGAGATTGATTATGAGGACTAGCTCACATGATTATGGAGATGAGAAGTCCCAGGATCTGCCCTGTGGAAGCAGGAGACCCAGGAAAGCTGATGGTGTAGAAAAGCCCAAGTCCGAAGGACTGAGAACCAGGAGTACCAAGGGCAAGGAGCAAATTCAACCTGCCCTCACCTTTTTGTTCTATTAGGTCCTTAGCAGATTGGGTGAGGCCCACGCCTACTGGGAGGGCCCTCCACTTTTCTCATCCACTAATTCAAATGCTAATCTCTTCTGGAAATACAGATACACCCAGAAATAATGTTTAATCAGCTATCTGGGTCTCCTGTGGCCCAGTCAAGTTGGCATATAAAAGTAACCATCACAGAGGGCTAGTAGTAGCTCTGGGATTATGTTTTACTAGATTAATAACCTAACAGAAAAAGTCATTCCAGCAAAAATCCCAGGGGTGAATATCTTTGGCCAGGCCTGGGTCATATATTCCTCTCTTCAAATGAGAGGTAGTGTGAGTCCCACTTAAACTATGTAATAATGTCATTAGTTAAAATTTATTGAGTACTAATTAGGAATCTGAGTTGGAGTTCTATAATTAGATATGTTAACACTGGCAGTTCAATCTCCCTAAGCATGAAAAGGACACATAATCAGTGTCCTTTGTATTTCACTTAATCCCTTGACAACTCTAATGAAATAGATTCTATTACCATCCTCATTTTACAGATGAAGACACTAAGGCCCAGGCAGGTTAAGTATATTATACATGACCAAAAAGCATATTATACATGTTAGATTATTGAGTTATATATGACATTAGCAAATGGTGATTCCAATTATATAGACTGAGAACCTAGGAGGACAGTTCCCCAAAGAAGAATCAGATGCTCCTTCTGACATTGAAAACAGAGCAAAAAGCAAAGCAAAACCAAACAACTGCACAGAATATAAATATAAAAATATAAATACAAAACTTATAAAATTAGTATTCATAACAACCGCACAGAATGCAATGACTTTGTATATAAATATAAAAATGTAAATATAAAACTTAAACAATATATAATATATTAGTATTAGTGTGAATATATATATTAATACATTAATTTAATACTAACATAGCTTTCATTAATTTATACCAATAATACAAAACTTATATTAATGATATAAATGTTAATTTTACTATTGTATTATATATTATATGTAATATATTAATATAAAATTTATATTAATATATTACTGTGATAAAATGAATATGAAAACTTAAAAAATCTATCATTAATATACTCATAAAGGTAAGAGAGTATATTGCACTCATAAGAACAGGATTACAGATATGGAGAGAAAAAGAAGAGCCCTTAAGTTAAAGCAGGATAGTAGACCTGAAAAATGTAATAAAAGAGTTGGAAGATAAACTTGAGGAAATCTGTGAAGATGAAGAGATGGAAAATAGGAGAGAAAAGATAAGATTAGAGAATAAACCTGGGGGAGTCAGTATATGAAAAATAGGAGTTCTAGAAAGGGAGAACAGAGAACATTTAGAGGAGGTGGTCACCCATAAAACAATACAGAAAACTTTACCGGAACTGAAAGACTTGAGTTCTCAGATTGAAAGGGTCCTCTGAGTGCCCAGGAAAAGGATGAGAAGAGACGCACCAAGACACACCACTGTGACACTGCAGGACACCAAGGCAAAGAGATGTCAAAATCTTGGGCCGGAGTGGAGTGGAGTGGAGGAACACAAGGATCGTGGACAAAGGATCAGGAAATGGATTTGGCTTTGCGTACCTAACCAACAGTACTGGAAGCAGGAAGACCCCAGAGCAATGCCTTCAAAATGCTGAAGAAGAGTGACCAGCCACCTAGAATTCTTCACCCAGCTAAATTATCCATCAAATGAGAGAGTAAATAAAGACCTTTTCAGACATGCAAGACTTCAAAGTATCTACCTCCCACGCATCCTTGCTGATAAAGCTTCTGGAGGCTGTGCTTCCTGAATGAGAGGATAAACCAGGAAAGCGGAAGGCATGGGATACAGCAAACAGTCTAATACAGGAAAGAGGTGAACGGAATCCTCAGCATGAGGGGGATGGAAGATTCCAGGATGACAGCCCTGTACTAGATGCAGAAGGAGACAAATTCATACTGAAGTAGTGTGACTCCAGAGAGAGGCATTTTGAGGGCTGCCACCGCTCTTACCCCCACTGCCGTCATGCTAGGTCTTCAATCAAGGACGAAATGCCCAGGGCGTTTGGCCTGAGTGTTTCTCTGTGCTTACTTTATTTCACCGCAATGTGATGAAGGTCCTGCTCCTTCCTGCACGCCTTGCTACCTGACCTGTTGTGGATATCATCTGCAGCTGTTCTGCTTCAACCTCTGCTGGGAGCTGGAGCGAAGGTCACGGTGAAAAGAAAATACAGAATAGCCCCTTCCTCTGACTCTCCTGGTCGAATGCTAAAACCCAGTCCATGGCACAGTCTCAGCTGTGCCGGGCCTGATGCCCAGTGTTACTCATGACCTTACTCGGTGATTTTCCCATAAAAGGCTCTTGTAAATGCTCAGGGAAGCTAAAGCCAGACAATGACCCAAAGACCGGTCAGCTTACCTTCTCCCCCAAGCTCCCCTCCAACAACAGCATCGCCACTCTTTCCTTAACCCTCTCTGACTGGTGCTTGCTACTCAGATTTTCAAAACTGGGTAGTTAGGGTTGCATATATAGGTGGAAAACCAAAAAGGGAAGATGGGAATGATCAACACAAAAGTCATCACAGAGGTTACTGCTGAGTGTGAAGAAGGGAGTACAACTGAGGAGTGAGCAGAGGCTTGCAGAAGAGTGAGAGGCTGGCTGTGTTTATATCTCAAACTGGGTGGATGATGATTTACCCCATTATTATATTTAAACTGCACAAATGATTTTATTCCCCCTTGTATTTGTATGATGCCTTTCACAATAAACTACTTTAAAAATCAGGTGCTGTTATTCAAGGAAAGAGGAAATGAATGAGGACAAGCAGAAATGAAAGATGTTCATCCAGAATCTTTGCAAAATGAAAACATCTGCAAAGAGAAAGTGCAGGAGGGACATTTGTGTCTGGCTCTTTTTGTTGCAAGGAACAGAGAACTGCTCAGTTTCACCCCAGAAAGGACTGGGGTCTGTTTTGAGCGTGCATGTGGAACCAACTGGAACTTTAAAAAATTCAGGCAGGTTTTCACTGTCCCTACAGGTATCTGTGTGTCTCTGTCTGCTCTGTTCCTTATTGGCTACATAGTAAACCTCCCCAAAATTCATTGGTTTAAAACAACACTCCCAATTTATGTATTGGCTCACAATGCTGTAATTTGGGAAGGGATGGGCAGGAACAGCTCATCTCTCTGTTCCATGAAGTGGTGGCTGGGCCAGCTTGACTGGGGGTGCGGCATGCGGATGGCTTCACTCACATGTATGGCTCCTCAGCTAAGGTGTCTAGAACTGCAAGGAGCTGGCTGGGCCAGTCTCTCCAGCAGGGCTTCTTTACATGGTGGTAAAGTAGAAGCTGTCAGGCTCCTTAAGCACTAGGTCTAGAACCAGGCCCCTTAAAGCACTAGGTCACTTTCACTGCATTTTGTTGGTCAAAGCAATTCTGCGTCACAGGGAAAAGAAATCGACTTCACCTCTTGATGGGAGAAGTGGCATGTGCTTACAGAGATGGAAAGAATACTTGGCAGCTATTTTTACAAACAGTTTGCTATACCTTTTCTCCCTGCACATAATTTTGGTTTGCATGTAATCTTAATTTTCTATTACCTTAACTCCACTCATGTTTTCCTGTCACCTCCAACTTTCCTGCTGACAAGCAAATTCTTTTTGTGTTTTTAAGTTGCTTAAGTTCATCTTTTCACCTCATGCTGGTAGTTAAAGGTCAGAGGCCAGCCAACTGTTTCTCAGCTTTTTAGTTTGAAAAATGTTAAGCCTTCAGAATAGTTGGCAAGAATGATACACTGAATGCCTGTAGACCCTTCACTTCGATTCACCAGTTTTAACATTTGCTGCATTTGCCTGATCACATGTTCTCTGTCCATGCATGTATGTATGGAGTTGGTTGGTGACATGAATCTAAATACTTTAGCATGTATCTCCTGAGAACAAGGGCATTCTCTTACATAACCACAATCAAATGATAACACTCAAGAAATTGAATAATTATATACAACTATAATCTAATGTACTACCCATATTCATCTTTTCACAAGTTCCTCAATCCCGTTGTCACCAGGCCAGGGTCCACTGCCTGATGTGCTGTAAGCCAAACATGGGACACTGGCTTTCACAAAAGGTAAAAGCTTTATTGCAAGGCTGACCGACAAGGAGATAAGAGGCAAACCTCACATCTGTCTCCTCAAAATCAGAGGGACAGCAGAGTTTATGCAGAAGAGTTATGCGTATGTAGTGGAGTTTATACATATTTAGCAAGGCTGGTGAAAGTAACAGGAAATTAATAGAGCTGAGGGCAGGACTTTTCTCCTCAGCCCACGTGGAATGTTGTAGAAGTTTGTCTGCTTTAGAAATGGCAACAAAACCTGCCCAGAAGTGGAGATTTTAGTACTGTAATGATGAAAGGTGGACTGAGGATATCTGGGGCTACTGTGCATGCCTCCCAGTTTAAGCTGATTCCAGGCAGGGTTGCAACTTCTCACAGCTCCCTGAGTTCCTATTGGCTCTGAAAAATGATCTTGACAAATTTGGTTACTATTTTTTTCTTGGTGTCCTGTTGGTTCAGCTCAAGTTCAGCTCAAATTAACCCTATGGGATATGGTTTCAATGTCCTTTATATATGAATTTTTGGATCCAGTGTTCTAACTGTGATCATACATAGAAATTAGTTGTCATGTCTCCCTAATGTACTTTGAGACAAGTTCTCTGTCCAATGAAAAACAGCTTTGACACTGACTTTTTAGAGGGTCTAAGGCCAGTTGTTTTGCAAAATGTCTTTCCATTTGGATTTTCTTGATTATTTCCTCTGAACAGATTCAACTTCAGCCTCTTGGTAAAAATAGTTCATAGGTGGTGATGTGTGGCTTACCAGCTGACTGGCTGCTCTTCACAATTGCTAGCCAATCCCCTATTTGTATTGGCTCCTATGCTAACTCCCCTCATCATGTCCCAGGCTCCTTGGCCCAGAGGCTTCTGGGTGAGTTTGGCCAAGGGAAAACAATGGTGGATGACTGGAGAGTGGACGGGGAGAGGTTGGGATATTTCCCCCTACATCTCTGTTCCTGTGCAGTCTTCGATTGTGGCTGCTTCTCGTCTGTGAGGTCTCCTGTTCCCCCCCCAAAGTGACCTCCCTCCATGGTTCCTGCTCCCTGGGAAATCCCCCTCCTTGATTCTGGATCCTTCTGTCTGGCCCCAGCTTCTGTGCTCTGATAAACTCTCCTCCTCATGCTGTCGTTTCAGCTGTGGGTAGCAGTTGCTGTCAGCTCTTGCTAACCTCTCTGTTACCTCACCATCCTGTGTTTGGCCTCTTAGCTTTAACATTTGCTGTGTAACCAATTTTGGGATTCGAAACACCCAAGGTGGTATCTGTTTTCCTGACTGAACCCTGAGTAATACACGTATGGTGCTCATCCTTGGTCTAATCCGAGTGGCTGTAGAATGGGCTACATGGTATAGACTTAACATGGCATTAGTGGAAGGGGCAGTAAGGGTAGAAATCCCTCTAGAAGGAGGACTAAGCATTGTAGGCCTCCCTGGTTACACTGAAGGGAAAAGTACAAAAAGATAACATTGCTGGCTGGTAGAATCTTGGATGATTTTTATATTATTATTCCTTCATTTTTTATTTACCCAAACTACATACAGTTTCTACAATGGACATGAATTATTTTGCATGAAGAATAAAACTGCCAGTGTGCCATACTTCATAAACAAATGAAAGAGAATGGTGAATGTGCTGTGTACAGTAAGAGATGTCAGTGAAAAAAGAAGTGGCTAACGCCATAATATTCCATTGTGTATATGTACCACATCTTCTTAATCCAAATGATATTTTAATATATTTGAAGTGTACACTGTGATGATTTGATACACATAAACATTGTGAAAGGATTCCCACAACCAAGTTAACACAGCCATCACCTTGCATACTTACCTTTTATTGTTTTTGGTGTGAACTGAAGTTCTATTGTCTTAGCAAATTTCAGCTATACAATGCCGTGTGATCAACTATAGTCACCATGGTATACATGAGACCTTCCAAACTTACTCCTTTTAAACTGAAACTGCGTACCATTTTACCAGCCTCTCGCTTTTTGTCTCAGCCCCCAAACCCTGGCAACCACCATTCTATTCTCTGTTTGTATGAGTGCAACTTAAAAAAAAAATTTTTTTTTGATTCCACATATAAGTGATTCCGTGCAGTCTCTCTCTTTTTGGCTCCCCAAAGGTTTTTTTTTTTTTTTTTTTAATATTTTATTTTATTTTAGTATCATTAACCTACAATTACATAAGCAATACCGTGATGATTGAACTCCCCCCATCACCAGGTCCCCCCCACCAACCCCACCACAGTCACTGTCCATCAGCGTAGTGAGATGAGAATCGCTACTTGTCTTCTCTGAGCTGTACAGTACCCCCCGTGCCCCCCCACCCTATGTCTGCCAATCGTAATGCCAATCGTTCCCCAAAGGTTTTAAATAAAAAAAAAAAATAAGAGAATCATTCTGTATAATATAAGAAGATATAAGAGTAACAGATTTCTCTTGTGAGATTTATACAAATTGCATATACTTTTTTGTATGTTTGATATAGTTCATAATATAATTCATAATTTTAAAAATCTGGTGCTGTAACTGTAAAAGGGGAAATGGCTCAGTTGTTGAGGTTTTCACGTGATCACTCAGGCCCACAAACAGGCAAGTCTCTAGTGAACAGGAGAAAGCTATGCTGGCTTATATGTTTATATTTAACAGGTGACTTGTGTGATTGTTTATAAGAACTGGAGGCGTTTTCAGTGTTCAATTACTTAACCAAACAATCTTAGGAGTTTTGGAAAATTTATTAACCAATAGTCTGCAGGATTTAAAGGGATATTAAAATAGCTGAGGCATGGGTTAAAATTCTGAGAAAATGAGTAAAAAGGCCAAAGAAATAGTTGTGGAAAGGCTACGTAGGTCACAGGCTAAAATACAGCTGCAACAATGAAGATAGAATCAATGGAGAGAAAATGAACTATCGGAAATGCAAAGAGTAAAAAAAAAATTGCAGTGTTAGCTAAACAGCCTTGGATTTGAATAATTAACAGGTGTTTTTCCCAGAAGATCCTAACACAGGAAACACACATTGCAAGGGAGAACACAGCAAAACCTGCTGCTATTTTACATCAGCTCCAACATCATCTGGTACCAATGTCTCGACAAGTCAAAAGAAGACATTTTCTTAGGTGTTCAACTGTTTCAATGACCATCAGTGAGTCATAGCCACAGACTTTTGACTTCAACCTGCCTCTACTTGCCAAGACCTGTATTTAGTCATGGTCTAATTATGGCTCAAGAGTTTATTCACTGGATTTACGAAGTGTTGTATGTGAGAAGAATAAGATTGTTAATTCTGTCTGATATGAAACACATGAATAAATAAATGAGTTGACACTTTATTATGATTATTATGACCTCTTAGTATTGCATATTTAATGTCATTAACTTTTATAAACATAGGAGAAAGTTTCAAGTCAGAGGTAGATTTTTTTGTTTTTATCACCCACACTGAGAAAACAATCTATGTTGAAGAGCATCTCTGCCTCTGTGAATCTCCTTCTTTAGGCTTTTCTGCGGACAACATTGGAGAATGTGATCTGGACAGCTCAGTACAGAAGCTGCGACGTTTTGAAAGGGGCTGGTATGGATCTCAGCAGAGATTTCTTGATTCCTTTCTTAATCTCCCAGCTTTCATCTTATCTCATTAGTGTCATATCTACTATTGAAAGAGCCTTCTGGAAGTTGCTCAGTTATGATGACATTCTCCTAACACATCAGGAAAATTTGAGCAAAAGACCCAGAAGGAGAAAACTTGGGCCTGGGATGGGATGTCTTCTCAGTGCATCTAACACTACTGGAATAATAAAAAGACTGTGGGCTGTGTGTTTAACAACTCATCTTTATTTAACTGTATGATTCAATTCTTTTCTTTTGCTTCCCCTTTGTTTGCAGAAATTCTAGGTCATGACATGTTTCCAGACACACTACGAAGTAACCATGTTTAGATCTTTAGTTGTAGGTAGTACATAGGAGAGTTATTGCAACATTTGGAGCATGGTAACTCATGTTTCTGGAAATATCTAGAGCAGGTGTCAGTTTTGGAAATACCTAAGGCCTCAAGTTATCAAATAGGCATCTGAATGGAAAATATATATCTGGACGGGGGGTTGGTGGATGGTTGGGATTCTTTTGAAAGCTATTGACTTACAGTTGTGTCAAAAATACAACTGTCATTGCCCAGAATCTGCTGGAGGGCAATCAGATACATAATCAATACTTAAAACTTCTTTTCCATGTAGGGCATTTTACTTACATTAATTATGTAAAAGAAAGATATCTTTAGAGCAACACTGCTCCTCCAGCAGTGAAACATCACCAGGTCCTCTCATTGTGCATTTCAGTCACTTTCCATTGACCTCAAAAGGCACATCTCTTAAAGAATCAATTTCCCCCCCCCCATGCTCACTTAGTTTATCTTCCTCTCCTCATTTATTTAACCAGGAGCAGTAATTTATCTTCATATTAAGAAGTACCTACTTCATAAATTAGGTTTCCTTACATTCTTTCTGAAGACAAAACAAATCCAGTTTTCTAAGAATTGAGATCAGAAACACTATCATTTCTATTTCTGTAATTGTTTAACAAAGAACATGCTGATTCCAACATTTTTAAAGGAATATTATTCATACCCAGAGAATACATTTTTTACAATTAATGGATTATATTTTTTCAGAGCAGTTTTAGATTTACAGACAAACGAGTGGAAGTAGGAATCTATTTTTTGAACAGAAATGCTTAAGAACTCACAAAGTGCTAGGGCCTATCACAATATTTAGGTAAGTACCTATGACCAATAAGCTGGTAGCCTATGGCCACATGCAAGTGAGTACCCATCAAAAGTCTATGAGTGATGCATATGTCTCTTTCAAACTGGACTGCTGCATTCTTAGGGTAAATTCCTAGGCGTGGAATTCCTGGGTCAAATGGTATTTCTATTTTGAGTTTTTTGAGGAACCTCCGTACTGCTTTCCACAATTGAACTAATTTACATTTCCACCAGCAGTGTAGAAGGGTTCCCCTTTCTCCACATTCTCACCAACATTTGTGTTTGTTTGTGTTTTGGATGTTGGCCATCCTAACTGGTGTGAGGTGATATCTCATTGTGATTTTAATTTGCATTTCTCTGATGATTAGCGATGTGGAGCATCTGTTCATGTGCCTGTTGGCCATCTGAATTTCTTCTTTGGAGAAGTGTCTGTTCATATCCTCTGCCCATTTTTTAATTGGCCTATTTGCTTTTTGTTTGTTGAGGTGCATGTGCTCTTTATATAATTTGGATGTCAACCCCTTATCGGATATGTCATTTATGAATATATTCTCCCATACTGTAGGATATCTTTTTGTTCTACTGATGGTATCCTTTGCTGTACAGAAGCTTTTTAGTTTTATATAGTCCCACTTGTTCATTTTTGCTTTTGTTTCCCTTGCCCAGGGAGATATGTTCATGAAGAAGTTGCTCATGTTTATGTCCAAGAGATTTTTGCCTATGTTTTTTTCTAAGAGTTTTATGGTTTCATGACTTACATTCAGGTCTTTGATCCATTTTGAGTTTAATTTTGTGTATGGAGTTAGACAATAATCCAGTTTCATTCTCTTACATGTAGCTGTCCAGTTTTGCCAACACCAGCTGTTGAAGAGGCTGTCATTTCCCCCATTGTATATCCATGGCTCCTTTATCGTATATTAATTGACCATATATGCTTGGGTTTATATCTGGGCTCTCTAGTCTGTTCCATTGGTGTATGGGTCTGTTCTTGTGCTAGTACCAAATTGTCTTGATTACTGTGGCTTTGTAGTAGAGCTTGAAGTCAGGGAGTGTAATTCTCCCTGTTTTATTCTTCCTTCTCAGGATTGCTTTGGCTATTCGGGGTCTTTTGTGGTTCCATATGAATTTTAGAACTATTTGCTCTAGTTCATTGAAGAATGCTGTTGCTATTTTGATAGGGATTGCATTGAATCTTTAGATTGCTTTAGGCAGGATGGCCAATTTGACAATATTAATTCTTCCTATCCATGAGCACAGGATGTTTTTCCATTTATTGGTATCTTATCTAATTTCTCTCATGAGTGTCTTGTAGTTTTCAGAGTATAGGCCTTTCACCTCCTTGGTTAGGTTTATTCCTAAGCATTTTATTCTTTTTGATGCGATTGTGAATTGAATTGTTTTCCTGATTTCTCTTTCTGCTAGTTCATCATTAGTGTATAGGAATGCAACAGATTTCTGTGTATTAATTTTGTATCCCTCAACTTTGCTGAATTCAGATATTAGATCTAGTAGTTTTGGAGTGTATTCTTTAGGGTTTTTTATGTACAATATCATGTCATCTGCAAACAGGGACAGTTTGACTTCTTTCTTACCAATCTGGATGCCTTTTATATCTTTGGGTTGTGTGATTGCCACCTCTAGAACTATGTTGAATAAAAGTGGGGAGAGTGAGCATCCCGATCTTAAAGGAAAAGCTTTCAGCTTCTTGCTGTTAAGTATAGTGTTGGCTGTGGGTTTGTCATATATGGCCTTTATTATGTTGAGGTACTTGCCCTCTATACCCATTTTGTTGAGAGTTTTTATCATGAATGGATGTTGAATTTTGTCGAATGCTTTTTCAGCATCTATGGAGATGATCATGTGGTTTTTGTCTTTTTTGTTGATGTAGTGGATAATGTTGATGGATTTTTGAATGTTGTACCATCCTTGCATCCCTGGGATGAATCCCACTTGATCTGGGTGTATGATCCTCTTGATGTATTTTTGAATTTGGTTTGCTAATATTTTGTTGAGTATTTTTGCATCTATGTTCATCAGGAATATTGGTCTGTAATTTTCTTTCTTGGTGGGGTCTTTGCCTGGTTTTGGTATTAGAGTGATGTTGGCCTCATAGAATGAGTTTGGGAGTATTCCCTCCTTTTCTACGTTTTGGAAAACTTTAAGGAGGATGGGTATAAGTCTTCACTAAATGTTTGATAAAATTCAGCAGTGAAACTATCTAGTTCAGGGGTTTTGTTCTTAGGTAGTTTTTTGATTACCACTTCAATTTCTTTGCTGGTAATTGGTCTATTCAGATTTTCTGTTTCTTCCTGGGTCAGCCTTGGAAGGTTTTATTTTTCTAGAAAGATGTCCACTTCTTCTAGGTTATCCAGTTTGTTAGCATATAATTTTTTATAGTATTCTCTCATAATTCTTTGTATTCTGTGGTATCCATAGTGATTTTTCCTTTTTCATTTCTGATTCTGTTTATGTGTGCAGACTCTCTTTTTGTCTTGATAAATCTGGCTAGGGGTTTATCTATTTTGTTTATTTTCTCAAAGAAGCAGCTGTTGGTTTCATTGATTTTTTCTGTTGTTTTATTCTTCTCAATTTTATTTATTTCTGCCCTAATCTTTATTATGTCCCTCTTTCTATTGACTTTGGGCCTCATTTGTTCTTCCTTTTCTAGTTTTATTAGTTGTGAGTTTAGACTGTTCATTTGTGATTGTTCTTGTTTCCTGAGGCAGGCCTGTATTGCAATATATTTCCCTCTTAGCACAGCCTTTGCTGCGTCCCACAAATTTTGTCGTGTTGAATTATTGTTGTCATTTGTGTCCATATATTGCTTGATCTCTGTTTTTATTTGGTCATTGATCCATTGATTATTTAGGAGCATGTTATTAAGCCTCAATGTGTTTGGGGATTTTTCATATTCTTTGAGGAATTTATTTCTGGTTTCATACCTTTGTGATCTGATAAGCTGGTTGGTACAATTTCAATCTTTTTGAATTTACTGAGGTTCTTTTTGTGGCCCAGTACATGATCTATTCTTGAAAATGTTCCATGTGCACTTGAGAAGAATGTGTATCCTGTTGGTTTTGGATGGAGTGTTCTGTAGATGTCCATTGCGTCCATCTGTTCTAATACGTTGTTCATTGCCTCTGTCTCTTTATTTATTCTCAGTTTGGTTGATCTGTTCTTTGGAGTGAGTGGTGTGTTGAAGTCTCCCAAAATGAATGCATTGCATTCTATTTCCCCCTTTAATTCTGTTAATATTTGTTTCACATATGTAGGTGATCCTGTGTTGAGTGCATATTTATTTATTTATTTATTAAGGTATTATTTATATACACTCTTATGAAGGTTTCACGTGAAAAAACAATGTGGTTACTACATTTACACATATTATCAAGTCCCCGCCCATACACCAATGCAGTCACTGTCCATCAGTGTAGTAAGAGAGTGCATAGATATTTATAATAGTTATATCCTCTTGTTGGACTGACCCCTTTATCATTATGTTATGTCTTTCTTTGTCTCTTGTTACTTTCTTTGTTTTGAAGTCTATTTTGTTGGATACAAGTACTGCAACTCCTGCTTTTTTCTCCCTATTAGTTGGATGAAATATTTTTCCATCTGTTCAGTTTTAGTCTGTATATGTCTTTGGGTTTGAAGTGAGTCTCTTGTAGGCAGCATATAGATGGGTCTTGTTTTTTTATCCATTCAGTAACTCTACGTCTTTTGATTGGTGCATTCAGACCATTTACATTTAAGGTGATTATCGATAGGTATGCACTTATTGCCATTGCCGGCTTTAGATTCGTGGTTACCAATGGCTCAAGGGTAATTCCCTTACTATCTAACAGTCTAATTTAACTCACTTCGTATGCTATTGCAAACACAACCTAAAGACTTTTTTTCCTCCTTTTTCTTCTTCTTCCATTCTTTGTATGTTATGGATCATATGCTGTACTCTTTGTCTATTCCTTGGGTGACATCTATTTAGCCTTAGGAATACTTCCACCTATAGGAGTCCCTCAAAAATGCACTGTAGAGGTGGTTTGTGGGAGGTAAATTATCTCAGCTTTTGTTTATCTGAAAATTGTTTAATCCCTTCTTCATATTTAAATGATAACCTTGCCGGGTAGAGTATTCTTGGTTTAAGGCCCTTCTGCTTCATTGCATTAAATACACCATGCCACTCCCTTCTGGCCTGTAAGGTTTCTGTTGAGAAATCTGATGATAGCCTGATGGGTTTTCCTTTGTATGTGATCTTTTTTCTCTTTCTGGCTGCTTTTAAAAGTCTGTCTTTATCCTTGGTCTTCACCATTTTAATTATTATATGTCTTGATGTTGTCTTTCTTGGGTCTCTTGTGTTGGGAGATCTGTGCATCTCCATGGCTTGAGAGACTATCTCCTTCTTCAGATTGGGGAAGTTTTCAGCAATTAGCTCCTCAATAACACTTTCTATCTCTTTTTCTCTCTCTTCTTCTTCTGGTACCCCTATAATGCGAATATTGTTTCATTTGGATTGGTCACACAGTTCTCTCAATATTCTTTCATTCTTAGAGATTCTTTTTTCTCTCTGTGCCTTAACTTCTTTGTATTACTCTTCTCTAATTTATATTCCATTTACTGTCTCTTTTACTACATCTAATCTTTTAAATCCCTCCATTGTATGTTTCATTTCAGATATGGAATGTCTTAATGATTGAATCTCCATCTTAAATTCGTTCCTGAGTTCTTGAATATTTTTCTGTACCTCCATAAGCATGTTTATGATTTTTATTTTGAACTCTCTTTCGGGAAGATTGGTGAGTTCAGTTTCATTTGGCCCTTTTTCTGGAGTTTGTGAGATTTTGGTCTGAACCATGTTCTTTTGATGTTTCATATTTCTGTGTGGTGCCCACTAGTGCCCAGAAGCTCCATTCTCTAGAGGTACTCAGCCCCTAGAGTGAAGTTTGGGGTTGCATGGGAGTGGAGCTGGTGCCTGGGTGGAGGAAAGAGCTGTTTCCTGTATCCTGCCTGCAGTGCCTGTCTCCCTATGACAACCAGTGGGCCAAGCATGCAGGTGTAAGCCTCTGTGCTCTGCCTCTCTAGCTGTTGTAGGTGGAGCCTCCCTCTGACTGGCCTGACGCTGGTGCAGTGACTTGCCGTTTTGCGAGCAGGTGCTGACAGGCCAGGAGGAAGGCTCCGCAGGCTGCGTATCACAGTGGGGGGCCTTGGAGCTGAGTAGCCAGCCAGGGGTATTGAGTACCTGAAGCTCCCCAAAGTTCCCAATCTTCTGGGCAGAGCACTCCCAAACAACCTTGTCCCCCTATCCCTTCTCCTGCGCAGCAAGCTCTGTGCAAATCCCACCCCTTCAGGAGCCCTGTTGCTGCTAGGAAGACTGTCAGATCACCCGTCTTTCCTTAGTCCCAGAGCAGCTGGGTGTGGATCCCGTCCTCCACAAACGGCCAGAATCTGTTTCTCAAGCACTCGGCCTGTCCCAGCTCCCCATTCTCCAGAGCACCACACAGTGTAGGTTTCTCCTGGCAAAGCAGATCTCCAGGGGTAGGTGTTTAGCAGTCCCAGGCTTCCACCCCCTCCCCCACTCCATTTCTCTTCCTCCCACAGGTGAGCTGGGGTGGGGGAAGGGCTTGGGTCCCGCCAGATCAAGGCTTTCGTATGTTACCCTGTTTCGTGAGGTTTGCTCTGTTCATGAGGTCTGTATGCAGTCTGGTTCAGCTTTCTTTCCTGTTGCTATTTTAGGGTTAGTTATATTAACTATATTTTCTCACTATTTGTGGTTTTGGGAGGAGTTCTCTGTATCACCTCTCATCCCGTCATCTTGAATCCTAATTCCTTCATAGTTGAGTTTTAATGGGTCTGTGAGTCCCTTGAAATCGCATATGAATTTCCTATCATTGTGATTTTTCTGGAGAAAGAGTTCTTAACTTTCATCAAATTCTTCAGCAACTGATGTCCCGAAAAGGTTAAGAGCCACTGGTCCATCCTATCAACGAATCTGATCTAATTTGAGTCACACTGTGCCTTGTCTGTATTTCCAACTGGTAGAGTGTGAATTCATTTAAACAAGGTCTTAGCAGTCTCTCACTGTTGTCTCTCTTTTGCTCTTGTTCTTTCTGATTATACATAGTTTCTTATTGGACAACCTGTTTCTGGGTACTCTTTTAAATCTTTCTTGTGAGCTTTAAGTTACTCAGTGATTCAACTTATGGTGGTGGTGATCCTTAAATACATCATGACCTTTTCTTTTCTGTAACTCTTTTAATGTAAACTGTACAAAACATACAGAAGAACATACATGTAGGTGGGATTTAAAGAAAAAATTAAAGCACTTAAAAAACACCCAGGTAACCCTAAAGACTCCACTCCAAAATTACTAGGACTAATATCTGAATTCAGCAAAGTTGCAGGATACAAAATTAACACACAGAAATCTGTTGCTTTCCTATACACTAACGATGAACTAGCAGAAAGAGAAATCAGAAAAACAATTCCATTCACAATTGCATCAAAAAGAATAAAATACCTAGGAATAAACCTAACCAAGGAAGTGAAAGACCTGTACTCTGAAAACTACAAGACACTCCTAGGAGAAATTAAAGAGGACACTAACAAATGGAAATGCATCCCATGCTCTTGGCTAGGAAGAATAAATATTGTCAAAATGGCAATCCTACCTAAGCAATCTACAGATTCAATGCAATCCATATCAAACTACCAACAGCTTTCTTCAATGAACTGGAACAAATAATTCTAAAATTCATATGGAACCACAAAAGACCCCGAATAGGCAGAGCAATCCTGAGATGGAGGAATCAAACAGGGGGAATTACACTCCCTGACTTCAAGCTCTACTACAAAGCCACAGTAATCAAGACAATTTGGTATTGGCACAAGAACAGACCCACAGACTAGTGGAACAGAATAGAAAATCCAAACATTAACCAAAACATATACAGTCAACTAATATTGATAAAGGAGCCTTGGATATACAATGGGGAGATGACAGCCTCTTCAGCAGCTGGTGTTGGAAAAACTGGACAGCTACATGTAAGAGAATGAAACTGGACTACTGTCTAGCCCCATACACAAAGGTAAACTCAAGGTGGATCAAAGACCTGAATGTAAGTCAAGAAACTATAAAACTCTTAGAAAAAAACATAGGCAAAAATCTCTTGGACATAAACATGAGTGACTTCTTCATGAACATATCTCCCCGGGCAAGGGAAACAAAAGCAAAAATGAACAAGTGGGACTATATCAAGCTGAAAAGCATCTGTACAGCAAAGGACACCATCAGTAGAACAAAAAGACATCCTACAGTATGGGAGAATATATTCATAAATGACATATCCAATAAGGAGTTGACATCCAAAATATATAAAGAGCTCATGCACCTCAACAAACAAAAAGCAAATAATCAAGTTAAAAAATAGGCAGAGGATCTGAACAGACACTTCTCCAAAGAAGAAATTCAGATGGCCAACAGGCACATGAAAAGATGCTCCACATCACTAATCATCAGAGAAATGCAAATTAAAACCATAATGAGGTATCACCTCACACCAGTAAGAATGGCCAGCATCGAAAAGACTAAGAACGACAAATGCTAGCAAGGATGTGGAGAAAGGGGAACCCTCCTACACTGCTGGTGGGAATGTAAGCTAGTTCAACCATTGTGGAAAGCAGTATGGAGATTCCTCAAAAAACTAAAAATAGAAATACTATTTGACCCAGGAATTCCACTCCTAGGAATTTACCCCTAGAATGCAGCAGCCCAGTTTGAAAAAGACAGATGCACCCCTATGTTTATCACAGCACTATTTACAATAGCCAAGAAATGGAAGCAGCCTAAGTGTCCATCAGTAGATGAATGGATAAAGAAGATTTGGTACATATACACAATGGGATATTATTCAGCCATAAGAGGAAAACAAATCCTGCCATTTTCAATAACATGGATGGAGCTAGAGGGCATCATGCTCAGTGAAATAAGCCAAGCCAAAAAAGACAAGTATCAAATGATTTCACTCATATGTGGAGTATAAGAACAAGGGAAAAAACTGAAGGAACAAAACAGCAGCAGACTCACAGAACCCAAGAATGGACTAACAGTTACCAAAGGGAAAGGGACTGGGGAAGATGGGTGGGAAGGAAGGGACAAGGGGGAAAAAGGGGCATTACAATTAGCAGACATAATGTTGGGGGGGGCATGGGGAGGGCTGTACAACTCAGAGAAGACAAGTAGTGATTCTATAGCGTCTCACTACACTGATGGACAGTGACTGTAATGGGGTATGTGGTGGGGACTTGATGATGTGGGGAGTCTAGTAACCATAATGTTGCACATGTACTTGTAGATTAATGATACCAAAATAAAAAAACAAAACAAAATGAAACAAAGCAAAAAAAAGAACTCTCTAAGAACTTAGAAATGTACCAGTTTCACTTCAATTTTTAGAAAAAAAGAAGCTATAGAATGAAAAATCTTCTTCCTGTCCCCATCTTTCTAATTCCCACACACCTCCTTCCTGGAGACCATAGTATTGGTTTCTGGCATTTTCTTTTAGAGTTTCTTGATGAACAAACCAGAAAAATAATTATAGAAGAGAGCACGCTAAACATAATATTTAAAATTTTTCTTATCTTTTAAATTTGTACTTTGGAAGTCTTTCTAATATCAACAGAGAATTTTCTCATTCTTTTTACCACTGCAAAATGTTCCAGTGTACGAATTTACTATAATGTATTTAGCCAATTATCTACCGTTGGACATTTAGGTTTTTTTCCCCGTGTTTCACTGAAGCAAACAATGAAGCATGATTAACCCTCTGCTCCCATTATTTTACCCATGTGAAAGTATATTTAAATAATGACTTCTTAGAAACAATACTGCTGGCTCAAAGGCTATATGCATTTGTGATCTTGTTAAGGTATTACCAAGTTGCCCTCCGGAGGGGTTATATCTGATTTACATACCCAGTACCAACATATGAGACTATGATTACCCTATTATCCTATTACAGCTATTGTATTTATCATCTCTAGAATTTCTATTTGGTTATTTTTTGTATCTTTCATTTTTCTCCTTATGAGGCTTGTCATAAAACTTATAATGGCTGTTTTAAAGTCCTTATATGCTAATTCCATCATCTCTGTTATATCTGGTCTGTTTGATTATATTTTCTTCTGGTTACAGGTCATACTTTCCTGCTTCTTTGTATTGCTGGTAGTTTTCCATTGGATGCCAGATACTGTGAATTTTATGTTGCTGAGTGCTTGATTTTGTTATGTTAAAAGCGAAGCTAAGGTATATTTAAAAATTTAAGAGTTTGGGCAAAAATTTATTTGAATCAGGTAGCATCCAGTCTAGCAGATAGAAAGCAACTCTGAGAAGCTATACACAGTAAAAGACTTTTATAGGCAGGAGAGAGCAAGAACAAGGAAGTTATACATGCAAAAAAGTGGATTGGTTATTGGAAAGTTACTTTCCTTTTGGGGTCGGCGGGGGTCTACCCGGCAGATTACCTTACTAGGGCTCCTTACGTGATTCCTGACTGACTGGTTTAAGGTTCCATTTCTGAGAGAACCAA
This sequence comes from Phataginus tricuspis, assembly GCA_029783875.1. NCBI lineage: Eukaryota > Metazoa > Chordata > Mammalia > Pholidota > Manidae > Phataginus > Phataginus tricuspis. The sequence goes on along the minus strand of JAQQAC010004778.1, from coordinate 9,541,559 downwards.
AACTGTACTTCAGTTAAGTCCCAGTCTGGAGATGTGGGACTTAGCATAAGCGATTCCATTTTGGGCCTGTTGTCTTGTTTTAACAGTTGTATCCCTTTAACGATTGTATCTGACTTCATTAGGTCAGAGGATTCTTTACTTGAGGATTCCCTTGATCTTCCTGCGCCTTGTCTTCAAGCAGTTTTTGGACCAATCTACCTGTACTCACAGCTGATTCAGCCCCACTACTGTACTAGACTCTCCTGGCGTCTTTGCTGAGTGCCCCGCGCATTTCATGAGGTCTCTCCATTCTGACCAATGGGCACTTGAAGAACTCCCAGTCCCATGTGAGCCCAGTGAATTTCTGACTTACAGATCCACAAGTAACTGCCTTTTTTTTCGGGCAGTTGTATGCCCAGCCTCATGGAATTTCACCCTTGGTCAGAATGGTATTCAATCCAATACTCAAGGAGACCTCGCTGCAGATTCTGGAGCTCTTTCTTTGGGTATATCCCTCCTCTCTGGTGTTCTGCCCCTAGAATTGTGCCTGGGTCTCCCTGGACTCTGATTTCTGTTTGAGATTCCTCTCCTTGTGTTGCAGTCCAGAACTTGCCTGTAGGAAGAAAGCCTGGACAATTATAGGGTTCATCTCCTTTGTTGCCCTTCACAGTCCTGCGCTACCTGTTTGCCAATGTTTGAAAATAGTCATTTTGCATACTTTCTGTTGTGGTTTTGCTTGACAAAAGGGCAAGTCCCTTAGTAACCAGATCTTCAACTTTTTATATGTTATTTTCTTTGTGATTCTTTCTATTGTACAAATCTGAGAAAATAACAATCCTCTCAGAATATAAAAGCCCTTCTAAGAAGCAAGCAGTGGGTGTAGTAGTGAGAATGGAAGAGCGCATTGAAGAGATACCAAAATATGAACAACTATTAGGATCTGGTCATTGCACACGGGTGTGTGTGTGTGTGTGTATGTGTGTGTGTGTGTGTAACAATAACAAGACATTAAAGATGACCTGAAGTTATAATCAAAATGGCAGAGCCACTGAAAATAAGGCTTTTGGTCAAATGAGAAGATATCCTTATCTTGAGATGATTTTTATGATTCTTAGTTTTTACAATTTGTGTATGATGAAGGTACATATCCAAAGAAGAGAATGGTAATATTCAAGAGGTAACCCTATATAAACAATGAGATGTTACATAAGAAGCACTAAACTGTGAACCAGAAATTCTGCATTATAGTTCCTGTTCTACTGTTTGCAAGCTATGCAGCCTGTAGCTTATCTGAGCCTGTTTTTTCATTTGTTACAGGGAAAAAATACCTGTCCACCTCCCAGGAGAGGCTCAAATGAAATAATGCAAGTGAGAGTGCTTTGTAAACCACTTGTATCATCCAGATGTAAGATATTACCACACGATTGTTACTGTTTTGCTGAGTAAATATCAAGATGTGGAAGATTAAAGTTTTGATCAAAGCCAGATAGTTGTAATGTTGGATGTCTTCCTGTAGAAGATGTCCTTAAAAATAAAAACAACTAGGTGGGAAGGAACTAGTATGGGAACCACCAAAACAACACCTTACAGAAAGGAGCTGTCTTTTTATATTGGCCCCTGGGACAGTTTACCCTCCCCCTGCAAAGAGTAGTCCGCTGACACTTTGAGGAAATTAGAGCAGAGAGTTTAAAGGCTGGCATGGGGAGATGAGGGATGTCCTGGGGTTGAGTGAAGACACTGGCTGAGAAGAAGCCAAGAGGGATGGCTGGAAAGAGATAGAAAGATGTGGGAGAGAGAAGTGGTTTATCACCACTGTTCTCTGCCTGGAGTGGGAGTGAGTGGAAATTATAAAAGGATTGCCAATTAACTGTAAAAATTCATGCACAACAGAAGAGGAAGTCCTCAACTTTTTTTCACTTAGGAGAGGTGTCTGATTCTCATAATTCGGTGTGCATCCTTTTATACTTTTTCCAATGCATATAAAACACGATTCAAACTTATATTCCCACCAGATGACAATGACTTCGCTAAGCCTTGAGGCTGTCTGTGCCATTGGCTTCTTGTCCCCAGGCTCGTTCTCGTCCTAAGCCCAGGATTAGCTTTCTTCCTTTTCCTTCCACCCCTAAGAGGGGCTGTGTTTCAAGGCTCAGTCCTGGGACCCCTGCTCTTCCCTCTGTTTCCCCTGTGCGGAGACTATGGCCCTCCTCCCCTTTGGCCCTCAGTGCCTGGCCCAGGGCCTGGACACGAGAGATGTTCAATAGCTTTTAGGCACGATGACTGCTTACAGACAGGGTGGTTAGGTTGATGGTCTGGAGACAAAGATCAAGTTTGGGGGAGTAAAAGGGATATGTGGGGAGAGATGAGGGATAAAACTGTGGTGAGGATAAGGGGAGCAGGCAGAAGGAGAGGTGGAAATGGGTGCTGGGAGTGAAGGTTAAGGGCATGAGACTGAACAAAAAACTCTCCCATCTGTCTCTGGTAGGGCCTGGGGTAGAGGCCTCATCTAAATGTGGTCATGAGGTGGGCCAGGTGGGCCTCAGGCTAAGGAAAATTAGGTGCCACTGGTTTTCAGCTCTGCTAGGGCAGGCAACCAGTGAGCTAAGTGATGTGCCTCCTACAGAGGCTCAGAGAAGCCCCTGATGGAAGGCCTGGCTGCTTGTTTCACATAAAAAGAAGGGTAAAGATAGGAAAGTGTTTTATTTACTGGATTCATTCAAAAAGTGTTTAATGAGCACCTGTGGTGCACCAGGTACTGAGAATAGAGATGTTGCCCTCAAGGAGCTCTGAGTCTAGTGGGGGAAACAAAAATATAAAAAAATTAATGTGGCAGTGTGTTACTGTGGAGAGAGAATCCCTCATAGGGTGTTGTGGGGCGCAAGGCAGGGAGGGTTGGTGTTCTCAAGCAGGTTTCTCAGGGAAGCAGTCAAACTGAGTCTTGAAATCTGAGTAGGATCTGCCACCTAGGTGGAAACAGAGGCGATCTGGGGAGGGGGTGGTCATTCTGGGAAAATAGGCAGCAAGAGTTTCAGGGAGCTGGTGAAGCTGCAGGGAAATTCATGGGGTTGGTCCCGGAAGCGATAAATGATACGGTTGCAAAGAAAACAGGAAACCCATGAGGAGATTTTGGTGTGCTGGTGAGACGCGACAAGAGCTTGCAACAAGGCAGGGCTCGCGGGGGTAGAGGTGGCGGGGGGAAGAGACCCCGAGGAAGTAGAACTGTGAAGACTCTGGTATTCAGCTGGTGGTGCCCAGGGGAGAAGACTGTGAAAGAGGGCGGAAGACCAGAGAGAGAGGGGAGATTGACCCAGGGCCACTCCCTGGTTCTTGGTCGGGGCAACTAGGTAGATGATGGTGTCACTTACTGAGATGTGGGGCACGTAAGGAGTGGAAGGATTGGGAAATATGACTTGGTTTTAACAAACCACATTTGAGGTGCCCCTGGGAGGTAGAGAAGAGTGCCTCATGGCCCACTGTGGATAAAATTGCAATATTTCCAGAATCTCTCACCTGGCCTTAGTGCATCTCCATATCAGTAGGTGATTATAAGGGGGAGTGAGGGCATATCTTGACTGGAGAGGCTGGGTGGGGTCCCTTTTTGCAGCTGGGTCCTGAGAGGGAGAGCGGAAGTGGATGACTGCTTGTAAGCAATAAATGGGTTTCTCCCACTTTATTTCTTCCTTTGACTGATTTCAGCTTCAAAGGTAATTTGCCCTGGGTTGGGAACTACCCCCCTCCCCCCCCACCGCCCCAGAGTTGTATCCACTTAATTGGACAGCTGCAATGTCTGAGCAGGGGCGAAGAAGTCCTTGGCAGAGGAACTGTCAGCAAGAGCAGTCCAATTCAGTTTCAGTTATGGAACATTTACCATGTGTTGGACACGGTGCAACACTCACTGACCGCCAAGGGGCAGAGGTTCTACCTGGCTCATCCACACTTGCATCCCGGGGCCTGCTACAGATTGATACACGGTGGACATTTGAGTAGTATTTGTAGAATGACTAATTGAATGCATGAATGAATGTTTGGTAATGGGAATGCAGCATTACGTACCTCCCAATCCCTCCCTTGGGAGCTTGCTGTCTGGTTGGGGAGACAAATGCAGAGACAAGTGTCAAACAGTATATTAAGTGAGGACTTCGGGGAGGGAGGGAGTGTGTGTGTGTGTGTGAGAGAGAGAGAGAGAAAGAGAAAGCTCATTTCCTTACTTTCTGCCATCACAAGATATTCAGGCTCATCTTGTATCATTTCTGCTCCAGTCCTAGAATCAGTCACCTCCTTAAGGAGTCCTAATTCTTTTTATCGGACAATGGTATCAAAGTCCAAGTTCTAGGCTCTAGGTATGCTTGTTGCTACTGGAGTGTCATTGCTTCAAGGCCCTCTTAGCTGACCACACAACAATATATATATATGTAATAGGATTTCCACATCATCGAAACAAAATACTTACATTCTATTATGCAACCTTTATCCCCGTAACTGTTTTCATCTTAATTCTGTAGTATGTATGCATTCAATGCTCGAAGTTTCTCTTGGTTGGCTGGAATTTGTCCTCTGGTAGTTTCCCCAAGAAGAGCTAATGGGAATGGTATTCCTTGATTTCTCACATGTTGAAAATGATCTGTAGCTGTTATACTGGAGGTGCAACATGGCCGGATATGAAATCCTTGGCTCACTCTTGCATATCTCTGGTTGCTGCTCCCTACATTCTGGCATGGGATGCTGATGTGGAGAATTGTATGTGATTTGATCACTTGGTCTGGCTAGCCAAAGGATTCTATCGTTGTCTTGAATTCCAGTAACTCTCCTGACTGTATCTCGGTGCTTAGGTGTCAGATAGATTTTCCCTGGGACATGGTGAGCCCTTTCAAATGATAGATTTGATTGTTTTTCTAAAAGGTGCATTTGCTTGAATTATATTTTAAATGTTTATTATCTTCCTATGGATTGTTCCCTGGTTTCCTTTTCAGGGACTTCACTAATGTGTATATTGGCAAGTTTGTACCTCTTAATCCTGTTAATCTCCTAATCTCATCTTGATTTGTTTCATTATATTAACTTATCCCATTTTTACCTTCTACATTACTGTGCTTTCTGTAATATCTGTCCCCCGTTGTGCTCTTTTAAATTTTGCCTTCACTTCTGTGGTGATTTTGCTTTTTGTCTATTTCTCTTCTGAGTTCTACCAATTCTCATTTTAATTCATGCTATTGACTGGTCATATCCTTTCTAAATTATTGTATTTTCTATGTTGTAGTGGTTTTTCACAGAAGCAGTTGCTTTGTTAAGTATTTTTAAATTATGGTGAAATCTTTGGATACATATTTTTATCCATTCCATGAAAACACATTTCTGGGAAATGTTTCCCTTAGAAATGTTTTGTGCCCTTTTTTCATATTTAAAAATGCACACTATCTCTAACTGGATGCTGTGTTAATTCCTTTTTAAAATTCTTATTTGAATGAGTTAGATTTTTCTCTATCAGCTATTTACAGAAATTTCCTGTTGGTATTGGGTTATGGAGGGACAAGAATAGCCTTCCATGGTGTGTAGCTCTGAGGTCCCTTTCCTGTTTCTGGAGAGATGGGTTGTTTCCTTCAGATATGGTGCTTTTATATACCCACAGCTCCTCTGTTTCCCCAGACCTAAGCACATCCAAGAGGGCTTGGCCACTTCGTGGACTTCTGCCTCCCAGCCCATGTCCTTTGGTGCCATCTCCTCACCTTCCATACTGGTGATTTCTGAGTTCTGCTCCCCACAGGGCCCTATACTCCACTCCATCTTCCACAGAGCTCCTGTCACTTCTTCATGCTGAGCTTTCCCTGAAGTTCTTTTTGTATAAACTGCTTTTGAACACAGTTGCACATAGTTTTGGGTTGGGAGCATTTCTCTGCCTCCTTGATTATTGAAAATTATTCTAGATTATTTAATCCTCTTTGTTGTTCTTTATATAGTTTCCAAGAGACTATAGAAGAATATGTATTTATTATAATATATAATGTAATATGTATTATATATGATTTATGACATAATATAACACCTATTTTATATATATATAATTTAACCACTTGAGATCTTCAGTTCAAGAACTACTGGAAGATGTACCTTGTTGAGAAGAACTAGATCTCAGAAGGAAGGCATGGGATTCCAGGAGCACCAAAATATATAAATATGTTGTTTGATTAAATTAATTTATTCACTTAAATGATTTGATTATTGACTGGAGGGAAATAATTGTAATAATTATCTTTTGTATACTTATGATATGACCTAAAACTTCTGGCAATAAAAGTTGTTTTCTTATATAGAATGCTTTTAGATTTTAACAAAAGTGGAGAGTTAGATTTTTGATAAAAGATATAAAGGTAAACACACCACACACACACACACACACACACACACACACACACACAAAAGAAACATACAATTGACTTATAATTCAGAAGAGGGGGGAAAGGTAATATAAAAAATTGCCAGTTAAACAGAAAACAAAGAAGAAAAACCAAAGAAAAGGTGGTAAAACATACTCATAATAAGATGGAATCCAAATACGTCGACATTTCTAATACAATGAAGTTACCTGCAGAAAGAAATGATCATACTGGATTATAAAAATAAAGTCTGATTTTATGTTACTTAGAAGGAACATCTGGAACAAAACCACACTGAAGTGCTGCAAACAAAAAATGGATGGCAAAAGACATACTGTGTAAACACCAGCCAAAACAAACTAACTATTTTAACATCATGGAAAGTAGAAGGCAAAAAAAAGCACTAGTGGGCATAAAGAGAGACACTTAGAATGCCAAAAGAAACAATCCCCAAAATAATATAATAATTATAAACTTGTATAGACTCAAATACTTAAGGCAAAAACTAACAAAGTTGGAAGGATTAATGCATAAACCCTCAGTTTCTGTGGGAGAATTTAGGCATATGTCTTTAAGAACTGGTACAGCAGGCAGGCTTAAAAATTAATAACATAAAGCGGGGTGAATTATGGTCCCTGACTTGAAACTCTACTACAAAGCCACAGTAATCAAGACAATTTGGTACTGGCACAAGAACAGACCCATAGACCAATGGAACAGACTAGAGAGCCCAGATATAAACCCAAGTATATATGGTCAATTAATATATGATAAAGGAGCCATGGATATACAATGGGGGAATGACAGCCTCTTCAACAGCTGGTGTTGGCAAAACTGGACAGCTACATGCAAGAGAATGAAACTGGATCATTGTCTAATGCCATACACAAAAGTAAATTCAAAATGGATCAAAGACCTGAATGTAAGTCATGAAACCATAAAACTCTTAGGAAAAAAACATAGGCAAAAATCTCTTGGACATAAACATGAGCAACTTCTTCATGAACATATCCCCCTGGGCAAGAGAAACAAAAGCAAAAATGAACAAGTGGAACTATACCATACTAAAAAGCTTCTGTACAGCAAAAGACACCATCAGTAGAACAAAAAGATATCCTACAGTATGGGAGAATATATTCATAAATGACATATCTGATAAGGGGTTGACATCCAAATTATATTGTTACAGAAAATACTGAAAAAACATGGACTGAATTGCTGACGGAAGAACCAAGCGGCACTCAGAGGTCTTGGAGTGTTGAGGCTTTATTTCACACCAGCGGGCTCAAAGGGGAGTCATCTCCCAAAAGTCTGAGCCCCGAACAAAGGCAATGGGAGCAATATATGTCTTTCTGCTTCTGTATCTGTAACACTCCTACATGCACAGCAAGGGAGCAGGCAAGGGGGGGTGAGTTTAGGGAGTAAGTACCTGGCAGAGCTGGGAGTGAAGGGGAGGGGGAGACAGAGGGGAGCCACCTGTCCTTGTAAATTTTTCCCTGTCACTCCCCCCTCTGATGCCCCTTTAAACACTTTGCTTTAGGGGACATCATCTCTCTGGTTTATGACAGGGTCACAGTGGCTCCGCATACACATGAGCTGTATGGAGGAAACGCGTTCCTTGATAGTTAATGAGCCAGTTAAATGTGCAGGGTCCCACTAATAGTCTAAGGAACAGCAGAATCGCTGGTCCAGTAAGGCCAGTTAGTAGAGTTGTTAGCCATGGATTCCATTCAAACCATCCTTGGAACCAAGACTCTTTCTTTTCTAACATCTTATTCTTACACCGGATGATTTTACTTTGGCTAGAGAGCTTCTAACTATGCCAGACCTATTTGCATAAAAAATTACAATCTTCTCCGAGGGCTACACATAAGCCTCCCTGGGACATGAACAGGAGGTCCAGTCCTCTACAATTCTGCAACACTACTTCAGCCAGGGAATCAATTCGATCTTACAGCTGAATCATGGTGGTTTCAAGCTGCTCTAAATCTTGAACAACTTCTTCTGTTAGGGCAGCGAGCCCTAAGTCTCCTTTTATTAGGGCCGCTGTGCCTACTGCAGCTGGTCCGGCTACCCCGAGCCCGACTAGAGCAGGGATCAGCAAAGGGGCAGCCTGTTTCGCCTGGGAAATCTCGCCGAGGGAAAGGAGGTAGCTCCCTTCAGGCTCACTATGCACTTTATAACTTTTGTGCAGTTAAACATTATAGAGAAGTATTTTGGAAATGCAAGCTGAGACTTGAGTTCAGCTAGGAGAGACAGGTAAGCACGGCAAAACAACTTAATGATTACCCAGTAGAAAATAGAAAGGGCAATTTTTTGAGGAACAGTTTAGTCAGAAGGGACAGCAGCAGAGAGTCCAATGCCTAGAGTGAAAGACGCCACTCCGACGAAAGCCAGGATTCACAGCATGCAGGTGTTCATTAGTCAGGGGGCAATTGTCGGATGTGGAGGTGGAGAGAGTTTTGAAGGTCTGGCTGGACCTTCCACTGTTGTGCTTTTTCATCAGGATGATGGGCCCTTTTCACTCTGGAATGATGGACTCACGGAGTGATGCCTGCAACCTTGAGGGCAGTAGGAGTAGTTAGAACAACAATGTGGGGGCCAGTCTACTGAGGTTTGAGGGGATCCTTTTTCCAATCTTTAACCCAGACTGAGTCCCCAGCCTGGGAGGAATGTACTAGGGTTCCTAGAGATCGGGGCTCTTTCTATGGCGTATTGTTGCAGCTTATTTAGGGTGGCTCCCAAGGCTTGGAGCTTTTTTTGCTCCCTTATTTCCTACCTGGTGCAGGTTCCCTGGGACGCTTCCTAGACACGGGGGAGGGCGTCCATACACTAATTCAAAAGGGGAAAAACCTTGAGTCCCAGGTGTGCAGCGAGCACACAGGAGAGCCAGGGGCAGTAGGTCTGGCCATGGGAGGCCAGTTTCTTGGCAAAACTTAGCTGGGGTTCCCTTGAGGGTGTGATTCATTTGCTCCACTTCCCCTGAACTTTGTGGCCTGTATGTAATGTGGAGTTTCCAGGTAATGTTGAAGGATTTAGTTAACATTTGTTCTACATCTGCTACAAAGGCAGGTCCAGTCACTCTGGATTGTGGACAGTAGGCCAAATAGGGGCATAATTTCTTTCAGGAGGACTTCGGCTACCTCCCAGCTTTGTTCTGTCCTGCTTGGGAAAGCTTCGACACACCCAGAGTATGTACATACTATTATTAGGAGATATCTGAGCCCTCTGCTTGGCTGGACATCTGTGAAGTCTATCTCAAGGTTTTCAAAGGGGGCAACTCCTGCTCTTTGGACACTGGGCGGCGGTTGTGGTGCAGATCGAGCGTTATTTATGGCACAAGTCATGCACTGCTCACTTAATGCTCTGCATAATGCTGGCAACTGGCTGATGTGGTATTGCTTTTTTTTTTTTAGTTAGGGTGGCGCCTTTGGCTTAGTCTTTTTCTATTTTAGTGTGCTTGGGTGGAGGGGCTTCCACTGGGGGTGTTAGGGCCATAGTGAGGGAAGGAGCTTTATCTGTTTTTTTATTAGCCACTGTTTCAGCTGCTTTATCTGCTAGCTGGCTCCCCTGTGTTATAGGGTTGTTTTTCTTTTGATGTTCTTTGCAATGCAGAATTGCTACTTTTTTTTATGTACGAAGACATTGAAGGGCCTTTTTAATCTGGCAGGCCCAGGGCTGGTGTCTGTTTTGAAGCAGCTTTTATTTCCAGGAAGGTGGCTTTTTCCTCTTTTGTCCAGACAGGGGGCTTTCAGTCTGACCCCCCCCCAGGAGGTTGCAGAGGGGCCCTGCCATTGCTGAGAATCCAGGAACCCAGATTTTTGCAGAACCCGGCAGCCTCTAGGGAATCTCGCATGCCCCCCCTTGTCCGGGGCTGGGCAAGGAGTCACCGACCTTCTTCCTCTCCGGCTCTAGTGCCCTTTCTCCCTGGGTGAGGGGGAAGCCCAAGTACCGGACTCGCTGCTGGTAGATTTGTGCCCTCTTTCTATGAGGCTCGGTATCCTGAGTCTGACGGGAGTTGCAGGAGGGCCCTTGTGCCTTTCACACAATGTTCCAGGGTGTCCCTGGCAAGGAGGAGGCCATCTACGTACTGCAGGAGGGCGCAGCCTGTAGCTTCCCCTGGAGAGCTGGCAAGGTCTGTGGCCAATGCCTCTCCAAAGAGCGTGGGTGAGTTCTTGAACCCTTGTGGAAGCCATGTCCAGGTTAACTGCATCTGCCGCCCTGTGTCTGGTTCAGTCCATCAAAGGCAAACAAGAGCTGGCTTTGACGGGCAAGCAGAAAAAGGCATCCTTTACGTCTAGGCAAGTAAACCATTTGGCAGACCCCGGGATCTGGCTGAGGAGGGTGTACGGGTTTGGGACCACTGGGTGTAAAGAAACAGTCACTTTGTTAATGGCTTGCAGGTCTTGAACAGGCCGGTACCCTCCTCCTGGCTTTGTGACTGGTGGAAGCGGGGTGTTTCAGGGCACCTGACACTCAGTTAGAATGCCTGCCTCTCTGAGTCTGACCAGGTGCTCCTGGGTGCCTGCCCTCGCCTCTTGTGGGAGGGGGACTGCTGCTGTCTTTGTGGCTGGGCCCCTGGAGTCAATTTTACAATGACAGGGGCTTGGTTATGAGCAAGTCCAGGTGGGTTGTCTTCAGCCCATACTGAGGGGGAGGCAGCCCTGAATTCAGGTGGGCTACTTGAGAGGGTCTGGGCACAGAATGGCCTCCTCTCCTCTTCCCTGGGTGCGCTTATTGCCAGTACGAGGGACTCTGGCCCTTCTTGGCCTGGGTTTAGTTTGAGGCTGGTGTGTCCAGTTGGTTCAAAAGTTATTTGGGCTCCGAGCTTTGAGAGTATATCTCGGCTGAGGAGGGGAACGGGGCACTTGGGCTGGTAGAGAAACTTACGTCGGGCCTTGTGGCCTCCAAGTTCACATGCGCTGCTGGAATGCTTATGTCCCAGGGGCTCCGAGAACAGTTGCAGTCCTTCTACTGAAGGGAGTTACCGGGAGGGCGACCACAGATGTTCTGCCCCTGTGTCAACCATAAAAGTCATCTGTTGTCCCCCCACTTTCATTTTGACTGTGGGCTCATGGGGGCTGAGCCTGAGAGAGCCTGGCCTTTGTCAATCCGAGTCTGTTCCTGCCAGACTAATGAGCCCTTCCCTGTGAGGCTCCTCTCGGCAGCGGCTGGGCCTGGGCTTTGCCTCAGATGGGGCATTTGTTCTTCCAGTGCCCCTTCTCTTCCCAGTAAGCACACTGATCCCTGGCTAGGGGCGTCCTAGGCTTCCCCCCTCTTGGCAGAGCCAGCTTTTCTCGGCCTTTTGGGCATCTCTTTTTTTTTTTTTTTTTTTTAGGGCAGTTGCCAGGCAGCTGGATTTCTCTTCATTTTTCTTTCAGCCTCTCTGTCGGCCTGAACCTCTCTCTTTAGATATACTTTGTTGGCAATTTTAATCAGCTGAGTGATATTTATTCCGGCAAAGCCTTCAAGTTTTTGGAGCTTTTGTTTGATGTCTGGGCGGCTTGAGCTACGAATGAGGTGCTGGCCATTTGTTGACTCCCTGGTGACTCAGGCTTGAAGGGGGTGTAGATGCGATCAGCTTCACACCATCTTTCATAATAATCCTCAGGAGACTCTCCTGGTTGTGTGAGATACTTTGGTCATGTTCATGGGCTTTTTGGACCCGGCTTTTACCCCCTGGAGGAGGGCATCTTGATATCAGCGGATCTGGGGCTGTCCCTCAGGGGTGGTGAAGTCCCACTCGGGGCGCTCCTTGGGGACAGTGATTTCAGCCCATGCACCCCAATCAAGGACCCCAGCTGCCTCCTCTCTTTTATTGTGAACAGGGTGTGGAGAAGCTGCTGACAGTTTTTTTAGGTCAGTTGATGGATTTGCAAGAGGGATTCCGTGAGATCAACCAGAGCTTGTGGCTTTTCTGACAGGGTGTCAGTTGTGAAGAGGATTGATAGTAAAACATGGACTGGCTGGGCTGGATGGTCCCGTATGTATTACGTCTTTCAGGCTCCCGCATCTCTTGCACTGGCATCTGAAGGGCGCCTGCTCCTGGCCAAGGTGCAGTCTGGCTGCTGTTCCGGGGGAGAGTGGGTTCACTGGTTCTGGAGTTGTCAGGGAGGCTGACGGTGGCGGGGTATCCTGGACCGGGAGCTGGGTGCTGACGGCCTTGGGGGCGCATAAGGTGGGGGCAATATTAGCTCTTCCTCCGGGTCACCAGCAAGAATTTGCGGAGGCTCAGGCTTCTGCTGATTCTTTGCAGGCTTCTTTGTTGAGGCAACTAAGACCCTACCCTGTCCCTGCCTGTTGCAAGTGAACCGCACCCAAGAGGGAAGGGTCTGGGCAACTCCTAACCAGAAGTCAGTGTATGGGAACTGATTAGGGTGACCCGGATCTCCAGTGATGACCCGCAGACCTGGCGGACTGTTGGGACATCTAGGGCCCCTTCCAGAGGCTGTCCTGCACTAAAAGTGGGCTGTTCAGATTCACACAGGGCTTTAACCTGCTGGGAGTTCATTTCACTCCGTAGTCGTCTGAAAATCCCTTCCTGAAATTCTCGATCATAGTGTCAAGGACTGTGGGTTTACTATGCCCTGACCCCATGATGTGTCCATGGACGGTGCTGCGACAACAGACAAGGGAGGGGGGCCTCCTCTGGAGAGGAGACCAGCCAGATGCCCCGCCGTTCGCGCTCCTCGCGGAGACTTTGGTCAGCCTTGACTAAGGTGCACCTGTATAAGTCCCGGGCCAGGTCAGCCGAAGCTGAGTCACTGGTATGTCGCGACGGCGACCGCGAATGCGGCGAAGGGCCCGCTCAGAGTCCATGGCGCCGGCCGTGGGATCACAGATTCGGTGCAGACTGAATGACGTCAGCCGCCCTGCACACTCACTCACACACTCAGACCAGAGTTTAAACACTCCCCCCGGGAATGTCTACCTGTGACATTCTCTGTCGCGATCGCCTGTTCCTTCACCACCTGGCCATTTGCCCAAAACGGGTGGCAACAAAGGGCCAGCGCTGTTCGGTTTCCCTGTCAGGGAACCAAATGTTCGGAAAATACTGAAAAAACCTGGGCTGGATGGCTGACAGAAGAACCAAGCACTCGGAGGTCTTGGAGTGCTGAGGCTTTATTTCACACCAGCGGGCTCAGAGGCGAGTCATCTCCCAAAAGTCTGAGCCCCGAACAAAGGCAAAGGGAGCAATATATGTCTTTCTGCTTCTGTATCTGTAACATTCCTACGTGCACAGCAAGGGAGCAGGCAGGGGGAGTGAGTTTAGGGAGTGAGTGCCTGGCAGAGCCGGGAGTGAGGGGGAGGGGGAGACAGAGGGGGGCCACCTGGGCTAGACTGCTGTCCTTGTAAATTGCTGTCCTTGTAAATTTTTCCTTATCAATATAAAGAGCTCACGCACCTCAACAAACAAAAAGCAAATAAGCCAATTAAAAAATGGGCAGAGGATATGAACAGACACTTCTCCAAAGAAGAAATTCAGATGGCCAACAGACACATGAAAAGATACTCCACATCGCTAATCACCAGAGAAATGCAAATTAAAACCACAATGAGATATCACCTCACACCAGTGAGGATGGCCAACATCCAAAAGACAAACAACAACAAATGTTGGTGAGGATGTGGAGAAAGGGGAACCCTCCTACACTGCTGGTGGGAATGTAAATTAGTTCAAATACTGTGGAAAGCAGTATGGAGGTTCCTCAAAAAACTCAAAATAGAAATACCATTTGACCCAGGAATCCCACTCCCAGGAATTTACCCTAAGAATGCAGGAGCCCAGTTTGAAAAAGACATATGCACCCCAATGTTTATCGCAGCACTATTTACAATAGCCAAGAAATGGAAGCAACCTAAGTGTCCATCAGTAGATGAATGGATAAAGAAGAGGCAGTACATATACACAATGGAATACTATTCAGCCATTAGAAAGAAACAAATCCTACCATTTGCAACAACATGGATGGAACTTGAGGGTATTATGCTCAGTGAAATAAGCCAGGCAGAGAAAGACAAGTATCATCTCTGGATCATAAGAACAAAGCAAAAACTGAAGGAACAAAACAGCAGCAGACTCACAGAACCCAAGAATGGACTAACAGTTACCAAAGGGAAAGGGACTGGGGAAGAAGGGCATGAAGGGAGGGATAAGGGGGGGAAGGGGCATCACGATTAGCAGACATAGTGTAGAGGGGGGCACAGGGGAGGCAGTATAACACAGAGAAGACAAGTAGTGATTCTGTAGCATCTCACTACGCTGATGGACAGTGACTGTAATGGGGTTGGTGGGGGGGACCTGATGATGTGGAGAGTCTAGTAACCATAATATTGTTCATGTTATTGTACATTAATGATAGCAAAATAAAATAAAAATAAAAATAAAACAGGTAATACATATCTTACATTTATTTCTATGTGAAACTTATTCTTGAATTATTGAAGTTCTGAAGTGTTCAAGGTCTTTAGGACCGATTCCTTTTATAAAAATTGGATCCTTACATTTTGATGCAGATCGGGAAAAAATCATTCCAGTCATAAGAAAGAATAAAATCCTTCAGAAATTAAAAAGAGAAAAAGAAAACATAGGACATAAGTTTCATGACATTGGATTTGGCAGTTTCTTGGATATGACATCCCAGGCATAGGTAACAACAACAAGACACAGACAAACTGGACTTCATTAAGTTTTTTAAATTTGTACATCAAAAGACACTATCCACAGAGTAAACAGCAACTCACAGAATGGGAGAATATATTTGTAAATCACTTATCTGATAAATGGTTAATATCTAGAATACATAAAAAAAATCATAAAACTCAAAAAAGGAAAACCAACCAAATGAAAAAATGAGAAAGTACTTGAATAGATATTTCTCCAAAGAAGCTATATCAGTGGCCAATAAGCACATGAAAAGGTGTCCAACATCACTAACCATTAGGGAAACGCAAATCAAAATTACAGTGAGCTACCACCTCACATCCATTAGGATGTTATCCAAAAACCGAAAACAAGTGTTGGCAAGGATGCGGAGACATTGGAACCCTGGACTTTGGTGGGAATGTAAAATGATACAGCCACTGTTCAAAACAGTATGGAGTATCCACAAAATATTAATAATAGAATTATCTTATGACCCAGCAATCCCACTCAGGAGCATACACCCAAGAGAACTGAAAGCAGAGACTCAAAGAGATATTTGTACACCAGTGGTCATAGTGGCATTATTGGCAATAGCTTAAATATGGAAGCTACCCAAGTGTCCATTGACCAATGAATGGATAAGCGTGGAATATATGTACAATAGAATATTATTCAGCCTTAAATAAAGAAGGAAATTCTGCAATATGCCACAACATGGATGAACCTTAAGGACATTATACTAAGTGAAATAAGCCAGTCTCAAAAAGACAAATACTCTGTGATTCCACTACTATGAGGTACTTAGAGCAGTCAGAATCATAAAAACAGAAAGTATAATGGTGATATCCAGGGGCAGGAGGGAAAAAAAATTCATGGACTGGCCAAGAAAAAAATCTTTGGCTTACTTTTCCTTAAATACTTTAAAGAGGTGGACCCACTACTGTCAGGCATTGATTGCTGCTCTGGAGTTTAGGTCCACACTGTTTTCCTCCTTGCGTGTGACCTGATCTTTTTGCCTTTCTGTCCACAGGTTATTTATTCACCTTTAAAATCCGGTAGCTTTAGGAACATATTTCTGAGTTGATAATTCTGGGTCAATTTTCACTGGTACGTGATTAGTCCTTATAATATGTAAATTTTTATTTCACGAACATTTTCTTCCATTATACTTATTTTAAAATATGTCTTCTGTTCCATTGTTCTATCTCACTGTGTTTTCTTTGGGAACTCCAGTTAGGCATCTGTTAGCTCTTAATGGGCAGCCATCTATACCCATTATTTTCCCTCTTGAATCCTTTCATCTTTATCTTGTCTGTGTTATATTTTATTTGATTTTAGTTTCTAGCCTTTATATTCATACTGTGCTTTCTATGTCTGTTCCCCACTGAGTTCTTTCTTATTTACTTGGTTTGCTCAATCTTTTTCTCTTTTTCCTTTTATTTCCTGAATTCTTCTTTTACCTCTTCTTGTTAACTAGTAATTATCTCCCCTGTCTGCCCATCTCATCCCTGAGTTACTGTGTGTCTACTTGGTGTTATTCCTTCATAGTTGAGATTGCAGCATTAAATATTTTTAAACTCATATGGAAATGTTAGGACAAAATTTTTGTCTGCTCCCTAGAGATATATTTCGGGTAAGATTTCTTTTCAGGTAGAAGAGTTTTGTGTTCCTGTCCACATGTGTCTCTCAGTAGATGCAGGTGGAGAGGAACAAGAATTGTCTTCCAGAGTGTGGAACTCCAGAATTATCTCCTCTGTTTCTAAGGACTGTTCCCTTAAAATGTGGTGGGTTTTTTAAATAACTATCAGGACCAGGCAGATGGGTTCTCCTCTGAACCCTGTGCTCCCTGTTTCCTTTACTGGCCAAGATACAGATCTAGCCGTCACTGAGATCATTTCACATCTCAAACGCATATTTTCCCTGGTGATTTCTGAGTTCTGCCACCGGTATGCACCCTCTGCCTTCTCCTTTCTTCCGCACTGCTTCCAGCCGTGCTGCATACTGTCCTACACAGGCCTGCTGCTCTCAAATGTTTTTGGCAACAGTTCGGAGTTCACAGCTTTTATAAGACTACTAGTTTCACTGAAAACATAATTTTTGAGTTTGGGGCGGGACAGGATAAGTGTTTCTGTGGACTACAGAAGGTCTGTAGAGACCCCTCTACAGAGAGAATATAGACTATAGGTGCCTGGGGAAATCAGGAGCATTCAGAACCAAGGTGCCACTGGGTTCCTACAGGAGTTTCATGGGGAACATTTAGTTACGCAGTGACTAAAATAATTACCACCTACAGATGCTCACTGAGTGAGTTATTAGATGTACTTCCACAAGAAGAAAAGTGATCTCAGGCAGAAGGAATGGGAAGCCAAAAAAATTGTAACTACAACAATCAAAAGATATGCAGCTAAATTAAATCAGTTACTGCAAATGTTAAATCAATATACTTAAATTATACTAAATTGAAATACAACTGAATAACTTTTGCTGAATAAATCATATGAACTATTCACAATGATAAATGCATTTAAAGTAAAGATGAAACCTAAAACTCTAGACAAAATTGCTAGTTGTTTTAAGAACCTTTTCCTGTTTGGGAGGAGACTAGAAACACTGAATAATTCTAGATTATGTTAGTTTATAGTTTAAGTTTGCATTTTTTCACTATCAGTGAAACCGAGCCCTGTGTCAGTCACAGTTCAGTGAGGAGAACAGAAGCCACTCTACGCATTCTAGTTATAAAAGAGAAGTTACACAACCGTTGGAAGAACTTGAGAAATGAAAATGATGAAGCCCCACCAAATACCTCTGATTGTAATACCAAAGTGGGTAGTTTTCAAGAGGTGACCTGGAAGCTGCTACAGTTCTCAATAACCTCTGTCAGGGCTTCCACTAACTCTTTCAGTTGGTAGCAGTGAAGTAGATGTTTTTCAAGATCTCTTCAGGAAGCCACTGTGAATCTCAATCATCAACCTTAAAAATAAAACTAGTATAATGGGTTTATTCGTGAATAGCAGAGGAATTGCAATCCTGGACAAGCAGGCTATATAGCAAAGGCGTAGGCAAGGCCAACAAGCAAGGAGAGTAAGGTTACTTCACAGACAGAAAGGAAGATGTTGGGAGGCGTTTTGAATGGCAGTCCACTGGAGGGAAGCGAGGGTTCAGGGTGGGGATGGTGTCTCATTGGCTGACTTTCTGGGCAAGGAAGGAAATCTTTCTTCCTCTTGCTGGTAGAAAAGTAGTCTGGACTTGCAAGGTGCCCATCTTTGGAGTGAGGTCTGTAATTGACAGAGTTGTAATGCATAAGGGCTCCCCCTTCTGGCTTCCAGACTTTATTTCAAATATTTTTTCCGTGCGGTTTCTCTGTGCATTTTCACACATCTCTCCACTCATCTGGCTGCCTGCCTCCAGATACCTTAGACGTGTAGTGGTGATGCTGAATTGTCAAAATGTAATCAGCAAATATAATCCTTTCCATGTGTTATTGGCATTTGGAGATCCTCTCCGGAAGTGTCTACGTCTTTTGTTGATTTCTATATTGAGCTGCCTGTTTTTTATTGATTATAGAAACCCTTCATTTATTCTAGCCTGGCCATTATTTGCTCTGAACATTTCAAAGGTGTCATTCCATTGTCGTCTGGCACCCAGTGTCTCACTTGAAAATAGCACATTATTATTGAAGTGCCTTTGAAGGTAATGAGCTCTAATTCCCTCTGGCTGCTTTTAAGGTGTTTCTGTCTTTGATTTCCAGCAGTTTTACTATAAAAGGAGCAGGTATAGGTTTTGTTCCCTTCCTTCTGTCTGGGGTTTGTAGTGGTACTTAAATCTGTGGGTGATGATGTGTTTAATTTTTAGCCATATCTGCTTCTCTCTCTTGCTCTCTCTCACTTTTGGCTGGGACCTAAAAGATGTGTACCCTAGGAGTGAGGGTAGGTCGGAAATTCAGGCTTCACAGGGACGGAGGCCCAGCATTAAGTAAGCTTCGTTGCGGATAGGAGTAAGGAGATCTGTGATTGCTGGTACCACCCCCAGCCTAGCAGCCTGCATATAGGCAAATATTTCCGGAAGAAAGATAGATCTAGTTAGAAAGCTAGACTAGCAGACTGAAGCTAGACATAACCGAACTAGTCAGTCCAAAGTGCTTAATCCACGACTGGCTACATGCTATGACATTTTATCCTTTTAATTATAATTGTTAACTTTTCTTTTTGAAGAAGTATTAGGAGATTAGCTGTGTTGTGATGCTTCTGGCTAATACAAAAAGGAGAGAAAAATCGATGCAAATAAGCTGAAGGAGAAAACATAGTAAGACCGCTCACAATCTGGCAGAAGTTTGGAGGCAATCCTATGATTTGGAAGAGAGATCCCTCTATGGACCAGAAACTAATACAAAGAACCTGCTCTTCCACTTCCATGGAATAAAATGAGAGAAAAATGAAGAGATGAACTTGAAACGGGGGCTCCCAGCCTAACAGAAGAGCTCCAGAACTCAAGATGCTTTTGCACATTTTTCTTTACAGTTAGCTGCTGTGCTGCGAAACTCAGGAGAGCACCATCCACACAAAATACAAAGTAATGACAGCAACTGGAGTTTTTTAATAGTGTTACCCTACCTGGAGTGCAGAGAGACTAGGTGATAAAGGACTGATTCAAGCCAGGACCATGTGACCTAGAGGTGAGCAGCCCACAGCGGACTGACCCCAAGGGAAGACTGGAAGGCAGCAGGAAGCCCTCTGTGTACAGAGGCGCCCAAGCAAACATTACCAAAATTTTAGATCACATTGAGATAAAAGTTAGACAAACTGAGATCATGTATTTAAAACTCTTACCATAGTGCCTGGCCTCCTGCTTCCTTCTTTGTCCATCTATTTTCTGTGTCTAGGACTATGGGCTACGAACTATGTTTAAAAGATAGCAAGAGAGGATGGCCAACATCCAAAACACAAACAACAACAAATGTTGGCAAGGATGTGAAGAAAAGGGAACCCTCCTACACTGCTGGTGGGAATGCAAATTAGTTCAACCATTGTGGAAAGCAGTATGGAGGTTCCTCAAAAAACTCAAAATAGAAATACCATTTGACCCAGGAATTCCAGTCCTAGGAATTTACCCTAAGAATGCAGCAGCCCAGTTAGAAAAAGACATATGCACCCCTATGTTTATTTCAGCACTATTTACAATAGCCAAGATATGGAAGCAACCTAAGTGTCCATCAGTAGATGAATGGATAAAGAAGAGGTGGTACATATACACAATGGAATATTATTCAGCCATAAGAAGAAAACAAATCCTACCATTTGCAACAACATGGATGGAGTTAGAGGGTATTATGCTCAGTGAAATAAGCCAGGCCGAAAAAGACAAGTATCAAATGATTTCACTCGTATGTGGAGTATAAGAACAAAGAAAAAACTGAAGGAACAAAACAGCAGCAGACTCACAGAACCCAAGAACGGACTAATAGTTATCAAACGGAAAGGAACTGAGGAGAATGGGTGGGAAGGCAGGGACAAGGGCGAAAAAGGGGCAGTACTATTAGCAGACGTAATGTTGGGGGGGCACGGGGAGGGCTGTACAACTCAGAGAAGACAAGTAGTGACCCTATAGCATCTCACTATGCTGATGGACAGTGACTGTAATGGGGTTGGTGGGGGGGACCTGATGAAGGGGGTAGTTTAATAACCATAATATTGCACATGTAAATGTAGACTAATGATACCAAAATAAATTATAAAAAAAATAATAAAAATAAAAATAAAAGGTAGCAAGAGGAAGCAGAAAATGGGGGTGGATATCAAGGGCCCTGGGAGTGGGCTGCAAGGAAGAATGAGAGGCATGTGGAGCAGGAACATGGCCAAGGAGGGCAGGGCTGGGAGAACCACTGGTGGCCCTGTGGACATGGCTTATACGATGTGCTGGCTGGGGACTCAGAAGCCTCAAGCCTGAACCACTGCTACGAGCTCAATCAGACAGACTGTCTGTAATTTGCCTACAGAGGATTAAGGAAACCCTTGAAGAAAGCACTGCTTGCAGGAAGAAATTTTTGTTCCAGGAACACGTATTTATTTTTCTACCTTCTAATCTGAATAAGAAGCAAGAACAAAATAAGCTTTTTTTCCCACCTTATTCCCTGATCATGCATAACCAACTTTATTTTGTAATCAGCTCTTTTTGCTCATATATATATATAAACCAGCCCCTTTGGGAAAGAGGAGGGGGTCAAAGGGTAAAAAACAGGAAGGACATTAAGGCAGGGCGGCTGCAGGGGGTACGTGTCAGACTTCAGGGGAAGCCATCTGTTACGGATTCCCTAGGGCTGTGTGAGGCAGAGGCTCCGGGCTCCCTGACCTCGCCGCTGAGGGGACAGCCTGTCACCAGAGGATGTGGCCAAGGAGAACCGGGTTCTCGGAGGAACTTAGGGATGGCGGAGCTTTGGGGCCGAGGGGAAGGCTCTCAGATGGTCACCCTGTTCTCCACGAGGCTGGGTCCAGGCTCCTGAGAGGGCAGGTCCAGGCCTGTATTCCGGACTTCGACCTCCTTGTCCAGGGCAGCCAGGCCCTCCTGGAATTCCTTCAGCACAGCTTGGGGCCCAGGGCCTGAGAAATACGCCTCTTTGTGCTGCCCCAAGGCCACCTGAGAGGAGAGAACAAGATGGCTCAGCTCCAAGGGGACCCCAGCCAAGGATTCTCCCATTCTTCCAGCGGCCTCGACCCCCAGCACCCCGGCAGCTGTCTGTAACCATGACAGGCTGGTGCCTGCCTAGGACTCATGCCAGTCTTCTGCATATGGGTCTAGCACAGACTGGCAGGGCACCACCACATCGTCTCTGCCCTGTCCTTGGAGGGGGTGGGGGCTTCCGCATGGCACACGGACCATGGGACTCAGGAGAACCAGTCCAGCTGCAGGAAGGACAGCAGCTCAGAAACCCAAGTGGACAAGCCAAGCACTTGATGGCGCCCCACTTACCCATCCCAGGAGCCCCTGGGGTGACCCCAGTAGGTTACCTGGCCCAGGTGGGTGGCAGCACGCTGGCCAGTGCACGTGAAGATGCACATGGCGACAAAGTGGCAGAGCGGAGCCCGGGATGCTAAGGACACGGGGAACCTGGGGATGAGGAGAGTTAGAAGCTTTGAGGCCAGGACACATCTCAGGCAGAGGAAGCTATTTGGAGAAACGGAAAAGAATGTGGGCTGGGGCTGTGGCCCGGAGACTCTGTGGCGCACACACGGTGTGCACTCTCCTGTTTGTGGACTGGGATGAACCTGGCGATGGGGAGAGTGTAGGAAAGGGTGAGGGGAACACCTAAGGGAAGTGTACCTGGTCCAGAGGAAGCCCCTGATCGAGGACAGAGACGCTGCACAGAGGGGGACAGGGGAGGGGCTGGGGAGTCAGGGGTGTGCATTAAGGTGTCTGGGGGATGCTCTGGGGAGGTCAAGGCAATTCTCAGGGTCCGCAAGGGAGGCTGTCCTGTGATGCAGTGAGAAGGCGCGGAGTGTCGGCTCCCACCTGGGAGCGAGCAGGCCCAGGTCAATGGGGAGGGGCGGGTGCCTTGCTCCCGGCCCTGGAGGCCCTGCTGCCTGGTCTCAGGACCTCTGTGCACCAGGCCTGCGGCTCTGGGTCACCCCACACGGCTTCATCGCTCTTGGAGAAAAGACCGACCATCCCTCCACACAGCTGGCCCGGGGAAGAAGCCCCCCAGCCACAGGCGGCCAGCAAAGGACCATCTGGACCTATAGTCCCCTCGGTCTCCCCATCAGGACAAGGGTCCTCCCGGTCACCCTCACTGGCTGCTGACTCCCCCAGCCTGAGGGCATCTCAGCCACAGAGAGAGGACTTCACACCCGAGAGCCTGTGCTCAGCTAGGTCATGGGGAGGCAACAGGAACTATAGGTCAAGCCAGCCGTGGCTCTGCAGAAGGTCCAAGTGGCCTCTGGTCCCAGCGCTCACCGCCTGAGGACGATGTCCTCACCCAGGCAGATCACCGGGGCTGCGCCCGCTCATGCCAGGAGACGCACGTGGTGGGCCTGCTCAGGCCCCTCTAGGAGAAGGCTACTCAGGAGTGAGGCTGAGAGAGGCCTTCCTAGGGGAGGCGCGGGTGTGCAAAACAGGCCGTGGGGACCTTCCGCCCTGGCGCTCTCCCCCCTCTTTGCCACCATTCTCCACACCAGGTCCAAGACTCCGCATTTACAGACATGGCTCACGGCCAGGGTGCTGATCTCCACGGTGCAGGGAAAGGGGGAGATCAGGGGGATTGTGGAAGAAAGAATTGGGATAAAGCCAATTAGGGGATCCCAGGACCCATGAGGGGAGGGAAACAGAAGGACCACAGCTTTATAGAAAAGGAGGGAGAGGATGGGTCTCTGTGAAACTGGACTGGGTCAGGCTACCGTCTGGGAGAACAGGGCTGTCTGCCCAGGGCCTACCAAGGTCAAGGGCTTTAGCAGTTGGCTTCCTGCACAGTCTCACAGTATCTGCAGCAATTCTAGGAATCCCTTGTCCCACACCCAAAACCTAGCAAGTTTCCACATGTGAAACTCTATCTATGCCTCTCTTACTCCTGTGGAGGAAGCATCCCTATTCCCTCCAAGGGCAAATTCCTCCCCCACGTTGCCTCCCCAGGCCATCAGCCCACCACCTCTCTCAGGCTCTGTCTCCCTCCCTCCCTCCTTCTCCCTCTCTCTCTCAGGGCCACACGATGTGGCTTCCCTAACGTGGAAACCCTCCCCTGCCCGGCCCTCGCCCACCCAGCAGCCTCCTGTTCCTTGCTTCCCCTTCCTGGCAAGGCTTCTGAAAAGACTCACCCTGCACTGACTCTCCTGCTCAGCCCACGTTTTCTGCTCAGCCCACACTCCCCCACCCCCAGTCAGCACTCCTCAGGGATGACCAAGGGCTTCGGGACCTGCAAATGCAAGTGTCCTCTCTCTGCGGGTAGTTCTGGTCACTGCCCAGCAGCAGCACCGCAGCAGGCCTCCCTCTGGAAACTCCTGCTCAGGGCATGACCGCTCAGCTTTCACTGCCCTCCTGCCTCATGGCTGCCCTCCTCCTGCTCTTCTACCCACTTCAGCCCCTGCCCCCGTGAGCAAGGCTGGGCCACCCTAGAGTTCTACCCTGGGCCACATCCTCTGCGGGAGCTGCCAACCCAAGACACCTTCATCGAGGACAAAGGCTTTATTCACATGCCTCTGTTTCCCGATAACTCGGGAATCTCTCCAGCGCTGCCCTGTTCCAAGGACTCAGGCTCTATCTAGCTGCCCTCCCACATTTCCAGGGGCTCTCTGGGCACTGGAAACCTCCCATGGTCAGAACAGGCCGCTGACACTTCTCCTCACCGAGGGACATGGCCTCCTCTCAGCCTCCCCCACCTCCTTCCTCCAAGCTAGCTGTGCAGGCGCCCTCCCTCCCCTGTGCACAGTGAGTGTCCGCCATTCCCCAGATTCCCCTGCAGATCAGCCAGTGTGCTGCGGCCCCACCCTCACTACCCACCTGCAGCCTCCTCAGGCCCAAGTTCAAGTCCTTGGTGAAACCTGTTCTCACTCTTCCCCAGCCCTGGGAGTTTCCATAACAGGGTGTGTGTGTGTGTGTGTGTGAG
This sequence comes from Phataginus tricuspis, assembly GCA_029783875.1. NCBI lineage: Eukaryota > Metazoa > Chordata > Mammalia > Pholidota > Manidae > Phataginus > Phataginus tricuspis. The sequence goes on along the minus strand of JAQQAC010004778.1, from coordinate 9,516,979 downwards.
AGAGAAAGAGAGAGAGAGAGAGAGATTGGTTCTCACTAACATACTCCGAGGTGAGGCTCAGGCAGGTGCCTCCTGAGGCTGAGAAGTGGGGGATGGGAGGCAGTCAAGTACAGAACCAAGAGGGGCTGAAATACCTCGGAGACAGGCTGCAGGCCGGGCAGACTCCTCCTCGTGGCCACAGAGATAACCTCAGCCATCAGGGGTCCCCTCTGGACGTGTGGCTGCAACTGGTGCAGCTGGAAATCAGAGCTAGGGATCCAGGCCTTGGCCAGGAGCCAGGCCACGGGGGGATCCGAGGACAGGAACAGCACAGGTGAGGGGCACGTGGGACAAGGGGGCTGGAGCTAGAGCGGGGAGAGCGGGGGTTGATGACCTGTGTGTCTAAGTCCTCGAGGGAGGCCATCAGGGTTGGGGGATGGTGTCTGGCCCTCTGACCTGGATGACCGTGGGTAAGAGTCTGCCATCAGGCTGCAGCTTCAGCATGAAGAGGGGTGGCCACATGTTGTTGCTTGAAAACGGTGACATTAGGTTTGAGCCCATCTAGCAGGGAGAAATCGGCCTCAAGCAGAGATCCAGCCTGGAGGGCTTCGGGTCACTTCTGGACCTGCCCTTATCTCATTTGCCACAGTGGTTCCTTCCTCTACCCATCAAATCTGCTACTTTGAACACCCCTCACTTTCCCCTAAACCCAAACCCTAAATGCAAGATTTCCACGTCTTATGCTTTGTGTCAGAGTTGGAACTCCTTGAAGGGAACTGACTGGGTCCACCAAGCACCCCTGTCCCTGGAACCATGTCCTCCCCCCCACCCTTCAGACTTAAAACAATGTGACACAAAACAGTCCCTCCATCCTCCTCTCCAAGGAAAGCAGAGCCCCAGTTCATTCCGGGGCCTTGTTCAGGCTCTCTCACTGTTTCCCCCAGAAGCCTGAGCTCTTCCCTAACCCGAGATGTATGGAACGAAGAAGGAAGGGATGAAGGACGAGATGGAAGAGGAGGAGATGAAGGAGGAGACCGTGTAGATGAGTGGTTCTCACCCACGGGTGATGTGGCCCCCGGAGGATGTTGGATAACGCCTGCAGACACTCTGGGTTGCCACAACAGGGGGTGCTCCTGGCGCCCAGTGGGTAGAGGAAGGAGATGCTTCTGAGCACCCTACACGCTCGGCACAGCCCACCACAGTTATCTGCCCAGCGGGTCAGTGCCCAAGGTGAGAAGCCCTAAGTGTAGACGGAGAAGGGTGTAGATGAAAGGTCCTGGCGGAGGAAATGGGGGAGGAGAAGGAGGCAAAGAGAAGGCGGGTGCGGGCTGGCTGGGGGGAGGGTGCACACAGAGGGCACAGCACCTGGAGCTCTTTCTCTGCCTGGGTCTTCAGCTCTCCCATCCCTGGAGGCAGCGCCTCAGGGGCATGGGGTCTGCACCCTTGAACTGGGACCCGAAGAGGGCGCCATCCTTCCAGCATTGCGAACCCGCTCCGGGGAGAGCAGCTGGCGAGCACGCCCTGAGCGCTGAGCTCCTGGTCCCGCTTACCTGGCCCCCTCCTGCCCCCACCGCTCCCCTTCAAATCTGTGGGCTGGAAATCCGCAGGCACGCAGGTTTGGGAGGTTGTGCTAACTGACCAGCCGGGGCGGTCTCTCCACACGGGAATGCTTTTGGAAATCTTCCGGTCTTTTAACGGAATCTGTGAGATCCAATGTCCCCTGAGGGCCAAGTCGTCAACCTGTGGACAGTGGCCGTGCCAGAAGATCAACGACGACCGCCCTCGCATCCCGAGACGTCAGCGCCCAGCCTCACCCCGGCCCTCGCGCACTGGCCAGAGAGAAAGTGAGGTCGAAGCGCTCGTTCCTGGGAAGGTCCCACTGCGTCCTCCCTGCTCCCGGCAGGATTAACCCCTCTTGCCAGGAGCCCAGCTGCAGACGGAGATGGACTCGGGGTCAGCGGGCGCGGGGTTTCCCGGGACCTGGGCGGGTGTCAGAGGCGCTCTCGCGCTCACCTGAACGCCGTCCGCCTTCCTCCCGCTCCCGCTCCCGGTGCCGCTTAAACAGCTTCGGGGGGTCGTCGCGCCGTCTGGGCTGCGCCCGCGGCCTCCTTTGACCTCCCTGGGGGCCCGCCCCGCGTCGGCGGCGGACCGCGACCCACTTGCGGAGCCACTCGGAATCCTACAGGCTCTGTGCTGGCGCAGCGTCACCTGCAGGGGGCGCCCCAGGGGCAGGACACGTCGATCTCAAACGCCTGCGGGACCCGACCGGGTGCACGCGCGGGTTGGGAGCCTCCGGGAGGGCAGCCGGTGAGCCTGGGCAAGCCTGGCCCCGCCTGCCCCTCGGAGCACTGCCCAGGGGAGACCTGAGTCCGCCTGGAGGAGCAGGGACGGCCCCCCGGGGGCTCCTGTCCGCCGCCTCCAGCCGGGCCGGGCACCGCTGCTCTGCCCCAAACCGGCCCTCGCTTCCTCGCTCCCCACCAGGCGCGCCCCGCCACCCCCGAGCTTCCCAGGCGCTGCTCCGCGCCCGTCGCCGACCTGGCCCCCTCACCGAGGTCCACCTCCCCGTGCTCGCCCATCAGCCACAGCTGCTCGCGGCTGCTGGACCCCGCTGAGAACGAGCCCCCGGTGTCCCCGCGGATCCTGCACTTGCCCAGCTTGCCAGACGCGCGGCGGACCGGAGGCAAACGAGCAGGGAAGAGGCTCTGAGCCCAGCCCGCTGGGAAGCCACACCCTGTCCGCGGGGTCCGTGCGGTGTGTGGCGGCCTCCCAGGCCCCACCTCCCACCCCCGGGGCCCTGCCCACCCTGATGCTCGCGTCCCTGCCGGCTACCGCCTGGAGCCAGGGTTCTCCGGAAGGCGCACCTTTCCCGTACCGACTTTGCAGACTGGTCCCTGACACCAGTTGCCCTCCCGGCCCCGAGCTGAACACCCGGCTCCGGACACCAGCCACCGCGCCCACTCAATTTTGGTGGAATGCCTGAGTAAGATAGCAGCAGCAGGCAGTGGAGACGAGGGACATGGAACAAGGCTTGAAGGGTGGGAGATTTCCCCTGACAAGTGAGTAAACAATCTTGACGAGGATCCAGGGCGTTTTGATGAGGACAAGTAGGAGATAATGACACCGGTGATGAAAACGGGTGTTCTGTCCAGACTGGAGCCCAGAGCGGAGCTCGGAATTGCCCAGCAGTGCAGTCGCGAGGCTTCCGATGGGCTTCCCTGAAACGCGCTCCTTGGGGCCAGCACCCCAGGCCGGCCCCTGTAATGGACCGCAGCAGCCGGCCGCGTTGAGGGCCAGTTCTTCCCCGCCGGACCTCCCAGTCTTCGCTTCCCTGCCCTCCTTCGGGGAAATGGCTGTGCCAGACACCATCCCCTCTAGGTTGCTCCTTTGGATGTCATTTCTTTCCCAGGCGTCCTGCTCACCAGTCCGCTTGCCTCCTTCCTAGACCCTCTGCTCTGTTGTGCACACAGGGCCCCAAACTCCCAGCTTTTGTTAAATCCTGCTTCCACCTCGTGTGGAGATGGTTCATCACGATAGTTGGATCGAGTGGGAATCAGAAATATACATTTACTGTTGTGAAGTAAATATTCTGTTTTCAAGTGAAACCATACTAGATACTCCTTAATGTTTTCGTACAGGGCAGAGTTGAGGTTTGCGTCCATAAAAAGAGCTCTCCTAGATCTTTCTTGCATCAGCTACACCCAGATGAGCTGACATTTATTTAAAATGGAGCTGAAATCTAAAGGTTCTCTTGGGGGAAGAACTTGCCGGAGCACAGTATCTTCCTGGTGCGTTACAGTTTTCCCCAAACCTGTTACAGGTGACCTGACCACTCCTAATCATTAACTTGACAGTGATTTTTAAAATGATTCCTGTTGGTCTAGTCATAAAGTATTCAGTTTGGTTTTAATTAACGAAAAACCTTTATGTATACTCATGTCATCAGTTTGTCTATAAATCCAAAAGTACACAGATGTACCTTAGACATTTTATTTTAGAGTGTAACCAAAAGTCTGCAGCCACTTTGAATATTTTTATATAGGGTAGAAGTTTTTTTTAATTGAAACATAGTTTATATAAATATTACATTGATTTCAAGTGTACAACAGAGTGATTCGGCAGTTATATTACCAAATCCTCACCACGGGAAGTGTAGCTGCCATCTCTCACCATACAGAGATACCACAATGTTATTGGTTGTATTTCCTATGTACTGTACTTTCATCCCTGAGATTATTTTATTTTAAAATTGGAAGTTTGTAACTGTTTACCCCCTTTCCCTTTTTACCCATCCCCTAACCCCCTCCCCTACTGGCAACCACCAGCCTGTTCTCTGGTGGCTTCAAGAGTCTATTTCTGGTTGGTTGTTTTGTTTTTTAGATTCCACATATAAGTGAAACCATGTGGTATCTTTCTTTCTCTGTGTGATTTATTTCACATAGCATAATAGCGTCTAGGTCCATCAATGTTCTCACAAATGTCAATTTTTCATTCTTTTTTATGGTTGAATAATATTCCATTGTGTGATATACACACACCACATCTCCTTCATCCATTCATCTATCAAGGGACCCTTGGGTTACTCCCATATCTTGGCTATTGTAAATAATACTGCAGTGAACATGGGGGTGCATATATCTTTTCAAAGTGTTTTCTTTGGGTATATTCCCAGAAGTGGAAATTACCAGGTCATACAATATTTCTACTTTTAGTTTTTTGAGAAACCTGCATACTACTTTCCATAGTGACCACCCCAAGTTCTATTCCCACTAATAATGTAAGAGGATTCCCTTTCTCCACATCCCTGCCAACACTTGCTGTTTCTTGTCTTGTTGATATTAGCCATTCTGCTCTGTGTGAGGTGATATTTCATGTGGTTTTGATTTGCATTTCCCTGCTGATTAGCGGTGCGGACCATCTTTTCTTGTATCTGTTGGCTATTTGTATGCCTTCTTTAGGAAAAAAGAGTCTATTCAGTTCCTCTGCCATTTTTTAATCAGCTTCTTTTGCTATTGAGTTGTACATGTTCTTTATATATTTGGATATTAACCCCTTGTCACATACATGGTTTGTAAATATTTTCTGTCATTCCACAGGTTGCCTTTTCATTCTGTTGAAGCTTTTCCCCTATGTTTTCTTCTAATAGTTTTATGGTTTCAGGTCTTATGTTCAAGTCTTTAATCCATTTTCAGTTAATTTTTTTTAAAGGATGATTTTCTATAGTATTGGTTCTTCCCTCTGTTTATCTTCTGTGAATCTACTGTGTAGCCTTTTGTTTTGTGGTTACCAAAAGTCTTGCAGCAAACACAGACCAAACAGTTTTACACTGATAACAAGTTAACTTCAATTGCATACAAAAATTCTACACTTTTTCTCTCCCCCTTTATGTTGATGCTACAGTTTACCTCTTTTTTATATTGTGTATCCATTAACATAATTGCTGTATTTACCTTTTATATTTTTAATACTCTTATCCTTTAACCTTTAGTCTAGGCTGTTGTCTTGCCCTTAAGGCTTTTGGGCTGGCTGCAGGTGCTGTTTAGGCTTCACGGTCAGGTGAATGCAATCAGTGAATGCAAGTACCTGTGGGGAGAAAGCTGGTGAAATCTGCAGGGATTCACAGCCACTGTGTTGGCCACTGGTTCCTTCTTCAGTGGCCAAAATTGCTGGGTTTGCCTGTGTAGCAGGTCACGGTAAGCCACAGTCACCCCTGCACACTTTTGCTGGTAACCCTGTTTTTCTTCGTTCTTTGTAGCTGTGAATATAAGTGTCAGTTTTGCAGTTCTGGGTGGGGTACAATCCAGGTAGGACCTTCACGAGGTGCCCCAAAGGCTGGGGAAGCTGGTTGTTCACCTGCTCTTCCTTTCCCAGCAACGGGAACTCTTTGTAGCTGGGGGGTTGCCTCTTGGTGCTGAGCAATACCGACCTGGAGATGGGTGATGGAGATGAAATGAAGCTTTCTTCTTTTCCTGGGAGATTAGTCTCAGGCTTTTTGTTCCTCTGTGTTGCTGAAGTTTCGTATGTGAACACCAGAGCTCTCCCAGGGCTGTTTTTATCTGTGAATAGCTGTCTAATTGTTGATCTTTGTCGGGGAACGAGAGGCGGGCGTCTCCTACACCACCGTCTTGGTAGTATCACTCAGAAATTTCCGATGAATGATGACAGCATCGCAGAGGTTTGCGAAAAGGATTAAATCTGAGTTGAATCAAATTGGCTAGTTGGATCTGGCCTCTTAACTGTGGAAAATAATAGGCAGAAGCATGTATTGAACTGGACCACAAATAGGCAATCAGCAAAATCCAGCAGCTACTGGTCAAACAGCCTAGGTTCTCCAACAAATAAATTCTATGGAAAAGGAACAGAGGGAGGAAGAGTCTATGGATGAAAAGAAATGTAGATGACATGCCATGTTTAAACAATGAGCAATACTAGTGTCTATAGAAGCACACTTGAGTGATGAAACCAAAAGAATTGCAAAGAAATGATGACCATAAAAGTCGGATAGTGGTTGCGTTGGGGAGAGAGAATGACAGTGGGGACGAGGGAGTGAGGTGAAGGCAGAACACGTGGGGGCGCTTTCTGGTGGCTGGCAAAGTTGTAGTTCTTGACCTGGATGGTGATTACATGGAAGTTTGCTTTTTGTAATTCACTAACCTATATTCCTTCTCACTCTCTTTTGTTTTTCTTCAATTTATTTTAAATAGTTTTCTGTATCTCTATTTTATTTTACAAAAAAAATAGCCTTTATAAAAAGACAAGACAGGGATTCATAGGAAGAAAGTATTTGCAGCATAGAACTCAAAGCATTAATGTCTATGATACCTAAGACTCTTCTACAAACAATAAAAGATAAACAATCCTATAGAAAATTAACAAAAATCATTAAGAGGCAAATCATAGAAGAAATGCAAGTGAACAATAATGAGTGAAATGTGTTTAAGCTCAGTAGTAATAAGGGAAATGCAAATTAAAAGACAAAACTTTTACCCTTTGGTTGACAAAAAAAATCCCAACTAAACCTGTAGTTCGTTCAGAAGTGTGTAGTAAAACTGATCCACATTACTGAGAATATAGATTGGCAAAACTTGTGGAGAAGACATTTTGGCAGTATTAGTTAAATTCTACTTCTAAATCTGAAATAAACAGTCCTACTTAGACCCAAGAGATAGTCACTGTAGCACTATTTGAAAAAAAAATTTTTAATATACAGTTATCAATAGAGTAAATAAATTTAAATTATGGTGCATCCATACTATCAAATAGGGCCACCAATTGTAAGAAACTTACAGTATGATCCCATTGTTTTTCAAAGCTATAGATGCATAAGTACGTATGCAATTAAATGCATATAAAAACTTCTAAAATAATAAACAAACATGTCAAAAAATGGAACAGATAAAAGGACATATAGTGGAAAGTCTTACTGCTGCTCCAAACCTGAGTCCAGGTCACAGAGGTAAATGACAATTGATAATTTTAAAAGATTAATGACCTCATAAATAACCCTCTAAATTTTTTCTACTCATCTGGAAGTTTTAATGGGTATATAATTTCAGGGATGCAAACATGGGCAGTTCTTTATTTCTAAAGATAACTGTGATTGTTGAATCCGAGCCCCAAATCAGCATCCTGGATGATAACTTAGTCATTTGCCAATTATCCCTGTGTTATTATCTACTTCTAAATTCCTTCTGTGTTATTGTCAAGTTTTCTTTTCCCCTTCCTCCCATCCTGACTCCATATGGATGTGCCTCCCAGGGGCTGTGGATGGAAGGGTTCTGCTTATGGAGTTGGCCACACTCCCTAAGTCCATGGCAGGGAGCCTGTTCTCTGTCAGCCTCCTCTGATCTGGTCCTGTGTTGGCATCAATTTGATCCTTAGTCTGGGTTCTTCTGGCTGGTGTTGGGAGATGGCTTTGATGGTTAGGAGCCAGCAGTTCCTGCTAACACAGGGTAGTTCTAAAGCGCTTCCCTGACACGTGCAACCCCAATGAGATGCAGCTGTATTCTCCTTATGCCAGCAGGAATCTGGACAATTTTTTAATGCTCAACCCCTCACCCTGCTGGGCAACCTCTTGAACTGAAATTTCAGTTTGTTCTACTAGCTACCAGTGCCCTTCCAAGCTTCTCAAAGTCTTGCAGCAAAGCCTGTAGATGGCATAAGCACCCTGTCATCCTTGGAGGCCCCTCATTGCCATTCCAATTATTCTTTGCACACCTGGTTGCATGAGCAACCTCTGTTGAATTTCTGCTTCAAACTTTAGCCAGAAAACAATGTATTGATTTCTTGGACTCACAGATAACCTCCAAATTTTGCAAGATACCTTTTAAGGTTGCTTCTCCCCCCGCATCTCAGCAACTCAGAAGCTGGCCTGTGGGAGAAGGGAATACAGACTCTATATTCCTTCTCACTTTCTTTTCCTTTTCTTCAATTTTTCCTTTTCATTCATGGGAGGTGCAGAAATGGTTTTATGAGAACATGTCTATCTTAAAATCTTTGAACTCTGTCTATTGTATGTTTCACTGTGTGAAAGCTTTACTGGCACCCAGGGTGGGACGTCACACTGAACTTTGTAACTTAGAGATTGTGGGCTTTCCTCTCCGGGTTAGCCTCCCTCCACAATAACCCAGTCCGTCTTGATTAGCTCCTACTTGGGGAGTGTTTTGATGAAAGATACAGAATACAGAAGTCACAGTAGATTTTTTTTAATTTACAATTTATTTTGGTATCATTAACCTACAATTACATGTGCAATATTATGGTGATTAAACTACCACCTTCATCAGGTCCCCCCCACCAACCCCATTACACTCACTGTCCATCAGCGTAGTGAGATGCTATAGAGTCACTACTTGTCTTCTCTGAGTTGTACAGCCCTCCCCGTGCCCCCGCTGCCTTACATCTGCTAATCGTAATACCCCTTATATCCTCTTATCCCTCCCTTCCCACCCTTCTTCCCCAGTCCCTTTCCCTTTGGTAACTATTAGTCTGTTCTTGGGTTCTGGGGGTCTGCGGCTGTTTTGTTCCTTCAGTTTTTTTCTTTGTTCTTATACTCCACAGGTGAGTGAAATCGTTTGATACTTGTCTTTTTCGGCTTGGCTTATTTCACTGAGCATAATACCCTCTAACTCCATCCATGTTGTTGCAAATGGTAGGATTTGTTTTCTTCTTATGGCGGAATAATATTCCATTGTGTATATATACCACATCTTCTTTATCCATTCATCTACTGATGGACACTTAGGTTGCTTCCATTTCTTGGCTATCATAAATAGTGCTGCAATAAACATAGGGGTGTATCTGTCTTTTTGAAACTGGGCTGCTGGATTCTTAGGGTAAATTCCTAGGAGTGGGATTCCTGGGTCAAATGGTATTTCTATTTTGAGTTTTTTGAGGAACCTCCATACTGCTTTCCACAATGGTTGAACTAATTTGCATTCCCACCAGCAGTGTAGGAGGGTTCCCTTTTCTCGACATCCTCGCCAACATTTGCTGTTGTTTGTGTTTTGGATGTTGGCCATCCTCACTGGTGTGAGGTGATATCTCATTGTGGTTTTAATCTGCATTTCTCTGATGACCAGCGATGTGGAGCATCTTTTCATGTGTCTGTTGGCCATCTGAATTTCTTCTTTAGAGAAGTGTCTATTCATGTCCTCTGCCCATTTCTTAATTGGATTATTTGCTTTTTCTTTGTTAAGGTGCGTGAGTTCTTTATATATTTTGGATGTCAACCCCTTATCAGATACATCATTTATGAATATATTTTCCCATATTGTAGGATGTCTTTTTGTTCTACTGATGGTGTCCTTTGCTGTACAGAAGCTTTTCAGCTTGATATCGTCCCATTTGTTCATTTTTGCTTTTGTTTCCCTTGCCCAGGGGGATATGTTCATGAAGAAGTCACTCATGTTTATGTCCAAGAGATTTTTGCCTATGTTTTTTTCTAAGAGTTTTATGGTTTCATGACTTACATTCAGGTCTTTGGTCCACCTTGAGTTTACCTTTGTGTATGGGGCTAGACAGTAGTCCAGTTTCATTCTCTTACATGTAGCTGTCCAGTTTTGTGGGGAACTGCCTTTGCATCCAGCCTCGCCACGAGGGTGGCCGCTGGGAACTGCCTTTGAATCTCAGCCTCGCCACGAGGGTGGCTGCTGGGAACTGCCTTTGAATCTCAGCCATGCCACAAAGATGGCCACTGAGAACTCAGCCGCGCTGCAGGGGTGGCCGCCAAAAGCCCCCTGAGGTTTAGCTGCGCCCACTCCGGTCAGAGACAGCTGCGCATGCGCGCAGCTCTGTGCCTGATTCAGAAAAGTAAAGTCACCTTATTAGCATAGGTGACCGATGGGGGGAGACTTCACCCTATATATCCCATGCCCTGAGCCCCAATAAACGAGTTCTCCCATCGAGTGAACTTCCTGTCGCGTCTGATTGTCTCCGGGGAAAAGGGGCGGCCAGCGGCGAGTGGCCAGCGGCCAGCGGCCAGCGGCGGCGGCAGCAGAGGCTGGAGCGGCTGCAAGCAGCGGCGCCGCCGAGCTCCGGAGGCTGCGGGAACGGGCGGACAGCCGGCGCTTACCTCCCTTGCTCTGCCTATCGGGGCGAGCCTCTCTCCCTGCCTTCCTCCCCTCCGCTGGTTCGGAGGGTCGCAGAAAGAGCTTGTAACACAAAGAGCTGTAGTCCTGACCCAGAGCGGGACCGGCGGGAGAGAGAGGTGGAAAAACTCCGATACAGTTTTTCCAACACCAGCTGCTGAAGAGGCTGTCATCTCCCCATTGTATATCCAAGGCTCCTTTATCAAATTAATTGGCTGTAAATGTTTGGGTTAATGTTTGGATTTTCTATTCTGTTCCACTGGTCTGTGGATCTGTTTTTGTGCCAGTACCAAATTGTCTTGATTACTGTGGCTTTGTAGTAGAGCTTGAAGTCAGGGAGTGTAATTCCCCCTGTTTGATTCCTCCTTCTCAGAATTGCTTTGGCTATTCGGGGTCTTTTCTGGTTCCATATGATTTTTAGTTATTTGTTCCAGTTCATTGAAGAAAGCTGTTGGTAGTTTGATAGGGATTGCATTGAATCTGTAGATTGCTTTAGGTAGTATAGCCATTTTGACAATATTTATTCTTCCTAGCCAAGAGCATGGGATGCATTTCCATTTGTTAGTGTCCTCTTTAATTTCTCCGAGGAGTGTCTTACAGTTTTCAGAGTACGGGTCTTTCACTTCCTTGGTTAGGTTTATTCCTAGGTATTTTATTCTTTTTGATGCAATTGTGAATGGAATTGTTTTTCTGATTTCTCTTTCTGTTAGTTCTTCAGTGTATAGGAAAGCAACAGATTTCTGTGTGTTAATTTTGTATCCTGCAACTTTGCTGAATTCAGATATTAGTTCTAGTAGTTTTGGTGTGGAGTCTTTAGGGTTATTTATGTACAGTATCATGTCATCTGCAAATAGTGACAATTTGACTTCTTCTTTACCAATCTGGATGCCTTGTATAACTTTGTTTTGTTAGTTTTTAAAATAAGGATGTGAGATATCACACAGACATATGTCTAAAGACACATCCAGAAACCAGTAAAATAGGCTCATAATCTAGCAGCTTAATAACGTCTGGCCTCTGCTTCCACTTCCCTGCGGTTTTTTTTTTGCGCTCTCTCATGGTCTCAAAACAATCGGCACAACTTTAAACATTACATTCTGACACTGTCCCAAGGCAGACACAGAGGAAGGAAGATTTCTCTCTCAAAATCTTGCTCAGAGGTTCGGCTGTAGACTTCCTCTCATATACTATTGGCCGTAACTGGGTCTCAGGCTGACAAAAATTAGGACTTGGTTAACAAAGGAAATGGGACTCGTTTTGGAATAGGCCACAAATATTGTTTTCCTCACTATTAATATTTATGTCTTTATCTTTTTAAATAAATGGACTTATAATTCAACTGTCCTATCCCTTCCTTTTTTTTATTAAGGCATCATTGATATACAATCTTATTAAGGTTTCATATGAACAACATTGTGGTTAATACATTCACCCCTATTATCAAGTTCCCCCCACATACCCCATTGCAGTCACTGTCCATCAGCGTAGTAAGATGCTATAGAGTCGTTACTTCTCTTCTCTGTGCTGTACTGCCTTCCCCATGCCCCCCCTACATTATGTCTGCTGATCATAATACCCCTTAGTCCCCTTCTTCCTCCCTCTCCACCCCTTCCTCTTTGATAACTGCTAGTCCCTTCTTGGAGTCTGTGAGTCTGCTGCTGTTCTGTTCCTTCAGTTTTGCTTTGTTCTTATACTCCACAGATGAGTGAAATCATTTGATACTTGTCTTTCTCAGCCTGGCTTATTTCACTGGGCATAATACCCTCTAGCTGCATCCATGTTGTTGCAAATGGTAGGATTTGTTTTCTTCTTATGGCTGAATAATATTCCATTGTGTATATGTACCACCTCTTCTTTATCCATTCATCTACTGATGGACACTTAGATTGCTTCCATGTCTTGGCTATTGTAAATAGTGCTGTGATAAACATAGGGGTGCATATGTCTTTTTGAATGTGGGATCTTGTTTTCTTTGGGCGAATTCCTAGGAGTGGAATTCCTGGGTCAAATGGCATTTCTATTTTTACTTTTTTGAGGAACCTCCATATTGCTTTCCACAATGGTTGAACTAATTTACATTCTCAACAACAGTGTAGGAGGGTTTCCCTTTCTCCGCTTCCTCACCAGCATTTGTTACTTGTCTTTTGGATGTTGGCCATCCTAACTGGTGTGAGATGATATCTCATTGTGGTTTTAATTTGCATTTCTCTGATTATTAGTGATGTGGAGCATAATTACATTCAGGTCTCTTACCCATTTCGAGTTTACTTTTGTGTATGGAGTTAGACAATAATCCAATTTCACTCTCTTACATGTAGCTGTCCAGATTTACCAACACCATTTGTTGAAGAGGCTGTCATTTTCCCATTGTATATCCATGGCTCCTTTATTGTATATATATATATATTTTTTTATTTTGGTATCATTAATATACAGTCACATGAGCAATATCGTGCTTACTAGATTCCCCCCATTATCAAGTCCCCACCACATACCCTATTACAGTTACTGTCCATCAGTGTAGTAAGATGCTATAAAGTCACTACTTGTCTTCTCTGTGCTATACTGCCTTCCTCATGACCCCCCACTACGTTACGTGTGCTAATCGTTCCTTTACTGTATATTAATTGGCCATATATGTATTGGTTTATATCTGGACTCTATTCTATTCCATTGATCTATGAGTTTATTCTTGTTCCAGTACCAAATTGTCTTGATTACTGTGGCTTTGTAGTAGACCTTGAAGTTGGGGAGCATAATCCCCCCAGCTTTATTCTTCCTTCTCAGGATTGCTTTGGCTGTTCGGGGTCTTTTGTAGTTCCATATGAATTTTAGAACTATTTGTCTAGCTCACTGAAGAATGCTGTTGGTATTTTGATAGGGATTGCACTGAATCTGTAGATTGCTTTAGGCGGGATGGCCATTTTGACAATATTAATTCTTCTAATCCATGAGCATGGGATGTGTTTCCATTTATTGGTGTCTTCTTTAATATCTTTCTTGTAGTTTTCAGGGTATAGGTCTTTCATCTCCTTGGTTAGGTTTATTCCTAGATATTTTATTCTTTTTGATGTAATTGTAAATGGAATTGTTTTCCTGATTTCTCTTTCTGCTAGTTCATCATTAGTGTAATGGAATGCAACAGATATCTGTGTATTAATTTTGTATCCTGTAACTTACCTTTGGGGTGGATTCTTTAGAGTTTTTTATGTACAATACAATGTCATCTGCAAACAGTGACAGTTTGACTTCTTCCTTACCAATCTGGATGCCTTTTATTTCTTTGTATTGTCTGATTGCGGGGCTAGGACTTCCAGTACTATGTTGAATAAAAGTGGAGAGAGTGGGCATCCTTGTCTTGTTCCTGATCTTAGAGGAAAAGCTTTCAGCTTTTCACTGTTAAGTACGATGTTTGTGTGGGTTTGTCATATATGGCCTTTATTATGTTGAGGTACTTGTCCTCTATACCCATTTTGTTAAGAGTTTTTATCATGAATGGGTGTTGAATTTTGTCAAATGCTTTTTCAGCATCTATAGAGATGATCATGTGATTTTTGTCCTTCTTTTTATTGATATAGTGGATGATGTTGATGGATTTTAGAATGGTGTACCATCCTTGCATCCCTGGGATGAATCCCACTTGATCATGGTGTCTGGTCCTCTTGATGTATTTTTGAATTTGGTTTGCTAATATTTTGTTGAGTATTTTTGCATCTATGTTCATCAGGGATATTGGTCTGTATTTTTCTTTTTTTGTGGTGTCTTTCCCCGGTTTTGGTATTAGAGTGATGCTGGCTTCATAGAATGAGTTGGGAAGTATTCCCTCCTCTTCTACTTTTTGGAGATCTTTAAGGAGGATGGGTATGAGGTCTCTAAATGTCTGATAAAATTTAGCACTGGATCCATCTGGTCCAGGTGTTTTGTTCTTAGGTAGTTTTTTGATTACCAACTCAATTTCATTGCTGGTAATTAGTCTATTCAGATTTTCTGTTTCTTCCTGGGTCAGTCTTGGAAGGTTGTATTTTTCTAGAAAGTTGTCCATTTCTTCTAGGTTATCCAGTTTGCTAGCATATAATTTTTCATAGTATTCTCTCATAATCCTTTGTATTTCTGTGCTGTCCATAGTGATTGCTCTTTTTCACTTCTGATTCTGTTTATGTGTGTAGACTCTCTTTTTTTCTTGATAAGTTTGGCTACGGGTTTAACTATTTTGTTTATTTTCTTGAAGAACCAGCTCCTGCTTTTATTGATTCTTTCTATTGATTTATTCTTCTCAATTTTATTTATTTCTTCTCTTATCTTAATTATGTCCATCCTTATACTGACTTTGGGCCTCATTTGTTCTTTTTCTAGCTTCATTAATTGTCAGTTTAGATTGGTCATTTGGGATTGTTCTTCTATCTCGAGGCAAGCCTGTATTGCTATATACTTTCCTCTTATAACTGCCTTCACTGCGCCCCATAGAAGTTGGGGTGTTGGGCTGCTGTTTTCATTTGTCTCCATATATTGCTTGATCTCTGCTTTTATTTGGTCATTGATCCATTGATTATTTAGGAGCATGTTGTTAAGCCTCCACATGTTTGTGAGCCTTTTTGTTTTCTTTGTACAATTTATTTCTAGTTTTATACCTTTGTGATCTAAGAAGTTGGTTGATACAATTTCAGTCTTTTGGAATTAGCTGAGACTCTTTATGAGGCCTAGTATGTAGTCTATTCTGGAAAATGTTCCATGTGTACTTTAGAAGAATGTGTATCCTGCTGCTTTTGGGTATAGAGTTCTGTAGATGTCTGTTAGGTTCATCTGTTCTAATGTGTTGTTCAGTGCCTCTGTGTCTTTACTTATTTTCTGTCTGGTTGATCTGTCCTTTGAGTGAGTGGTTTGTTGAAGTCTCCTAAAATGAATTCATTGCATTCTATTTCCTCCTTTCATTCTGTTAGTATTTGTTTAACATATGTAGGTGCTCCTGTGTTGGGTGCATAGATATTTATAATGGTTATATCCTCTTGTTGGACTGATACCTTTATCATTATGTAATGTCCTTCTTTGTCTCTTGTTACTTTCTTTGTTTTGAAGTCGATTTTGTCTGATGCATGTACTCCAACTCCTCCTTTGCTCTCCCTATTATTTACATGAACTATTTTTTTCCATCCCTTCACTTTTAGTCTGTGTATGTCTTTGGGTGTGAAGTGAGTCTCTTGTAGGCAGCATATAGATGAGTATTGCTTTTTTATCCCTTCTGTAACTCTATGTCTTTTTATTGGTGCATTCAGTCCAGTTATGTTTAGGGTGATTATTGATAGATATGTACTTTTGCCATTGCAGGTTTTAGATTCATGGTCACCAAAAGTTCAAGGGCAGCCTCTTTATTATCTAACAATCTAACTTAACTGACTTAGTACACTATTACAATCACAATCTAAAGGTTCATTTTTCCCCCTCCCTTCTTTTTCTTCTTCCTCCACTCTATATGTTAGGTGTCATATTGTGTACTCTTTGTGTATCCCTTGACAGACTGTGGGTAGTTGATTTGATTTTGCATTTTCTTAGTAATTAATTGGTTTACTTCCTTTACTGGGGTTTTATTTTCCCTGGTGACAGCTATTTAGCCTTAGGAGCACTTCCATCTAGAGCAGTCCCTTTAAAATACACTGTAGAGATGTTTTGTAGGAGGTAAATTCCCTCAACTTTCATTTATCTGGAAATTGTTTAATCCCTGCTTCAAATTTAAATGATAATCTAGCCGGGTAGAGTTATCTTGGTTCGAGGCCCTTCTGTTTCATTGCATTAAATATATCATGCCACTCCCTTCTGGCCTGTAAGGTTTCTGCTGAGAAGTCTGATGATAGCCTGATAGGTTTTCCTTTGTATGTGTTCTTTTTTCTCTCTCTCTGGCTGCTTTTAATACTCTATCCTTGTCCTTGATCTTTGCCATTTTAATTATTACATGTCTTGGTGTTGTCTTCCTTGGGTCCCTTGTGCTGGGAATCTGTGAACTTCCATGGCCTCAGAGACTATCTCCTTCCCCAGATTGGGGAATTTTTCAGAAATTCTTTCCTCAAAGACACTTTCTATCCATTTTTCTCCCTCTTCTCCTTTTGGTACCCCTATAATGCAAATATTGTTCCATTTGGATTGGTCGCAGAGTTGTCTTATTCTTTCATTTCTAAAGATCCTCTTTTCTCTGTCTACCTCAGCTTCTTTGTATTCCTGTTCTCTAATTTCTGTTCCATTTACCACCTCTTCTACCTCTTCTAACCTGCTTTTAAATCCCTCCATTGTATGTTTCATTTCATACATTGTATTTTTCAAAGTTTCTGTCTCTTTCTTGACGTCATCCCTGAGATCTTGAATATTTTTCTGTAGCTCCATGATCATGTTTATGATTTTTATTTTGAAATCTTTATCAAGAATATTGGTGATTTCAGTTTCACTGAGCCCTCTTTCTGGTGTTTGAGGGATTTTAGATTGAACAAGATTTTTTTGTCTTTTCATATTCCTACTGAATAATATGGAATAATAACTTTGTGTAGGCAGTGCTCTCTAGTTCCCAGAAGCTCTACTCTCTGGAGCTGTGCAGCAACTGGAGCCATGATGTGGGCCACAGGTTAGCGGGGCAGGTGCCTGCTGGGAGGAAAGAGCTCTTTCCTGCTTCCCAGCCACAGTGCCTGCCTCTGCTGCCAGGGCCAGTGGGCCAAATGCACAGGGGGAAGCCTCTACATTATGTCCCTGTAGCTGCCATAGGCAGGGCTGCCCTCCAGCTAGCCTGGTGCGATGGTGGTAGCAACAGGTTTGCGAGCCGGTACCAGCTGGGAGGAAGGAGCAGCAGGCTGTGTATCATGGTGGGGGTTTTGGGCGATGCGTTGCCAGTTAGGGGAATGGAGTGCATGAAACTCCTGAAAGTTCCCATCCTGCTGGGCTGAGGTTGCCAGGTCAATTTTGTCCACCTGTTCTTTCTCCTAAGCAGCAAGCTCTGTGTAATCCTTGCCCCTTTAGCAGCCCTCTCACTGTTGGGAAGTCTTTCAAAGCACCCACCTTTCTTTTGTCCTACAGGGGCTGGTTGTGGATACCTGTTCTCCTCAAGTTGTTGGAATTTCAGTCTTTCTGAATATTCCCCCTGTCTTTGCTTCCCAACTGCTCTAATCTCCAGAGCACTATGTTGTAGGTTCGTGCTCCTGAAGTAGATCTCCAGGGGTGGGTATTTAGCAGTCCTGGGCTTCTACCTACTCCCCGCTCCATTTCTTTTCCTCCTGCCTGTGAGCTGGGGTTGGGGGAGGGCTTGGGTCCCACCAGATTGTGGCTTTGCTACTTTACCCTTTTCCATGAGGTCTTCTCTTTTCCCCAGATGTAAGCTGTCACAGTCTTCTTTTGGTCACCCTTTCAGCATTAGTTATATTTGCTGTATTTTTGTGTTATATGTGGTTTGGGGAGGATATTTCTGCCTCACTTCTCATGCTGCCATCTTTATCTGACTCACTCTCTTCCTTTTTTTTTTTTTTTAATGTAACAATGTACTCTGAAGATCTTCCATGCAGGCACATTCACATACATCTCATTATTTTAATGGCTGTAATATATCCCACTTCAATGGACAGGTTCCTTTTTTTAATTTTGGCATGCATGGCCCCACCCTCTTTGAAGAACTGTCCATCACTCATGCCATGTGATTTTATGAAACTCAGGCCCCTCACCACAGGGGTAGACATGTGACTGAGGACAACCCAGAGTCCCTTCAGGTGGTGTGGGAGAATATATTTTCCCCAAAAAACAACCATGGCAGTATTTCCAGTCTCACCAGAACGTTGCCACTCTCAGATGAAGAGATGGGGTCTATCTATTTCCCTTTCCTGAAGCCTGGACAGCCCTCATAGCCACCTGGACCACCAGCAAGCCCACCCTTCCTCTCCTGCCTCAACCAGGGCTTCCCCCAGGTGCTGTCTTATTTCATCCACACTCACACCACCCTCATCAGCATCTCACCTCCAGACTCATGATATTGCCCTTATTATCTGCCCACCCTCCACCCTCTCTCCCACTGAGGACAGGTGATCTTCTGAACTTTCAGGTATGACCATGTAACTCTGCCTGTTCACAAACCATCATTGGCTCTCTGCTTCCACTCACCACCACATACCAGTCTTCAGCCTTTTTAACTAGTAGATAGAATCTTAGGAAATTTCTATTTCTGTAAGTCAAAACTGTCAAAATAGCAGTGTCACCTGGTTCAATCTCTTTATCATGAAAGGAGCACATGTATATGGTAAAAACTCAACAATTAGCAAAATGCAAGAGATTATACAATGAAAATAAATTAGTTCTATTATCTCAATTTCCTAATCCACTTCCAGAGGCAAACATTTTTAGCAATTTCTTGTTTAGCTTCTAGAAAATTCAACTCTATTTGCCTGAAGTTGCTAACAATATTACCTCATACTTCTTTTAAATGCCTTGGAGAACTTTGTTCATATTTTATTTCTCTTTCTTAATTTTATTGTTTTCTCTCTTTTTCTTAATAAGCCTGAAAAGAGGGGTCTTTATAGCATTGTTTCTATTAGTCAATTCTATTAGGCCTCTTTATTTCTAATTTACTTGTGTTTTACTCTCTTGCCCAGGGCCTTGGAGGTACTGCACTCCAGTTTTCCACAGCAGTAACCTGCTCACTCATGCACTGGTTTTGTTCCCTTCCCTTCCCTGTCTCATTCACCACTTTCCTACCAGGACATCCTGGGATAACCTCTCAAATAAACTTCTTGCACTAAATCCGAGTGTCAGGGTCTGTTCATGGGTAAACCCACTCTAATATGGGATGGGGATATTTGAGTGAATGCACTCGAGAAGTTTCAACCCCAGGATTCCAATAAACTGTCTGGGCCAGCAGAAGTAACCCTTTCAGCTAGTTAGAGAACAGAGCCTCTTGTGTTCTGGAGTGCATGCAATGGCCTTACCTACAACAGGTGCTGTGCAAAACGACCTTGTCCTGTTCAAGATCTGCCTCCACCTCTCCTCTTTGCTTTTAGATCAGTCTAAGGTTAAGTCTCAGTGTGGCCCACGGAAGAAGCTAATGTATTCACCAGAAACCATGACCAGTGCCTACTAAGGAACTAAGAAAATGTGCTTAGGCTTGAATCTTCAGAGTGCCTGTCTTGGACAGGTGAAATCTCAGGCTGGAAAAGGGAGAGCTTCTTGTTGTGAGGTACTCAGCTTAGGGTTTAACACCCTGGCCAGGCATCAGAAAGCATTGTTGGAAGGTTTCCTTGGAGTTTAGAAGAAACAGTAGACTCTGGTAAATGAGGTGGAAGAGCCCTGTGAGAGGTATTAAGGAAGAGATCATGTTCAGAGAAATGGGCATATTAGAAATAATTTATTATGTAAAATCAGAGCACATGTCATCTACTTCCTGGGAGGATACAGAAGGCTCTCCTTTCAGGAAGCAATAGGAATGCATGAGTGAGGAGGGCATCACCATCTCCAGAGAGCACAGAGGCAGCAGTCCTTTGTCGATCAGGGTGACTTTAGAAGCTGCCATGAGCTTGGTCCTAGACCACTGTGATTGGTGACTGTGCTGGCTAGTTTGTGATCAAACATTTACAAACCATGTTATGTTTTGTTTATCAGAATTACACAGAGAACCAGATATTAACTTCCCCTTCTACTTCATAGATACTAGTTGATATTAACCTGATCTTATTCATTTTTCATCATCCTTGGACTTTACATTATTATTATTATTTTTTTTTTTGGTTACAAGCCTGTTTACCTAAGATTTTTCAGGATTGAGTGTTCTTATTTCCAAAACACTACCTGAACTTAAATAACCAATATATTTCTGTATTCAGTGTTATGGATGAAAGAGAGGAATAGAGGAAAACTCCACGATTTTAGCTTAGACTTTGAGAAGGATGGGATTGCCATTAACCATGATGGGGAAGATTGAGGGAGGGAGATGTTCCAGGGAAAAGACCAGGAGTTTAATTCCATTTTGTTCAGTTCAAGTTATTACAAGTGAACAATCGAAGTTCCTTGCACCTGAAAGCATCCTACCTTAGAATGTGTGCCAGGTGACTTGGGGTTCTACAAGCATTAGCTCATTAAATGTAGATCATAAATATTATATCCTTTATTATAACCTAACTGTTCTGGGTTAAAGTTGATAAACTAAGACTTACTGCATGCTACACTCAGATCACATGCCTTAAAATGCTTTAGCATTAGAGAATTTGGTAATGCTTAGCAGCTAATGCTTTTAAATTAGAGAATTTGGTAGGGAAAAAAAATCCTATCATGTCGGAATGTGTTAACTCCACTGCACAGCCTTCAACAAAGACCTAAGAGAAAGAGATTACCTTGGGTTGAAGGCAATGATTTAAAACCAGAGAGGGAAAAGTGGTTTGGTTAAGAGTGGCTCTCCCTGACTCTAGACTGCAATCTAAAAACTACTGCAACTCTGGTAACCGGAACCCTTTCTTGGAAAAACTGAGTTGTCTACATTCCAAGCTAAGATTAGCAGAGATAGGGAGGTAGGAAAGAAGGGCACAGAGGAGGTCTTTCTGAAGCACTTCCTGTAAGTATCCTACCTAAACAACAGGGGCAACCAGTCTCTCTGAGAAGATGCAACTGGGATTGAAAATGTCACTGGAGTATACTTTGTGAGACTTAGGAAAAGGTCTCCTTCCAAGCAGAGGCATCTCCAGAGGTATACAGCTTCATGAATGACTAGTGTTTTTTTGTATGTCACTACAAGTGCTCTATAGCTCATGGTTACTGTCCTCAGCTCGAATCATGCAGTGATCATGGAGACCTGCATCTTTATTTTAAAAACAGTCTTTCTCCAGATTTTCACAGATCCTGTACTTTCCCTTCCTGGAGTTTCAAGCCCACAGGCCTATCCAGTCTCATCTGTGGTGCCTCAGCTCTCCCCACTGGCCTGACACTTCTCATTAACAATAGCTTCTACCTAATAAAATATGTCACTTTTCTTCAGATATAGACTTTTAAATACAGTGGGCTAGACACTCAGGCATTAAGGACACAGTTTCCATATCCTATGGATATTATTACAGTTCACATTAACTGTCTCAAACCATGGATGGTCAACAGACTGATTAAACACCCAATATTATCTCCCTTCCTTTTGACCTCGGAATTGAAATGGAAAATTTCTCCTTAGGAGTTGTCCATAATGGTTCTTGAGTCTTTGCATTAATCTCGTTTCTTATACCAGTCTATATGACCATATATTGACAAATATTAATAGTAAACTCATATTGTAGAAAAGACCAGACATTGATATCAAGAAAAGAAACAAGACATAGATACCAGATAAACCAAACAAGACTTGCTTATCTAAAGGATCTGCAGTGGAGACACACGGGTGCAGGTGACAATATTAGAATGAATGGTATCTTTTCTTCTAGAAATCACTTGTCCACCTTTAGATCCAGACTTATATATATATTTGCCCAAGGCCAGATTGGGTCAGGATGGAGATTTCCTGGGCACGTGCTGGAACCTCCACACCCTGGCCATGTGCACCTCATCACCCTCCAGCTCACACACTGGATGCCGTGATGGCCGAGGGTGGGGGACGGTGCACCTAGGCTTGTGCACTGGCCCACTCTCAGCCTTTTCAGGCCAACAGCTGAGTACTTACCAGAGTTTAGTGCTGTGGGTCTAGAACAGAGGTCAGCTACTCAGACATTTCAAGAACCATGATACCATCTCATTGACCGGCTGTAGTGCCTTTGTGTGGGATATCAACACTTCTCCAGGGGTGGCCCAGAGCTTTGTCTCCTTGTGGCCACACGGCTGCCAACTGAAGCTCTTAAGTCACAGGCAGCCACAGGCTCTCATGACTCCCCATATTCTTTCTATGGCTTCATTTTTTTTCTTTAAGAATTTCTTCTACTTTCCTGTTAAATAAACATGCATTTAAGTTTTTTAAATTCTATATAATAACTGTTGGTGTTTTGCATGATCAGGGGAGGGGTTCAGGATTTCCCAACCACAATAACTACTGAAAACAGCTGGTCTTATATTTTTAATCCATAATTTACCATTGTGACAGAATGGAAATCTGTCCCTGTTGATGATGTACGTGTGTGTGTGTGAGAGAGATTCCTGAGAGAGAACAGGTGATGTGAGAAGATTATACATTGCAGCATCTTCCCGGTGACTGAAGTATTATCTTTCCCCACCAAAGTATTTACTCCAAAAGGAATTCGTGTCCAGTTTTGTAATAAAAGGAAATTGAAAAACCAGACTTAATATACAGAAATTCAATTCTAGCAATTAAGCTTTTTCAAGGATATGTCCGCTCATGTGACCTGTCCCTTTATTCTAAACAGTATATGGTGACAAGAGGATGAGGAGCTGAGGAAGGGTCAGAAAGAGTCGGTGAAACCAGGAAGCCTTTTCGGAGAAGATGACTCGTGACGTGACTTTGCGAGCACAGTAGGGCAAAAGTCTCCAAAGCTCTACAGAGAAAGCATTTCAGGTGGGAGGTGTGCGCAGAACCAAAGTCCAATGCAGAGAAAACACTATCACCACCACCAACCAATTCCCAGGAATAACACGAGGAATTTTAGCTGGAGGAGAGCCTGATATGCCAAGCTGAGGACTGAGCCCAATTTGTTCATACCACGTCTCACTTCAAAAAGGATTTGAGCCCTACTAAGAAAGCCTCAGAGACCACACAAAGGTAAAAAAAATCAGTGGATAAATCAAGCATAAAATGGCAGAATAGGAAGAACAAGATGAGGTTGGGGATGGGTCAGCACAAGCTCCGGTGTCAAGATTTGTTTGGGTGACTAGTAGAAAGCAGTGAGAAACTAGTCCTGAAAGAACTGGAGGAAAAATGATTGAAAAAAACCACTGATTGAGGCTGATCGATCTAGTGGGGCTGCAGACAGCACGTGTTGGAGCTGGGAAACTGGAATTAAGGATGTCAGTTTGAAGGCGAAGCATGTTCAATGTTCATGCATTGGAAGAATTAATATCGTTAAATGTCTATACTAATCAAAGTGATATATAGAGTCAGTGCGATCCCTATCACAATCCCAATGGCATTCTTTACAGGAAAAAGAAAGCCCTAAAAGTCATTTGTAACTACAACAACCCCCGAATAGCCAAGGCAATCCTGAGTAAGAACAAAGCCGGAGGCATCAAATCTTCTGACCTCAAAATATATTACAAAACTACAGTAATCAAAATAGTATGGACATAAAAACAGATTTACAGGCCAATAGAACAGAATAGGGAGCCCAGAAATCCATACAATTACAGTCAACTGATAGTTGACAAGAGTTTTAAGAACATGCAATGGGGAAAGGATAGTCTCTTCAAAAAATAGTGTTGGGAAAATTGGATATCCACATGAAGGAGAATGGAATTGGACCCTTACGTCACACCATATTCAAAAAGTCAGCTAGAAATGGATTGAATACCTAAATACGAGACCTGAAACTATGAAACTACTACAAGAAAACATAGGGTAAAAGTTTCTTGACATAGGTCTTGGCAATGATTTTTTTGAAATGATACCAAAAGCACAGGCAGCAAAAGCAAATATTCACCAGTGTGACAGCATCAAACTAAAAAGCTTCTGCACAGCAAAGGAAATAATCAACAGAATGAAAAGGCAAACTATGGAATGGGGGGAAATATTTGCAAGCCATATATCTACTGAGTGATTAATATCCAACATACATAAAGAACGACTCTGCAGCAAAACAAACAACCCCCCTCACAAAAAAACAATGAAACACTAAAAAACAAAAAACCTAATTAACCCAATTAAAAATGGGCAAAGTACTTGAATAGGCATTTCTCCAGAGAAAAAATACAAATGTCTAAGATCTGCAATGGTGAAAAAACATCACCAATATTCAGGAAAAGGCAAATTGAAACCACAATGAGATATCACCTCACACCTGTTAGAATGGCTATTATCAGAAAGATGACAGATAACAATGTTGGTGCATGTGGACCAAACGGAAGCCTCAGGCACTGTTGGCGGGAATGTATGTTGGTTCAGCCACTATGGAAAACAGCATGGAAGTTCCTAAAAAAATTAAAAATAGAACTAACCATCTGATCAAGCAATCACTTCTGGGTATATATCCAAAAGATATGAAATTTGGATCTCAAAGAGATCTCTGTATTTCCACGTTCACTGCAACCTTATTCACAATAGCTAAGATATGGAAACAACCTAAATGTCTGTCAATGGATGAATGGATAAGGAGTGTGATATATCTTTATCTGTATGATGGAATATTATTCAGCCATTAGAAAGAAGGAAATCCTGCCATTTGAGGCAACATGGGTAGAACTAGAGGACATTATGCTAAGTGAGATAAGCCCGACACAGAAAGACAAACACTGCAACTGCATGGTATCACTTAAAGGTGGAACATCAAATCATCAAACTCATAATAACCGAGAGTAGAATGGTTGTTGCCACGGGCTGGGGGAAGAGGACATGGGAAGATCTTTGGTCATAGGCTACAAAGTTTCAGTCATGCAGGACGAATAAGTTCTGAAGATCTAATGTACAGCATGGTCACTGTAGTCAACAATACTGTGTTATATACTTGAAACTTGCTAAGAGGGCAGATCTTAAGTATCCTAACCACAAAAAAAGGTACCAAAAAAGAAAGGAAGGACAGAAGGGAGGGAGAGAGGGAGGGAGGGAAGGACGAGGGAAGGGCAGGGTAACTATATGAGGTGAAAGATATGTTAATTAGCTTGATTGTGACGATCCTTTCACAATGTATACAAACATCAAGTTGTACACCTTAAGTATATGCAATTCCTATTTGTCAGTTATACCTCAGTAAAGCTGAAAAAAATAAAAAGGACACAAGGGTGCCTCTGTCACTCTGGAACTGGAGCTCAGGGCTGGCACAGAGTTTCTAATAATGTTAATTGTTTGTTCTCGGGTTTAACTGTTCAGCCCCTAGAGAAATGCTTCAGAGTATCCTTTCTCTAGTCCTTAAAACAAAAAGGGTTGCATCCAGATGTTAGTTATGAAGATTTGTGGAGTATACAGCTGCCAACAGAAAACACAAGACTTTGATTCAACAATTTGAGGTTTGGGAAGCTTTTAAGTAGGGAACATACTTAAGAGAGAGAAAAGACAAGTTAACTTGTCAAATCCCTCCTTTTAGCGTAGTCTGGGTGAGCACAGCTGCAAGAGCTTCTTGCACAATGAAATACTGTTTCCTAAGAGTGCCAAGAAGTCATAGTTTTGCTCATCCGTATGTTCCAACTCAAGGCTCAGGGGTGCTCAGGAATTAGCACTGTGCTCAAAGCAGTTACACATGGCAGCCAAGAAACATTTGTAAATGCTAAATCATTTGTATTACTCTTAAATTTATAACACAAATGTAATGTGTGTGAAGTGTGAAGATGGTGAAAACATCACAACCAAAGTGAAAAATAAAATATTTTATGATTTTTTCTGTAATAATTTATCATTGCTGTATGTGAAATTATGTAAATATGTCAAATTCATGGTTTACTTCTGAATATAATTATTCCTTTAAGAATTGACAATTCTACAACATTCGAAAATCCATCAACATCATCCATCACATCAATAAAAAGAAGAACCACATGATCATCTCCATAGATGCTGAAAAAGCATTTGACAAAATTCAGCATCCATTTTTGATTAAAACTCTCAACAGAATGGGTATAGACGGCAAGTACCTCAACATCATAAAGACCATATATGACAAACCCACAGCTAACATCATACTTAATAGCGAGAAGCTGAAAGCTTTTCATCTAAGATCGGGAACAAGACAGGGATGCCCACTCTCTCCACTGTTATTAAACATAGTACTGGAGGTCCTAGCCACGGCAATCAGACAAAGCAAAGACAGGGCATCCAGATTGGTAAAGAAGAAGTCAAATTGTCACTATTTGCAGATGACATGATACTGTATATAAAAAACCCTAAAGACTCCACTCCAAAACTACTAGAACTAATATCTGAATTCAGCAAAGTTGCAGGATATAAAATGAACACACAGAAATCTGTTGCTTTCCTATACACTAATGATGAGCTAACAGAAAGAGAAATCAGGAAAACAATTCCATTCACAATTGCATCAAAAAGAATAAAATACCTAGGAATAAACCTAACGAAGGAAGTGAAAGACCTGTACTCTGAAAACTACAAGACACTCCTAGGAGAAATTAAGGAAGACACTAACAAATGGAAATGCATCCCATGCTCTTGGCTAGGAAGAATAAATATTGTCAAAATGGCTATACTACTTAAAGCAATCTACAGATTCAACGCAATCCCTATCAAACTACCAACAGCTTTCTTCAATGAACTGGAACAAATAATTCTAAAATTCATATGGAACCACAAAAGACCCCGAATAGCCAAAGCAATCCTGAGAAGGAGGAATCAAACAGGGGGAATTACGCTCCCTGACTTCAAGCTCTACTACAAAGCCACAGTAATCAAGACAATTTGGTACTGGCACAAAAACAGACCCACAGACCAGTGGAACAGAATAGAAAATCCAAACATTAACCCAAACACCTACAGTCGATTAATATTTGATAAAGGAGCCCTGGATATACAACGGGAGATGACAGCCTCTTCAGCAGCTGGTGTTGGAAAAACTGGACAGCTACATGTAAGAGAATGAAACTGGACTACTGTCTAACCCCATACACAAAGGTAAACTCAAGGTGGATCAAAGACCTGAATGTAAGTCATGAAACCATAAAACTCTTAGAAAAAAACATAGGCAAAAATCTCTTGGACATAAACATGAGTGACTTCTTCATGAACATATCCCCCCGGGCAAGGGAAACAAAAGCAAAAATGAACAAATGGGACTATATCAAGTTGAAAACCTTCTGTACAGCAAAGGACACCATCAGTAGAACAAAAAGACATCCTACAATATGGGAAAATATATTCATAAATGATGTATCTGATAAGGGGTTGACATCCAAAATATACAAAGAACTCACGCACCTTAACAAACAAAAAGCAAATAATCCAATTAAGAAATGGGCACAGGGCATGAATAGACACTTCTCTAAAGAAGAAATTCAGATGGCCAACAGGCACATGAAAAAATGCTCCACATCGCTAATCATCAGAGAAATGCAGATTAAAACCACAATGAGATATCACCTCACACCAGTGAGGATGGCCAACATCCAAAACACAAACAACAACAAATGTTGGCGAGGATGTGGAGAGAGGGGAACCCTCCTACACTGCTGGTGGGAATGCAAATTGGTTCAAATATTGTGGAAAGCAGTATGGAGGTTCCTCAAAAAACTCAAAATAGAAATACCATTTGACCCAGGAATCCCACTCCTAGGAATTTACCCCAAGAATGCAGCAGCCCAGTTTCAAAAAGACAGATGCACCCCTATGTTTATTGCAGCACTGTTTACAATAGCCAAGAAATGGAAGCAACCTAAGTGTCCATCAGTAGATGAATGGATAAAGAAGATGTGGTACATATACACAATGGAATATTACTCAGCCATAAGAAAAAAACAAATCCTACCATTTGCAACAACATGGATGGAGCTGGAGGGTATTATGCTCAGTGAAATAAGCCAGGCCGAAAAAGACAAGTATCGAATGATCTCACTCATATGTGGAGTATAAGAACAAAGAAAAAAAAAACTGAAGGAACAAAACAGCAGCAGACTCACAGAACCCACGAACGGACTAATAGTTACCAAAGGGAAAGGGACTAGGGAAGAAGGGCGGGAAGGGAGGGATAAGAGGGTAAAAGGGGTATTATGATTAGCAGACATAAGG
The DNA here is from genome assembly GCA_029783875.1 of Phataginus tricuspis. Lineage (NCBI taxonomy): Eukaryota > Metazoa > Chordata > Mammalia > Pholidota > Manidae > Phataginus > Phataginus tricuspis. The sequence goes on along the minus strand of JAQQAC010004778.1, from coordinate 9,488,605 downwards.
TGGGGGGGCACGGGGAGGACTGTACAACTCAGAGAAGACAAGTAGTGATTCTCATCTCACTACACTGATGGACAGTGACTGTAATAGGGATGGTGGGGGGGACCTAATGAAGGGGGTAGTTTAATCATCACAATATTGCTCATGTAATTGTAGGTTAATGATACTAAAATAAAATAAATTGTAAAAAAAAAAAAAGAATTGACAATTCTAGATACCACTGCCTCAACAAAATGTCTCCAGATTGAAATAAGTAAAAATTATCTAAGAACTACAATGACTTAAGAAAGATTGCCTAATTTGGCATTGCTGTCAGTTAACCGCAAATTATGTGAATCTTGATTATAGAAACATACTTCCCAGCTTCTCTGAAAATAAGGCAAGAAAAATAAATTACGTGCAATAAATTCATAATAATTTATTTATTATGCATGTCTTAATTCCATTACTACTACAAACATTGTCAGCCCATTAATGTATTGTCCTGACATCAAACTAATAATTAAATTCAAGTTCCTTCATAGACTGATGACTTTCTCACTTTGCATTTTTTTCTCTTTTTTTATTCTGTTCATATGAAGGAATATTTGTCAAGATAGGAGAACTTATTTCAGTTAATAGTTTATTAGTTTGATTTGTGAATTTCAACTTTTTGGTCATATGACCTGCTGACCTCCAGGCCTCATAAACAGTAGACCTGCCATAAAAACACACCCATAGCCCTTCTGATCCAGTCCCTATCTGTAGGAAAGAGCTCATGCTATCTTCCTCACTGAGGTGTTTTGAATATTTTAGTGAAATTATGTCACTCAAGAGTGTTTAACTCTTAAGAGATGCTAAATAAAGTCTCCGTTGAAGGAAGATGACCATTGTAAAAATCTAGATGTGAGAACTGAAAAGGTGTGAAAATGAAAAGCCAAAAAAGAATGAACTGGACTGTGATTATATTTTGTTCAAAGAGAGAAGCTGAGCTTCAAGGTAGCCAGTCTGTCTACAAACCAAGGGGTTGGACTAGATGATGTCTAAGGTCTACCCAGCTCTAAGCTTCTGTGCCCTGGCATCCTAATAACAAGGCTTTTATTTTTTAAAGGTATCATATAACAAAAGACTTATGGAGCAGTTTCAAAATACTCCTTAGATTTCCTCCCTTGACCAGTAAGGAACTGAAAGAATGACATTCCCGGTCTTTACTGGATACTAAGATGTGTACCCAGACTTTAGAGAGCAACATATGGAATACAAAAATAAACATGCTCCCTGGGAAGCAGGCCATTTAGTTAGAGAGTCAGACCCCCTTGGACGGGGTGTGGTGAAACCCATCTATCTCCTTCTTTTGCTGGCTTTGGTTTGGCTTGTTCTTCCTCTCCTTAAGGTGTCAAGTTTGGGATGTTTCTTCTCTTTTCTATAGATGTTTACAGCTATAAATTTCACTCTGAACACTGACAAGATTCTACAAAATTTGGTTCTGTGGTTTCTGCCTGTCTATTGATTATTTTTGAGGAGGAGATAGAGCCCTGGAGTTCCCTACTCTGCTATTTTGGGTGATATAACTCCCAGGGAAACCCATCTAAAACCAACATTCGTAAGGTGTATGATCTCCACTGAATGACTCACTCCAGAATGAAGCCTAGTGTTCAAAGCCCTCTCTCCTACCTTTCTAGCCAGATCTTCGCCTGATCTGACCGATTTTCTCCACTAGGTCTGTTGTCCAAACAAGCTCTGGGCCTTAGCAGCTCCTTCACTTACATGATCCCTCTTCAGAATCCATCTGTACCATATGCCCTATTGAAACCCCATCCTCCCTTCAAGACCTAGTTCAAAGGCTGCCCCTCATGAAGCCTTCCCTGATCACCAGCCATCAGCATCCCCTCCCTCCTCTCTACACCAACACCATGACTTCTCTAACCACTCGTTGCCGCAACTGTCTATTTTGTCTTTGTCTTATCAGTCTAGGTTTTAGCGGGAAGCATATGGCAATTGAAAGGGCTTAACTGAAGAAAATTTACAGAGGCATGGCAGGACTAAAGGAATCAAGAATGGTGAAGCACCCAGGAACCAGCAATGGAGGGAGCTAATACCACCACCAGCAGTGGAGGGAAGGTGTATTGGAACCTGGAGAGAGCTGGCCTCATGGAAATGGAGCTTCTCAATGGGATCTGTGGCCCCAAAATAGAAGCAACCATCGAACCCCAAAGAAGCAGGGCAGCTGGGGAGAGGAGGTAGCTATACACTCAGGTCCAACTTTTTGTCTCCTGTAGGCACCTCCTATTGACAAAAGCCAGTCAGAAGCCAGATGGCACGGTACTTCAATTACACTATCTCTATGTAAAGGGCGGTCTCCTAGGGCACAAAGCAGAACAAAAAATGATGGAGAATCGATTGGCATGGGAGGATAGACAAAGGGGAAAAACCAGCACAGTCTGTGTCCTACACGAGCTTACCTTACAAAACATTGGTTCCGATAACAATTTACACCGTAAACAGCGCTTGAAAAGTTATGCCACTTTTTGAATATCTCCTTTTATATATTTATTTTTTATTTATTTATTTTTTTACTCTTGGTGTGACAACTTCTCCACCCAAAGACATGGTAAATTAATATAAGAAGAAATATTTTAATATTATGGTTTCAGGTAAAGATCCACTTACTAATTTACTCAACAAAAACCGTTTCCAGTTAAAGAATGTTGTAGAGAGAAAATTTAAATTCTGCACCATATTCACATATTCAGATGAACTCAAATAATTTTGCTTAGCATTCAAAGTCTAAAAGAGCGGGGTGAGGAAGTAGCATCTACGAATCTAAGGTGTGTTGTATTATTTCTTAACCTCTTTTTTGGTCAGTCTCAAAGAATAGGTGACCACGTGATGGTGAATGTCTGACTGAAAGTTCATTACATTTAGCATCCCTCTCCACCAGCCCCACCCATGATCCAGGCTTCTTTGGCTATAATTACATTTCATTTTATACGAAAACTGCTTTATTTGCTTTCAACTCTAGTTTGCTGCTTATATAAACATGTTCCCATTGTTTGGTTAGTATATTTTTCAATTTTTAAAAAATATTTGGGTACCTTGGGCTGGGATGAAATCATCATAATATTTACCCTTAAAAGTAATGACAATTTTTACATTTAGCCACAGGGTATTCAGGAACTAATTAAAATCATTACGTGAGGAGTATGTGTCTTTTTAGTGCTTTGGAACAAACTCTTTGTAGGGAAAATGGAAGTTCCATGGCCGGGATCCTCGCCTGATCCTAATTTCGCCCAATGTATATGTGCGCCGATGTAATACTTAGCCTACTGCACAGGTGAAAACTTGTATAAGCCATTACTGGCGGTATCGCAGTAGTGAGTACCCCAGTGCTAAGAGCAGATCCTCCCAGAGAAGAGAGCAGGAGAGAGGGGAGCGGAGTCTGGAGGTGAGGGCAGAGCCTGGGGCAGAGGCTGACCGGGATGCTGCAAGTCCGGGGAGAGGAAATCCCGGGGCAAAATACCTCTAAAAAACCGAAATCAGTCAAAGGGAGAAATAAAGTTTAAAACCCATTTATTGCTTACAAACTGCAGCCCAGCGCTCCGGAAGGAAGCAAGGCAGCAAGCCAGCCAGCCCCTCCCCTTAAACTCTCAGGTTCAGACACGCCCTCGGTTGCCCAGGTAATTACCCACTGACGTGGAGATGAGCTTCTCTCCACCCCTGAGGATATGCAGATGCACTAAAGCCAGGGGAGATACTCTGGAAATGTTACCGTTTTACCCACAGATGCAGAGACAGAGGCTAACGATATTCTAGTGCTTGACCTGCCACCTTGAAAATAAAGCTTGGTTATGAGCCCCTTTTTACCACCCAGTGTTCCATTGCATTTTTTGGTCTCAGCAAATCCATAGTAAACTTGCCAAGGACTGAAACCCTCAGGCGAGACACTCTTGCAAACGTTTGAAATGCAAAGCTTCTACTAAAGATTTTGCTCATACTCTGGTAGGTACTCAGTAAAAAAGGTCTCCAGTGGTACTCCCCGGCCCTGTCCTCCTCTGCCATGTTCCCTCTCCATGTGCCTTTCAATCTTCCCCTCAGCCCTCTACCAGGAACCTTGATACCACCCTCCCATTTCTGCTTTCTCCTGCCACCATTAAAATGTATTTTGTAACTTCCAGTCCTAGACACCAAAAATAGATGGGTAAATAAGGAAGCAGGACACCAGGCACTACGTTCAGAGTTTTAAGTACATGGTCTGTAGATGCCCCAGCAGTTAACCTTGTTGTAATTTAGTTCCTGCTTAAACTTAATCTATAGTCGAAACTAATCTAAGAGAAAGAACAATAAGATTTGTAGCTGAAGCGAATCTTAGAGAATAGAACAACGTGTTGCGTCTTGGAATCTGGTGCGAGTCATGAGCAGTTCTTGTGATCCTTTCTGAGGCAAACCCAGATAAGGAACGCACCGTGGGACTCACATGGACGGATGACTTGACGAAACATAAGAGAAACTTTAAGAAATAATTAGCATGCAATTGTTTAGCTTGATGAAAAAACTCGTCCTATAATCATTGATCGATACCTGTCTTTTTGCTTGCTGCAACCTAATAAAAGTGCAGGGGAGCCCTGATTCGGGGCTTAGTCTCCAAGGAAGTCTAAGCCCTCTGCATAAAACGTCGTTCTGACTCGGGTTCTCATTTTCGTGGTCCCTGACTGCAACAATGGTCTCAATTGATCTAAATGTTATCTAAATTTCTACTAATTTTGCAAGGGCCTGGAAATCCTTAGGCTTTTTCTCTCTCTTTCTCTCTCTCTCTTCTCTCCAGTCACAATTCTTTCAGGAAAAGGGGAAAGGTTTGTGGGCTGAAGGGATAAACCACAATATGCGGACTATACTGCAGGTGAGTTCTAAGTGATAACAAATGAAGTCGTGATTGGACTGTGGGCAACCCAAACATGACAAGTAGGCATCTGAAGGCTGAGTCAGTGGGGGGAACATGTCGTCAAAGTGTAAGAAGGTTCTTCTCTAAATAGAAGCTGAAGCTCTAGAGGACAATGGGAAGTTGCAGAGTGAAGGTGAATTTTGTTAGGCGTTGGAGTCAATGGGGAGGAGAGGAGAGTATTCCAATTTGGAGGAGAAAGAAAAGATGGTTTTAATGGCAAACAGTGTAAACTTCAGAAGGTAGTCACTGAGGGACGGCAGCAACACAACTCTGTGGGCGTGGCTGGGGGGGCAGGGGTCTTGTAACCACTCAAGGTCCCTGGATTCTTGAGTATTGGGAGCAGTGGCTGCAGTGGACAGGGAAGTATCAGAGAAAGACTACATCTTACAAATGAAGCTTCGAAATCACCTACACCTAAGCAACTTACCAGTAACTAACACCAGTGCATCTCCTCCAAAAAAGACTAGCACACCCATAGTATGCCAGACACATGCTAGTAGGCTATTTCCTGACACTCCTGGCACTTTGATGTCCACGAGATGAGCTTTATGTTTATCAAGAATAGTTTCATAAGCTTCCTAAACTGATTATGTCAGTTGTATCTGTTATTGTAATTACTCGATTCATAGACAGTGTTGACATGAGCATACATAACAAAATTTTAATTAAAACCAAGCCGAATATTTTATGACTATATAAAAACAGAAGCATTTAAAAAATCATCAAGTTAATGATTAGGAGTGGACAGGTGAACTGCAACAGGTTTGGGGAAAACTGTAAAGAGCTAGAGAGATACTGCATTTAGCTTTTCCCCTGAGGACCTTTAGACTCCAGCTCCATGTTGAATAAATGTCAGTTCATTTGGGTATAGTTTATGCAAGAAAAATCTAGGATAGCTCTTTTTATGAACCAAAACCTCAATTCTGCCCTATATGAAAACATTCACGAGTGTCTATACATTTTTATCACTTTACAACAGTAAATGTATATTTCTGATTCCCACTCGATCCAACTATCGTGATGAACCATCTCCACACGAGGTGGAAGCAGGATTTAACAAAAGCTGGGAGTTTGGGGCCCTGTGTGCACAACAGAGCAGAGGGTCTAGGAAGGAGGCAAGCGGACTGGTGAGCAGGACGCCTGGGAAAGAAAGACATCCAAAGGAGCAACCTAGAGGGGATGGTGTCTGGCACAGCCATTTCCCCGAAGGAGGGCAGGGAAGCGAAGACTGGGAGGTCCGGCGGGGAAGAACTGGCCCTCAACGCTGTCGGCAGCTGCGGCCCATTACAGGGGCCGGCCTGGGGTGCTGGCCCCAAGGAGCGCGTTTCAGGGAAGCCCATCGGAAGCCTCGCGACTGCACTGCTGGGCAATTCCGAGCTCCGCTCTGGGCTCCAGTCTGGACAGAACACCCGTTTGCGTCACCGGTGTCATTATCTCCTACTTGTCCTCATCAAAACGCCCTGGATCCTCGTCAGGATGGTTTACTCACTTGTCAGGGGAAATCTCCCACCCTTCAAGCCTTGTTCCATGTCCCTCGTCTCCACTGCCTGCTGCTGCTATCTTACTCAGGCATTTCACCAAAATTGAGTGGGCGCGGTGGCTGGTGTCCGGAGCCGGGTGTTCAGCTCGGGGCCGGGAGGGCAACTGGTGTCAGGGACCAGTCTGCAAAGTCGGTACGGGAAAGGTGCGCCTTCCGGAGAAACCCTGGCTCCAGGCGGTAGCCGGCAGGGACGCGAGCATCAAGGTGGGCAGGGCCCCGGGGGTGGGAGGTGGGGCCTGGGAGGCCGCCACACACCGCACGGACCCCGCGGACAGGGTGTGGCTTCCCAGCGGGCTGGGCTCAGAGCCTCTTCCCTGCTCGTTTGCCTCCGGTCCGCCGCGCGTCTGGCAAGCTGGGCAAGTGCAGGATCCGCGGGGACACCGGGGGCTCGTTCTCAGCGGGGTCCAGCAGCCGCGAGCAGCTGTGGCTGATGGGCGAGCACGGGGAGGTGGACCTCGGTGAGGGGGCCAGGTCGGCGACGGGCGCGGAGCGCAGGGCGCCGCTGGGGCCGGAGCAGCGCCTGGGAAGCTCGGGGTGGGGGGGCGCGCCTGGTGGGGAGCGAGGAAGCGAGGGCCGGTTTGGGGCAGAGCGGCGGTGCCCGGCCCGGCTGGAGGCGGCGGACAGGAGCCCCCGGGGGGCCGTCCCTGCTCCTCCAGGCGGACTCAGGTCTCCCCTGGGCAGTGCTCCGAGGGGCAGGCGGGGCCAGGCTTGCCCAGGCTCACCGGCTGCCCTCCCGGAGGCTCCCAACCCGCGCGTGCACCCGGTCGGGTCCCGCAGGCGTTTGAGATCGACGTGTCCTGCCCCTGGGGTGCCCCCTGCAGGTGACACTGCGCCAGCACAGAGCCTGTAGGATTCCGAGTGGCTCCGCAAGTGGGTCGCGGTCCGCGGCCGACGCGGGGCGGGCGCCCAGGGAGGTCAAAGGAGGCCGCGGGCGCAGCCCAGACGGCGCGACGACCCCCCGAAGCTGTTTAAGCGGCACCGGGAGCGGGAGCGGGAGGAAGGCGGACGGCGTTCAGGTGAGCGCGAGAGCGCCTCTGACACCCGCCCAGGTCCCGGGAAACCCCGCGCCCGCTGACCCCGAGTCCATCTCCGTCTGCAGCTGGGCTCCTGGCAAGAGGGGTTAATCCTGCCGGGAGCAGGGAGGACGCAGTGGGACCTTCCCAGGAACGAGCGCTTCGACCTCACTTTCTCTCTGGCCAGTGCGCGAGGGCCGGGGTGAGGCTGGGCGCTGACGTCTCGGGATGCGAGGGCGGTCGTCGTTGATCTTCTGGCACGGCCACTCTCCACAGGTTGACGACTTGGCCCTCAGGGGACATTGGATCTCATCTCACAGATTCCGTTAAAAGACCGGAAGATTTCCAAAAGCATTCCCGTGTGGAGAGACCGCCCCGGCTGGTCAGTTAGCACAACCTCCCAAACCTGCGTGCCTGCGGATTTCCAGCCCACAGATTTGAAGGGGAGCGGTGGGGGCAGGAGGGGGCCAGGTAAGCGGGACCAGGAGCTCAGCGCTCAGGGCGTGCTCCCCAGCTGCTCTCCCCGGAGCGGGTTCGCAATGCTGGAAGGATGGCGCCCTCTTCGGGTCCCAGTTCAAGGGCGCAGACCCCATGCCCCTGAGGCGCTGCCTCCAGGGATGGGAGAGCTGAAGACCCAGGCAGAGAAAGAGCTCCAGGTGCTGTGCCCTCTGTGTGCACCCTCCCCCCAGCCAGCCCGCACCCGCCTTCTCTTTGCCTCCTTCTCCTCCCCATTTCCTCCGCCAGGACCTTTCATCTACACCCTTCTCCGTCTACACTTAGGGCTTCTCACCTTGGGCACTGACCCGCTGGGCAGATAACTGTGGTGGGCTGTGCCGAGCGTGTAGGGTGCTCAGAAGCATCTCCTTCCTCTACCCACTGGGCGCCAGGAGCACCCCCTGTTGTGGCAACCCAGAGTGTCTGCAGGCGTTATCCAACATCCTCCGGGGGCCACATCACCCGTGGGTGAGAACCACTCATCTACACGGTCTCCTCCTTCATCTCCTCCTCTTCCATCTCGTCCTTCATCCCTTCCTTCTTCGTTCCATACATCTCGGGTTAGGGAAGAGCTCAGGCTTCTGGGGGAAACAGTGAGAGAGCCTGAACAAGGCCCCGGAATGAACTGGGGCTCTGCTTTCCTTGGAGAGGAGGATGGAGGGACTGTTTTGTGTCACATTGTTTTAAGTCTGAAGGGTTGGGGGGAGGACATGGTTCCAGGGACAGGGGTGCTTGGTGGACCCAGTCAGTTCCCTTCAAGGAGTTCCAACTCTGACACAAAGCATAAGACATGGAAAGCTTGCATTTAGGGTTTGGGTTTGGGGAAAGTGAGGGGTGTTCAAAGTAGCAGATTTGATGGGTAGAGGAAGGAACCACCGTGGCAAATGAGACAAGGGCAGGTCCAGAAGTGACCCGAAGCCCTCCAGGCTGGATCTCTGCTTGAGGCCGATTTCTCCCTGCTAGATGGGCTCAAACCTAATGTCACCGTTTTCAAGCAACAACATGTGGCCGCCCCTCTTCATGCTGAAGCTGCAGCCTGATGGCAGACTCTTACCCACGGTCATCCAGGTCAGAGGGCCAGACACCTTCCCCCAACCCTGATGGCCTCCCTCGAGGACTTAGACACACAGGTCATCAACCCCCGCTCTCCCCGCTCTAGCTCCAGCCCCCTTGTCCCACGTGCCCCTCACCTGTGCTGTTCCTGTCCTCGGATCCCCCCGTGGCCTGGCTCCTGGCCAAGGCCTGGATCCCTAGCTCTGATTTCCAGCTGCACCAGTTGCAGCCACACGTCCAGAGGGGACCCCTGATGGCTGAGGTTATCTCTGTGGCCACGAGGAGGAGTCTGCCCGGCCTGCAGCCTGTCTCCGAGGTATTTCAGCCCCTCTTGGTTCTGTACTTGACTGTCTCCCATCCCCCACTTCTCAGCCTCAGGAGGCACCTGCCTGAGCCTCACCTCGGGGTATGTTAGTGAGAACCAATCTCTCTCTCTCTCTCTCTCTTTCTCACACACACACACACACACACACCCTGTTATGGAAAATCCCAGGGCTGGGGAAGAGTGAGAACAGGTTTCACCAAGGACTTGAACTTGGGCCTGAGGAGGCTGCAGGTGGGTAGTGAGGGTGGGGCCGCAGCACACTGGCTGATCTGCAGGGGAATCTGGGGAATGGCGGACACTCACTGTGCACAGGGGAGGGAGGGCGCCTGCACAGCTAGCTTGGAGGAAGGAGGTGGGGGAGGCTGAGAGGAGGCCATGTCCCTCGGTGGGAAGAAGTGTCAGCGGCCTGTTCTGACCATGGGAGGTTTCCAGTGCCCAGAGAGCCCCTGGAAATGTGGGAGGGCAGCTAGATAGAGCCTGAGTCCTTGGAACAGGGCAGCGCTGGAGAGATTCCCGAGTTATCGGGAAACAGAGGCATGTGAATAAAGCCTTTGTCCTCGATGAAGGTGTCTTGGGTTGGCAGCTCCCGCAGAGGATGTGGCCCAGGGTAGAACTCTAGGGTGGCCCAGCCTTGCTCACGGGGGCAGGGGCTGAAGTGGGCAGAGGAGCAGGAGGAGGGCAGCCATGAGGCAGGAGGGCAGTGAAAGCTGAGCGGTCATGCCCTGAGCAGGAGTTTCCAGAGGGAGGCCTGCTGCGGTGCTGCTGCTGGGCAGTGACCAGAACTACCCGCAGAGAGAGGACACTTGCATTTGCAGGTCCCGAAGCCCTTGGTCATCCCTGAGGAGTGCTGACTGGGGGCGGGGGAGCCTGACGGGTGTGGGCTGAGCAGAAAACGTGGGCTGAGCAGGAGAGTCAGTGCAGGGTGAGTCTTTTCAGAAGCCTTGCCAGGAAGGGGAAGCAAGGAACAGGAGGCTGCTGGGTGGGCGAGGGCCGGGCAGGGGAGGGTTTCCACGTTAGGGAAGCCACATCGTGTGGCCCTGAGAGAGAGAGGGAGAAGGAGGGAGGGAGGGAGACAGAGCCTGAGAGAGGTGGTGGGCTGATGGCCTGGGGAGGCAACGTGGGGGAGGAATTTGCCCTTGGAGGGAATAGGGATGCTTCCTCCACAGGAGTAAGAGAGGCATAGATAGAGTTTCACATGTGGAAACTTGCTAGGTTTTGGGTGTGGGACAAGGGATTCCTAGAATTGCTGCAGATACTGTGAGACTGTGCAGGAAGCCAACTGCTAAAGCCCTTGACCTTGGTAGGCCCTGGGCAGACAGCCCTGTTCTCCCAGACGGTAGCCTGACCCAGTCCAGTTTCACAGAGACCCATCCTCTCCCTCCTTTTCTATAAAGCTGTGGTCCTTCTGTTTCCCTCCCCTCATGGGTCCTGGGATCCCCTAATTGGCTTTATCCCAATTCTTTCTTCCACAATCCCCCTGATCTTCCCCTTTCCCTGCACCGTGGAGATCAGCACCCTGGCCGTGAGCCATGTCTGTAAATGCGGAGTCTTGGACCTGGTGTGGAGAATGGTGGCAAAGGGGGGAGAGCGCCAGGGCGGAAGGTCCCCACGGCCTGTTTTGCACACCCGCGCCTCCCCTAGGAAGGCCTCTCTCAGCCTCACTCCTGAGTAGCCTTCTCCTAGAGGGGCCTGAGCAGGCCCACCACGTGCGTCTCCTGGCCTGAGCGGGCGCAGCCCCGGTGATCTGCCTGGGTGAGGACATCGTCCTCAGGCGGTGAGCGCTGGGACCAGAGGCCACTTGGACCTTCTGCAGAGCCACGGCTGGCTTGACCTATAGTTCCTGTTGCCTCCCCATGACCTGGCTGAGCACAGGCTCTCGGGTGTGAAGTCCTCTCTCTGTGGCTGAGATGCCCTCAGGCTGGGGGAGTCAGCAGCCAGTGAGGGTGACCGGGAGGACCCTTGTCCTGATGGGGAGACCGAGGGGACTGTAGGTCCAGATGGTCCTTTGCTGGCCGCCTGTGGCTGGGGGGCTTCTTCCCCGGGCAAGCTGTGTGGAGGGATGGTCGGTCTTTTCTCCAAGAGCGATGAAGCCGTGTGGGGTGACCCAGAGCCGCAGGCCTGGTGCACAGAGGTCCTGAGACCAGGCAGCAGGGCCTCCAGGGCCGGGAGCAAGGCACCCGCCCCTCCCCATTGACCTGGGCCTGCTCGCTCCCAGGTGGGAGCCGACACTCCGCGCCTTCTCACTGCATCACAGGACAGCCTCCCTTGCGGACCCTGAGAATTGCCTTGACCTCCCCAGAGCATCCCCCAGACACCTTAATGCACACCCCTGACTCCCCAGCCCCTCCCCTGTCCCCCTCTGTGCAGCGTCTCTGTCCTCGATCAGGGGCTTCCTCTGGACCAGGTACACTTCCCTTAGGTGTTCCCCTCACCCTTTCCTACACTCTCCCCATCGCCAGGTTCATCCCAGTCCACAAACAGGAGAGTGCACACCGTGTGTGCGCCACAGAGTCTCCGGGCCACAGCCCCAGCCCACATTCTTTTCCGTTTCTCCAAATAGCTTCCTCTGCCTGAGATGTGTCCTGGCCTCAAAGCTTCTAACTCTCCTCATCACCAGGTTCCCCATGTCCTTAGCATCCCGGGCTCCGCTCTGCCACTTTGTCGCCATGTGCATCTTCACGTGCACTGGCCAGCGTGCTGCCACCCACCTGGGCCAGGTAACCTACTGGGGTCACCTCAGGGGCTCCTGGGATGGGTAAGTGGGGTGCCATCAAGTGCTTGGCTTGTCCACTTGGGTTTCTGAGCTGCTGTCCTTCCTGCAGCTGGACTGGTTCTCCTGAGTCCCATGGTCCGTGTGCCATGCGGAAGCCCCCACCCCCTCCAAGGACAGGGCAGAGACAATGTGGTGGTGCCCTGCCAGTCTGTGCTAGACCCATATGCAGAAGACTGGCATGAGTCCTAGGCAGGCGCCAGCCTGTCATGGTTACAGACAGCTGCCGGGGTGCTGGGGGTCGAGGCCGCTGGAAGAATGGGAGAATCCTTGGCTGGGGTCCCCTTGGAGCTGAGCCATCTTGTTCTCTCCTCTCAGGTGGCCTTGGGGCAGCACAAAGAGGCGTATTTCTCAGGCCCTGGGCCCCAAGCTGTGCTGAAGCAATTCCGGGAGGGGCTGGCTGCCCTGGACAAGGAGGTCGAGGTCCGGAATACAGGCCTGGACCTGCCCTCTCAGGAGCCTGGACCCAGCCTCGTGGGGACAGTGTGACCATCTGAGAGCCTTCCCCTCGGTCCCAAAGCTCTGCCATCCCTAAGTTCCTCCGAGAACCCGGTCCTCCTTGGCCACATCCTCTGGTGACAGGCTGTCCCCTCAGCGGCGAGGTCAGGGAGCCCGGAGCTGCTGCCTCACAGCCCTAGGGAATCCGTAGCAGATGGCTTCCCCTGAAGTCTGACATGCACCCCCTGCAGCCGCCCTGCCTTAATGTCCTTCCTGTTCTTTACCCTTTGACCCCTCTCCTCTTTCCCAAAAGGGCTGGTTTATATATAAGCAAAAACAGCTGATTAGACAATGAAATTGGTTTTGCATGGTGAGGGGAGGAGATGGGAGAAAGACTTTACTGTGTCCTGCCTTCCCACCTGGTGGCTGATTTGCTTTGTTTTAGTATTAGAAAGACATCTACTCAATTGTATGCTCCTTGGTGGTCAGAGACCATCTGTAGAGGCATTTTCAGCTCCCAATGAGTGACACAAAGCCAGTAAACCATAGGCACCGAATAAAAATGCATTAAATGAGTGAATATATGATTGGATTTGTGCTGCTCTCTGAAGGGAGCGTCTCCTGTGCATTCACACTTCCGTGCACTGGGCGGATGGTTTTTGCTTTGGTTTATCATGGTTGTCTAATCAGCCCAACCAATAGGCAAGGGCATCTAGGGACCAAATAGAATCCTTCCGAGGGCCACATAGCTCACAAGCGCAGGACTTGAAGCTAAGCAGTGCAAATCCAGAGCCCATGTTCTTGACCACAACCTGGTGAGGCCCTACAATGCAGAGACTAGGACGTGGGAACCTCTGAGCCCATGAGGGAATCCGTTCCTCCTTCTGAGGTTTACAACTATTTGGTACTCGTTTCCTGAAAAGTCTTTTTATAAAGCACAAGAATTCATGAAAGAAGTGCATGATACACATGGTATCATTTTTCTCCTGGCTTGTAATCACTAGGTGAGAATCCCAGCCCACCCATAACCAGCAGGAGAATGCAGGCACCTTCTGGCCGCCCTCATTTTATCCACAGGCCTTGACTCCGTGGGCTGGAGAAGGGAAGTTCCAAAGTTCTTCGGCCGGCTCTGAGGGCCTCACAGTTTGCCATTTCTCGGCTTTATGGGTACAGGGCCTGTTCTCCAGCGAGTACTGCCTGGTGGCCAGCAGGTGGCGCTCAAAGCCCAAAGTAGACTAGAGGGAGAGAACTAATAACCAAAATGAGGTTTCCATTTCTGCCCCTACCCTTCCATCTCCCTCCCTTCCATCGCTCGGTACAGAGGGTCAGGTCTTTGAGTCAGAACCTTGGAGTATAAATCCTTTTGAGCTGATGAGAAAGTCCTGCTATTTAAGTGGTTTAGGCTGCGGCAAGCTTCGCTCCAGCGTCAGGACCACTGAGCCCAGAGCTCATCGCAAGGGAGGAGGGCGATGGGGAGGCAGCTTTAGGGTGACCTCCAGTGTCCAAAGCCAGTATCCACCCCAAGCGGGTGCCCTGGTACAGCCCCATCGAGCCCTAAGGGCTAGTGCCCTGTGGCCAGCCCGTTCCTTCTGTCCATTCTAAATGCTCTGGGCCGCCCTAGCTCGGCAAGTGGGTTAGAGGGTGAAGGGGAGGGCAGGGCCAGCCGGCTGGGTTATAAACAAACCCTTCTAGGGCAGCAACCAGAGCCCAGCTAAGAAGCGTCCAGCACTGCCTTGCCTCCCTTTCTTTCTCCCACTTTCTGCCCAGGCTTCTTTCTTTAAGCTTTTTTTTTTTTATTAAGGTATTATTGATATACACTCTTACGAAGGTTTCACATGAAAAAACAATATGGTTACTACATTCACCCATATTATCAAGTCTCCCCCCATACCTCACAGAGTCACTGTTTGCCTTCTCTGGGCTACACTGTCTTCCCCGTGACCCCCCCACACCAAGTGTGCTAATCATAATGCCCCTCAATCCCCTTCTCCCTCCCTCCCCCCCCGCCCATCCCCACCCCTCCCCCTTCGTAACAATTAGTCCCTTCTTGGAGTCTCTGAGTCTGCTGCTGTTTTATTCCTTCAGTTTTGCTTCGTTGTTATACACCACAGATGAGGGAAATCATTTGGCACTTGTCTTTCTCCACCTGGCTTATTTCACTGAGCATAATATCCTCTAACTCCATCCATGTTGTTGCAAATGGTAGGATCTGCTTCTTTCTTATGGCTGAATAATATTCCACTGTGTATATGTACCACCTCTTCTTTATCCATTCATCCACTGATGGACACTTGGGTTGCTTCCATATCTTGGCTACTGTAAATAGTGCTGCAATAAACATAGGGGTTCATATGTCTTTTTGAATCTGAGAAATTATATTCTTTGGGTAAATTCCTAGCAGTGGCATTTCTGGGTCCAGTGGTATTTCTATTTTTAGTTTTTTGAAGAACCTCCATACTGCTTTCCACAATGGTTGAACTAGCTCACATTCCCACCAGCAGTGTAGGAATGTTCCCCTTTCTCCACATCCTCACCAGCATTTGTTGTTCTTAGTCTTTTCGATGCTGGCTATCCTTACTGGTGTGAGGTGATATCTCATTGTGGTTTAATTTGCATTTCCCTGATGATTAGTGATGTGGAGCATCTTTTCATGTGCCTGCTGGCTATCTCAATTTCTTCTTTGGAGAAGTGTCTGTTCATATCCTCTGCCCATTTTTTAATAGGGTTATTTGCTTTTTGGTTATTGAGGCATGTAAGTTCTTTATATATTTTGGATGTTAACCCTTTGTCGGATATGTCATTTACAAATATATTCTCCCATACTGTAGGATACCTTTTTGTTCTGTTGATGGTGTCCTTGTTGTACAGAAGCTTTTTAGTTTGATGTAGTCCCGTGTGTTCGTTCTTGCTTTTGTTTTCCTTGCTCGAGAAGATGCATTGAGGAAAAAGTTGCTCATGCTTATATTCAGGAGATTTTTGCCTATGTTGTCTTCTAAGAGTTTTATGGTTTCATGACTTACATTCAGGTCTCTTATCCATTTCGAGTTTACTTTTGTGTATGGGGTTAGACAGTAGTCCAGTTTCATTCTCTTACATGTAGCTGTCCAGTTTTGCCCTCACCAGTTGTTGAAGAGGCTGTCATTTTCCCATTGTATGTCCATGGCTCCTTTATCATATATTAATTGGCCATATATGCTCGGGTGTATATCTGTCTGCCCAGGCTTCTTGCTCCCTGGGAAGCCTCAACTCAGAGAAGCTTTTCCCTGTGCATGTGCTACAGCCTGCAGTTGCCAGGAAGCCTGGGGAGCAGGGCTGAGGGCCCCTGGAGGTCATCCAGACTCACCCACAGAAAGACATTCTTTCCTTCCTTCCCTCACTCACTAAATATTTACTGAGTGTCCATTACATGCCCTTTGTCAAGCCTTATGTTTTGGGGGTGGGGGAATGGGGGGCACCAAAGAAAAAAGTGAATAAGCTATGACCTCTGACCTTATGGGGTTCACAGTAGGAGTGCATGATACAGCAGGGGAAAGGTCAACCTCATGCACTTACCAAGGTGGGCTCACGGTATGGAATACAGAGGCCGTTTGGGTTGCTTCTGGCTGTGAAGTCCAGGCAGTGCTGCACATGAAAGAGACTCACAACCTGGTTTTGTTCCAAGAGACAGAGGGACTCGCAAGTACAAAGGGAAAGAAGGGGACACTGATGGAGGATGGGAGCAAATAATTCAAGTGACATAGAGCAAATAATTCAAGGATGGTTAGATGCTCTACTCAAGTGGTTCACATGTCAGAGATGAGGCATGGCATGTCATCTCTCTCAGGGGTATTGCTTCATAACTGAGAAGAAAGAGACTCAAGCCCAAGTAATGGTGGAAATTCAGGCATCAGGAGTGTGTGTGTCTATGGCCCAAGGTCAGGGTGAGCAGGATATATTGGGTAGAGAGGACTTGGCCCTTTTACTCACCTCTATTAGTCCCCCCAGGTCGCAGATGCCTCTATTCAGCTCACTAGTTAAGGGTGGAGCTGCCTGGACATAGGCTGGGATAGTGCGCTCTGATGTCACTGGCTCACTCTCCTTCTCAGGTGCTGACGTGGGGGCAGCGCCCTATCTCTCTGGCTCTGAGCCTCTGCTGCTTAGCTGTATTCTGAGCTTGGTCCCTAGACAGCTGCACCTCTGCCACTGTTGCCCAGAGACCTGCCTAACAAGGCCCAGCTGAGTGCCAGGGCATCCCTGCCAAGGCCAGCTGGGGAGGACCACCATGGCCAATGGTGGCCTTTGCCTGGGTCTTCAACGGACATTCTAACCAGTTTAGGTCCAGAGGTCACATCCTGGATGGAAGAAGTAATATCTGAATGCTCTCTCCACAAGCCGTGACTGTTTCTTGCCCTCAGGGAAGCACCAGTCTCCAGAGTGGTCCGGCTTTATCTCTGAGCACCCTACTTCCCACAGTGAGTGCTGTGAAGTTTGAATAACCCTCTGCCCCTCCTTTGAACTGCCAATGGGAAGAGGATTGAAGGTCCTCACCCAGTATGGCCAGGGAGCCCAGGTGTGCTCATCGCACTGTGCTATGGCCATTGCTACCCTGACTCTCCCAGGTGTTGCCTGAAGGTAAGCAAAGCCTGCCAGGTGCCAGGGGAGCTTGGAGAGGCAACTGGGCTTTGCCCAAGGAGCAATACTCCCAGCCTGAAAGAAAAGACCTGCAGAGACACAGGCTTGCGGGAGGCCAAAGGGTTGAAGGAGGTCTCTGGCACAGTTATTGATTAAGCAAACAAGCTTATGCACTGTGTTTAATATTTTCACCACCATCAGAATCACTTTTTATTTCTCCCGAAGGAGGATGATAAATCTTCAATTGAGCATCTTAAACCTTCAAGACAAACTGGGCTATCACAAGGCTTGAATACAAACAAGGCTCCTAAGAAAAGTTGAATAAGCTTACTGTGGAGTATTTTTATATTAACCGATGCACATCTTTAAACATCATTAATCTGAAACAACTAACAGAGGCTCCTTAATGTCCATGAAGAGAAGAGTAAGATACTGTTTTTTGTTTTGGTATTAGGAAAAAGTCTTCTCTTTCTAAAAGAAAAACAACTGCTTCTTGTACAGAGGAGCTAAGAAGTATATTCCCTTTAATATGTAATCTTGCCAGGAAGGGAGATACAAGTTTTTCAACATTCTTGAAAGAAACACTCATAATTTTAGATCATAGTCTTCCTTAAATTAAAAGAGGGGAGTTGGAGTTTCTTTAAACAAAGAACAACTTTATTAATACAAACAGAGTATAAAGTACTAAAAAATGTCAGTATCCAAGTCACAGCAAACAGGTGGCAATTCAATGTCCAGGGTCAACAGAATGCTTGTAGAATCAGCAGAGAGGACTCCGAGGGTGGAGAGGGCAGCTTCCCAGGCAAAGGGGTAGGAAGGGACTGCAGCAGCTTTTCAGATTCTCCCTGATAGCCCAGCCCAGTGAGCTGAGGACCCATCTCTCCAGATCAATGGCATTCTCCAATTCATAGGATGAAATTGAGTTTTTGTTTTTGTAGCCCCAGCTATGCCCAAACCCTTCTAAAATGTTCTGCACTGCCCTTGACTATTGCAGACCCAGCAACTGTTATGTATTCAGCTTGAACACCAAAACACTGAAACGAAGATATTTGGTCAAATACGCATTTTCCAAATCACAGAAATGTACAGATTTATTCTTCTGGCAATGAAGTGACCAGTGGAATGTTTGCCTAGACATCCAGCAGTAAACGTACTCAGGTGACCCTACAATGTAAGTGTCAGCAGGTGTGAAAAGCAACGCTGTCATTATCCCACTCTTTCAGAGGGGAACACTGCCTCCTGTTGCATTTCAAAAGCTGCTAGCTGCAGAAAAACAAGATGGCGCATGAGAAGTGAAGCAGAATCCTCCTCCCAAAACCACATATAACACGAAAATACAACTAATCCTGAAAGAGCGACCAGAAAGAAGACTGCAACAAATGGCCTACATCTGGGGAAAAGAGAAGCCCTCATGGAAGAGGGTGAAGTAGCAAAGTCATGAGCTGGTGGTACCCAAGCCCTCCCCCAACCCAAGCTCATACGATAGGAGAAAGAAAAATGGAGTAGGGAGGAGTAGAAGCCCAGGACTGGTAAATACTCAGCCCTGGAGATCTACTTCAGGAGCACGTACCTACATTACATAGTGCTCTGGAGATTAGAGGGGCTGGAAAGCAAAGACAGGCAGAATGCTTGGAGAGACTGAGATTCCAGCTGCTCTGGAGAACAGGTATGCACAACCAGCAGCTCTGGGACAAAATAATGGTGGGTGCTTTGAAAGACTTCCCAACAGTGAGAGGGTTGGTAAAGGGGCAAGGATTACACAGAACTTGCTGCTCAAAAGAAAGGACAGGTGAACAAAATTGTCCCACCATACTGAGCCCAGCAGGTTGGGAACTTTCAGCAGTTTCACATGCTCCATCCCCCTAGCTAGCAATGCGACCCTAAAACACCCCACCTTGAAACCCAGCTTGCCACTCCTTCCTCCCAGCTGGCACCAGATCGCAAACCTGCTGCCTGCACCATTGCACCAAGCTAGCCAGAGGCAGCCCCACCTGTGGCAGCTACAGAGGTGTAACACAGAGGCCACCGCCTTTGCATTTGGCCCATTGGCCCTGGCAGTGGAGGCAGACACTGTGGCTGGGAAGCAGGAAAATCTCTTTCCTCTCAGCAGGCACCTATGCCACTCACCTGTGGCCCCCGCCATTGCTACAGGTGCTACACAGTTCCAGACGGTAGAGCTTCTGGGCTCTGGAGAGCACCTCCTACACAAAGTTATTATTCTATATTATCCAGTAGGAATATGAAAAGGCAAAAGAATCTTGTTCAATCCCAAATCCCTCAAACACCAGAAAGAGGGCTCAGTGAAACTGAAATCACCAATATTCTTGATAAAGATTTCAAAATAAAAATCATAAACATGCTCATGGAGCTACAGAAAAATATTCAAGATCTCAGGGATGACGTCAAGAAAGAGACAGAAACTTTGAAAAATACAATGTATGAAATGAAACATACAATGGAGGGATTTAAAAGCAGATTAGAAGAGGTAGAGGAGATGGTAAATGGAACAGAAATTAGAGAACAGGAATACAAAGAAGCTGAGGTAGAGAGAGAAAAAAAGGATCTTTAGAAATGAAAGAATAAGACAACTCTGCAACCAATCCAAATAGAACAATATTTGATTATAGGGGTACCAAAAGGAGAAGAGGGAGAAAAATGGATAGAAAGTGTCTTTGAGGAAAGAATTTCTGAAAAATTCCCCAATCTGGGGAAGGAGATAGTCTCTCAGGCCATAGAAGTTCACAGATATCCCAGCACAAGGGACCCAAGGAAGACAATGCCAAGACATGTAATAATTAAAATGGCAAAGATCAAGGATAAGGACAGACTATTAAAAGCAGCCAGTGAGAGAAAAAAGACCACAAACAAAGGAAAACCCATCAGGCTATCATCAGACTTCTCATCAGAAACATTACAGGCCAGAAGAGAATGGCATGATATATTTAATGTAAAGAAACAGAAGGGCCTTGAATCAAGAATACTCTACCTAACAAGATTGTCATTTAAAGTTGAAGCAGGGATAAAACAATTTCCAGATAAGCAAGAGTTAAGGTAATTTACCTCCCACAAACCATCTCTATAGTGTATTTTGGAGGGACTGCTATAGATGGAAGTGCCCTTAAGGCAAAATACCTGTCACCAGAGAAAATAAAACCACAGTAAAGGAAGTAGACTAATTAGTTACTAAGAAAATGTAAAATCAAATCAATTGCCCACAAAGTCTGTCAAGGGATACACAAAGAGTACACCTAATATATAAAGAGTGGAGGAAGAAGAAAAAGAAGGAAGAAAGAAAAAGAACCTTTAAGTGTGTTAGAAATAGCATAGTAAGTCAATTAAGTTAGACTGTTAGATAGTAAAGAAGTTGCCCTTGAACCTTTGGTGACCACAAATCTAAAGTCTGCAATGGCAATAAGTACATATCTATTGATAATTGCCGTAAATGCAAATGGACTGAATGTACCAATTAAAAGATATAGAGTTACAGAATGAACAAAAAAGCAAGACCCATTTATATGCTGCCTACAAGAGACTCACTTCAAACCCAAAGACAAATACAGACTAAAAGAAGGAATGGAAAAGATATTTCATGCAAATAATAGGGAGAAAAAAGCAGGAGTTGGAGTACTTGTATCAGACAAAATAGACTTCAAAACAAAGAAAGTCACAAGAGACAAAGAAGGACATTACGTAATGATAAAAGGGTCAGTCCAACAAGAGGATATAACCATTATAAATATCTATGTACCCAACCTTGGAGCAGCTACATATGTGAAACAAATACTAACAGAATTAAAGGGGGAAAGAGAATGCAATGCATTCATTTTAGGGGACTTCAACACACCACACACCACTCACTCCAAAGAACAGATCAACCAGACAGAAAATAAGTAAGGAGAGGCACTGAAAAACACATTAGAACAGGTGGGCCTAGGAGACATCTACAAAACACTCTACCCAAAAGCAGCAGGATACACATTCTTCTCAAAGGCACATGGAACATTTTCCAGAATAGATCACATAGTAGGCCACAAAAAGAGCCTCAGTAAATTCAGAAGGATTGAAATTGTACCAACCAACTTCTTAGATCACAAAGGTATGAAAGTAGAAGTAAATTACACAAAGAAAACAAAAAAGCCCACAAAAACGGAGGCTTAACAACATGTTCCTAAATAATCAATGGATCAATGACCAAATAAAAACAGAGATTAAGCAATAAATGGAGACAAATGACAACAATAACTCAACACCTTAAACTCTGGGATGCAGCGAAGGCCATGCTAAGAGGGAAGTATATTGCAGTACAGGCCTACCTCAGGAAAGAAAAACAATCCCAAATGAACAGTCTAAACTGACAATTAATGAAACAGGAAAAAGAAGAACAAATGCGGTCTAAAGTCAGTAGAAGGAGGGACATAATAAAAACTACAGCAGAAATAAATAAAATTTAGAAGAATACAACAATAGAAAGAATCAATGAAAGCAGGAGCTGGTTCTTCCAGAAAATAAACAAAATAGATAAACTCCTAACCAGACTTATCAAGAAAAAAAGGGAGTGTGTACATATAAACAGAATCAGAAATGAGAAAGGAAAAATCACTAAGGACACCACAGAAATACAAAGAATTATGAGAGAATACTATGAAAAATTATATGGTAAAAAACTGGATAACCTAGAAGAAATGGACAACTTTCTAGAAATATACAATGTTCCAAGACTGACCCAGGAAGAAACAGAAAAACTGAACAGACCTATTACCAGCAATGAAATTCAATTGGTAATCAAAAAACTACCTGAGAACAAAACCCCTGCGCCAGATCGCTTCACCACTGAATTTATCAGACATTTAGAGAAGATCTAACACCCATCCTCCTTAAAGTTTTCCAAAAAGTAGAAGAGGAGGGAATACTTCCAAACTCATTCTATGAGGCCAGCATCACTCTGATATCAAAACCAGGCAAAGATACCACAAAAAAAGAAAACTACAGACCAATATCCCTGATGAACATAGAGGCAAAAATACTCAACAAAATATTATTAAATCAAATTCAAAAATACATCATCCATCATGATCAAGTTGGATTTATTCCAGGGATACAAGGATGGTACAATATTCTAAAATCTATCATCATACACCACATCAAGAAAAAGAAGGTCAAAAATCACATGATCCTCTCAATAGATGCTGAAAAAGCATTCGAGAAAATTCAACATCCATTCATGATAAAAAACCCTCAACAAAATGGGTATAGAGGGCAAGTATCTAAACATAATAAAGGCCATAAATGACAAACACACAGCAAACATCATACTTAACAATGAAAAGCTAAAACTTTTCCTCTAAGATCAGGAACAAGACAAGGATGCCCATTCTCCCCACTTTTATTCAACATAGTTCTGGATGTCCTAGCCATGGCAATCAGACAATACAAAGAAATAAAAGGCATTCAGGTTGGTGAGGCAGAAGTTAAACTGTCACTGCAGATGACATGATATTGTACATAAAAACCCTAAAGACTCCACTCCAAAACTATTAGAACTAATATCTGAATTCAGCAAAGTTGCAGGATACAAAATTAACACACAGAAATCTGTTGCTTTCCTATACCCTAACGATGAACTAATAGAAAGAGAAATCAGAAAAACAATTCCATTCACAATTGCATCAAAAAGAATAAAATACCTAGGAATAAACCTAATGAAGGAAGTGAAAGACCTATACTCTGAAAACTACAAGACACTCCTAAGAGAAATTAAAGAGGACAGTAACAAATGGAAATTTATCCCATGCTCTTGGTTAGGAAGAATAAATATTGTCAAAATGGCTATACTACCTAAAGCAATCTACAGATTCAATGCAATCCCTATCAAAATACCAACAGCATTCTTCAATGAACTGGAACAAATAGTTCTAAAATTCATATGGAACCACAAAAGACCCCGAGTAGTCAAAGCAATCCTGAGAAGGAAGAATAAGGCTGGGGGGATTATGCTCCCTGACTTCAAGCTCTACTACAAAGCCACAGTAATCAAGACAATTTGATACTGGCACAAGAACAGACCCACAGATCAATGGAACAGACTAGAGAGCCCTGACATAAACCAAACTTATACAGCCAATTAATATACAATAAAGGAGCCATGGATATACAATGGGGAGATGACAGCTTCTTCAACAACTGGTGTTGGCAAAACTGGACAGCTACATGTAAGAGAATGAAACTGGATTATTGTCTAACCCCATACACAAAAGTAAACTTGAAGTGAATCAAAGACCTGAATGTAAGTCATGAAATCATAAAACTCTTAGTAAAACTCTTAGAAGAAACCTAGGCTAAAATCTCCTTAATATAAACATGAGCAATTTTCTCCTGAACACATCTCCTCGGGCAAGGGAAAGAAAAGCAAAATGAACAAATGGGACTACATCAAACTAAAAAGCTTCTGTACAGCAAAGGACACCACCAACAGAACAAAAAGGCATCCTACAGTATGGGAGAATATATTCATAAATGACATATCTGATAAGGGGTTGGCATCCAAATTATATTGTTATGGAAAATACTGAAAAAATGATATGTTTGACAAGGGGTTAACATCCAAAATATATAAAGAACTCACATGCCTCAACACCCAAAAGCAAATAACCCTATTTAAAAAATGGGCAGAGGATATGAACAGACAATTCTCCAAAGGAGAAATTCAGATGGCCAACAGGCACATGAAAAGATGCTCCACATCACTAATCATCAGGGAAATGCAAATTAAAACCACAATGAGATATCACCTCACACCAATTAGGATGGCCAACATCCAAAAGACAAGCAACAACAAATGCTGGCGAGGGGGCGGAGAAAGGGAATATCATTGTATATTAATGACACCTTCATTAAAATTTTATTTTAAAAAGTGCTGCAAACCATGCTCCTCATGCTTTGCTTCTCTTGCTCATTCCTCTGATATCAAAGACTATTGCATAACAGAATGTTGTTTGTACCAACGCAGTTATCCACCATTGCATATGTCTTATTTAGACACTTGGGCTCTTGGCTGGAAAGAAAGTTTGTAGGAACTTCATCTTCTGACTATCCCCATTAGATGAAATTCCATTGTTAAATGACTATTCAAGAAAGGACGTCAAGCTCCTGGCATTATACCCCTTATAAACGAACCTCCCTCCCACTCCTTTTCTGAAGAAGCTGCTCCTCCCTGGCTTAGACATGGTGTTCCTGCCTCCCCAGACAATGACCTCATGCAAGAGAGAATAATGACAGTTCCCTTCAGGCTCACTCCCCTTCACATCACAAGCTAGTGATCAGGATGGGATCCCAGATTCCACGGTAGGAGATGTAAAATCAGATTCTGGAAGAGAAACTATTCACGATGAGAGGCCTTCAGAATTTGTTTATTTATGTCATTGAAAATCTAGGAACTGTCTATGGAAGTGGATTTTTGAGGGCAATCAACCAAGGTGACAGGAACGTTCTTTTACCTTAGGCTGAACCTATCAATATTTGGACACTTACAGAGATGCTGCATTTACACATGTGGGTGCCAGTCTCACACTTGGCCGTGTCGGCCAACATGAAGCCAGATGCAGTCTGCATGATATGCAAACGAAGTTTGGATGCTAGAAAATTCATGACATATTGCAGAAGGACTTCAAAGCCTTGGATAACATGAAAATGCTGGGTTAGTTCCATCACATATGTCCTATCCGCCTACCCTTGCACCATGTCCTCAGAAGATTCTTCAAGCAATTGAAGAAGCAATCTCTTTTAAGTGAGATTTACTGGTTGTTCAATAAAAAAACTAATATATTTATTCATACACACATACACGTGCACACACACGCACACACAGAACGGGGATCGTCTATACCTGTGAGTTTTAATTCGATGCAAGTCTCCAGATAAACTAAGATTACTCACTAATTACTTCAATTCTGCATTAGTCTAAGGAGTCAAAGCCGGCTGAGGATTCTATAAAGTACATTTAAGTTATCATTATAAAACAACACAGTGCCAAGTAATGCTTGATTGTAAGCATTTGTCAGAGAGGTAAAACATCTTTAAAATTTCCTTTCCAAATGAGTGGAGTCATTCTGTACAACCAAATATATTGCAATATTATCTGACTTTTATAAGAATCAGTTTATAAAATTATTAATTATATAATTGTAGCTTAATTTTTATTAAAGCCTATCTATCTATTTACATACTTTAAAAAAATGAAGTGTATATAGGGATTTACCTGACTGATAAAGTGTAAAGATTTTAGGAAATTCCACTGAAGTCTTTGAAAAAGATTTTAAGTCTTGAATGAACTGAAATATCAGGTTGGCATTTGTATTTCCCACTATGGAAAAACATGAAGATCATTTACAGCCATATCTGAAATCCAAGGTGTACCAATCATTTACTTTTACAAAAGAATTGCTTTCATTGGGAAAATTAAGTGAATTTGAATTAAAATGTAATCTTCTCATTTTGCTTTTGCTAAGTTATATTAAAACCATCTCCATCTTGATTAAAAGTCCCAATATAAAATAATTTCTTTAAAGTTTTATGACCATTAATAGCCTGATCTGAATTTTTGTATTTGTTCTGTATCTTATAACTCAGTAGGAATGAATTCAATATTTATTAATAACAGTTGTGCATAGTTAGTTATGCAGATTTTATCATAGTCTCATGAGCATGTAAAATTTATGTTCTAACCAGGTAGTTCAAAACTTGAGTAAATTTTTTCACTCAAAAATTCCCTTTTACAACTAGAATAAGATATATCTCTCAAGCATAAGATTCTTTGCCTGTGGTGGCCATGGAGATAAGATTCTCAGACATCTCTTCAAGAGCACCTGCTGCAAGGAGGGTAGTTGGGAGACAGCCTCTGGCTGCCACACTTCTAGATTCATTGCTCCACTGCAGCCTTCACCCCCAGGCCAGACGGTCCCCAGGATGCTCCCAGCCAATGAGTGGCCATTGTGAGGTACTGCAGCCAGGCCACTCCTGTCTAATACAGGACTCCTTGGCGGGCATTCTTTGCTCTGGGGTTCCCCATCAGCTTGGCCAAGACATTCTCAGCTGGAGAGTGAAGCTCTTCCTACCCAATTCTCCTCACGTCCTCCTCTCCGTACCCAGGTGTCAGACCTGCATCATGACCTGCAAGCTCTTTCTGCCTATTCCTGCTCCTCATCCCCTTCATCCTTCACAGGTATTTCCCAGTCTTTGGAATTCCAATTTGATCTCTGCTTGTTGAAGGACTAGAACTGACACAGTCCCTGAAAGTCTAACTTAGATCCATTTTTCAGTGTGTGTGTTCAAGTTCCCAAGTATAATTTATGGCTTGGTTCTCTCCCCAAATACCATGTGTCTTTACGCTGGTAATCTCTTCATTTTTCTCTCAGATGGAGAGTTTTTCTTACAGGAGCAGTGCAATTAAAGCATTAGAAATTTTGGCTTGATGTGTACTTTCCTATCCTCTGTAGATGGTCTTTGAAGTCTCTTAGCTTAGATGTTAATAAACAGAAATTTCTTGTAAGGAATAAAATGGGTGCTCTATTGAATTTTAAAGACCTTGTAGCCTTTATATTCTAATGCCCTCCAGAAATGGATCATCCCACATAATTAAAAGATTATCTCTAAAGGAAGTTATTTTCCTTTATCATATATGGAATATCTATGCCAGTACTTTTTAAAGAACATATAACTTCATCAAACATATTTCTTCACCAACAGAAAGACTACAGTCTCCACTGCAATACCAGAATTCTCTTTGATACCCCATCATTCATCTCTCAATTAACATAGGTTATCAAACAGGGAAAAGTATTTCTTATGTGAACAATGGAGGAAATTATTAAATTGAGATAGGCAATTTAAGGAATATATACAGTTTCTTTTCTTCCAAGGATAAGAAGGGGTGGGGGAATGTATGCATTCAGAAAACAGATTCAGCCCTGAGATTAAATTGGATTTATCCCCTAAGAAGATGGCAGGCTCCTATACGGAGAACCAGTGTCTTGCCAATGGGTTTCAGTCCCAGGCAAGTTCACTATGGATTCAATGTGACCAAAGAAAATGACAGCAAACGTTCTTTGGGGTGAAAGGGTTTATTACCCGGCTTGTTCTCCTGGTGGTAGGTTAAGCACTAGTGTCTCTGCCTGGGCCTATAGCACTGGGCCAAGCTCTCTATATAATGCAATAATAGTTTATTGCCTAAAGGTGTGGAAGCGGTAGCCTAGCAACAGGCCAATTACATCATCAGGTGGTTTAAGTTCACTGAGGATCCTGGCCATAGGAACCCCAACTTCCCCGAACTCCAACCCTCCAGGATTCTCACTTTACAATCTACATGCTTTCAATCTTCTGCAATGGTCCCTGTGAGAGAAAGCTGGAGCACTGTAACCATATTTCACAACAGCAACAGAGGATAACAACAACTTAGAGATAATAACAAAAATTAAGATACAAGATTTCGATACAGGTAACAAAAATTATAATAATCCTCAAGCCAGAGGACGTTCCCAATCCACAAAGACCTTAGGGGTGATAAAACAACTATTTTAATGACGTCAACATAGGCAAATCTTGTCCATCAGGTAGGATGCATTCAAGAGAGTGGTCCTGTGATAGGACTGTAGCAGGAAGAGGGTCCCTTCCAGGTCCAGTATACCACACTTTTACTCCTTTCCCCGTGGGGTTTACTGAAGGGTCTATATATAGTGCTACTGGAGGTGCGTGCACTGGCCATAATGATAAAACAAAACTCCCCGGTAAGATGCTCCTACCTTCTGGCCCTTCAGGATATACTGCTGTTACCTTTGGGAGCCACTCTGCTGTTATTCCAGGAATACACAGGAGGCCAGTTTCCAGGCCTTGTCCCCAAGGTGCCAGGAGAGCCAGCCATCGTTGGTCCATGTGTCGAAAGGTCCAAGGCCACATCCACTCAATGGAGTCTCCGGGGTTCAGTGCAGTTGGTGCTGGCAGCAAGATGTTATTCTGGTGGCCGAACCTCGGCTTCAGTGATTATTCCTTGGTTTGTACTTGTAGTTGTATAGGGGAGGCAGACATATGTGTTAACATGTCTACAGGGCTCAGGGCTCCCTTTTGGGGTCTCTCATTCAAACACTGTAGCACAGTCTGTAAGCAGACTGACCATCGCCTCAGACTATTGGTATCTGACTTTAGCCCGGATTTTAACAAGCCATTGTGCATCTCTATCATGCCTGTGGGGGTAGGATGTATGGCACATGAAACTTCCACTTGATTCCCAGCTGTCGCACCCATTCTTGCAGTGTATGTCCAGTAAAATGGGTGCCCTGATCACTCTCAATTACCTGTGGTCGGCCATAGGCAGCAAAGAGACGCTCCAGGCCTCTTTTGGTCATCTGCTGGTCTGCACAATGGGTGGGAAAAGCAACCAGAAGTCCAGTATCTGTGTCCACACAAGTCATGGCATACTGATATCCTTCTGACACAGGTAGAGGCCCAGTATAGTCTATCTGCCACCTGACGAGGCATATAGGCCCCTTAGCTATTGTCCCATGTTGCTGTGGAACTCCGTGTAAGTCCCTTTTGGAGCACATGACACACTCCTGCCGGTCTCTACTAACTTCTCTGAAGGTCAAAGACAAGCCCCACCGACGGGCTACAGCCCACATTGTCTTTTGC
Organism: Phataginus tricuspis; assembly: GCA_029783875.1. Taxonomy (NCBI): domain Eukaryota; kingdom Metazoa; phylum Chordata; class Mammalia; order Pholidota; family Manidae; genus Phataginus; species Phataginus tricuspis. Next base: position 9,459,769 of record JAQQAC010004778.1, on the reverse strand, counting down.
CCTGCATGCAAAAAATGCTGATGTAACCATTGGGCTACATCAGAGGCAGGCCTTCCTTCTAACCATCGTATCTGGTCCAATTTATCTGCTTCATCATTTCCTGGGGATGCCAGGGGCAAATGACCTGTCACATGGTATATTGCAATTATTTTAGTCTGACCACAGGCTCATAAGTCTTGCCACAATTCTTGCCCCCAAAGGGGTCGGTGACCAACTAGCCAGTTGGCATGGTACCAGGTTGGTAGCCACAGGTTCAAGCCCCAATAAACTGCCCACCTGTCAGTGCAGACAACTATAGGGGAGGGCTCCTGGCTGGTCACAAGCCACACAGCCAGCAACTCTGCCCATTGGCTGCCCTTCCCCTCACCGTCTTCCATCCATATTGTCTCAGTCTTAGGATGGAAAGCTATGGCCCTCCATTTTGGGGGCTGCCCATGTCTGGGGCCATCTGTGTACCATGCATCTTCAGGTATAGGGGCTCTTCCCTCCTGATAGAGACTCTCTGCTACTAATGGTTCAAAAGCAGGTTCTTCCTGCTTTTCACTAGTATATGTCACTGGTCCCAATAAGCGTTGGAGTTCTTCACTCAAGGGGATACTAGAGAGGGCGCTACACTGCTGTAGGTAAGCACCCCACTTGCCCAGTGTGAGCGTTTGTGCCACACCACTCCTTGGCTTTTGGGTCCAGTCTCGTACCCACCCCAAGATGGGATAGGTGGTTATTGCCTTTATCAGGGCCATTCCAGTGATGGGTTCTGTAGCCAGCAAGGCGTGATACATGGCAGCCAGTTGTTTTTCTATCAAAGTGTATCGTACCTCTGCCCCTTTCCAGAGTTGTGAACAGAATCCAATAGGTTGGCGAGTTCGTTTAAGCTGCTGCCAGAGACCCCAGCCATAACGGTCTTCAGTCACATGAACATCCAGCTCACAGGGCCTTGATGGGTCTATCACACTCAAGGTCTGCACGGCCTTGACTGCCTGTTTTGCTGTAGCAAAGGCAGATGCACATGTCTCATCCCAGTCCCACCTGACACCATTTCATACCAACTAGTATAATGGCTTCAGAATTTGTGCCAAGTACGGGATAAACACTCTCCAGTTGCCTAGAAGACCCAAAAACTCCTGTAGCAACGCTACAGTTGTATGGGTAGGAAAGGCCTGGACTTTATCTATAACTGCTTCTGGTATAACTTTGGTTTTACCTGACCAGACAACCTCCAAGAATTCAACAGACAAACCAGGTCCCTAAACCTTGGTGCTGTTCACAGCCCATCCTTTCTCCTGTAGCTGTTGCAGCAGTCTAGGTGCTGCACCTCCTAGATCTGAAAGAGAATCGGACCTGAGCATGACATCATCAGTATAATGGTACAGCTGCACCGTTGGCAGTTTCTCCCATGTAGCCAAGTCCTGGGCTACAAGTCCATGACAGATGGTGGGACTGTGGAGGTATCCCTGTGGAAGGATGGTGAAAGTCCATTGCTGTCCTTCCCATGTGAAGGCAAACTGTTCCTGACTTTCCTGTTCAATGTCAATGGAAAAGAAGGCACTAGAAAATCTCCCACATAATGGTATGTTCCTAGTTGACGGCTGAGGGTATCCATCAGGCCTGCAAGAGGGGATGGTAGCATGCATAGGGGGTATGGCTTAATTCAATTCTCTGTAATCCACAGTCATATGCCAGGAGCCATCTGGCTTTTTTACTGCCACACTGGGGAATTGAAAGGACTATGGGTGGGCTTTATAATACCCACCTTTTCCAGCTCCTGGAGAGTTTCTTCAATCTCTTTATACCCTCCAGGCAGTTTGTACTGTTTGGTGTTAGTCACCTGCCGAGGCACAGGCAAAGCTATGGGCGGGTGCCTAGCATGTCCCCTCAGAACTGCCTTCACCGCACGTACTCTCAGTCTGAACTCACCTGCAGTGGTCTGCAACCATAGATCCTGCAGGATATCAATCCCCAAAATATAGTCAGGGATAGGAGATATATACACAATATACTCTTTTGGGGGTAGACGCCCTATTCCCAAAGGGATTTGGGCTTGTTTCACTCTGATAGTCTTAACCCATATCCATCTGTGATAGTGGGGGGCCGGGGAACCACTCAGGGTTACCGTGAATCAGTGAACATTCAGCCCCTGTGTCCACCAGAGCCAGGACACGTTGTATGTTCACTGGGGACCAATGGATAGCTATTTCAACATGTGGCCTCCAGTCACCCCCTGGTCCCTCAGGGCAGATACCTTGACCTTCTCCTCAGTCAAACCATGTACCCCAGTCACCTTCCTGTGTGGGCTCGAGTGAGGTTGGCTTGCTCTCCAGCAGAAAGTCTTGCAAACACACAGGCTGGACTTATGGCTCTGTCTCTGTCTGACCTCTGTCTCTTTGGTCTTAATGGCTGGAACTGCTGCTCTGGTTTCAGCTGTTGCCATTGCTCTAGTAAGATCCTATTTGACTTCCCATCTAATTTCCTTCCATCTGCTCCTGCCTGAATTAAATCAACCCAAATCTGGGTCCTCATAACCTTCATGGAGCCCTTTAAATTCTTCTTATGAGTAATAGACGTTATTTCTTTCTGTGTTCTCATTGCTTCAGCCTCTCCTAAGTCTGCTACTGTACGTGTCACCTTGCTTATGGGCTGCCCTAAGTGAGGGGAAAGAATGGCCACTAGAGACCCAAAGAGGGTTGTGGGAGCCATTTGAAGCACAATATTTCTCATCCCAGTAGTGAAAGTCTCTTCATCTGGGCCATAATTCTCTGGACTATAGATGGCATTTCTCATGCCTAGCTCTCGTAGCACCTGTTGGAGCTCAGCATATGTGCCATCTAACAGGAGAGGATGAACATCACCTGGATTGAGCCACACAGCATGAAGTGCAGCCATGAGCCAATCGAGGGAGTGACTCTCTGGGGTCTGACATGCATTTTGTAATCACTGCCTCAAGGCGGGCTGCACTGTCAGGGAAGACAGCTTTCCCATCTCTGATTCTGAGAAAACAATTCCATCCACCCCTAAGTCCCACAGATGCAGGAACCAAGCTGACACTGACTCCGAGGTTTCTGTCTAAACCGGGAGCCCAAATCCACCAGCTCAGCCTGAGTATAGGGGTGGACCATAGAGGTCTCCGTGACTTGGGGAGGGGGATGCTCCTCTCCTGGGGGAACTTTCAGCTGCTGGGTCTTTATTTTCTTTACAACCACTAGGCGTGCCTTCAATACAGGAGGGGTCAGTGCCTCCGGCACCACCCCTTCCCCCTTCCCCAGCTCCTCCATATCCGGGGCTGATGGCACTTTTGTCTCCCCTCCCCCACATGCCTCCTCTGCTACAACCTTCACCTTTTCTACTGTGCCTCTCAGCAATGCCAGCTCAGGCTTCAGCAGCTCTCTTACCTTCACCTCAATGCTTTGCAGCTGGCGTTCTTGTGCCCCCTCTGCCTGTGCTTCCCTCAGGAGTTCGTCTTTTTCCTTGATGGCCTTTTCCTCCTTCAGAGCACCTGGCAGCGCTGCCATCTCAGTCTGTAAGGAATCTTTTACCTCTTCAATGGCACCTCGCTGCCGGCGTTCTCGTGCTGCCTCCTTTTGCATTGATGTCATTTCCTTCTTCAGGGAATCCACAGAAGTTTGCAGCTCGCATTCTGGTGCCCCCATTTCTTGGGTCTCTTTCAGGAGCATGTCCTTCTCTTCTGCAGACATTTTTTAATACTGTGAGAAGCAGCCAACCCACAGTCCCTGCCGCCTCACGGGCATGCTGTCTCTCAAAAGATCTACTTACTATACCAAGGGCTATCCTCACTGCCTCAGGCATCACTTCCACTTGCCTCCAGTCCTGGGGTGGGGCCCTGTCCTCTAGGAAGCAAGCCACCTGAGACCACATACCCACTGGGAAACAGCCCACTGTCTCCCCATTCACAGGGGCAGCCCGCTGAAGCACCCCTCCCATAAAGGCAGCTTGTCTTTTTCCTTGGTCAACTATGAACCCTGCCGACTTTCACCAATTGTCTTGCCAATGGGTTTCAGCCCCAGGCAAGTTTGCTATGGATTCAATGTAACCAAAGAAAATGACAGCAAACGTTCTTTGGGGTGAAAGGGTTTATTACCCGGCTGGTTCTCCCAGCAGTAGGTTGAGCACTAGCATCTCTCCCTCCGTCCAGAGCACAGGGCCGAGCTCTCTATATAGCACAATAATAACTTATTGCCTAAAGGTGTGGAAGTGGTAGCCTAGCAACAGGCCAGTTACATCATCAGGTGGTTTAAGTTCAGTGAGGATCCTGGCCATAGGAACCCCAACTTCCCCACAACCAGAAACCTTCTTGGGTCACTGGTTTTCCTTAGAGATTCAACACTTCACCCCTGGTCCAGCAGCAGAATATAAAACTCACTGAGAAGGGCTTGCAGTTCACTCAAAGAGAAAAAAAAAAACAAAAAACAGTTGCCTCAACTAAAAAACAAATTTCATCTGTATTTCATGAATATGTACCCAGTGCTATCTAGCAAAAATCTGCAAAATAAGCAGAAAAAAACAACAGAAAACAAAAATAATTTTCTTGCCTTCCAAGGAATGGCAGGAACTGCTAAATATCTTTCCACACCTGATCTAAACATTTCCCACTGCACTACAGCTATAGCCTCACACATGGCTGGCCAGCTGCACAGCGTGGCTGCCACCCCACCCTGTTAGATACGGCATGTGCCTCTGTTCCCTTCCCTAGAATGCAAGAAGTGTCACTTGCTGCTCCAGCTGGAGGCCTTAAGAATGGACTGTGGTTTCCTCTCCCTGCTGATCATAACTTAGCTTCAACCATGAGATCAAAAACTCCCTCTAAAGCAAAAAGGGGGTAGAAAAATTCTGGACTCTTGAATTATGGAGTAGAGCTTCCAGGTTACCTGGACTACCTGCCCTGGACTATTTCTTTAGAGAGAAATTAAGTTTTTTGAGCTATTTAACTTGGGATCTCTTTGTCAAGAGTTTAACCTACCCTAATTAATACACATGGCTCTGTAGATTTTCTCAGCATCATAGCTCTTTAGCAACACTTTTCTGCATTGGTTAGAGAGAGATGGCAGAGGTAGGCAGGCTCCCCACCAATACCCAACAGAAGCCATCTTGGTCGGGCCAGGTTGCCATGACATACATACCAGAGACTGGATGGTTTAAACAACAATTTATTTCTCATAGTTCTGGAGGCTGGGAAGTCCACGATCAAAGTGCCGGCAGATCTGGTGTCTGGGGAGAGCCCAGTTCCTGGCTTTCAGATGGCTGTCTTCTCGTAGCATCTCCCCAGATAGGAGAGGAGAGAGGAAGCAAGCTCTCTCTTGTTTCTGCTTGTAAGGTCACTAATCCAATCGATGATGTTCCACCCTCGTGACCTAATCACCTTCAAAACACCCCACCTCTAAATGCTATCACACTGGGGACTAGGGTTTCAACATATGAATTTGGGGAACACAACATTCACCCCATAATAGAAGTTAATCTTGCTTTCCTTTCACTGGCTCATATTTGGCAACAGTGTAAGTACCATCTTCCATGCACCATTTTCTGCTCAAATTAGCCAAACCACAACACAGTACCATTTATGCACTTAAATGAAGCAAGACTCGCATACTCTTTGTTTAAATAAGAAACCAAGAAGTCATTCTTTTATTTTTCTTTATGAATGCAAGATTAGAAGAAAGCCAAAACGATCCTTTTCTGGATGATGATGCAATTGTGTAAGTATTTATGAAAACGAGGATGCTAGTTTAACTACTACTGGCACACAGAAACGTTATTAATGTAATCATTCTCATTTAAAGATTTCTTAGAAGTTAAAGGTTATTTTCACAGGATGCAATGTCACAGGAGATAGTTTCATGGGACTGTGACAAAATATAAGAACAACCTGCCTAGAAAAGAAAAAGGTGAAGCTTCTCTGGAGAAAGAGAACATCAACAAGATAACAAATTTTTTTATACACAATGTCCCACATTCAATTTAAAAAATTATTAGGTATGCTAAAAGACAGGCCTATAAGGTCAAAACCCAACAGAACAAGTAGATAATAAAATTCAATCCCAAAGTGACTCAGATAAAAGAGTCAGCATATGAAAATAACTGTAATATGTTCAAGAAAATAGAGGAACATGTGAAGAATTGAATGAAAAGTTGGCCAATTTCATCAAAGAATTTGAACTCATAAAAAGAGAATAAATGTAAGTTCTAGAATTGAAAGATGCAACACTGAAGTTCTGGAATTGAAAGATACAATACTGAAAATAAGAATTCAACAGACGAGATAAGCATGGATTTGACATAATAGAAGAGAGTGTGAAAAGGCACTAAGACGGAAAGACTCTGAAGGGGTCTGAGGAGGAGAGTCAATGATCAGACACGGATTAACAGTGACTGACAGCTCTGTGGAGCATGAAGGAAGACAAGAGTGGAAGCAGGTGACTTCTTCAGAGGTACAGTAATCCAAGCAGAGCTGGTGTTGGTTTGGACAGAGATGGTAGCAGGGGAGTCTGTAAAAACTGGCCAACTAGGCATATCTGTTGAAGGAAGAGCTGACAGGATTTGCTGACAGATTGGATACAAGACATGAGAGACAGAAAAATCAAATATGTGGCCTGAGAGACTTAAGGGTGGAGTTGCCATTTACTGAGATGGGGAGAGAGCAGGAGTTCAGGGGGAAAGAACAGAAGTTGGTTTCTATACATGCTCAGATGTGTATTGTAAGTCAAGTTTAAACAGGAAGTTATATCTTTCAATTTGGAGATCGGGGTGATGGCCAGGCTAAAGATAAGTATCTGGGAGTCACGGTTTCAAGATGGTATTTTAAACCATGAAGCTACATGAGGTCACAAAGGAAGTGAAAAGGGAAGAGCCCTTGTGGTAAATGCTGTGGTGTGTAACCCAGATCCCTTGGCAAGCCTGAGGCACTTCTCTCCCCAGCTGTCCGGAGTGTGGGCAGCCGAGGGCTAACAGCTGAGTCCCTCCCTAGAAACTGCATTCTGCCAAAGGGGGCCGCCTGTTGCAAGATTATAGAGGGACGCCCCCCCACCCCATCAAATCCACGGTCAGTGTGGGAGTGCAAAGACCTAGCGCCTTTGCGTCCATTTGGGCAGCATGAAGGACCCCTCCCGCTGCATGGCTATGGTTGGGGCATCGCTGTTCACCGTCTTCACGTGTCCATCCGGGTTCCTTCACCCCCTCGTGGGTATCATTCCCAAGAGCATGCAATCTCCATTTCATTGCCCAAATCCCAAGGATCTGACTTGAGGCAGTCCTTCAACTTCAGAGCTAGGGAGAATAGGAATTAGCCAAGAAGGCCGAGATGGAGTAGCCAGCTGGGAAAGCGGGGAAGAGCATGATTTCCTGGAGGGTGTCCTTCCAAAGACGGAGGCACTGAAGAACAGACTGGAAGTTCCGAGAGTCTAGACAAGACTGTCAATTGGCAGACCTCCCTCCGTGCTGCCAGCCGCTCTTTCACTGGGAGGATTCACTTGTCAGTATCTGTGGGTCTTTTCTCAAGATTCTCAGACTCATCAGATAGGAATTCCCTGTCACAGAAAAGAAGACTTTAGGGCATCAGCATTGGTGTGCAAAGAGAATTGGGGATCTCACAATTCATTCCATAGATTTTCAATTAATCCCCCTGCTCTTAAGACTATGTCTCCATCCTCAGCTGTGCTTAGGTGTCCTTGAGTCCAGAGCCCAGTTTCTCTAGAGAACCTCCAGTCTTCTGCAGGTTTAAGGAAGGGGCATTGAGATGACCATATGGGTGGAGGTCTGGCAGCACCTTGCAGCCAAGACTGTAGCTGGGAACTCTGCACATATCCTCTCAGGCCACCTCTGAGAGCCCCTGATATATATATATATATATATATATATATATATATATATATATATTAAGGCGTCATTGATATACACTCTTATGAAGGTTTCACATGAAAAACATTGTGGTTACTACATTCACCCATATTATCAAGTCCCCCCCATACCCCATTGAAGCCACTGTCCATCAGTGTAGTAAGATGCCACAGAGTCACTACTTGCCTTCTCTGTGCTACACTGCCTTCCCCATGACCCCCACTCACACACCATGTGCACCAATCATAATATCCCTCACTCCCTTTCTCCCTCCTTCCCCATCTGCCCTACCCTCCCTAAAAACTGCATTCAGAAAACTGCATCCCTAGAAACTGTTGAACTGCATTCAACAGTTGTTGAAGAGGCTGTCATTTCCCCATTGTATATCCATGGCTCCTTTATCGTATATTAATTGACCATATATGCTTGGGTTTATATCAGGGCTCTCTATTCTGTTCCATTGATCTATGGGTCTGTTCTTGTGCCAGTACCAAGTTGTCTTGATTACTGTGGCTTTGTAGTAGAGCCTGAAGACAGGGAGCATAGTCCCCTGCTTTATTCTTCCTTCTCAGGATTGCTTTGGCTATTCAAGGTCTTTTGTGCTTCCATATGAATTTTAGAACTATTTGCTCTAGTTCATTGAAGAATGCTGTTGCTATTTTGATAGGGATTTCACTGAATCTGTAGATTGCCTTAGGCAGGATGGCCATTTTGATTATGTTAATTCTTCCTATCTCTGGGCACGGGATGTATTTCCATTTATTGTCTTCTTTAATTTCTCTCATGACTGTCTTGTAGTTTTCAGGGTATAGGTCTTTCACTTCCTTGGTTAGGTTTATTCCTAGGTATTTTATTCTTTTTGATGCAATTGTAAATTGAACTGTTTTCCTGATTTCTCTTTCTGCTAGTTCATCATTAGTATATAGGAATGCAACAGATTTCTGTGTATTAGTTTTGTATCCTGCAACTTTGCTGAATTCAGTTATTAGTTCTAGTAGTTTGGGGGTGGATTCTTTAGGGTTTTTATGTACAATATCATGTCATCTCCAAACACTGACAGATTAACTTCTTCCTCACCAATCTGGATGCCTTTTATTTATTTGTGTTGTCTGGTTGTCATGGTTAGGACCTCCAGAACTATGTTGAATAAAAGTGGGGAGAGTAGGCATCCTTGTCTTGTTCCCAATCTTAAAGGAGAAGCTTTCAGCTTCTCTCTGTTAAGTATGATGCTGGCTGTGTGTTTGTCATATATGGCCTTTATTATGTTGAGGTACTTGCCCTCTATACCCATTTTGTTGAGAGTTTTTATCATGAATCAATCTAGAATTTTATCACTTTTTCAGCATCTATTGAGATGATCATGTGGTTTTTGTCCTTCTTTTTGTTGATGTGGTGTATGATGTTGGTGGATTTTTGAATATTGTACCATCCTTGCATCCCTGGAATAAATCCAACTTGATCATGATGGATGATCTTTTTGATGTATTTTTAAATTTGATTTGCTAATATATTTTGAGTATTTTTGCATCTATTTATTATGGATATTGGTCTGTAATTTTCTCTTTTTGTGGTGTCATTGTCTGGTTTTGTTACTAGAGTGATGCTGGCCTCATAGAATCAGTTTGGAAGTATTCCCTCCTCTTCTACATTTTGGAAAACTTTAAGGAGGATGGGTATTAGGTCTTCACTAAATGTTTGATAAAATTCAGTGGTGAGGCCATCTGGTCCAGGAGTTTTGTTCTTAGGTAGTTTTTTGATTATCAATTCAATTTCATTTCTATGATTGGTCTGCTCAGATTTTCTGTTCCTTCCTAGGTCGGTCTTGGGAGGTGGTATTTTTCTAGAAAGTTGTCCATTTCTTCTAGGTTATCCAGTTTGTTAACATATAATTTTTCATAGTATTCTCTCATAATTCTTTGTATTTCTTTGATGTCTGTCGTGATATTTCCTTTCTCATTTCTGATTCTGTTTATGTGTGTAGACTCTCTTTTTTTCTTGATAAGTCTGGCTAGGGGTTTATCTATTTTGTTTATTTTCTCGAAGAACCAGCTCCTGATTTCACTGGTTCTTTCTGTTGTTTTATTCTTCTCAATTTTATTTATTTCTGCTCTAATCTTTATTATGACCCTCCTACTTTCATTGATTCTTTCTATTGTTTTATTTCTCTCAATTTTATTATTTCTGCTCTGATCTTTATTATGTCCCTCCTTCTACTGACTTTGGCCTCATTTGTTCTTCTTTTTCTAGTTTCATTGTGAGTTTAGACTGTTAATATGGGACTGTATTGCAATATTCTTTCCTCAGCATGGCCTTCCCTGTGTCCCATAGATTTTGTGCTATTTAATTTATTTAATTATTGTTATTTGTCTCCATATATTGCTTGATCTCTGTTTTTATTTGATCATTGATTCACTGGTTATTTAGGAGCATGTTGTGAAGCCTCCATGAGTTTGTGGGATTTTTCATTTTCTTTGAGTAATTTATTTCTAGTTTCATACCTTTGTGGTCTGAGAAACTGATTGGTACAATTTCAATCTTTTTTAATTAACTGAGGCTCTTTTTGTGGCCTAGTATGTGATCTATTCTTGAAAATGTTCCATGTGCACTAGAGAAGAATGTGTATCCTGCTGCTTTTGGGTGGACTGTTCTGTAGATGTCTGTTAGGTCCATCTGTTCTAATGTGTTGTTCAGTGTCTCTGTCTCCTTAGTTATTTTCTGTCTGGTTGATCTACCCTTTGGAGTGAGTGGTGTGTTGAAGTCTCCTAAAATGAATGCATTTCATTCTATTCCCCCTTTAATTTTGTTAGTATTTGTTTTACATATGTAGGTGCTCCTATGTTGTTTGCATAGATATTTCTAATTGTTATATCCTCTTGTTGGACTGACCCCTTTATCATTATATAATGTCCTTCTTTATCTCTTGTTATTTGTCTCAATATTCTTTCATACCTAGAGATCCTTTTTACTCTGTGTGCCTCAGCTTCTCTGTATTCCAGTTCTCTAGTTTCTATTTCATCTTTGGCCTTAAGTCTATTTTGTCTGATACAAGTACTGCAACTCTTGCTTTTTTCTCCCTATTATTTGAATAAAATATATTTTCCATCCCTTCGCTTTTAGTCTGCACATGTCTTTGGGTTTGAAGTGAGTCTCTTGTAGGTAGTATATAGACGGGTCTTGTTTTTTTATCCATTCAGTGACTCCATGTCTTTTGATTGGTGCATTCAGACCATTTACATTTAGGGTGATTATCGATAGGTATGTACTTACTGCCATTGCAGGCTTTAGATTCGTGGTTACCAAAGGTTCAAGGGTAACTGCCTTACTATCTAACAGTCTAACTTAACTCACTTAGCATACTATTACCAACACAATCTAAAGGTTCTTTTTTTCCTCCTTTTTCTTCCTCCTCCATTCTTTATATTAGGTATCATATTCTGTACTCTTTGTCTATTCCTTGACTGACTTTGGGGGTAGTTGATTTGATTTTCCATCTGCTTGGTAATTGATTGGTCTACTTTCTTTACTGTGGTTTTATTTCCTTTGGTGGCAGCTATTTAGCCTTAGGAACACTTCCATGTATAGCAGTTCCTCCAAAATACACTAGAGATGGTTTGTGGGAAGTAAATTCTCTCAGCTTTTGCTTATCTGGAAATTATTTAATCCCTCCTTCATATTTAAAAGATAATCTTGCTAGGTAGAGTGGTCTTGGTTTGAGGCCCTTCTGTTTCATTGCATTAAATATATCATGCTACTCGCTTCTGGCCTGAAAGGTTTCTGCTGAGTAGTCTGACGATAGCCTGATGGGCTTTCCTTTGTATGTGGTCTTTTTTCTCTCTCTGGCTGCTTTTAGTAGTCTGTCCTTATCCTTGATCTTTGCCATTTTATTATACCTCTTGGTGTTGTCTTCCTTGGGTCCCTTGTGTTGGGAGATCTGTGCACCTCCACACCTCCACGGCTTGATAGACTATCTCCTTCCCCAGATTGGGGTAGTTTTCAGCAATTACCTCCTCAGAAACGCTTTCTATCCCCTTTTCTCTCTTCTTCTTCTTCTGGTACGCCTATAATCTGAATATGGTTCCGTTTGGATTGGTCACACAGGTCTCTCAATATTCTTTCATTCCTAGAGATCATTTTTACTCTCTGTGCCTCTGCTTCTTTGTATTCATGTTCTCTAGTTTCTATTTCATTTACGATCTCCTCTACTTCATCTAATCTTTTAAATCCTTCCATTGTATGTTTCATTTCAGATACTGAATTCTTCAACGTTTGTATCTCATTCCTGAATTCCTCCCTGAATTCTTGAATATTTTTCTGTAGCTCCATGAGTATGTTTATGATTTTTATTTTGAAATCTCTTTCAGGAAGATTGATGAGTTCAGTTTCACTTGGCCCTCTTTCGGGTGTTTGTGGGATTTTGGTTTGAACCAGGTTCCTTTGACATTTCATATTTGTAGGTAGCACCCTCTAGTGCCCAGAAGCTCTACTCTCTGGAGCTGCTCAGCCCCTGGAGTGATGGCAGGGGTCACATGCAAGTGGTGCTGGTGCCTGTTGGGAGGAAAGAGGTATTTTCTGCTTCCCAGCTACAGTGCCTGCCTCCATTGCCAGGGCCAGTGGGCTGAGCATACAGGAACACGTCTCTATGCTTTGCACTTGTAGCTGCCATAGGCAGGGCCGCCCTATAGCTGGCCTGGTGCAGTGTCAGGGGCAGCCGTTTTCTGAGCTGGTGCCACCCTGGAGGAAGGCACAGCAGGCTGCATATCATGGTGGGGGGGCCTCATAGCTGCATAACCAGCCAGGGAGATGGAGGCCTGAAGCTCCTGAAAGTTCCCAATCTGCTGGGAAGAGTGTGCCCAATTTTGTCCACCTGTCCTTTCTCTGAGCAGCAAGCTCTATGCAATCCTTGTCTTTTTTTTTTTTAATCTCTCGCTGTTAGGAAGTATCTCAGACTTCCCACCTGTCTTTTGTCCCAGAGTGGCCAATTGTGGATACGTGTTTTCCACAAGTGGCTGGAATCCTAGTCTCTCCAAGTATTGTGCCTGTATTAGCTTTCCAACCCCACTGATCTCCAGAGTACTGTGTAATGTAGGTTCATGCTCCCAGAGCAGATATCCAGGGCTGGGTGTTCATCAGTCTTAGGCCTCCACCCCCACCCCACTCTGTTTATTTTCCTCCCTCCAGTGAACTGGGTGGGGGAAGGGCTTGGGACCGTCCAGATCACAGCTTTGGTACTTTACCCTTTTCCTTGAGGTCTGCTGTTTTCCCCAGGTGTAGGCAGTCTTCCTCAGCCTTATTTTTTATTGCTCTTTCAGGATTAGATGTGTTTGCTAAATTTTCATATTATATGTGGTTTCAGGAGGAGGTTTCTGTCTCAGCTCTCATGCTGCCATCTTTAAGCCTCTCCCCTGATATATGTTTTTTTATTATTAACACAATTCCAATTGAATACAAGGAGTTTGTTAAATCAGAAAGGTTTCCTTGCTCAACTCTTGCCTATTGAGTAGCTATTTATGTAGACTCTGTAATAATACAAATGTATTACCCCACTCTAACATCCACCCTTGATTTCCATGATGCCTCCCTCTCTACATTCTCTTCTTTCTGTTCTGTTTATTGTCAGTCTCCTTTGCTGGCTTATCCTTCTGAGCCATCCTTTAAAATATGGGGGTTCCTCATAAGAAGAAAACAAATCCTACCATTTGCAACAACATGGATGGAGCTACAGGGTATTATGCTCAGTGAAAGAAGCCAGGAGGAGAAAGACAAGTACCAAATGACTTCACTCATCTGTGGAGTATAACAACAAAGAAAAACTGAAGAAATAAAACAGCAGCAGACTCACAGAACCCAACAATGGACTAACAGTTACCAAAGGGAAAGGGACTGGGGAGGATGGGTGGGAAGGGAGGGGTAAGAAGATTAAGGGACATTATGATTAGCACACATAACATAGGGGGAAGGAAGTATAGCAGAGAAGCTTACTATGCTGATGGACAGTGACTGTAATGGGGTATATGGTGGGGACTTGATAATAGGGGGAATGTAGTAACCACTATGTTACTTATGTGAAATATGAGCATAAGATTGTATATCAATGATACCTTAATGAAAAAATACATGAGGATTCCTTGAACTTTCAGGTTCTCTCTTCTTCACCCTCTCCCTCAGCTCTGCAATCTACTTCCAGGGCTTTGAAGAGGTAAAGACTTCAATGGATCTAAATTATTGTTTTAAACACAAATTAAACACATCCCATGACCTTGCTCAAAGAATCTGTCTTCCTTCGTAGCCACTGAGCTGGAGTGCTAAAAAAAAGAAGTGTGGAGATTCTGTGTGTTGAAGAATCACAGAGTCAGTTAAGTTCACATTATCAGATCCCATCAGGAAGTAATGAGACTCTGATCATTGGGTTGGGTTACTGGGCCAATGAGGAGACTTGGAGAACTCCAAAGCCTCTCCTGAAGCATTTCCCACCATCCTTTCCTACAGCAGACACCACACCGGCCGTGAATTGTGCTCCACAACTAAAAAACTGAGACACTGACTTAGTCAACTAAACATTTACCTAGTGATAAGAATAGTTTCATTCATATGGCAATGAGGTGATCAAGGGAACATTAGAAAGAGTGCTCATTAGTGCTGCTCCCTTGAGTGTGTCCATTCCCATGAAGAAACACGTTCTCAGTAGACACTGGAGTCCCACAGTGGGTTCCATCAATCCTGGGGAGCCAGGACTGTTCTAGCCATCAGTCTGTTAGACAAAGCTGCCTCCTGATGTCACATGCCAAAGTACTTCCCTCCAGACTCTGGTCACTTCTTTTGGCCACACCTCTGATACCAGAGACTCTCATAAAAAAAAAAAGCAGAAAACATATTTAAGCCAAAAACCATAATATGTAATTGTACATATATAATCTTATTTTGCTAGTTGGGTGTTGCTTGGAGAACAGTTCAGAGACCTTTATCTTCTGACTATTCCCATTAGGTGAAATTCCACAGTTCAGTGGGCATTCAAGAAAGGGGATCATGTTCCCAGCAACCCATTAAACATGAATTTCTCTTGCCTTCCTTCCCTGAAGAAGCTACCCTCCCTAGCTTAGCTGTGCTGTCACTGCCACAGTAGATGAAGGCCCCACAAGAGAAACAAACAGGACCCACTGTTCATCCTGAGCCAGTAGTCAGGCCAGGATGCCAGCATGCAGCAGCATGCGTGCTCAGAAACAGCACACATGGAAACATAAGACACATGTAAATGTGAGAGCAGATTCTGAAAGACAAAGCTTACAGATTGAGAGGGTTAATGTTTGTTAACATCAACACAATTTCAAGGACTCTTCTGGAAACAGTATTTTGAGGGCAACCAACCAAGATAAAGGAACCGTACATCAGGCTGCAACTGTTGATATAGGAGGACTTTACAGATTCTGAATCCAGTATGTTGTTTTGCACATCTCAGTGCAATATCTTTTTCCACCCCTTCACATTTAGTCTGTGTATGTCTTTGGGTCTGAAGTGAGTCTCTTGTAGGCAGCATATAGATGGGTCGTGCTTTTTTATCCATTCAATAACTCCATGTCTTTTAATTGGTGCATTCAGACCATTTACATTTAAGGTGATTATTGATAGGTATGTACTTATGGCCATTGCAGGCTTTAGATTTGTGGCTACCGAAGGTTCAAGGGTAATTCCATTATCTAAAAGTCTAGTTTAACTTACTTCCTATGCTATTACAAACACAACCTAAAGGTTCTTTTTTTTTTCTCTTTTTTCTTCCTCCTCCATTCTTTGTATGGTATAAATCATATTCTGTACTCTCTCTACCCTTGGGTGCATCTATTTAGTTTTAGGAATACTTCCATCTAAAGGAGTCCCTCCAAAATGCACTATAGAGATGGTTGGTGGGAGGTAACTTCTCTCAGCTTTTGCTTATCTGAAAATTGTTTAATCCCTCCTTCAAATTTAAATAATAACCTTGCCGTGTAGAGTATTCTTGGTTCAAGGCCCTTCTTCATTGCATTAAAGATGTCATGCCACTCCCTTCTGCCCTGTAAGGTTTCTGTTGAGAAATCTGATGATAGCCTGATGGGTTTTCCTTTCTATGTGATCTTTTTTCTCTCTCTGGCTGCTTTTAAAAGCCTGTCTTTATCCTTGATCTTTGCCATTTTAATTATTATATGTCTTGGTGTTGTCTTTCTTGGGTCCCTTGTGTTGGAAGATCTATGCATCTCCATGGCTTGAGACTATCTCCTTCCCCAGATTGGTGAAGTTTTCAGCAATTACCTCATCAATGACACTTCCTGTCCCCTTTTCTCTCTCTTCCTCTTCTGGTACCCCTATAATGCAAATATTGTTCCATTTGGATTGGTCACACTGTTCTCTCAGTATTCTTTCATTATTAGTGATTCTTTTTTCTCTCTGTGCCTCAGCTTCTTTGTATTCTTCTTTCTAGTTTCTATTCAATTTACCGTCTCTTCTACTACATCTAATCTGCTTTTAAATCCCTCCATTGTATGTTTCATTTCAGATATGGAATTTCTTAATCGCCATCTTAAATTCGTTCCTGAGTTCTTGAATATTTTTCTGTACCTTCATAAGCATGTTTATGATTTTTATTTTGAACTCTCTTTCAGGAAGATTGGTGAGTTGAGTTACATTTGGCACTTTTTGGGGGGTTTGTGAGATTTTGGTCTGAACCATGTTCTTTTGACGTTTCATATTTCTGTGTGGTGTCCACTGGTGCACAGAAGCTTCAGTCTCTGGAGCTGCTCAGTCTCTGGAGCTGCTCAGCCCCTAGAGTGAGGTTGGGGTCATAGGGGAGTGGAGCCGGTGCCTGGGGGAAGGAAAGATCTGTTTCCTGATTCCCGTCTGCCCTGCCTGTCTCCCGTATCAGAGACAATGGGCCAAGTTCATAGGTGTAAGCCTCTGTGCTTGGCGTCTCTAGCTGTTGTAAGTGGGGCCTCTCTCTGGCTGGCCTGACACCAGAGAAGTGACTGCTGGTTTGTGAGCCGGTACTGTCAGGCCAGGAGGAAGGCTCAGCAGGCTGCGTATCAGAGTGGGGGGCCTCGGAGCTGAGCAGCCACCCAGGGGGTTGGAGCACCTGAAGCTCCCCAAAGTTCCCAATCTGCTGGTCAGAGCATGCCCACTCAACCTTGTCCCCCTATCCCTTCTCCCGCACAGCAAGCTCCGTGCAAACCCCACCCCTTCAGTAGCCCTCTCGCTGCTAGGAAGCCTCTCAGACGGACCACCTTTCCCTTGTCCCAGAGCAGCCGTGTGTGGATCCTGTCCTCCACAAAAGGGCAGAATCTGTCTCTCAAGCACTCCAACTGTCCCAGCTCCCCATCTTCCAGAGCACCACACAATGTAGGTTTCTTCTCACAGGCAGATCTCCAGGGCTAGGTGTTCAGCAGTCCCGGCCTTCCACCCCCTCCCTGCTCCATTTCTCTTCCTCCTGCCGGTGAGCTGGTGAGGGGAAAGGGCTCAGGTCCCACCCGATCAAGGCTTTCATACATTATCATTTCTTGGGGTCTGCTCTGTTCTTGAGGTCTGTATGCAGTCTGGTACAGCCGTCTTTCCTGTTGCTGTTTTAGGGTTAGTTGTATTAACTATATTTTCACACTATCTGTGATTTTGGGAGGAGTTCTCTATTTCACCTCTCATGCCACTATCTTGAATCCCCAAACCCTTGATATTTTACACAGAAAGAAATTCTTAAGACTTGGAGACATAAGAATGCTAGATTATGTCCCTTAAGAAGGCCCAGAAATTTTTTCCCTGGCAAGACTGAGGAGCACATCAGAAGTGCTCCAGTACCAGAAGCACCAGTTCTTTTAAGTGAGTTTTACTGACACTTTGAAAAAGAAAAGGATACTCAAGACAGGCGGCAATCCAAGATCATGTGCTTTATTTCCTCTGCTCTGTGATTTTTAATTTCAATAGGAGCCTCCATTTAAGTAAAATTACCTCAAATTTGATTTGGATTAAGGTTTCATAAACAACTAAGAATTTTACCTGGTGGATTTTATTGTTAAAAGAATTTTAGAAAGTACCTTTAAGTTAGCGTTATAGTGTATAGCACTATTGAAATAAGCATCTGTCAGAAAAACATGACATCTTAAAACTTTCTAACAAGATAATTTAAGTGGAATAGCTCTACAGAGTCACATATTTCTTTAATTACCAGTTTTCATTGGTATATAAATACTAGAAAACACAAATTTTTAAAAATAAAAATTACCAGTACTCAGAGTTAACCACTGTCAGATTTTAAAACAAGCTTTTTCTTTTTTTGGTATCCTTAATCTACAATTACATGTGCAACATTATGGTTACTAAACTTCCCACTTCATCAAGTCCCCCCCCACATACCCCATTACAGTCACTGTTCATCAGCATATTGAGGAGCAATAGAATCACTACTTCTCTTCTCTGAGTTGTACAGCCCTTCCCGTGCCCCCCCAAAATTATGTCTGCTAATCATAATGCCCCCTTTTCCCCCTTGTCCCTTCCTTACCACCCATCCTCCCCAGTCCCTTTCCCTTTGGTGACTGATAGCACATTCTTCAGTTCTGTGAGTCTGCGGCTGTTTTGTTCCTTCAGTTTTTTTCTTTGTTCTTATACTCCACATATGAGTGAAATCATTTGATACTTGTCTTTTTCGGCTTGGCTTATTTCACTGAGCATAATACCCTCTAGCTCCATCCATGTTGTTGCAAATGGTAGGATTTGTTTTCTTCTTATGGCTGAATAATATTCCATTGTGTATATGTACCACCTCTTCTTTATCCATTCATCTACTGATGGACACTTAGGTTGCTTCCATTTATTGGCTATTGTAAATAGTGCTATGATAAACATAGGGGTGCATATGTCTTTTTCAAACTGGGCTGCTGCATTCTTAGGGTAAATTCCTGGCAGTGGGATTCCTGGGTCAAATGGTGTTTCTATTTTGAGTTTTTTGAGGAAACCCCATACTGCTTTTCACAATGGTTGAACTAATTTGCATTTCCACCAGCAGTGTAGGAGGGTTCCCCTTTCTCCACATCCTCGCCAAAATTTGATGTTATTTGTGTTTTGGATGTTGGCCATCCTTACTGGTGTGAGGTGATATCTCACTTTGGTTTTAATTTGCATTTCTCTGATGATTAGCAATGTAGAGCATCTTTTCATGTGCCCATTGGCCATCTGAATTTCTTCTTTGGAGAAGTGTCTACTCAGATCTTCGGCCCATTTTTAAATTGGACTATTTGCTTTTTGTTTGTTGAGGTGCATGAGTTCTTTATATATTTTGAATGTCAAGCCCTTATCCGATATGTCATTCATGAATATATTCTCCCATACTGTAGGGTGTCTTTTTATTCTGCTGATGGTGTCCTCTGCTCTACAGAAGCTTCTCCTCTTGATATAGCCCCACTTGTTCATTTTTGCTATTGTTTCCCTTGCCCAGGGAGATATGTTCATGAAGAAGTTGCTCATGTTTATGTCCAAGAGATCTTTGTCTATGTTTTTTTCAGAGTTTTATGGTTTCATAACTTACCTTAAGGTCTTTGATCCATTTTGAGTTTACTTTTGTGTATGGAGTTAGACGATAATCCAGTTTCATTCTCTTACATGTAGCTGTCCAGTTTTGCCAGCACCAGCTGTTGAAGAGGCTGTCATTTCCTCATTGTATATGCATGGCTCCTTTATCATATATTAATTGACCGTATATGAATGGGTTAATGTCTGGACTCTCTGTTCTGTTCCACTGGTCTGTGGGTCTGTTCTTGTGCCAATACCAAATTGTCTACATTAGTGTAGCTTTGTAGTAGAGTTTGAAGTCTGGGAGCATGATTCCCCGTTTTATTCTTCCTTCTCAGGATTGCTTTGGCTATTCGGGATCTTTTGTGGTTCCACATTAATTTTAGAACTATTTTTTCCAGTTCGTTGAAGAATGCTGTTGGTGTTTTGATAGGGATTGCATTGAATCTGTAGATTGCTTTAGGTAGTATAGCCATTTTGACAATATTTATTCTTCCTAGCCAAGGGCATGGGATGAATTTCCATTTGTTAGTGTCCTCTTTTAATTTCTCTTAGGAGTGTCCTGTAGTTTTCAGGGTATAGGTCTTTCACTTCCTTGGTTAGATTTATTCCTAGGTGTTTTATTTTTTTTGATACAACTGTGAATGGAATTGTTTTCCTGATTTCTCTTTCTGTTAGCTCATCATTAGTGTATAGGAAAACAACAAATTTCTGTGTATTGATTTTGTATCCTGCAACTTTGCTGAATTCAGATATTAAATCTAGTAGTGTTGGAGTGGAGTCTTTAGGGTTTTTTATGTACACTATCTTGTCATCTGCAAATAGTGAGTTTGACTTCTTCTTTACCAATCTGGATGCCTTGTATTTCTTTGTTTTTTCTGATTGCCGTGGCTAGGACCTCCAGTACTATGTCGAATAACAGAGGGGAGAGTGGGCATCCCTGTCTTGTTCCCAATCTTAGGTGAAAAGCTTTCAGCTTCTCGCTGTTAAGTATGATGTTGGCTGTGGGTTTGTCACATATGGCCTTTATTATGTTGAGGTACTTTCCCTTTATACCCATTTTGTTGAGAGTTTTTATCATGAATGGATGTTGAACTTTGTCGAATGCTTTTTCAGCATCTATTGAGATGATCTGGTGGTTTTTGTCCTTCTTTTTGTTGATGTAGTTGTGGTGGATGATGTTGGTGGATTTTCAAATGTTGTACCATCCTTGCATCCCTGGGGTGAATCCCACTTGATCATGATGGATGATCTTTCAGTGTATTTTTGAATTTGTTTTGCTAATATTTTGTTGAGTATTTTTGCATCTACATTCATCAGGGATATTGGTCTGTAATTTTCTTTTTTGGTGGAGTCTTTGCCTGGTTTTGGTATTAGAGTGATGCTAGCTTCGTAGGATGAGTTTGGGAGTATTCCCTCCTCTCCTATTTTTTGGAAAACTTTAAGGAGAATGAGTATTATTTCTTCTCTATATGTCTGATAAAATTCAGCGGTGAATCCATCTGGCCCGGGGGTTTTGTTCTTGGATAGTTTTCTGATTACCAATTCAATTTCGTTGCTGGTAATTGTTCTGTTTAGGTTTTCTATTTCTTGCTTGGTCGGTCTTAGAGGGTTGTATTTTTCTAAGAAGTTGTCCATTTCTTGTAGGTTTTCCATCTTGTTAGCATATGGATTTTCATAGTACTCTCTAATAATTCTTTGTATTTCTGTGGGGTCCATTGTGATTTTTCCTTTCACATTTCTGATTCTGTTTATGTGTGTAGATTCTCTTTTGCTCTTAAGTCTGGCAGGGGTTTATCTATTTTATTTTTTTCATAGAACCAGCTTTGGTTTCATTGATTTTTTTTCTATAGTTTTATTCTTCTCAATTTTATTTATTTATTATCTAATCTTTATTGTGTCCCTCCTTCTGGTGGCTTTGGGCCTCATTTGTTCTTCTTTTTCCAATTTCAATAATTGGGACTTTAAACTACTCATTTGGGATTGTTCTTCCTTCTTTAAATAGGCCTGGATTGCAATATACTTTCCTCTTATAACTGCCTTTGCTGCGTCCCACAGAAGTTGGGGCTTTGTGCTGTTGTCATTTGTCTCCATGTATTGTTTGATCTCTGATTTAATTTGGTCGTTCATCCATTGATTATTTAGGAGCATGTTGTTAAGCCTCCATGTGTTTGTGAGCCTTTTTGTTTTCTTTGTACAATTTATTTCTAGTTTTATACCTTTGTGATCTGAGAAGTTGATTAGTAGAATGTCTATATTTTTTAATTTACTGAGGCTCTTTTTGTGGCCTATTATGTAGTCTATTCTGGAAAGTGTTCCATGTGCACTTGAGAAGAATGTGTATCCTGCTGCTTTTGGGTGTAGAGTTCTGTAGATGTCTGTTAGGTCCATCTGTTCTAGTGTGTTGTTTCAGTGCCTCTGTGTCTTTACTTATTTTCTGTCTGGTTGATCTGTCCTTTGGAGTGAGTGGTGTGTTGATGTCTCCTAAAATGAATGCATTGCTATTTCCTCCTTTAATTCTGTTAGTATTTGTTTCACATATGTTGGCGCTCCTGTGTTGGGTGCATATATATTCATAATGGTTATAGCCTCTTGTTGGACTGACCCCTTTATCATTATGTAATGTCCTTCTTTATCTCTTGCTACTTTCTTAGTTTTCAAGTCTATTTTGTCTGATACAAGTACTGCAACACCTGCTTTTTTCTCCTTGTTGTTTGCATGAAATATCTTTTTCCATCCCTTCACTTTTAGTCTGTGTATATCTTTGGGTTTGAGGTGAGTCTCTTGTAAGCAGCATATAGATGGATCTTGCTTTTTTATCCATTCTATTACTCTGTGTCTTTTGATTGGTGCATTCAGTCCATTACATTTAGGGTGATTATTGATAGATATGTACTTATTGCCATTGTCGGCTTTAGATTCGTGGTTACCAAAGAGTAGCTTCTTTACTATCAGTCTAACTTAATTTTCTTGTTAAGCTATTATAAACACAGTCTGATGATTCTTTATTTCTCTCCCTTCTTATTCTTCCTCCTCCATTCTTTATATGTTAGGTGTTTTATTCTCTACTCTTTTATGTTTCCTTTGACTGTTTTTGTGGACAGTTGATTTTACTTTTTGCCTTTAGTTAGTATTTGGATGGTCTGCTTTCTTTGGTATGATTTTATTTTCTCAGGTGACACCTACTTAGCCTTAGGAGTGCTTCCATCAAGAGCAGTCCCTTTAAAATATCCTGTAGAGGTGGTTTGTGGGAGGAAAATTCCATCAACTTTTGCTTGTCTTGGAATTGTTTAATCCCTCCTTCAAATTTAAATAATAATCATGCTGGATACAGTATTCTTGGTTAAAGGCCATTCTGTTTCATTGCGTTAAATATGTCATGCCATTCTCTTCTGGCCTGTAAGGTTTCTGTTGAGAAGTCTGATGAAAGCCTGACAGTTTTCCTTTGTAGGTGATCTTTTTTCTCTCTCTGGCTGCCTTGAATACTCTGTCCTTGTCTTTGATCTTTGACATTTTAATTATTATATGTCTTGGTGGTGTCCTGCTTGGGTCCCTTGTTTTGGGAGATCTGTGGCCTTCCATAGTCTGAGAAACGATTTCCTTCCCCAGCTTGGGGACGTTTTCGGCAATTATTTCTTCAAAGACACTTTCTATCCCTTTTTCTCTCTCTTCTTCTTCTCGTACCCCTATAATGCGAATACTGTTCCATTTGAACTGGTCACACAGTTCTCTTTATTCTTTCATTCCTAGAGATCCTTTTCTCTCTCTCTGCCTCAGTTTCTCTGTACTCCTGTTTTCTGATTTCTATTCCATTAACAGTCTCTTGCACCTCGTCCAGTCTGCTCTTAAGCCCGTCAATCGTTTTGTTTCTGTAATGTCCCTCCTGACTTCCTCCCTTAGCTCTTGCATATTTCTCTGTAGGTCCATCAGCATGGTTATGTTATGACTCTTATCCTGAATTCTTTTTCTGGAAGATTGTTTAAAGATATCCTACTAGGCCCTCTCTCTGGGGTTGTCTGGGTGATCTTTGTCTGGAGCATATTCTTCTTTTCATGGCGATAGAAGTGGTCTCAGGCAGGTGCCACGTGTGTCAGATGGGAGAACAAAGTCCCTTCCTGCTTGTTGCTCTCCTTGCCCTTCCTTCTCTGGAGCCTGTGCTGGTTACCCACACACCAGGAGGCAGTCTCTGGGATAATCCCCTGAGCTGCCTGTGTGCGGGGCTGCCCTCAGACTAGCCTAGAGCACTGCGGGGGTTTGTAGTGACTCCAGGTGCATTCTGCTCCCCTTGGTGCCTTCCAGACCTTGTTTTGGCTTCCGCGGCCCTTCCTGGTTAGCTGTGCACCCACCGGGAGGAGATTCTGTGTGGTTGCTGTGAGCGGGGTTGCTCTACCGCTGTTCTGCAGCTGTGGCGGATCCACCAGACCGGTTGCAGCACTGGCTGGGGGTAATGAATGGCAGGCTGCTTATCACCATGAGGGTCTTTGGGGCTGCTTTACTCGGTAGCCGGTTAGGGAGCCCGAAATTCCTCAAGATTCCCAGCCTGCTGGGCTGAGTGCACTGGGACAATTTTGTACCACTGTTGGGCCCTTGTCTCTTTAAGACTTTTAAAAAAGCACCCACTTTTCTTTTGTCCCAGGGGAGCCAGCTGTGGGGACCCACTCCCAGTCTCCATCTCAGATCCAGCCCTTCTGTTTCTCTAATCTCCAATACACCATGCGATGTGTGTCTGTGCTCCCAATGCAGATCACCAGAGCTGGTTATTTAGCAGTCCTGTGCTTCCACTCCCTCCCCACTCTGATTCTTTTCCTCCCACCGGTGAGCTGGGGTGGGGGAGTGCTTGGGTCCCGCCATCTTACCCGCTTCATGAGGCGCTGAGCTCTCACAGATGTAGCTGTAGCCTGGCTGTTGTACTGTATCTTCTGGTCTCTCGTTTAGGAATAGTTGTATTTGTTGTATTTTCACAAATATATATGGTTTTGGGAGGAGATTTCCACCACCCTGCTCACGCCGCCATGTTCCCAGAAGTCATCGAGAGTCACATATTTTTCAATTTTATCTGATAGTTCTAAGAACCAGTTTATAAATATATTTGTTATCTAAACTATACCAATTTAATTGAACACACATGTATACCTTTATACATTTTTAGGTAATAGTGTAATGTAACTTATCTAAACTACAAAGCAAGTGTAAGGAATTTATGAAGTTACATTTAATTTAGTGTTTTTAAAAAAGTCTAAATTCTTGCATGAACTAAATCATTTTACATTTTTATTTCACACTTTGGAAAATTCTAGGATTTTCCAAAAATAATGTAGAGCCATCTTTTACCCAAAATTTACAAAACAATTTAATCTAGCAAAGGGTTTATCTTGATTTAAAATATAAAATGATTAAAATAAAATTCTTTCATATTATTTTTTAGTAATGAATATTAAGTTCTTCCATATCTTGCTTAAAAGTTTCAATATAAAATGATCTTTAAGGCTTTTTATGACCACTAATAGTTGGCCTGATATAAAGTCACATGTTTAGCTTATAACTCAGCAAGGATTAGTAAAATTTTCCTTTTACTCATCCAAAAACTTTTGAGAGATAGAAAGAATGCCTTTTAAATTAAAAATACTGATTAAAGTTTTATTAATAACAGTTGTTTTGCAGTTAACATGTGGATTTTATTTTTTCTCATCAATATATATTTATCTTTTAACTAAATGTTTTTTTACTTGATTGAATAATACATTTTTTCACTTAAAAATATCCTTTTACAGCATGAAAACCATAGTGACTCTCTGTCCCTTTGAGACTAATTTAATTAACATATGTAATATATTTGTGCAAGTTAATGAGTATAATTAATGACTTGGCTCTCTTTTCAAAGACTAAAGTTTTAAGGTTCATTTTTTTCTGACAATTACTTCCTGTACTTCCAGCCTACAGAGCTCTTTCTTTAAAAAATTGTCAAATCTAAAACACTATCAACTTTGGTTTTATTTCTACCTACCCCCAACCCAGCTAGTCTTTTTGATTTCTTAGATTTTTATAAGCATTTGCTAATGTCTTATAATTAAGCAAAATAGAAACTGTTTAATTTGAAAGATTTATGACCTTTATTTTTTAACCTCTAACTCAAAGATGTTCTCTGAAAAAATTATTCTTCATTGTTATCCATGAAGCCTATATAGTACCAATCCTTGGAGTACTTTGGACAACTTTGAAAAACATGTGATTTTATCATCAGAAAATCTGGAGGCTCCACTAGAGT
The DNA here is from genome assembly GCA_029783875.1 of Phataginus tricuspis. Lineage (NCBI taxonomy): Eukaryota > Metazoa > Chordata > Mammalia > Pholidota > Manidae > Phataginus > Phataginus tricuspis. The sequence continues at coordinate 9,434,145 of JAQQAC010004778.1, read as the reverse complement.
CTTTGAATTACTCTGAAATGCCTCAGGAAAATACAGATATAAAGCAAATGTGGCAAAATATCATTTATCTAAGTGAAAGGCATATGGATGCCTGTTGTACCACTACCCTTTTAACTTTTCTATTGATTTGAATTTTCTTATTAGGAAGTTTAAAATTTTTTTAATTGAAATACTTTGCCTGCTACAGTGCGAATGTCCAAATATCCTGCTCCTTGGCTCTGCCCACCAGAGTGGTACTTCCCCAATGCTCTTCTATCCAGAAGACCAGCCCCCTGCCTGCCAGCACCCACACAATAGACACTGTTCTCCAATGCCCTTCTGATACTTTCACATCTCCCCACTACCCCATGTGCTTGACGGACCCACCAGCTCTCTCCAGGCCCCCGCTGCATCCTAACAATTACACAATAGTCTCACTTCACAGCATCCATCTTTTTGCCTGTTTCCCAGAAGACTGAGATATCTTTGGAAATAGTGACTACAGTTTTCATTTGTGTTATCTCAGCACCGGATGGACAAACAGAGATGGTAGGTGCAGTGTGACAGGTGAAAGCAAGTAATCTCCAAGTTGGCTGACAGAGACTGAAATGCCCAAGTGTAAATGGGTTTAGATTCTTGGTGTTTGAGACCCAAACATGTGGCAAAAGCACTATGCTACCACATGGGAGGTGGAGAAACAAAGACTGGAGGGGGTCAGAGAGGTGAGGAGATCTGTACTGGGAAACAGAATAGCCTGAGATTAGGGAGACCAAACATAATCAGGAAGGGCTGGAAACGGCAGCTTCCTCTGGAATGCTGGAACACACACTCCACTTACTTACTACTCACTGATAACTCCTAGAGGCCAAGCATGTTGCTAGGAAGCACAGGAAGAAGGGTGCCAACACACAGTCCCTGTCCAGAGGGTGCCAAGATGAGTGCTTAGGGGAACCCACTGGGCAAGCTGTGGAGTCACCCATGCACTGCAGAGGTCTCCACCTGGGCCCAGACAGGCAGAGGCTCAAAGTGGGAGCATGAACTAGGCCCATGGGCTGGAGACAAAAGCAGGGAAGGGGCACCCTACAGGTTCCATGAGATTATGCTTGGAGAGCTGACCCTCAAAAAGTCTACTTGGCTTGCAAGGGGCAGGGAGCTGGGGGTTAGGGGGACAACACAGTTCCTGGGGCGTCCTACAGGCCCAGCCCGTTCTTTTGCTGTTTCATCAGCCTTTGATGAGGGAGAAGGCTGGAGCAGACAAATGTGAGATTAATGCAGAGTGACCCTTCCAGATGGTTAAGGTAAAAACAGCTCTGTGACCTCAGTCCAACAGGCTCAACTCCTGCTGAACTGTTCCCACATCTCCTCCAGCAATACACACTCATCCATTGGACAGGGAGCCTCCAGGGCTTCTAGCAGAGCTCCTCCAGTCGTAGGTAAGGTCTGCTCATCTTCCCCTTTCAGCTCCTCGGGGGGCTGAGCAAGGACCAGTTAGCCATGCTTGTGATGGCTCCCAGGCCCAGCAGGGACTCCTCCTCTCATTCATTTGCTCATTCACTCACAGAGGGTCATCAGAGGCCCTACTCTGGACCAGAAATTTGGGCCTGAAGACAGAGCAATGGACAAACCAAAACAAAGCCAGGTCTCTGGCTCTTGTGGTGCTTACATTCTGCTGGGAGAAGACAAATCCCCAATGAAGTCATACTCAGTATACACCCTGGGGTAGTAAGTGCTCAAAGGCAGGGAAAGCAGGGTGAGGACTCAATAACCGAAGATAGAGGCAAGCAGATTTTAGACGGGGTGTGCAAAGCCTCTCAGAAAATACCAGCTCTCTGCCCATTAGAGAGGCCTGGACCCAGAGCCTTACACCTGTCCAGAGAGCTCTGCCTTTCTCTGGAGGCCGGGACAGGAACCCTGTGTGAGGCTGAGCAGTTCCACCCTGGCAGACAAAACCAGTCAGGGGACAGGGGCAGGGCAGGCCGAAGACGGCTACAGGGTGGCAGTCCTTGGGTGGAGATGGGGGTAGTGAAGAGCCTGGGCAGAGGCCACCCTCACCGCCCCACTCCCCCTCCTCTGCTTCACAGCAGAGTCCTGCTCTTTCCTTTGCTCGCCTCTCACCTCCCACACCCTTCTGAGGCCGCTCTCCCTGAGCCCACTGACCACAGACAATCCTGGACATTTCTCAGCAGCACTGAGTACCCCCACCTGTGTGCAGCTCTCACTTTCTGGGACACTGCCCTCATGCTGTTCCCTTCATTCTCCTGCAAAGGCTCCTCTCACCCTGAAAATACTGGTGTTATCCGGGGTCCATACTCAACGCACTTCTTTTCACTCCAGGATATTGACTAGCCCCTTCCTCCCCCAAATCTCTCTGTAGCCCTGAACCCTCTCCGAGCTCCAAACCCAACTACCCACAGCCTGCTATCCTAGAGGTACTGCTCACTCAGGGTTCTAATTATTGCCAGCTTGCAAATTCCTTTGGAAAGAGACTGCGAATGATGTATTCCTTCCCCAGTGCGTGCTATCCTGTTTGTACACCACAAGCACTCAATAAACCCTGAACTCCTATCTTGGCCATAGGTCCTATCATTTGGGGGATTACATATGGTTTCCAGCTATCCACTCTCTCAAAGCCCCAACTCCAGAGGAGTGTAAGCAGTAAGGGCACACTGTACTGAGAGCAGAGGATGAGAGGCCTGGGGAAAAGCAGGCTTAGAGACTGCTCCAAGGTGAGGCCCAGGCAGCCTTTGGCAAGGGTCCCCAAGACTGAGGTGTCCATAGCAGGCCCAGACAGCAGGGCAAAGGGCACTCTTCAACACCAGGGCCGGCATGGCTGTCACACTTGACCATCCTCCACTCGGGCCACTGCACACTTCCTCCCTGACCTCTGGGGCTTCAGCTCTCCCTCACACACTGCCAAAGCTGATGGAAATGAGAACCAGTCACTTACTTCCTTGAGGTTCAGCTTGAAAGGAATCCTTGCTAACTGTAGAGCAAAGCCCAAACTCCTGAGCACAGGATTCAAGGCCTTCCACAAACCTGTCCAACCACTTCCTCATGCCTCTGATCACCGCCTGCTCCAGCTCCAGCTCTCTCCTTAAGCAACCTGAAGGAGGAAGGCTCTCCTAAGTCCCCAACCCATTTTGAATCCCCCTTTCTGCTAAGTCTTCCTATACTGTGTTAAGTTTGAGAAGCCCAAAAACAGCCAATGTCCATCCCTATGAAATTCTCCCATGCAACTTTAAACAATCAGACAATTACAAATATATGCAAGCCTTCCAACTTTGTCCCATAAAAATTTCATAATTTATACCCAAGTTATTTATTGTGATTTTGACAAGGTTTAGAGCACACCTCCAAGAAATCTTCTCCAGAATAAACCTGATCTATTCTTCGTTGAGTACAATTATGAACTGTTTGAGTAAGTTAACAACTATCCTAATATTCAGTCAACATTCTCTATGCAGTCACAAGCATACTGGGAAACAGTGGAAGAGATGGATGAAGTCCAGTTCTCTCCCATTTCCAAGACTATCAATCCAGAAACCCAGAAGGGCTGGTCTCACAGGCCCTGTTCTGAATCATGAACCCACTCTTGCTCATACCAATTATTTTTTTCCCAAAGTCAAGGTGAAATACACTTGAATAACCTAATCTTCCTATCAGATATTAGAATGTATTATAAAACCACAACAATAAGTGTGCACAGGCAGATCAAGAGACGAGCATACAGGGTCAAACTAGAGGCAACACGTACAGGAATTTAGAATATAACAAACAGGAAATTTCAGTTAAGGAAAAGATGGATTGTTTAATAAATGACATTTGGACAAAACAGTAAAGTTGGACATATATCTCACCCTTCACACAAGCGTAAATTGAAATGGATGAAAGATTGAAATATAAAAACTAAAACCATAAAAGAACTGGTATTACTTAAGTGTGGCAACATAAAAATACTAGAAAGAAAAGTGAGTATCTTCTCAAACTCTAAAGGGTGAGTACTTTTTAAAAATATCACTCAAAACTCAGGAGCTTTAAAAGACTTAGTGATAAATGCCATTAACAAAAATTTTGAGCATGGCAAAAACCACTAGAAGCAGTCAAAAGACAAAAAAAACTGCAAAAAAAAAAAACTAACTCCTACTACGAACAAAAAGGGGAAATTTTCCTAATACATACATAAAAAGCTAGGAAACCAGAAAATAAATCAAATTAATAGACAAAGCACATGGACATTTCACAGAACAGAAAATACAAACATCTTACACACATGGAGAAAGGAGAGTCCAATTCTCTCATAAAAGAAATATAAACAAAACACACTGAGGTGCCACTTTCTACCTAACACATCCTGGTGAAGGTTTGGGGAGGCACTCGTATTCCTGGTGGGGTAAAAATTGGTCACAACGTCCAAGAAAGCACTCAGTAATTCTACTTCTAGGAATTTATGCTACATATAAATACTTACATGCAACAGAGAGAAAAAAGGATCTCTAAGAATGAAACAATATTGAGAGAACTGTGTGACCAATCCAAACAGACCAATATTCATATTATAGGGGTACCAGAAAAAGACAGAGAAAAACGGATAGAAAGTCTTTGAGGAGGTAATTGCTGAAAATTTCCCCAATGTGAGGAAGGAGATAGTCTCTCAGGCCATAGAGGAGCACAGATCTCCAAACACAAGGGACCCAAGAAAGACAACACCAAGACATATAATAATTAAAATGGCAAAGATCAAGGATAAGGACAGAATATTAAAAGCAGCCAGAGAGAGAAATAAGATCACATACAAAGGAAAACCCATCAGGCTATCATCAGACTTCTCAACAGAAACCTTACAGGCCAGAAGAGAGTGGCATGATGTATTTAATGCAATGAAGCAGAAGGGCCTTGAACCAAGAATACTTTATCCGGCAAGATTATCATTTAAATTTGAAGGAGGGATTAAACAATTTCCAGATAAGCAAAAGCTGAAAGAATTTACTTCCCACAAATCATCTCTACAATGTATTTTGGAGGGACTGCTATAGAAGGAAGTGTTCCTAAGGTTTAATAGCTATCACCAGAGGTAATAAAACTAAAGAAAGTAGAACACATAGTTACTCAGCAAATGCAAACTTAAATCGCCTAACCCCAAAGTCAGTCAAGGGATAGACAAAGAGTACAGAATATGATATCTAATATATAAAGAATGGAGGAGGAAGAAAAAGGAGAAAAAAAGAACCTTTAGGTTGTGTTTGTAATATAATACTAAGTGAGTTAAGTTAGACTGTTAGATAGTAAGGAAGTTAACCTTTGGTAACCACGAATCTAAAGCCTGCAATGGCAGTAAGTACATACCTATTGATAATCACCCTAAATGTAAATGGTCTGAATGCATCAATCAAAAGACATAGAGTCACTGAATGGATAAAAAAATAAGACCCATCTGTATGCTGCCTACAAGAGACTCACTTTAAACCCAAAGACATAGACAGACTAAAAGTGAAGGGATGGAAAAAGTATTTTGTGCAACTAATAGGGAGAAAAAAGCAGGAGTTGCAGTACTTGTATCAGACAAAATAGACTTCAAAATAAAGAAAGTCACAAGAGACAAAGAAGGACATTACATAATGATAAAGGGCTCAGTCCAACAAGAAGATATAACCATTATAAATATCTATGCACCCAACACAGGAACTCCTACATATGTGAAACAAATACTAACAGAATTAAAGGAGGAAATAGAATGCAATGCATTCGTTCTAGGAGACTTCAATACTCCACTCACTCCAAAGGACAGATCAACCAGAAAGAAAATAAGTAAGGAGATGGAAGCACTGAACAACATGTTAGAACAGATGGACCTAACAGACATATACAGAACTCTATATCCAAAAGCAGCAGAATACACATTCTTCTCAAGTGCACATGGAACATTTTCAAGAATAGATCATATACTAGGACCCAAAAAGAGCCTCAGTAAACTCAAAAAGATTGAAATTGTACTAACCAGTTCCTCAGACCACAAAGGTATGAAACTAGAAATAAATTACATGAAGAAAATGAAAAAACCCACAAACACATGGAGGCTTCACAACATGCTCCTAAATAACCAATGGATCAATGAGCAAATATAAACAGAGATCAAGCAATATATGGAGACAAATAACAATAATTCAACACCGCAAAATCTGTGGGACACAGCAAAGGCCATGCTAAGAGGAAAGTATATTGCAATACAGACCTACCTCAGCAAAGAGAACAATCCCATATGAACAGTCTAAACTCACAATTAACGAAACTAGAAAAAGAAGAACAAATGAGGCCCAAAGTCAGTAGAAAGAGAGACATAAAGATTAGAACATAAATAAATAAAATCAAGACGAATAAAACAATAGAAAGAATCAATGAAAGCAAGAGCTGGTTCCCGAGAAAATAAACAAAATAGATAAACCCCTAGCCAGACTTATCAAGAAAAAAAGAGGGTCTACACACATGAACAAAATCAGAAATGAGAAAGGAAAAATCACTACAGACACAATAGAAATACAAAGAATTATTAGAGACTACTATGAAAAATTATATGCTAACAAACTGAATAACCTAAAAGAAATGGACAACTTTCTAGAAAAATATAACCTTCCAAGGCTAACCCAGGAAGAAACAGAAAATCTGAATAGACCAATTACCAGCAGTGAAATCGAATTGGTAATCAAAAACCTACCTAAGAACAAAACTCCTGGACCAGTTGCCTTCAACACTGAATTTTATCAAACATTTAGTGAAGACTTAATATGCATCTTCCTTAAAGTTTTCCAAAAAGTAGAAGAAGGAATACTTCCAAACTCATTCAATGAGGCCAGCATCACTCTAATACCAAAACCAGGCAGACACCACAAAAAAGGAAAATTACAGACGAATATCCCTGATGAACATAGATGCAAAAATACTCAACAAAATATTAGCAAACTGAATTCAAAAGTGTATCAAACAGATCATCCACCATGATCAAGTAGAATTTATTCCAGGGATGCAAGGATGGTACGATATTAGAAAATCCATCAACATCATCCACCACATCAACAAAAAGGACAAAAACCACATGATCATTTCCATAGATGCTGAAAAAGTATATGACAAATTTCAACATCCGTTCATGATAAATACTCTCAGCAAAATGGTTATAGAGGGCAAGTACCTCAACATAATAAAGGCCATATATGACAAACCCACAGCCAACATCATATGTAACAGTGAGAAGCAGAAAGCCTTTCCTTTAAGATCGGGAACAAGACAAGGATGTCCACTCTCTCCACTTTTATTCAACATAGTTGTGGAGGTCCTCACCACAGTAATCAGAAAACACAAAGAAATAAAGGCATCCAGATTGGTAATGAAGAAGTTAAACTGTCACTGTTTGCTTCTAAAGACTCCACCCCAAAACTACTAGATCTAATATCTGAATTCAGCAAAGTTGCAGGATACAAAATTAATACACAGAAATCTGTGTCATTCCTATACATAACGATGAACTAGCAGAAAGAGAAATCAGAAAAACAATTCCATTCACAATTGCATCCAAAAGAGTAAAATACCTAGGAATAAACCTAACCAAGGAAGTGAAAGACCTATACTTTGAAAACTACAAAACACTTGTGAGAGATATTAAAGAAGATACCAATAAATGGAAACACATCCCATGCTCATGGATAGGAAGAATTAATATTGTTAAAATGGCCATCATGCCTAAAGTAATCTACAGATTCAATGCAATCCCTACCAAAATACCAACAGCATTCTTCAATGAACTAGAGCAAAACCTTCTAAAATTCAGATGGAACCACAAAAGACCCCAAACAGCCAAAGCAGTCCTGAGAAGGAAGAATACAGCAGGGGGGATTATGCTCCCCAACTTCAAACTCTACTACAAAGCCACAGTAATCAAGACAATTTGGTACTGGCACAAGAACAGAACAATAGGCCAATGGAACAGACTAGAGAGCTCAGATATAAATCCAACCATATATGGTCAATTAAAATACAATAAAGGAGCCATGGACATGCAATGGGGTAATCACAGCCTCTTCAACAACTGGTGTTGGCAAAACTGGACAGCTACATGCAAGAGAATGAAACTGGATTATCATTTAACCCCATACATAAGGGTAAACTCAAAATGGATCAAAGACCTGAATGTAAGTCATGACACCAAAAAACTCTGAAGAAAACAGGCAAAAATCTCCTGAATATAAACATGAGCAACTTCTTCCTGAATGCATCTCCTCGAGCAAGGGATACAAAAGCAAAAATGAACACGTGGGACTACATCAAACTAAAAAGTTTCTGTAGGGCAAAGGACACCACCAACAGAACAAAACGGCATCCTACAGTATGGGAGAATATATTTGTAAATGACATATCTGACAAGGGGTTAACATCCAAACTATATAAAGAACTCACATACCTCAATAACCAAAAAACAAATAACCTGATTAAAAAATGGGCGGAGGATATGAAGAGACAATTCTCCTAAGAAGAAATTCAGGCGGCCACACACACATGAAAAGATGCTCCACATCAGTAATCAGCAGGGAAATGCAAGTTAAAAACAAAATGAGATATCACCTCACACCAGTTACAATGGCCAGCATTGAAAAGACTAAGAACAACAAATGCTGGCGAGGATGCAGAGAATGGGGAACCCTCCTACACTGCTGGTGGGAACGTAAGCTAGTTCAACCATTGTGGAAAGCAGTATGGAGGTTCCTCAAAAAACTAAAAATAGAAATACCATTTGACCTGGGAATCCCACTCCTTGGAATTTACCCAAAGAATACAACTTCTCAGATTCAAAAAGACATATGCACCTCTATATTTATCACAGCACTGTTTACAGTAGCCAAGATATGGAAACAACCTGAGTATCCATCAGTAGATGAATGGATAAAGAAGAGATGGTACATATACATAACGGAATACTATTCAGCCGTAAGGAAGAAACAAATCCTACCATTTGCAACAACATGGATGGAGCTGGAGGATATTATGCTCAGTGAAATAAGCCAGGCAGAGAAAAACAAGTGCCAAATGATTTCCCTCATTTGTGGAGTATAACAACAAAGCAAAACTGAAGGAACAAAACAGCAGCAGACTCACACTCCAAGAGAGAACTAGCAGTTACCAAAGGGAAGGGGTGTGGGAGGGCAGGTGGGGAGGGAGGGAGAAGGGGATAGAGGGGTATTATGTTTAGTACACATGGTGTGAGGGGTCACGAGGAAGACAGTGTAGCACAGAGAAGGCAAATAGTGAATCTGTGGCATCCTACTACACTGAAGGACAGCGACTGCATTGGGGTATGGGTGGGGACTTGGTAATATGGGTAAATGTAGTCACCACATTGTTTTTCATGTAAAACCTTCATAAGAGTGTATATCAATAATACTTAATAAAAAATACTTATGTGCAAAATGACTCGTGTACATGTCATTTGCATGCATGTACATGTTTGCTTGTTTTATGGCAGCAAGACCTGGAACTGACCTAAATATTCATTGGTCAGGGATGGGCTTAATAAATTATGGTACAATGAAATTCCAGGCAGGCAGCTGTAAAAAATAAAAAGAATGAGGAAACTCTTGAGGAACTAAAATGGATTTTCAAATTTTGTCAACTCTACCTTCAAAAATTACCTAGAATCCAACCACTTCCCCACCAGTTGTTCTGTGACCATCTCTCCTAGCTGAATGAGCCTCCAACTGGGGTATCTACTAACCTTACTACCTCACTTTCATCTATTTCCCAAGAACAGTCAATCAGGTCCTGTTAAAACATAAATCATATCATCATGTCCAGTCTCTGCTCAAAACTGTCCAGTGGCTCCCCATCTCACTCAGAGGAGAAGCCACAGCCCTGCATCACCACCCTGCATTCCTACTCCCACCCCATTCTGTTTCTGACCTTATCTCCTCCTTTTCATCCACTGGCCTCCCTGTTTCCTTCAACACCCCAAGAATGCTCCTGCTTTAGGATCTCTGACTTGCTGTGCCCTCTGCCTGGAAAACACCCCCCCAGAATCCGCACTGTTCTCCCCCTCAACTCCTTTGCATCTTTATTCACTAACGCCTTCTCAGTGAGACCTCTTGACCATCCTACTTAAAACTGCACTGCTCTCTCTCTAACATCAGTAACATGGTAGATATATAGACATATATCTTATTTATTGGGGGGTGTTTACCCCACTGACACTCACATCTGGAATATATAAAGCAGAGCAGGAATTTTTGTTTTGTTCACTGCTCCATCTCCAGCTTGTGAAACAGCGCCTGTTGCTGTACCAACACAATTCCAGGTTTTAACCTTGTCCTATAATCAGAGATGCAGCCACTGGGGTCCGTGGAGTGGAGAGCTGTCACTCCCACCCTCTCTGTACTACCTTTGCAACCTCCTGTGGATCTGTAATTATCTGGAAATAGGTTTATTAATAAGAAACAGTGCCTAATACAGAACTGGTACTATTTGTGGAATAAACCCAGTGACTTAGTGAAATTAAGTGATTTATGTTGAAGCGGTAATATACTACCATTTACATATGCATAAACCAGTTATACATATTTGCTTGTATACGTTCAAGTATAAAACTGATAATACTGGCTGCTAGGAAACCAGGGTGACTGGAGGTGGATGAGAAGTCTTTTCAACAAACCTTTTGTACCTCTTGAGTTTTGAACCATGTGAATATGTTATCTACTGGGAATATAATTTAAATTAGAAAAATTTCTGTTCTAGCCTCTTCCTCGGGGCCAATGCCAATTTTACCTACCTATAGTTTCCAGAATTGAGTTTCTTTTTATTTTGAGAACAATGACTACTGCAGTTTCCACACTTCAGCAGCTGTCCCAGCAGTGTCCTTAAGCCCTGAATGGCCTTCTCCACCTAAAAAACCTCAATCTTGAATCAGAGAAAAGAACAAAAACTATAAAAGCATCTTAAGGATAAACAGGGAAATTAAGTATCACAGTATATATACAATATTATTGAATTACTGTTATTTTTCTCAGGTTTGATATTGGTACTGTGTTTTTGAAGAAAAATACCCTTGATCTTAGGTGGAGATAATGTTGAAGAATTTAGAGGTGAAGGACCATGATGTCTGCTTTTATAGAAACTTACTTTTACAAAATCCCACAAAAAAGAAATGTGTATAGATATAAAAGTATTGACTAGAGATGTATGTGTATATGTAAATACTTATGTCTGTATCTAGGTATTAACTTATACGGAGATAACTGCAAAATGTTAACTGGTGAATCTATGCAAAGGTTACATTCTGTTTTATTATTCCAACTTCTCTGCAGGTTTGAAATTTTTCAAAATAATAAGTTGGGGGAAAAATATTTTTTAGTTCTAAGTTTTGAAAAATTAGCTCAAATACCACTCTTCAAAGAGGTCCTTCAGGACAAACACATCTGGGAAAAATCACCTTTTCTGCATTTCCAAGGCATTTTATGTATGTTCATACTCTTAATATGAGTGAAAATCATGACACATCTGCCTCAAGCCCATAAATCTCGATATCCTCTCCTGTACACACCTCTAGGTTCCTGTTCACATGCACATCACAACAAGGCCTGGAATAAATGCAAGTGCTTAAAGGGGCCAGACTGGCTGGGAAATATCCAAATCTCAAGAGTGGGTAGGAAGGCTTGGGGTGAGCTTGTCAAAATGCTGCCGGGGAGATGAGGAAGGTGAAGGTGTTATCACTGGAAGGACCAGCCCCAAAAGAGAGCTCATTCCGTATATCCACTACAGATGTCCCTTTAATTTGGGACACCCAAGGTTCAAATTTCACATAATTCAATGACCATATACTTTTGGTCATGAAAAGTCTAGAAATATATTTTTCTAGATTTCCATCACAATCATTCAGCCTGCCTTCAGACTGAGGGGTGCTCGTGCGTGTGTGTGTACACAGGCTCACTCACTACAACACTTAATCCTGTAATTTTCCCACACATTCCCACACCTATATTACAAACTCCAGAGCAGGGCTACATCTTCTTACTCCTTGTAGTCTTTACCACACAGGCAACCCAGCACACATTCAGTATCAGCGAGAGCAGAGAGCAAAAAATCTAGAACTCTGGCAGCACTGACTTGCTGAGCAGCGGGACAGTCCTCTTCTGGACAGTGGAGACAACAGGACAGCTATGGACACCTTTGGCGTCTGCTACGGATACTCTGAAGAGCCCAGCAGACAATGGAGCTTCTGGGGGACACAGGTGCAGCTAGAGAAGGAAGAGCAGTCGACATCCAAGGACATAACTTTATTGGAAACAAGGAGCGTGGGGGTAGGAGAAGACTAGGAATCAGGCTCTGTGGTAGGTGGTGGCTTCTCATCATCAGGGGGACAATCAATGAAGTCAGCCAGCATGGCAGCTGTGTCATCCTGCTCCTTTTAGGTACAAAGACACAAAACTCCAGGTCACACACGCACACGCACGCACACACACACACACACACAGAGGAGTGGGTCAAGCCGGGGCCAAACACAGGCAGCCGCCACCCCTTCTCCTTCTCCCTGCATCCGCCTCCCCGCCTTCCCCCCACGCAGCCCGCCCCGCTCACCTTCTCCTGGAGAGCTGCTGCCCCCGCCTCGGCCTCCATCTCTTCTGCTGCGGGTGTCTCTGGTGGCGGTGCCCTGTCGTCCCCACCGTCAGGCCCCTCTTCCAGCAGGGAGGCGGGAGCAGAGGGTTCCTCTTCAGCAGGCTCCTGAGGAGGCAGCCCGGCTGGGGGACTCCCTGCCTCCCTCTCCAGCGCCCCCCGGGAAGGGAACACCTCAGGGGCCAGCATGGGGGCTGCCTCGGCCCCGAGCTCCCCTTCCGCGCCCGGCTCCTCCACCTCAAGCAGCAGGCCCGGCTCAGGCTCGCGCTCCAGAGGCGCCTCGGGGGGCTCGGCTGGGGGCAGCGCTAGGGGCAGGCTCGGGGGTGGGGGTCCATCTTCTTCTGCCTCCCCGGCTGCCGAGCCAAACTCCAGCTCTTCTACCTCTTCCAGCTCCTCCTCCTCCTCCTCCTCTTCCTCCTCCTCATCTTCCTCCAATTCACCCTCCTCTTCCTCAAAGTCTTCCTCGAACTCCTCTTCCTCTTCTTCCTCTTCAAAATACTCCTCTTCATCCTCTTCTTCCTCAAAGTCTTCCTCCTCTTCCTCTTCCTCCTCCTCCTCCTCCTCCTCCTCCTCTTCCTCCTCTTCCTCATCACTGCTGTTGATATTAATGACTGTCAAGTCTTCTTCCAGAGCCGAGGGTCCTCCCCCACCAGGAGTCCCTTCGGGGACCAACTGGGGTGGTGGCAACGTCACAGGGCCGGAGACAGGCGGGGGAGGAGGCGGGGGGAGAGGCCCCGGGGCCACGGGGGGCTCCTCAGGCTCCTCCTTGACTGGCCCCGGGGAGGAGGCTGCGGGCGGCCCGGCAGGAGCTACAGGCGGAGGCGTGCTGCCGGCAGGCGGTGGAGGTGGCAGGGGCGGTAGCCCCTCAGGAACGATCACGACGCTGTCGTCAGAGTCACTTTCCAAGGAGATCTCCACATCGGACACCTCCTCCTTATCATAGTGGACAAAGGCCGGTCTGGGCACCCTCCCCCCAAAAGTTTCATCTGCGGGCATAGCAGGCGGAGGAGTGCCACTAGGGGCAAGGACGGGGTCCTCACTGGAGCCTGGCCGGTGGTTCTCAGGGCCAGGAAGGAGCCGGGGAGGTACAGACGCCAGGCCTGGGACAGAGAGGCCTAAGTGGTTGGCTGTGGCTGCAGGTACAGAGCGTGCTGGGGGCACTGGGCCCGCCGGAGGCATGGGGCCCGCCGAGGGCATGGGGCCCACTGAGGGCACAGGGCCCGCCGAGGGCATGGGGCCTGCCGAGGGCATGGGGCTTGGGGGATGGAAGGGGGGGGGCCCTGAATGGGGATGGGGCCTCAGGAGGAGGAACTGGGGCAGGTGTGGGGCAGGCGGGGCCCATGGACTGCAGGGGGGGAACCCGGGGGTGGGTAAGGGCAGCACAGGTGACCAGTGCTTCTGAGCAGAAAGCAGAGACCTGAGGACAGAAGAAAGAGTAAGTGTGGCATCAGGAATAGAGTGTTCATGGCACCAGAGAGGGAGGGCCCACCAGTACCAGGAACAAGCAAATCCAGAGACGAAAGAAATGGACTCAGCTGCAGTCAGCAGTTACCTCGAGGCTGTCTTCTCTCTGGCCAAGGGAGAAGGCTTGCAGGGCACAGGCGAGAGGAGGTGGGCAGCGAGGAGAAGGTGCCAGCAGCAGAGCCAGTAGCAGGCGGTAGAGTTCACGGCGGCAGCGGGAGCTGGTATACGGGGAGCTGCCTAGCGCCTCACCCTGCTGGACACCCATGACCAGGGGTAGGACCAGATCGTGCAGCCTCTGGAAGGACACAGAACAAACCTAGTGGCAGTGCCAGACTCCCCAGCCCTTCCCAGCCTACTCCCAGGCCTGAACGGACCCACCTCTGGGGCCCACCCCATCCCCACCAGGTACAGAGCAACGGCCCCTCCCCAGTCTCCATGGGGACCAGGCCCCACTCACCCTGTGCGTCTCCTCCTTGATAAGAGGCCCACACATAAGGATGGCCCTGCTGAGGCCTGGGGAAAGAGAATGGTGTCCAAAAGGCAGACCACTAACAGGATGACAAGCAAGGGCTTCAGGGATGCATGGCCCAAGGTGAGCGCCCAGCTCTGCCCCTGCCTAACTCGGGCAAGTCACTTAACTTCTGTAGATTTGTTTTCTCCTCTATAAAATGAAGACCATAAAGTAACTCTATTGTTGACAGTATCTAAGTGAGATGATGTAGGTACATTATGAATGTGCATTTATATATCTGGGAAGGGCTGGCCCTCTTCTTCATGTGGGGTGGGTGGCAGGCAGTGAAATGTATGGGACCCAAAGGGAAGTCACCCAATAACTGCACAGCATGACTGTTTCTGCTTCCAGATTAGCGACTGCGGGAAGCAGGAAGCCCCACTGAGCAGCTGCCTGGGGAGAATGTGAGCTCCACAGGACAGGGATTTTCCCACACTAGCTCAGTACCTGGCATGTGGAGAGGACATGCAAAGGTCAATGAGACCCCAGAGGGGCAGCGTGCACAATATGAACCCCCTCTCTCACAGCAGGATCCAGACTCCACCGTCAGCCCTGGTAGTTGCCCAGCTGCTTCTGCTCCTTCTTCCAGCTTCTCTGCAGGCTTGAAGCTGGTTCTGTATTTTATCTACAACCTCCACTTCAACCACCAGTTTGGGATATACCACGCCAGGCCTTTTCAGAGCCCACCCACCTCTCAGTGCAGATGCACACACGTCACTGTTGGCATTGCTATTGCCCTTCCAGTGGCTGGGTGGGGCTACCGCCTCCCCAACATCCAGCTTTAGCTTCTTGGGGGCGCTGGGCTTCCCGGTCTGCAAACCTCCATCAGGGCTCACCCGGGGGCTGCGCAGCTGGTGGTGGAGGGAAACATAAATTACGTACACAGACCAACAGGAAGGCAGAACAGAGTCAGAAGCCAGCTTTTGGCAAGGAGGCTCATCTGGAGGAGGGGCACAGGATGAGGGGCCCAGGATGAGAGCCCTGAGACAAGGGATGAGGCTTCACTCACCTTCAGGGCATCAGCTGGTGGAGAGATGTCACTCAGCAGGTGGGTGAGCAGGGCCTCCCCCGACGCTCCTCCCTGAAGCACTCCTGACGAGGCCCCGCACACCTGCACCCACAGCTCTAACACAGCATACACCTTGGTCCGCATAGTGCTGCGGGGGAAGAGGGAGCAGCCTGCGAATGTAGAGTCAGTGGGCCAGACCTGCCTCCCCTCCCTTGGCGCTCCCAGCCCACCTGCATCCCCTCACCCACCCTCTCCTCTGTATGCCTGTTCTTGGCGGTCACCTGTAAGGCCTCTCCTGGCCTGGAGAGAGGGTATCCCTACCAATGCTCCAGGCATTGAGGACCTGAGGAAGCAGGCGGATGATCAGGGCCCCAAAGCGCAAGAGCCGGGCTCCACACCTGGGGGTGAAGACAAAACGCTAACCCCTGCTCCCAGCAGGTTCCAGCCCCTTTATGACACCCTGCCCAATCCCACTCACGCGAGGATGAGTGCAGAGAGCAGGTCCAAGGCTTCAAGGTGGACAGAGGGCAGCAGCAGCAATCGCAGGGGACCATCTCCAAGCAAGCTCTGCAGAAAAAATTGTCAAAAATAAGGAGTGGGGTTAGGAAGTGAGAGAGAGAGAGAAATGGACACAGAGTAGATGTGTGTGACTAAATACATGTGTGCACACAGGTAAGGAACCCACACCCAGCTCTCCCGACATCAAAGCCCCATCTTCTAAAACAGACCCTGGGAGAAGGATGAGGGGAAGGATGGCTGAAGCTCTCAGCAATGATTCAGCTGACCCCCAAGTTCAGCCCCCCAAGGAAGCGTCTGCTGCAAGTGCTCCCCCAGTATGTGTGTGAATCCACTCTGGCATGCACATGCGCCAGGAGCAGCACAGAGAATAATGACATTTGGACAAAAGAAAGGAAGTGTCAGGACCTCAGGGATCACATCATTTGGGAGCCTCAGGCCCCACCCAACTTCCCTGGTTGCCCTGGGTCCTGAGGAAGGAAGAGCTGTGGACAGACAAGATCCACTTACAATATTCTTGGCACTGATGCTGACGGTCCGACAGATGACATCCAGGATTTCCTGCACAGGGATGGACACAGGAGCCCCAAACTCAGAGCTAAAGAGAATCAGAGCAGGGAACCCTCAGCATAGGCCCTCTGGCAGGACTCCACACCCACCCTCAACCTCCTTGCTCATGAGGAAGGTGATACCCCCGTCTCAACCCATCCTGCTCCCTCCAACACTCACTCCCACACCTGAGCATGAGCCCCAGGCAGCGGGCCAGTCCAGAAAACCTCTGCCGAAGCCGGAGAAGAACATGGGCATCACCATCCTCTGAGGGGGAAAGCAGCATCTCCACGCCGGGGCCTGCACACTGCATAGGAGCTGGACAGAGAGCACACAGCCCCCACACTCGAGGTCTTCCTTCCAGCCCCTTGCTTTTCTTTGGTGGTGGATGACCCACCTCTCTGCTAATACATTTTGCCTAGAAATCAATTGCCCCGCCTCTCTGGGTCACCTTCCTGGTTCCCTCCAACCATGTTCCCCAACCACTCTGCTGCTGCCCACCAGCCGTAGTTCCTACCTGTTTCTGCTCCCTCGTACAGGGCCCCTAGCAGGCTGTGCAGTGAGGCCAGCAGGCTGTGCAGCTCCTGCTCCCAGCTCTCGGTGTGCTTCAGGCCCTGGGAAAAGCCAGCCCCTAGAGAGGGCAGCCTGGAGTAACACTCGCAGGCCAACTGCAGAAAAAAGAAGCCTGGTCAGATGGGAATCCGGCCTAGCCACAGAATCCCCTGGCCCCACTGATGTCCAGAAAGACGGGGATAAAAGAGCTCGGGGGCGGGGGTAGGGAGTGGAAGGGGATAATGACATGGAAGGACAGAATTGGAAACACAAGGCAGAAGTCATGCCTTGTGTATTCTATGTATGTTTACAGGGAGAGAGAGTAGTGAGAACATGGTCCAAAAGCAGTTAACAGAAGGAAAAACTGAGAGAGAGAGAGAGGAGAAGCTCCAGCTTAGACCCCAGACTCTCCATCTCCCTCCTTTCCCTTTACCTGCTGGAGCTGAGGGCTCAAGGCATCTACCCGAGACAGGAAAAACGAGGCCAGCTTGCCCTGGGTCAGGGAAAGAGAGGAAGAGGCTGGTGAGTCAGCTCCAAGGACCAGAGATTACATCCCGTCCATTCCCAGCAGCAGAGCCTAAGCCCAGGCCTCTTTCTCTCCCGCAGACACAGGAAGCAAAGCACACCAAAGGGCGTCCCACCTGGAAGCAGCCATGCCCCCGTGGTAGAGGACATTCTGAGTGTCAGCTCTCATCCTTAGCCTCCCTGTTCCTGGGGGAGAGTCTGCCCTGGGCCCCACAGACACTGGGCTCCGTCCCACCAATTCCTGCCAAATGACAGTCATCTCCCTCGAGCCAAAAGGATGCAGAAACAGGACACTGAAAAGCAGCAACCCCCCACCAAAACCCCAACTGCCCACAAGCTGTAACAAGAAGTGAGGGTCCAAACTGGGAAACGAGGCTCCAGAGAAGTCAGGACTGAACAAGGCCAAGAGAGAAGGTTGCCTGAGCAGAACTAAAGCGGTGCATCTCAGAGCAGCAACAGGCCAGCAAGCGAACATTTACTCTGTCTGCTATGTGGAGGCGCTGGAGCAGGACTGTTTAACCTGCAGCCACGATTTATCTGGGGGTAGAATCTAAGGGGCGTATGAATACAGATGGGAAAGAATTTCTTAATCATTTTCTCTAACCTGTAAGTGGAAAGTAGTGTTTCTTTCAATTGTAAAAATGTGGACAAAAAGCCACACTAGTACCTCTGATTGTCACCAACAGAAATCGCTTACTTTCTTTTCCCATTATCACTGTAACAGGTATCTTGAAATATCACTCACATGCACCACTGACTTGAAATTTTAGTAGTTAGGAGATCTGCTGCTAGATCCTATTATTTGACTTATAAGAAACACATACTATTCTATCACTATTTTTATAACTACAGATTTCACCAAAAGAGGTTTCCCTTGCAACTCCATGTGTTTTATGAATTTAAGAACATTCTGAGAAGGGATCCATGGCACAGAAAAGGGTTATACTTAAGGCGCAATACAAAAAGGAAAGGAACAGGATTCCCACCTTCAGTGGGATCCAAGAGTTAGTCAGGAAGACAGACAGTGCATGGAAAACAGTAAGCTGGAACCGAGTGTGGCACCGTACCAAGAGGGGGACAGTGGGTGGCAGGCAAGAGGGACTGATGCTGGAGGGGAGGGAAGAGCTGGGCTTAGAAAGGGAGATTCCAGAAAATGAGACCAGAGACAGAGCAATATTGTGAGAAAGGCTGCAGAAGCAGAAGATGCCCACGGAGAGCAGACCAGGGCCTCAAATCCCAGGCTAGCAAGTATGGAGCTTCCTGAGGGTGGGGGCCTCACATGCATAAAGGTAAACTCCCAGAAGACAGCGAAGAGGAATCGGCAGTGGCTGCTGCACGCGGCAGGGGAGCAGCAGGGGTAGCAGGCTCTCGTGTGGCTCAGAGACCAACCACCCAGGGACTTCCATTCCTGTGGCAGGAACCACATCTGGTTTCCCATGTTACACTTCAGGAGTCTTACTGACCAAGAGACAAACACTGTTCTAGCTGATCCCAGGGGAAGAAAAGACTTAGAACCGTTTCCCTGGGGTCTTGGAAACCACTTTCACCTCTGATGTGGTAAGGTTCGGAACCCTTGAAACCAAGAACAATAACCACCCACAGGTCTCCTGATTCACTGGCTTCTCCAAGGATTATATTCCTTAAAGAGTTGCCAAAGCCCGAACTATAGTGGCACTCAACCCTTTGGGCCAACTAAATACTCATACTTTCCCACAGACTCTGGCTCACAAAAACCGGGCTGAAGCCAAGAGAAGTCTGCCTATGTGACTGCAGTAAAGCAGAGTGCAGGCACACAGCTCTGACCACAGGTCTGCCCCCAGTGACCCACAAAACAAACCAAATAATGGCTCACTTAGGACATTTCACTTGAAATGCGCACACATACACACACGTGAACACGCACAAACAGCACATCCTGGGTGTCTCTCGTGAGTGGGGTTAGTCTTCCCATTCATTCCAAAGAACTACTGCTCAATTTGGCAGGAGGAGGGGAGGTAGGGCCTCTACAGGACTGACTTCACTGGACTCAGAACACTTGAATTTGGGAGGAGTACTCCTGAGCTTGGAGACTGCAACCGCCCTGGGAGCCTCTGGGACAGAGAACAGATTAAACATTCCAAAAGGGCAATTATCAATTCCCTAAATACTGATCTGCAAGATTTTTCAAGTATGAATTGCCCCTGGGGCCTCTGCATGAAACAGATTCATCTGACATGTTGGCAACAGACAGAGCTGAAATCCCCAACAGGGAAATTCTCCAGATGACACTTCACTCTCAGAGAAATAAAGGCATATAAGTCTTGCAGCAACATATGAAAGTTTTGTTGTTAGTTTGATAAGGGTACTCAAAAAGCATCCCATACTTCAAAAACTAGATGTCTGACAAATGATTATGAATCACACACGAATCTTCCTGACCATTAACCATGAAAATTAAGAGGCACTAGCAGAGAAAATTACTTGTCATTCTAGTCTGATTATCTGAATCTTGACCCTGCAGGCAACACTCAGTTCTCCTCCCACTTTCATGGAGGGATGCAGGTAGATATAGATAACCCCAAATCGAGCTGAATCAAAACAGTAAACCCCCACAAATGTTGACGACTGAGGAGTCAGGGACAAAAATCAAGCCTTTCTAATTTGAAAAGTTAATTTACAGAGCATTTTAAAAGGCAGTTTTTACTGAACTTAAAAACTTTACTGAACTTCAGTAAAATCCATGAATTACTCCAAATGCCTCTTGACAAAGTCCTGCCCTGCCTACCCAAAGATTCTATTACCTGTCATTAGTGGCGTATGAAAACAAACATTCAACAAGGACATGACCCCACATTCACTGAAAAATACCATCTGCTGTTAAATACTGCAAGGAACCGGTTACTAAAGCCTTGAGACACCACTCCCAGATCACAGCACACATGCCTACGGAGCTTCACATCTGGCTCGCGATCGATCCTCTAACCGCTATCACCTCATCAGAGCTGGCATTAGTGTTTAGGCCTCTCTGCCAATCCTGTCTAGTTCTTCTAGGGAGTTTGGTTTAATGGAAAAAACAAAGGATTAAAGAGCAAAGAGATCTGGCTCACACCCTGACTTTATAACTACCGGATAAATAGGCCTGGGTTAAATTAGTTAAACCCCTCTGGGCCTGTTTCCTCCACTGTTTGATTGGTGACATCAACTCCACAAAACTACTGTCATGATAAAATGAGACAACACATCTTAGACACTCAGCAGGTGCCTGGTGCACAGTGGTACCTACTAAATACCAATTCCCCTTGTCTTTCCTGATTTGGTCACAGAACCAGATGATCTTACTTTTTTCTTAATTTGAAGTATCACTGATAAACAATCTTATATTAGTTTCAAGTATACAACACAGTGGTTCAACAGTTACTCATATTATTAAATCCTTAGCCCCACTAATACAGTTACTGTCAACACAGGAAGATGTTACAGAATTATTGGCTATATTCTCCATGTACTACCATCCCAATGAACAACTTTTATTATAATTGAGAATTTTTATGCCCCTTTATCCCACTCATCCTCCCCATGATCTTACTTTCAAGATAATATGAATGACAAACTCCCCTTACCTGATAATAGTGATGGATGATACAATTAACCACATTAGTTACACAAAAAATTATTAATATGCTGCTAAGTCCAGTTCTCTATAGATTCGTGCTTCCATCTGTGTAAAGGGATGCCCAATGGTATGGCAAATGGTGATGAGCATTACAAAACGAGAGAACATTCCATCTACAGAAGACCTATTTGTTTTAGGTTCTGGTTGGCATGCAATTATACTGCAAATAACAAATATGCCAAATATTAATGGCCCTTTAGCTATTATTGCTGTTGCAGAAGTTAACCATCCATATTTGTTAGTGTATCTCCTTGAAAATAAAACTAATACTTTCACAGGCCTCCTCCCTCACCTAACCTACATACATCCTGCCTGTCTGACCTAATAAGGCTTTGCTGTATCGCCATCTTGTACAGGTCATAACAACTTGAGGGAATAGGTGGGGAGGGGACAAAGTGTGTAAAGTCAGGAATCTGAGGAGAGAGGAGCATTGGGGAAGCTGACATAGGAAAGCAGTAAGTCAGGAAGGCTTCCTGGAGGAAATCACAAAATAAAATAGCACAGTAGAAAAATGGGCAAGGCTTTCTAAAGGTACGAAGAAGGCAGGGCAGAAAGAGGAAGGAGCCCAGGGTTAAGTGCCTGGGCTTTAGCATCAGAAATATGTCCCGATCTCTAAGGATCTTAGGCAAGTTACTTAACTTCAATTTCTTATCTGTGAAGATTAAATGAGAATGCATTTATAATGCTATAAGGCAGCATGATTACAGCTGTTGAGATAGGTGATAGACGATCAGAAAATGGGTGGTTATCTCGGCAGTGGAATCTGAGGTAAGACAGCTACCCAGGCTTATGCTGGTGGGCCGAGTGTCCATGAATACTTACTTTGAGAGATCCACAAGCCCGGGGAAAATAGGTCATACAAGCCTTCATCCCCTCCAGTGCTGAGAGCTCACACTGTGGAAAAAACAGGAAGTAAGAAAGGGGCAGAGGGCCAACGCCCCCACAGAACCCATCTCCAGTCCCTGTGCACACCCTCTTCCCACACGCCTTGGCTTCTCCAATCCTATTCCCCTATCACTTCCCATCACACTCTTTAACCCAATCGGTATGAGTGAAGGCAAGAGTTGCCGGCGGCCAAGGGTCTCACCTCTGGTCTGAGGCCCAGCAGGGAGGTGAGAAGGCCAGGGAGGTGGTTCACAGAGATGTCCCGGAAGAGCGTAGGCAGCTGGGCCGCATATCGGAGCAGATCCCTTAGGACGGCCACAGCCAACTCCATTGTGGGGGGCGGGTCCTGGGACTAAAGAGCAACAACCCCACCATCGTGGTCAAGAGGAGGAATGAGAGCTAGGACAACACGGGCCTCTGAGAAACACCGTAGTTGATGCCCGTGTTACCAGTAGGAACAGAGTACATTAGAGATATTGGTACCCAAAGGTAACGTATTTATCCACAGAAAGGACACGTGTACATTTTAGTATCGTGGGTATTTTGGGGGTCCCAAGAATTTGGGTGGAAAAAAGTGACAAAGTCACACCTTAAAGATCTCAAGAGTTTCTTGACTCTCCCAAACTATTTTCTGGGAATGGAGAAGAGCACTTAGACTGAAAAAGGCTTGGCCACAACGAAACCACAGCATCTCTCCAAGCTTGCTTCTGGCTGCCTCAAACCTACCTTGGGACTCATGGAGGAAAACCAGTTTGGATTTAGAAGGACTTCCTAGGAAACTAACACATATGTAAGAAAAGGCATTCAGCACATACCTCCTGATAGACCAGAGGCCGTGTGTCAACAAAGCAAGCTAAGAATGTTCATTGAAAAAGGAAGACTAGGTGGGCCTAGCAGCTACAAACAGGCCCTCCCCACCTTCCAGGAATCCCACCGCACTGCTCTCCGGTTAGCACTCTCCACCACTCAACCCTCCCACCACCGTCACCCGTTTAGCCCAATCCGCGACGCCCCCAAAGCCAGGAACTCCCACCACTTCTCCCTACCAAACCTGAAAATTCATCTCCATCCTCACCCATGCTCTCCTCCTCTCCTGACACCAGACCAGGGACTCCTCCTCCCATCCAAAGGACAACTGTGCTTCAGACAACTGTCTCCTCCCTTCCTGGAACCTCACACTATTACCCAACCGCCTCTCTGTATTTCCAACCAGTCGCTCTCAAATGGATTCTTCCCACTACAGTTACACATGCTCAAGTCTCTCCCATCTTAAAAATCTTTCTTAGATAAGTAATGACTCTATAGCATCTTAATAAGCTGATAGACAGTGACTGCAACGGAGTGGGGAGGGGGACTTGATAATATGGGTGAATGTTGAAACCACAATGTTGTTTACGTGAAACCTTCATAAGATTGTATATCAATGATACCTTAATTAAAAAATTTTAATTAAAAATAAATAAATAAGACAAAAACCAAACTACTTCTACTTTAAGCCTCCATGTGTTTGTGAGCCTTTTTCTTTTCTTTGTACAATTTATTTCTAGTTTTATACCTTTGTGATCTGAGAAGTTGGTTGGTAGAATTTCAATATTTTTGAATTTACTGAGGCTCTTTTTGTGGCCTAGTATGTGGTCTATTCTGGAAAATATTCCATGTGCACTTAAGAAGAATGTGTATCCTGCTGCTTTTGGGTGTAGAGTTCTGTAGATGTCTGTTAGGTCCATCTGTTCTAGTGTGTTGTTTCAGTGCCTCTGTGTCTTTACTTATTTTCTGTCTGGTTGATCTGTCCTTTGGAGTGAGTGGTGTGTTGAAGTCTCCTAAAATGAATGCATTGCTTTCTATTTCCTCCTTTAATTCTGTTAGTATTTGTTTCACATATGTCAGTGCTCCTGTGTTGGGTGCATATATATTTATAATGGTTATATCATCTTGTTGTACTGCCCCCTTTATCATTATGTAATGTCCTTCTTTATCTCTTGTTACTTTCTTTGTTTTGAACTCTATTTTGTCTGATACAAGTATTGCAACACCTGCTTTTCTCTCCCTATTGTTTGCATGAAATATCTTTTGCCATTCCTTCACTTTTAGTCTGTGTATATCTTTGGGTTTGAGGTGAGTCTCTTGTAAGCAGCATATAGATGGGTCTTGCTTTTTTATCCATTCTATTACTCTGTGTCTTTTGATTGGTGCATTCGGTCCATTTACATTTACTGTGATTATCGATAGATATGTACTTATTGCCATTGCAGGCTTTGGATTCGTGGTTACCAAAGTTTCAAGGGTAGCTCCTTTACTATCTAACCGTCTAACTTAACTCTCTTATTAAGCTATTATAAACACAGTCTGATGATTCTTTATTTCTCTCCCTTCTTATTCTTCCTCCTCCATTCTTTATATGTTAGGTGTTTTATTCTGTATTCTTTTTTGTTTCCTTTGACTGTTTTTGTGGATAGTTGATTTAATTTTTGCCTTTAGTTGGTATTTGGATGGTCTGCTTTCTTTGCTGTGATTTTGATTTTATTTTCTCTGGTGACATCTTTTAGCCTTAGGAGTGCTTCCATCTAGATCAGTCCCTTTAAAATATCCTGTAGAGGTGGTTTGTGGGAGGCAAATTCCCTCAATTTTTGCTTGTCTGGGAATTATTTAATCCCTCCTTCAAATTTAAATGATAATCGTGCTGGATATAGTATTCTTGGTTCAAGGCCCTTCTGTTTCATTGCGTTAAATATGTCATGCCATTCTCTTCTGGCCTGTAAGGTTTCTGTTGAGAAGTCTGATGATAGCCTGATGGGTTTTCCTTTGTAGGTGATCTTTTTTCTCTCTCTGGATGCCTTTAATACTCTGTCCTTGTCTTTGATCTTTGCCATTTTAATTATTATGTCTTGGTGGTGTCTTTCTTGGGTCCCTTGTGTTGGGAGATCTGTGGCCTTCCATGGTCTGAGAGACTATTTCCTTCCCCAGCTTGGGGAAGTTTTCAGCAATTATTTCTTCAAAGACACTTTCTATCCCTTTTTCTCTCTCTTCTTCTTCTCGTACCCCTATAATGCGAATATTATTCCGTTTGGATTGGTCACACAATGCTCTTAATATTCTTTCATTCCTAGAGATTCTTTTAAATCTCTCTGCCTTAGCTTCTCTGTATGCCTGTTCTGTGATTTCTATTCCATTAACAGTCTCTTGCACCTCATCCAGTCTGCTCTTAAGCCGTCAGTCGATTGTTTCATTTCTGTAATGTCCCTCCTGACTTCATCCCTTAGCTCTTGCATATTTCTCTGCATGTCCATCAGCATGGTTATGACTTTTACTTTGAATTCTTCTTCAGGAAGACTGGTTATCTCACCAGGACCGCTCTCTGGGGTTGTCTGAGTGATTTTTGACTAGACCAGATTCTTCTGTCTTTTCATGGCGACAGAAGTGGTCGCAGGCAGGTGGCGTGTGTCAGCTGGGAGAACAAAGTTCCTTCCTGCTTGCTTGTTGCCTTGCCCTTCTCCGCTGCCTGTGTCGGTTACCCACACACAGGGAGCAGTCTCTGGGAGCTGCTGTGGGTGGGGCAGCCCTTGGGATAGCCTGGAGCCCTGCAGGATGTCGCAAATGCACTGGGTGTGTTCTCGTGCAAGAACGACGCCCCTTCGTGCCTTCTGGACCTTGCTCCAGCTTCCTCTGTCTGTGCCAGACAGCTGCGCGCCGGTGGCAGCCTCTGGGTCTGTCCCGGTTAGCTGCACTATGGGAGAAGACTCTGTGTGGTTGCTGTGGGCGGGGCTGTTCTCTGGCTGCTCTGCAGCTGGGGTGGGTCAGTTGGTTTGCTTGCAGCGCCGGCCAGGGGGAATGAATGGCAGGCTGCTTATCACTGTGAGGGGCTTCAGGGCTGCATTACCCCCAGGGGGTTAGGGCGCCTGAAGTTCCTTAAGATTTCCAGCCAGCTGGGCTGAGTGTGCCGGGACGATTTTGTCCAGCTGTTAAGTCCTTGTCCCTTTAAGACTTTTAAAAAGCACCCACTTTTCTTTTGTCCTAGGGGAGCCGGCTGTGGGGACCTGCTCGCAGTCTCTGTCTCGGATTTTACTTTTCCGTTTCTCTAATATCCAGTACACCATGCAATGTGTGTCTATGCTCCCGGTGCAGATTACTAGGGCTGGTTATTTAGTAGTCCTGTGCTTCCACTCCCTCCCCACTCTGATTCTTTTCCTCCCGCCAGTGAGCTGGGGTGGGGGGTAGTGCTCGGGTCCTGCCGGGTCACAGCTTTGTATCTTACCCTTTTTGTGAGATGCTGAGTTCTCGCAGATGTAGATGTAGCTTGGCTTGGCTGTTGTACTCTATCTTCAGGTCTCTCTTTTAGGAATAGTTGTATTTGTTGTATTTTCAAAAATATATATGGTTTTGGGAGGAGATTTCCGCCGCCCTACTCACGCCATCATCTTGAGCTCCTCTCCCAAACTACCGCTACTTAAAAAAAAAAAAAAAAAATCCTTCTCTTAAGCCGGCACACCACTCGCCCAACCTCAGTTACTGCCCAATTTCTCTCCCTTAGCATTAGAGGTAAAGGTCTTAAAAGGATGGCCTATCTTCCGTATTTCCATTCCTCCTCCCACTTACTTCTCATCCTAGGTCAACCCACTGCTCCACCAAAAACACTTTCACTTCTGTCTTATGACCCTTGAGTCACTAAATCTGATAAATAATCTTCAGTCATCTTTTTGCACCTCAGACAGACAAAAAAACTACTCTTCCCTCTTCTCTGAAGTATGCCGCCTCAGAATCCATCCACCATCCAACCCACAGCCCTGGTTCTGTCCCTTCTGCTGCTGTCTCGATCTCCTCTTTAAGCCCAAACTCCTCCACCTGAGCATTAAATGTGGAGCGCCTTAAAATCCAGCCTGTAAAATACTCAGCTTGATCATCTCGTCCTCATTCTCAGATTCAACTGCCATTTACATGCTGGAGACTCTTCCTCTTTGTAAAACACACTGACTGAATTCCCCAACCCACAGAACCCTCAAGGTTACACTCTGAGACATCTGGCCCCTTCCACTCACACCAGATCCAGGGAATGCTTACTAAGAGGGCTTCTTCCAAATGCCCAAAGTCAAACACATGGTATTTTCTTCACTCCCCTCTGAACCTGGCTGTCTTCCTGTGTTCTGAAATCCAGGAGTCATCCTGGACACATGCTCTCCTTTATCCTAGTCCATCATCAGAAACTGTCCACTTTGCCTCTGAACCTCTCTTGAACTCCTCTACTTCCCACCATTTCCACTGCCACAACCCTAGGCCAAGCTATAATGAATGGCTCCTTTCTAACCCTTTCTCCAAATGAAAACCTGATCATGTCACCACCACCTCCTCACCCCTACTCAAAACCATCCATAAATTCCCACTGTTCCAAGAATAAAAACCAAACTCCTTAACTTGCCTGCAATGCCATACACAGCTTGGTCCCCCATCTCCCTACCTCCCCAGTTGCATCTCACCAACTCCACCATACAAGCTTGCTTATAATTCTTCAAATGGGCCAAACTCCTCTTTACTCAGGGCTTCTGCACACTTAGAAAACTTTCCTAGCCCAATTTACTCCTACTGATAGTTCTGAAAAACCCTCCCAGAACCACTGACCCTGATCAGCACCGTACACACCACCCCAGTCTAGGTTAAGTTGTCTTGTTTCATGTTCTCAGAGAACTACAGTCTTTTCCTCCATAGCACCTACCACAACTTATCATTTTACATTCACTGTATAATTACTCAACTAGTCTCTTCCACTAAAGTGGGGACCAG
The DNA here is from genome assembly GCA_029783875.1 of Phataginus tricuspis. NCBI lineage: Eukaryota > Metazoa > Chordata > Mammalia > Pholidota > Manidae > Phataginus > Phataginus tricuspis. Next base: position 9,406,086 of record JAQQAC010004778.1, on the reverse strand, counting down.
CAGACTATAGTTTGTGGATACCTGTTTTTAACGTGGTCCACAAGGCAAGAATGGCTTTTACCTTCTTGAAGGGTTAAAAAATAAAGAAAAAATATGCAACAGAAGCCATATGTGGTTCACAAACCATAAAGCATTTGCTATTTGTTAAACATTTAACCCCATACAAAGTACTCCAAGCACTGTGCTAGACTCTAAGCACCATGAACACAGGGTCTGAGTACCTCTTACCACTGTCTCCCCAGAGCATAGCACACAGCCAGCCACATGTACTCAGAATGTTTGTTGAAGAACTAAGTGGAGATATCATTAAAGGATATGAAAGTAAAAAAGACAGAACGTTAAAAGAGGAAGAAAGGAGTAGGCAAAAAAAAAAAACTGGAAAAAGGAACTTCAGAGATGTCACTCATTAGAACAGCTAACATGGAAGTGAAACAGTCAGAGGTCACACTGTGTGAAAGGTCAGATGAATTAAAATAACCCAGTAGATAAAAATATCAAAAGTTTAAAAGGCTGTTTCTATTTGAAGTTCATCCTCCCCACTATCAGGAAACTGCTTCTGATTATTCTGTTCACAGAACTAAATGTCCAAGCTGCAAAGAGCCCACAGCAGCCAGAACTGTGAGTAAGGTATGGGTGGGGAGGAGGTGGCAGGGCAGTGGCAGAATCCTTACCTGTAAGACCTGCTGAATGCTCCGAAGCCAAGAGACACAGTGCTGCTGGAACATCTCTGTGGGGCTCTCCCCAACCAACAAGGACAGCAGACACAGGCCCTCAAACCTGCAGAAAGATGTGAGTTAGAACAAGAGGTAGAGGCAGATTCGGAGAAAGCATTTACCACTCTTTTACTCTCACTAGGCTAGAACAAGGCTCCGCCACCAGATCACTGTGGTTTCTACCTTCTGAATACTTGTAGGACTTGGCATGAGGTGCACGCAGCAAGGAAGCAAGGGAACAGAGGTAATCCCAGAGGAGGCAGGGGCAACTGGGGAGCCAGAATAGGTGGGATTCAAGTGAGCTCCTGAAAAGAATGAAACTCTCCAACCTCCCAGGAGGAGAATAATCTCTTGACTCCATGGGGTAGTGATGATGGATAGATGCATGGCCCACTTCCTAAGGAAACATTCCCCTGGAGAAAAAACAGGGCTGAACACTTACCGAGTTTTGACAGAACCAAGACGGGCATTACTGAGACCTACCAATGCCCCAACAGCTGAAAGGTTCTGTGGGAAAGAAAACAGGCAAGTGAGTCAGGAATAGGATGCTAAAGACGCTGGACAATTTCTCCAATCCCTTCCCTGCCCCAGAATCTATGGAGCCTTCTCTGCGGTCACAACTCCTTTGAGGCCAAGACCATTCCTCTAGAGAATTTCAGCCTCTGCCCCGTTTTCAGTGGGTGTGAAATGCACAGCAGCCTGTCCCACACGCTTCCCTCAGTTTTATCTTGCCTGACCCAAACTGGTGCTATACAGAGGCCAGCCCAACTCATGCCAGCTACCAGGCTTCAGACAGGTCTCCTGCACCTCTGTATCCCCAGACAGCACCTAGTGAAGAGGAGCCATCCATAATGCTTGCTGAGTGGACACCCAACTCATCTGCTACCCATCTTCCTTCACCTCCCAGTAAATCCTCTGCTCCTGTTCCTGACTTCCTCAGTGCTGTTAATACCAACACCAACCTAGTCAACCACAGCCTCCTTCCCTCACATTCTGGGAGCCCTGAAAGGCTTCCTCTTCAGCCCTCCTGCAGTCACCATCCCCTGAATGGCTGGACTCCTCTCATGGTGCTGTATCTCCCTGACCATATTCATCATTCATGTTTTCAACAGACACATGGTATGCACTGAGTTAGATAAAGGAATACAGAGCTGAATAAGTAAACAAAGTCCCTGTTCTCATGAAGGGAGATGTTTATTCACTCAACAAACATTTAATATCTGCTTTGTGTGAGACATTGTTTTAGGTCCTGGGGAACCTAGTTAGAAGGAATTCCAGTTAGAGAGACAGAAAATAAACAAATGACCAAATAAATAGTATATTGGATGGTGCTAAGTGCTGTGGAGAAGAATAAAGCAGACGAAGAAAGAAGTGCCTGGAAAGGGGAAGGGAAACTGTGGGGAACTGCCTTTGCATCTCAGCCTCGCCACGAGGGTGGCCGCTGGGAACTGCCTTTGAATCTCA
>JAQQAC010004778.1:9332402-9403899 GCA_029783875.1 Phataginus tricuspis | reverse complement strand
GCGCTGCAGGGGTGGCCGCCAAAAGCCCCCTGAGGTTTAGCTGTGCCCACTCCGGTCCGCTTCTTACATCAGAGACAGCTGCGCATGCGCGCAGCTCTGTGCCTGATTCAGAAAAGTAGTCACCTTATTAGCATAGGTGACCGATGGGGGGAGGCTTCACCCTATATATCCCATGCCCTGAGCCCCAATAAACGAGTTCTCCCTTCGAGTGAACTTCCTGTCGCGTCTGATTGTCTCCGGGGAAAGGGGCGGCCAGCGGCGAGTGGCCAGCGGCCAGCGGCCAGCGGCGGCGGCGGCAGAGGCTGGAGCGGCTGCAAGCGGTGGCGCCGCCGAGCTCCGGAGGCTGCGGGAACGGGCGGACAGCCGGCGCTTACCTCCCTTGCTCTGCCTATCGGGGCGAGCCTCTCTCCCTGCCTTCCTCCCCTCTGCTGGCTCGGAGGGTCGCAGAAAGAGCTTGTAACACAAAGAGCTGTAGTCCTGACCGAGAGCAGGACCGGCGGGAGAGAGAGGTGGAAAAAACCCGATAGGAAACAGTATTTTGTGTGGAGTGGGCACAAAAGCCCTCTCTAAAAAGGCCACTCAGGCAGAGGAAGGTGAAACAAGACATACTGAAACCCTCACACACTGCTAAGCATGTAAAATGGTGCAGCCACTTTGGCAAACAGTCTAGCAGTTCCTCAAAAGGTTACAGATTGACACATGACCCAGCAATTCCACTCCTAGCTGTATAAAAAGAAATGAAAACACATGTTCTCCTAAGAGCTGATACACAAATATTTACAGCAGCATTATTCATAAAAGGCAAAAAGTGGAAACCACCCAAATGTCCACCAAATGATGGCTGGATAAACAAAATTTAGTATGCCCATACATATTACTCGGCCATAAAAAGGAATGAAGTTCTGAGACTGGGGTGAACCTTAAAAATATCACATTAAGGGAAAGAAGCCAGACCCAAGAAGTCATATACTGTAGGGTTCATTTATATGAAACGTCAAAGTAGGCAAATCTATAAAGACAAAAAGTAGATCAGTGGCTGCCTAAGGCTGAAGGGCAGAGAGGGACTGAAAAGAAATGGGATGTTTTACCAATGGGTACAGGGCTTCCTTCTGCAGTGTTGAAAACGTTCTGACCGACCATGGTGATGGTTATGCAACTTTGAAAATACACTAAAAACCTTGAAATTGTACACTTTTAGTGGATTAATTGTATGTATGTGAATTATATTCTCAATAAAGCTGTTTTAAAAAAATGGGGCATACCAATTTAAAAAAAACATGTTCCAGGAAAAGCAGAGGATGTTGAGATAATGGCACACTTGGCACACCTGAGGAACAGCAAGGAGGTGAACTGTCACTAGAGAAGGGTGAGCAAGAGAGAAACATGGCATAAAACCTGAAGGTCCCAGTAGCAAGGCCAGACCCTGTAGAGTCATATAGGCAACTGGTGACTTTTACTCCAAAAAAGATAAAAGCCATAGAGGGAGAGGACATATGGGCAGAGGAGTGATATTATCTGACATAATTTATTTTTTAAAACATATCAACAATGCTTGGGTTGCCTTGCCTAGAAGACAGAGCAGAAAGAAGTAAAAGGCCATTGTTAATAATCCAGGAGAGAGAGATGATGCAGTTTAAGAGAGGATGCTAATAACAGCCAAGATATAGAAGCAACCTAAGTGTCCATCAGTAGATGAATGGATAAAGAAGATGTGGTACATACACACAATGGAATACTATTCAGCCACAAGAAGGAAACAAATCCTGCCATTTGCAACAACATGGATGGAGCTGGAGGATATTATGCTCAGTGAAATAAGCCAGGTGGAGAAAGACAAGTAATAACTGATTTCACTCATTTGTGGAGTATAACCAACAAAACAAAATAGAAGGAACAGAACAGCAGCAGACTCACAGACTCCAAGAAGGGACTAGCAGTTAACAAAGACAAAGGGGGTGGGAAGGGCGGGTGGGAAGGGAGGGAGAAGGGGACTAAGGGGTATTATGATGAGCAGACATAATTTAGGTAGGTCACAGGGAAGGTAGTACAGCACGGAGAAGACAAGTAATGACTCTATAATATCTTACTATGCTGATGGACAGTGATTGCAATGGGGTGGGCAGGACTTGATAATATGGGTGAATGTAGTAACCAAAATGTTCCTCATGTGAAACCCTCATAAGATTGTCTATCAATGATACCTTAATTTTAAAAAAAAGAAAGGAAGAGAATAAGTAAAGACACAGAGGCACTGAACAACACACTAGAACAGATAGACCTAACAGATATCTACAGAACTCTGCACCCAAAAGCAACAGGATACACATTCTTCTCAAGTGCACATGGAACATTCTCCAGAATAGACCACATACTAGGCCACAAAAAGAACCTCAGTAATTTCAAAAATATTGAAATCCTACCAACCAACTTCTCAGATCACAAAGGTATAAAACTAGAAATAAATTTTAGAAAGAAATCAAAAAGGCTCACAAATACATGGAGACTTAACAACATTCTCCTAATTAATCAATGGGTTAACGACCAAATCAAAACAGAAATCAAAGAATATATGGAGACTAATGACAACAACAACACAAAGCAATTCTGAGAAGGAGGAATCAAACAGGGGGAATTACGCTCCCTGACCTCAAACTCTACTACAAAGCCACAGTAATCAAGACAATTTGGTACTGGCACAAAAACAGACCCACAGACCAGTGGAACAGAATAGAAAATCCAAACATTAACCCAAACATTTACAGCCAATTAATATTTGATAAAGGAGCCTTGGATATACAATGGGGAGATGACAGCCTCTTCAGCAGCTGGTGTTGGAAAAACTGGATAGCTACATTAAGAGAATGAAACTGGACTACTGTCTAGCCCCATACACAAAGGTAAACTCAAGATGGATCAAAGACCTGAATGTAAGTCATGAAACCATAAAACTTTCAGAAAAAAACATAGGCAAAAATCTCTTGGACATAAACATGAGCGACTTCTTCATGAACATATCCCCCAGGGCAAGGGAAACAAAAGCAAAAATGAACAAGTGGGACTATATCAAGCTGAAAACCTTCTGTACAGCAAAGGACACCATCAGTAGAACAAAAAGACATCCTACAGTATGGGAAAATATATTCATAAATGATGTATCTGATAAGGGGTTGACATCCAAAATATATAAAGAACTCACGCACCTTAACAAACAAAAAGCAAATAATCCAATTAAGAAATAGGCAGAGGACATGAATAGACACTTCTCTAAAGAAGAAATTCAGATGGCCAACAGGCACATGGAAAGATGCTCCACATAGCTGGTCATCAGAGAAATGCAGATTAAAACCACAATGAGATATCACCTCACACCAGTGAGGATGGCCAACATCCAAAACACAAACAACAACAAATGTTGGCGAGGATATGGAGAAAAGGGAACCCTCCTACACTGCTGGTGGGAATGCAAATTAGTTCAACCATTGTGGAAAGCAGTATGGAGGTTCCTCAAAAAACTCAAAATAGAAATACCATTCGACCCAGGAATCCCACTCCCAGGAATTTACCCTAAGAATGCAGCAGCCCAGTTTCAAAAAGACAGATGCACCCCTATGTTTATTGCAGCACTATTTACAATAGCCAAGATATGGAAGCAACCTAAGTGTCCATCAGTAGATGAATGGATTAAGAAGATGTGGTACATATACACAATGGAATATTATTCAGCCATAAGAAGAAAACAAATCCTACCATTTGCAACAACATGGATGGAGTTAGAGGGTATTATGCTCAGTGAAATAAGCCAAGCCGAAAAAGACAAGTATCAAATGATTTCACTCATATGTGGAGTATAAGAACAAAGAAAAAAACTGAAGGAACAAAACAGCAGCAGACTCACAGAATCCAAGAACGGGCTAATAGTTACCAAAGGGAAAGGGACTGGGGAAGATGGGTGGAAAGGGAGGGATAAGAGGGTAAAAGGGGCATTACGATTAGCAGACGTAAGGTAGCGGGGACACGGGGAGGGCTGTACAACTCAGAGAAGGCAAGTAGTGACCCTATAGCATCTCACTATGCTGATGGACAGTGACTGTAATGGGGTTGGTGGGGGGGACCTGATGAAAGGGGTAGTTTAATCACCATAATATTGCACATGTAATTGTAGGTTAATGATACCAAAATAAATTGTAAATAAATAAATAAAAAAAGAAAGGATGCTAATAGTGGGGATACAAAGCATCAAATTCTGGATATAGTCTAGAAGCTAGAGCCAACAGGATTTGGTAACAAATTGGATCTGAATGAGCAATAAAGAAAGAGGCAAAAATAAGTCCAAGTTTTTTCACTTGAGCAACTAAAAAGATGGAGTACTCCATTTACTAAAAAGGCAAGTACTGCAGGGGGAGCGGTGTGAGATCAGGAGCTCAGTTTCAAGTATGTTAAATCTGGGATGTCTGTTTAACATCTGAATGGAGATGCCAAAGAGGCACTGGGTAAAAAGTCTAGAAAGTTAGGAGAAATTCTGGTAAGAGTATGAATTTAGGAAGTTGTCAATTGTAAGACTGGATGAGCTCACTGAGAGAGTGAATGTAAATAGACAAAAATGGCAGTACCACGCATGACTGGGGTCGTGGGTACTCAAACATCTAGAGGTCAGAGAAATGAGAAGGAACCAGAAAGAAGACTAGAAAGGAGTGACCAATATGGTAAGAGTAGAATTAAGACAGCCGCATCCCGGAAGCCAAGGGAAGAAAATTTTGCATGGAAGAAGGAATAATAAACCATATCAAATGCTACAGATAGGTGAGGTAATAAGAGGACCCAAATTTGACCTTTGAACTTAGTATCCCAACGATCACGGGTGACCTTGAAGAATTACCATGTGACCTGGTAATAAAGGGGTATTTTGCTGAAGTGGTTAGGCTGAAAGTCTAAATGAAATGAGTTCTATGGGACAACCGTTAGAGTAACTACTCTTTCAGAGAAGAACCTTTAACGGATACTAAACAAGTAATTGAAAAGTTGGCATGACATAAGACCTTACAAAAGGAAAAAACCTTAACTTTACAATGAAGAAAACTGGCAGATGTCACCTTAACCCAATGATCAAAGCTAACATCACCAGGAATGGGACAGAGACATCATGTGCCCCCTGATATGACAATCTTTTCTGCAGTATTCCTGCCAAAAATGCACATTCTGAGTCTAATCATCAGAAAACAGCAGATAAACTAAACTGAGGGACATATATAAACTAAAAAATAAATGTAACTATCCTGTGCTCTTCACAAATGTCAAAATCATAAGATAAAGACTGAGGAACTATTTCAGATTCAAGACTAAAGGGACACCACAATCAAGTGGAAGGTGTGATCCTGCACTGAATTCTGGACTAGAATTTTTTCTTTTGCTATAAAGAACACTTTTAGGACAATTGACAAAATGTGAACAAAATTTATAGATAATTTATTGTATCAATGTTAATGTTCTCATTTTGATGATGGAGTGTGGTAATATAAGAGAGCATCCTTGTTTTTAAGGAAACACACATGAAGTATTTAAAGGTGAAAAGGCATCATGTCTGCAACTTACTGCTAAATGGACCTAGAAAAAATATGCATAGAGAATGATAAAATATGCATTTAAAGTGTTGATATTTTGCGTATGGGAATCAGGGTATAGGGAATACAGGAATTCTTTGAATTATTATTCTTTCAAGTTTTCTATAAACTTAAGTTATTTCAAAGTTAAGGCATTTAAAGAGAGAGAGAGAAAAAGGAATAGGAGAACAATCAGAGACAGCAAGTACATACAAACAACTCATTCAAGGAGTTCTGCCATAAAGAGTAGAGAAATGAGGCAGGAGGGTTTTTTTCTTTTTAAAGCAGCTTTGAGCTGTACACTGAAGAAAATGCCCCAACAGAGATGCTGAAGTCTGGGCGAACTACTGATGCAATGAACTTGTGTAAGTGGAGAGGAGACAGCGCTAATGCACAAGCTAAGGCTGGCCTTACCTAGGAGCATGGACCAGCTCATCCCTAGTAAGGGGAAGGAAGGCAGAGCATATGGGCACAGACACAGTTAAGCTGGCAGCCACAGTGGTGGGGCCTATGGGAATTCCCACCCAGCTGCTTCTACCTTCTCAGTTCAGCAAGCAAGGTCGTCAGCTAAGAGAGAGAGTGGAGAGAAGTTATCAGCAATTGTCTAGAAAAATGTAAATGTAACAGGATTGCTTGACAACACTGAGGGTCCACTTCACATGAATTTTAAGTGAGACCAGTAAGCAAGGACACATGTTTTTCTCCATCTATACTAAGCTGTGCAGGTACAGAATAAACAGAGTTGGATTTAACATAGGGTATTGCCAGGCAAGTACAATGAAGACAGAGAGGCAAGGAAGTAACTGTAATGCAATTTAAACTGAGTGAAAGGGAAAAAAGCACAGGACAGACAATAAGTTAATTTCTTTCAAATAGTGATAAATGCTAGAAAAGAAACAAAACAGGATAATGTGACAAAGAATGACTGACTGTAACAGGAAGGACTACCTGAAGACCGAGTGTTCAGGAAAGAAATTGTGGCATGTAGGTTGAGACCTGAATGAGAAGCTCACCTTCCCACCAATTTCCCAGCAAAGAGAAGGAGCTAATGATGAGCAACGGCCTCAGTGTGCTCTAGAAAAAAGATTAGCTTGGGTGGCTGGAGTTCAGTTAAGACAGGCCAGGAGTCGTATGAGGTCAAGAGGCGACAGAAGCCATACTATATAGGGTCTCATGCAATAATAAGTTACTGTGAGATGTTTTAAGCAGGAGGATGCTCTAATCTTACTGAAATATTTTTTTAAATCACTGGCTACTGGCTGGGGAATGAGACAGTACAAAGCCCTGGGGTTACAAAGCAGAACAGGATACTCTGTCCTTCAAAGCACATGCAGTTATAGGGGAAATGAGATCTGGGATTTGCTTCAAAATGCGGGGTGGGGCAGCTGGCAGAGACTGGAGGGTGGGAATCAAACAAGATTGGTAGAATGTTCATCGTTAAATTTGGGTGATGGGGAGAGCACAGGGTGGGATGATTCAAAATGCTATTTTCTCTTTTTCTCTGTAATCTGAAATTCTCCTTAAGGTTTAACTACACACAGTAAGAAAAATCAAAGCCTAATTGTATGGGTGTGAGGAGAGAGGTTGTATGTATGTGTGACATGAACAAGTAATTTCAATAAGGTGTAATGAAGAGCAAATCCTAAGTGGTTTGGAAAGGCAGTGACAAATAAGCAGAGAATTGAAAAGATTTTGGGAGGGAGCCCGGAGGCAACACAGCAAGGGGACCCAAGCAAGAGAACTTAGGCCCAGAGGCAAGAAGGCCCAGGAAATGACAGATTTTTAAAAGCAGCAAACAGGATCATTTTACGTGAGAAAGCTTGCTCCAGCGGCTATGTGGGAAATGGATTAAAAACAGCAAGACTGAGGACAAGGAGACCAGTTAACAGACTGGCTATAATCCAAGCCTGAAACTGTAAACTGTGCTAAGGGAGTTCCACTTTGGAGCTACTGAGTTTGTAGAACCTGTGGGAAAACAAAGCTGGCAATTAAGCCTAGATGGGCAGACCACTCGAGCTCCTATTTACTTACCTTCATTTATCACCTCAAGTAGACTAGAAATTCTCTGAGGGAAAAGAATCTTATTGATCTACATAGGGATGAGGAATAGTAGCTAAAACATAATAAATACTCAATAAATGTTAGTTGAATAAAAGTCTATGGGGAAGCAAGGGAAACCCTAGACACAGTTACATGCATTGAGGATCCAATACAAGAGACACAGGCAGAAAAAGTTCAAGACAGGATAGACCATGGGCAGGATTAGAAGGGGAGTCTAGTTTCCACATCACCCTTAGTTCTTCACTCAAAATTCTACTTCAGGAGGAGGGGGCTCAAGATGGCAGTGTGAGCAGGGTGGCGGAAATCTCCCAAAACCACATAGATTTTTGAAAATACAACAAATACAACTACTACTAAAAGAGAGACCAGAAGATACAGTACAACAGCCAGGCTACATCTACATCTGCAAGAACTCAGCACCTCACGAAAAAGGTAAGATACGAAGCCTTGACTGGCAGGACCCAAGCACTCCCCCCACCCCAGTTCACAGGCAGGAGGAAAAGAATCAGAGTGGGAAGGCAGTGGAAGCACAGGACTGATAAAAAACCAGCCCTGGTGATCTGCATCGGGAGCACAAACACACATTGCAGGGTGTACTGGATATTAGAGAAACGGAAAAGTAAAACCCGAGATGAAGACTGGGAGCCGGTCCCCACAGCCAGCTTCCCTGGGACAAAAGAAAAGCGGGCGCTTTTTTAAAAGTCTTAAAGGGACAAGAGCCCAACAGCTGAACAGAATTGTCCCAGCACATTCAGCCCAGCAGGCTGGGAATCTTGAGGAACTTTGGGCCTCCTAACCCCCTGCCAGGTAAAGCAGCCCCGAAGCACCTCACGGCAATAAGCAGCCTGCCATTTGTCCCCCCCGGCGGGTGCTGCAAACGGACCGGCTGACCCGCCACAGCTGCAGAACAGTGGCAGGGCGGCCCCACCACAGCAACCACACAGAGTCTCCTCCCAGCACACAGCTAAGCGGGTCGGCTACGTAAGCCAGAGCAAGGTCCAGAAGGCACGAAGGGGCGCTATCCTTGCTGCACAATGCACCCGACATGGCTGCAACTCCCCCCACAACCACCCCGCAGTGCTCTAGGCTAGCCTGAGGGCGGCCCTGCCCACAGCACCTCAGGGAATTATCCCACACGCTGCCTCCCGTTGTGCGGGTAACCGTCATAGGCTGCGGATGCCGACCAAGGTCCAGAAGGCACAAAGGGGCCTATCCTTGCAATACACTGCACCCAGCGTGGCTGCCACACCCCCATAGTGCTCTAGGCTAGCCTGAGGGCAGCCCTGTCCATGGCAGCTCAGGGGATTATCCCAGAGACTGCCTCCCGGTGTGTGGGTAACCGGCACAGGCTGCGGAGAAGGGCAAGGCGAACAGCAAGCAAAAAGGGACTTTGTTCTCCCAGGTGACACACATGCCACCTGCCTGTGACCACTTCTATCGCCATGAAAAGACAGAAGAATCTGGTTCAGTCAAAAATCACTCAGACACCTCCAGAGAGAGGGCCTGGTGGGATTTAAACAATCTTCCTGAAAAAGAATTCAAAATAAAAGTCATAACCATGCTGATGGACCTGCAGAGAAATATGCAAGAGCTAAGGGATGAAGTCAGGAGGGACATTACAGAAATGAAACAATCGACTGACGGGCTTAAGAGCAGACTGGACGAGGTGCAAGAGACTGTTAATGGAATAGAAATCACAGAACAGGCATACAGAGAAGCTGAGGCAGAGAGAGAGATAAAAGGATCTCTAGGAATGAAAGAATATTAAGAGCATTGTGTGACCAATCCAAACGGAATAATATTCGCATTATAGGGGTACGAGAAGAAGAAGAGAGAGAAAAAGGGATAGAAAGTGTCTTTGAAGAAATAATTGCTGAAAACTTCCCCAAGCTGGGGAAGGAAATAGTCTCTCAGACCATGGAAGGCCACAGATCTCCCAACACAAGGGACCCAAGAAGGACACCACCAAGACATAATTATTAAAATGGCAAAGATCAAAGACAAGGACAGAGTATTAAAGGCAGCCAGAGAGAGAAAAAAGATCACCTACAAAGGAAAATCCATCAGGCTTTCATCAGACTTCTCAACAGAAACCTTACAGGCCAGAAGAGAATGGCATGACATATTTAACGCAATGAAACAGAAGGGCCTTGAACCAAGAATACTGTATCCAGCACGATTATCATTTAAATTTGAAGGAGGGATTAAATAATTCCCAGACAAGCAAAAATTGAGGGAATTTGCCTCCCACAAACCACCTCTACAGGATATTTTAAAGGGACTGATCTAGATGGAAGCACTCCTAAGGCTAAAAGATGTCACCAGAGAAAATAAAATCAAAATCACAGCAAAGAAAGCAGACCATCCAAATATCAACTAAAGGCAAAAATTAAATCAACTATCCACAAAAACAGTCAAAGGAAACAAAAAAGAGTACAGAGTAAAACACCTAACATATAAAGAACGGAGGAGAAAGAATAAGGAGGGAGAGAAATAAAGAATCATCAGACTGTGTTTATAATAGCTTAAAAAGACAGTTAAACTTAGACTGTTAGATAGTAAAGAAGCTACCCTTGAAATTTTGGTAACCACGAATCCAAAGCCTGCAATGGCAATAAGTACATATCTATCGATAATCACCCTAAATGTAAATGGACCGAATGTACCAATCAAAAGACACAGAGTAATAGAATGGATAAAAAAGCAAGACCCATCTATATGCTGCTTACAAGAGACTCACCTCAAACCCAAAGATATACACAGACTAAAAGTGAAGGGATGGAAAAAGATATTTCATGCAAACAACAAGGAGAAAAAAGCAGGTGTTGCAGTACTTGTATCAGACAAAATAGACTTCAAAACTAAGAAAGTAGCAAGAGATAAAGAAGGACATTACATAATGATAAAGGGGGCAGTACAACAAGAGGATATAACCATTATAAATATATATGCACCCAACACAGGAGCACTGACATATGTGAAACAAATACTAACAGAATTAAAGGAGGAAATAGAAAGCAATGCATTCATTTTAGGAGACTTCAACACACCACTCACTCCAAAGGACAGATCAACCAGACAGAAAATAAGTAAAGACACAGAGACACTGAACAACACACTAGAACAGATGGACCTAACAGACATCTACAGAACTCTACACTGAAAAGCAGCAGGATACACATTCTTCTTAAGTGCACATGGAACATTTTCCAGAATAGACCACATACTAGGCCACAAAAAGAGCCTCAGTAAATTAAAAATATTGAAATTCTACCAACCAACTTCTCAGATCACAAAGGTATAAAACTAGAAATAAATTGTACAAAAAAAAGAAAAAGGCTCACAAACACATGGAGGTTTAACAACATGCTCCTAATTAATCAATGGATCGACGACCAAATTAAAACAGAGATCAAGTAATATATGAAGACAAATGACAACAACAGCACAAAGCCCCAACTTCTGTGGGACGCAGCAAAGGCAGTTCTAAGAGGAAAGTATATTGCAATCCAGCCCTATTTAAAGAAGGTAGAACAATCCCAAATAAATAGTCTAAACTCACAAGTATTGAAATTGGAAAAAGAAGAACAAATGATGCCCAAAGTCACCAGAAGAAGGGACATAATAAAGATCTGAGAAGAAATAAATAAAATTGAGAAGAATAAAACAATAGAAAAAATATCAATGAAACCAAGAGCTGGTTCTTTGAAAATATAAACAAAATTGATAAACCCCTAGCCAGACTCATTAAGAGAAAAAGAGAATCTACACACATAAACAGAATCAGAAATGAGAAAGGAAAAATCATGACGGACACCACAGAAATACAAAGAATTATGAGAGAATACTATGAAAATCTACATGCTAACAAGGTGGAAAACCTACAAGAAATGGACTTCTTAGAAAAATACAACCTTCCAAGACTGACCAAGGAAGAAACAGATAATCTAAACAGACCAATTAACAGCAACGAAACTGAATCAGTAATCAAAAAACTACCCAAGACCAAACCCCCTGGGCCAGATGGATTCACCACTGATTTTTATCAGACATATAGAGAACACATAATACCCATTCTGCTTAAAGTTTTCCAAAAAATAGAAAAGGAGGGAATACTTCCAAACTCATTCTATGAAGCCAGCATCACTCTAATACCAAAACCAGGCAAAGACCCCCCAAAAAAGAAAATTACACACCAATATCCCTGATGAACGTAGATGCAAAAATACACAACAAAATATTAGCAAACCAAGTTCAAAAATACATCACAAGAATCATACACCATGATCAAGTGGGATTCATCTTAGGGATGCAAGGATGGTACAACATTCGAAAATCCATCAACATCATCCACCACATCAACAAAAAGAAGGACAAAAACCACATGATCATCTCCATAGATGCTGAAAAAGCATATGACAAAATTCAACATCCAATCATGATAAAAACTCTTAACAAAATGGGTATACAGGGCAATTACCTCAACATAATAATGGTCATATATGACAAACCCACAGACATCATCATACTTAACAGCGAGAAGCTGAAAGCTTTTCACCTAAGATCAGGAACAAGACAGAGATGCCCACTCTCCCCTCTGTTATTCAACATAATACTGGAGGTCCTAGTCACAGCAATCAGACAAAACAAAGAAATACAAGGCATCCAGATTGGTAAAGAAGAAGTCAAACTGTCACTATTTGCAGATGACATGATATTGTACATAAAAAACCCTAAAGATTCCACTCCAAAAGTACTAGAATTAATATCTGAATTCAGCAAAGTTGGAGGATACAAATTAATACACAGAAATCTGTTGCTTTCCTATACACTAATGATGAACTAACAGAAAGAGAAATCAGAAAAACAATTCCATTCACAGTTGCATCAAAAAGAATAAAATACCTAGGAATAAATCTAACCAAGGAAGTGAAAGACCTATACCCTGAAAACTACAAGACACTCCTAAGAGAAATTAAAGAGGACACTAACAAATGGAAATGCATCCCATGCTCTTGGCTAGGAAGAATCAATATTGTCAAAATGGCTATACTACCTAAAGCAATCTACAGATTCAATGCAATCCCTATCAAAATACCAACAGCATTCTTCAATGAACTAGAACAAATAGTTCTAAAATTCATATGGAACCACAAAAGTCCCCGAATAGCCAAAGCAATCCTGAGAAGGAATAAAACAGGGGATTACGCTCCCTGACTTCAAGCTCTACTACAAAGCCACAGTAATCAGGGCAATTTGGCACTGGCATTAGAACAGACCCACAGACCAGTGGAACACAATAGAGAGTCCAGATATTAACCAAACATATACGGTCAATTAATACACGGTTAAGGAGCCATAGATATACAATGGGGAAATGACAGCTTCTTCAACAGCTGGTGTTGGCAAAACTGGACAGCTACATGTAAGAGAATGAAACTGGATTATTGTCTAACCCCATACACAAAAGTAAACTCAAAATGGATCAATGACCTGAATGTAAGTCATGAAACCATAAAACTCTTTTTAGGCAAAAATCTCTTGGACATAAACATGAACAACTTCTTCATGAACATATCTCCCCGGGCAAGGAAAACAAAAGCAAAAATGAACAAGTGGGACTCGATCAAGCTGAAAAGCTTTTGTACAGCAAAGGACACCATCATTAGAACAAAAAGACATCCTACAGTATGGAAGAATATATTCATAAATGACATATCCGATAAGGGGTTGACATCCAAAATATATAAAGAGCTCGCGCACCTCAACAAACAATAAGCAAATAATCCAATTTAAAAAAGGGCAGATGATATGAACAGACACTTCTCCAATGAAGAAATTCAGATGGCCAACAGACACGTGAAAAGATGCTCCACATTGCTAATCATCAGAGAAATGCAAATTAAAACCACAATGAGATATCACCTCACACCAGTTAGGATGGCCAACATCCAAAACACAAACAACAACAAATGTTGGCGAGGATGTGAAGAAAGGGGAACCCTCCTACACTGCTGGTGGGAATGTAAATTAGTTCAAATATTGTGGAAAGCAGCATGGAGGTTCCTCAAGAAACTAAAAATAGAAATACCAATTGACCCAGGAATTCCACTCCTAGGAATTTACCCTAAGAATGCAGCAGCCCAGTTTGAAAAAGACAGATGCACCCCTATGTTTATCACAGCACCAGTTACAACAGCCAAGAAATGGAAGCAACCTAAGTGTCCATCAGTAGATGAATGGATAAAGAAGAGGTGGTACATATACACAATGGAATATTATTCAGCCATAAGAAAAAAACAAATCCTACCATTTGCAACAACATAGATGGGGCTAGAGGGTATTATGCTCAGTGAAATAAGGCAGGCGGAGAAAGACAAGTATCAAATTATTTCACTCATCTGCGGAGTATAAGAACAAAGGAAAAACTGAAGGAACAAAACAGCAGCAGACTCACAGAACCGAAGAATGGACTAACAATTATCAAAGGGAAAGGGACTGGGGAGGATGGGTGGGAAGGGAGGGATAAGGGGATAAAAGGGGCATTAAGATTAGTACACATAATGCAGCGGCAGGGATACGGGAAAGGCAGTAGTTATAGAAAAGACAAGTAATGATTCTATAGCATCTTACTATGCTGATGGACAGTGTCTGTAATGGGGTATGTGGGGGGGACTTGATAATATGGGGTCTAGTAACCATAATGTTGTTCAAGTGATTGTACATTAACAATACCAACATTAAAAAAAATGAATTGGGGGATTTAGAGAGAAGAAAAACAGATAATCAGCTCCTGCTCCTGAAACTAGGCTAAGACAGCTGAAGCACAGTTCTGTCACCTTCACCAGTGAGGAGTAATGTTAGCATATGATTAATGAGGTTGTCCCTGATAAATCTGGGGCTAAGATTACTGAACCACCCAGCACGTTGTTGAAAACCCTCTTCCTGAAAGGAAGCATAGAGATGGGAAGGTCCTAGTTACAAAGGCTGGACAAGGAAGACCTCATGTACATGGATGGGTCTTGAAAGATGGGTAGAATTTTTGGGGAGGCCTAGGAGAGGATGGAGCGCAGGAGATAAATATTAAAGAAGCACCTATTATAGGTTCGACACACTATGTATCCTTAGAATCAGTGCCTTCACCTGGGCAAGATGATGGGGGTTAAATCTCTGACAGGAGCAATGGGAAAAATACAGAAAGGAGAGAACAGACCTGAAAGTTACTCTGAGGATAAAATCAACGGGACTGCATATGGGGTGTGTGAGCAAGAAGAAAGTGTTAAGGATGATATATGAGTTTCTAGCTTGCAGAACTGAATGGGTGTTAGATTGTACATTTAATATAATCCAAAGGTCCCTTCTAAGCCAGTCTACAAAACTCTGCATGATCTGTCCATTGCCTACCCACTTCCCCAGTCTCATGGTGCCATTCTCTTCCCCTCCACCTCTGAGCCCCAGACACAATACCTCTCCTTTTCAGTTCCCTCCTACCACAGGGTCTTTGCACTGACTGAACCGTCCCAACATCCACTGTCTTTCCCTCCTCAACTCCTACACATTCGTGTGGCGGTCTCATTTTAAATTCCACTACCTCAGAAAAAATCCCTGCAATTCTGCAGATTGGGTCGGAGGTCTCTAGTATACGATTCTCAGTGTTTCCTAATACTATTTAGTTGTCATCGCATCTGTAACTGAAGGGTCCAGTACCTGGCCCTCAGTTAAGAACTCAGTAACTACTTTGTTGAATACGTCCATTCACTCAGCCAAAATAATCCCCAACACAGTGACGGCAAGAGGAAAAAGAAGCTAAAGACATACATTTAGAGAACGACGGGGCTTGGAATTGAACCCATTCGTGTGTTACTACCAACAGCCTAGCAATAGGACAATGAGGCCCTTCCTCACCCCTGAGTTTCTACTGGCGTTTGATAAAGGAGAAATGCTTCAATCACGTGCAGATTGATAGGTGAATCAGTTTTCTGCCCCCAGCTCTCGTTCCCTTCACCTCCCTTACGCAGCTGCAGAGTACCCCGCCCCCGGCGCACAGGCGCCACGCAAACCTTCCAGCAGGGCAGCGGACCCGCGGACCACAAACTCACCTGGGCCCCGCCCACCGTCCCATGCAGCCGCAGCAGGCACATGAGCCCGGGCAAATGTGGGGCCGAGCGGACTGGAGGATGCACCGGAGCAACGGTGGTCCCCGCTCTTGGCTGCAGCAACCCGGACACGCTCTCCAGCAGCAACAGGCGGAGACGCGGGCCTGAACCCACCGCCGAGAGACCCCCGGTCCCACCGGGGACCCCAGCCGCGGAGCCCGCGGAGGGCCCAGTAATAACGGCTGCGGCCATCTTCACCCGGTCTCTTGTGGTGGCGTGGCGCGATGACGCAAACACACCGCGACTGGCGCCTTGTGAGGAGGGGGTCTGTCGTACCTCACGCTGCGTGCTGGGAGGTTAGATTCCCGAGCTCTGGCTGGGAGGGAGCATGCGCGGGGTGGAGGGGCCGCCGCACCGGGGCTCCAGGGCGGAGGGCGTTTAGTTCTCCCGGAGTAAAGGGCTGCCGGCTGGGCCGGGCGCCGTCCAGTGGAGCTTAAAGAACACGTGGTCCAGACAAAAGGCGCCCGTGTTCAAAAGCCGTCCAGTAAACTAACAGAGTCTCAGGATACTTTCGATCTAGGCATCACTGATACCTAGAGAATTGGCCTCCTTGTCCGAGATCGTAGACATTTTACACTTACAACTACAGAAATGATACATGCATCTTGCAAAAGCAAAACCGAAGGCTTGAAGTAGAACTGTCCCTCCTCCCACATCCACTCCCCCAACCCCAGTAATGTGTATACTTACATAATACTAGTCTGTGCACAAACACATAATACATAGTTTATTTTACAAGAGCAAGGCCTGCACTTGGCTTTTTTTTCGCTCAATATATATTGTGGGCCTCTTAACGCTGTTTTTTAAACTGCATGGTACAATGAAATGGGTGCACCATAATTTAACAATTCTGTTGCTGAATACTTCAGCTGCTCCAGTTTCTCACTAACACTTTAGTGAACAACCTAATATCTCTGTGTACTTTTGTGCACCAAGATAATCTAATACTTTGAATCTAATGAAGTCAAATCCAAGAGTCATCTTTTTTCCTCTCTTACTGCCCTCTAACTAATCCTTTAAGTCCCGGCATTCTGCCTCCAAAATACATTAACACAGTAAGGTTATTTTTTCACTGTTTCTCTATCTCCTCTGCCACTCCCACCGAAGTCGCTATTCCCTTTCACTTGGCCTCTTAAAATAACCTTTTACAATGGCCTCTTTGCTCTTCTTTATTCCCCCTTGGCCTTCTGGTCTCTTCTCCACACTGAAACCAGAGTAGTCTTTTCAAATGTAAGTCAGTGCTTAGCACTCTCTGCTTGAAGCCCTTCAGTGACTTCCAAATATGAAATCCCATCTTTTCAACTTGGCCAACTAGAATCCACATGATCTGAGCCTTACTAACCACCTCTCTGACCTCAAGAGATACTACATGTATCATTCTCCCTCTCTTTCCCGATCCTTGACCCAAACTAGCCTTCTTTCTATCCTCCAGCAAGCCCATCCCCACCTCCGAGCCTTTACACATGTTGCTTCTGCCTGGAAAAACTTTAATTCTGTGTGATTGAACCATCTTGCCATACATAAAGAGGGCTTCTTTCTAAGTAGTCCCTACTCTAACCTCCATCACCCTCTACCATGTTACCCTGATTATTTTTTTAATGACTTACAACACTCTTCAAAATGTATTGACTCTTTCTTCTGTCTAAAATACAAATCCCATGAGTGGGTGTGTATTTTCTTTACTATTTTATTCTCATCATCTGGAACAGTGCCTGGCCCATAAAAGGAGCTCAGTGAAATATCTGTTGAGTGCATAAATGAATGAGTGTGCGATGAAAGAGAATGCCTATTTTTAATTTTGACAGGAACTGGTAAAATGCCATCTAGAAAGGTTGCATCAAATTACACCCCTGACCACCAAGAAAAATGGTGCTCTCTATACCTCATACATTATCACAATATCAGTTTATCTTTTTGAATTTTGTCAATCTGAATGATGAAAAATATCTCCTTTCACCTCATTTTCTCTGATCATTAGTGAAATGGAGTAACTTTCCATATGTCTGATAAACATCTGTATTTCATCTTTATATGTTATCTTTTCATTCCCTTGACCCATTTTCCTATTGGGTTGTTCATCTGTATCTTATTAGTTCAGAGGAACTCTTTGCAGATGTGGGAAATTATTCTTGATTATTATATATGTTGCCAAGTTAGAAGAGGTTTCTTCCAATTTGTCTTTCTATTTTATTTGTTATCTTTTAACCTCTTAGTCTTTTTGAAGTAAGGTATTGTAATAAGGGCACAGACTCTGAGCTAGCCCGCTGAGTTCAAACACCAGCTTTGCCTCTTGCAGTTGTGTGAGCCTGCAAGCTACTCAGCTGTGCCTCCATTTCTTCATTTGTAAAGTGGAGATAATTATAAAACCTTAGCTCATAAGGTTCTGAGAATTAGGTGAATTGCTATTTCTAAAGTTCTTGGAACAGTGTTTAGCACATGGTAAATACTATGTGTTAGCTTTTATCACTGTCAGGTTTGATTTCTTGGAGGCTTTCCTTAACCTCCAAGATTATAAAAATGTACTTTTGTATTTTCTACTAATATTTTCCTAGTTTTATTCAGTGCATTTCAATCTTCAATTCATCTGGAATTTATTTTGTTTAAGATATGAGATAGAGAAATAATTCTTTTCCTCACCACCCCCCATATCGATAGCTGACTGTTACAACCCAGTTTAGTGATTATACCATTCTTTCTCCACTGACTGAAATGCAACAAGGGTCTGTATCTGAGCTCTCTATTCTTTCTTTGCTCTGTATACCAATAACACAATTCTCATTACTATAACATAATAAATTACCTGGTAAGACAAATGCCTGCTTTATTCTTTTTTTCTTTTTCTTAGGAGAGCCAGGGTAGAGGCTTTTATTTAGAGATACAGTGAGAGGACAGAGCTCCTGGAGGGGACAAGAAAGTCCTGCTTTATTCTTATTTGTCAGAATTTTCCTGACTATACTTGAAAGTTGTTTCTTCTGATTATGTTTAGAATCAAGTTCCCAAAAAAAGTCCCATTGTTACTTTGATGTGGCATTAAATTTATAGACAATTTGAGAAGAAATAACATCTTTAAAATGATAGTTTTTCCCATCTAGGATATGGTGTGTCTCTTTCATTCTTTCTGACCTTAATGTTTTTCTAAAGCTGTCCTGATATTAGTATCCTTTAATACAGTATCTTTCATGCCATGCAGACCACTACCTTTCAGTTCCAAAATCACTTTATATATGTAGTAAGATAGATCTCATTACCTTCTGGTCATGACCCTTTGAGGAAAGTGATTCATGAGTCTGAAATAAATGTATGATCTAAAGCTTGAAAGGGTGGAGAGTAAGCTTAAAAGATGCTGATAGAGCTGAGGGCTGGGGACGTGGCAGCTGGTGGGTAAGGCCTGCGTTTGAACCTTAAAGATGATCTCAGAAACTGTACAT
Source organism: Phataginus tricuspis (assembly GCA_029783875.1). Taxonomy (NCBI): domain Eukaryota; kingdom Metazoa; phylum Chordata; class Mammalia; order Pholidota; family Manidae; genus Phataginus; species Phataginus tricuspis. Next base: position 9,384,657 of record JAQQAC010004778.1, on the reverse strand, counting down.
ATTTTTGTTGCATGGAAAAGTGGAGAGAGAAATGTGAAATTAGTTCATTTGGGGAAGCCAGGTAGAATATGGGAAAAGAGATAGAAGGAGAAAAATAGTTTTTTAACTAAAGTCCAGAAATGTCAGCCATCCATCATCCTAAGTCCGGTCAATTTTGTGCAAGAAATGACTCTTCAGCCTGGGCCCTCTGCTCCCTTCCACTCTATCATCTCCCGTTAACTAGTGTTAGTCTACAACAGCCTTGCCTGCCCACTCCCTCCACCCTTCACATTGCCCAGAATTATCTTCCTAAAGAAGAAATCTCATCATGTCTGTCCTTTGCTTGAAAAACCACTACTGGATCCATGTGTCCTCCAGGAAAGACCTTGTTCTCATTCCTTCACCCAATACACAAAATCCTTCACACTTTTCCAGTCCTCTCCTCAGCCTTTTCTCTCCTGGCGTCTAGCCCCACAAACACCTCAGAACAGGATGTGCCTTGCCGTTCTCTCTTTGGAATACAATTTCTCAACTTATGCCTACACTTCAGAAAGATTATCCTCAAATGTCCCCTCCTCCAGACAGCCTGCATTCCTGCCCCAGTCAAGTGCTGGTAGTTGTCTTCTGAGTCATACCTTCCTTATAGCATTCCTGGGATTATAGTACGTATTTATGTGTCTCCCCAACTATAGGGGAAGCAAGGCCATGTTAATTCTTGTCTGTGTCCCTATCGCCTAGCACAGTGACTGGCACAAAATAGGCTTGCATAGATGGGTGTATGGATGAATGGATGGATGTTGGCTGCAGTGAGTGCAGATGGAGGAGGAGACAGGTTCAGAGAAATTAGGAACTAAGTAACCCTGCAAAAATCAAAGATGGACACAAGGGGGAGCTGATACACCACATTAAAGAAGGGGGTGGACGGGCCAAATAATGCTGCAAGCACTGGAGTGAGAGGGTCAGCGGCGCGCGCTAAAGTAGGCATCACGCAAATGGAACCGCTCACCGCGCGCGCATCCCCTCATCCTCCTTCCCAGACAGTGATTGAACTCATTCCACCGCCCCCCTTGCCGCTACCGCCACTGTGAAAGCAAACAAAGGGGAGGAGACCCCTGCGGGGCCTGGGTGCAGGGAACCAATCAGAGGGCTAGAATCTCCAGGAAGGCGGGAGCCTTCGTTTAAGGGGGCCCAATCAGTTCCAGGTGGGGCGGAGAGCTGGGCGGGAAGAGCAGGGAGCGGGGACCGCGCGCGCTCGTGAGTGATCTCTCGGGAGGGGTAGGGATGGGACCCGGGGGAGGCGGGGAGCGGGGAGGAGCCAATCATCGAGCCTGTTTGTGCAAAGAGGGCGGGCGGCGCCGCGGCGCGCGCGATCGGGGCTGACGCATCTGGCTGCGGCTCCCCAGGATCGGAGGGGAGTCGGAGGGGCGGGGAGGGAGAGGAGAAAGAGCGGAGGGCGCGCGTGCGCAGTGGCGCGGGGAGGAGCGGGGATCTGGCAGAGGGCTAGAAGGCTGCGAGAGAGCCGCGAACCGGGCGGGCGGCGGGCGCGCGCACCATGGGGGAGAAACCCGGTACCAGGTAAGGGAGGTGGGGCCACGCATTGGGACGTGGGCGGCGGCTCGGGGCGGGTGCGGGGACGGTCCCCAGACAAGGACACCGGGGAGAGAATCTGGGGGCCGGACGCCTGGGTCCCTAGGGGGCAGCCATCCGGGGCCGCACGCCTAGGTCCTGGAGAATAATGAGGGGGACGCATGCCAGGGCTCCTGCAGAAAGCGAGGGCTGGAGGGAATCAGGAAACCGTCGTCTCTGTTCTCGTAAGGATATGGGGGCCGGACAACTGGGTTCTCTGGTGCAGGCTGCGATGCAGGGGCGGAGGAAGGTGGAGCAGGTGGCCGGCTCCTTGGGGTTGGGTATGGGGAAGCTGCATGCCGGGAGGGGGATCCCCTCTAGATTCGTGCCAAACCACTGGAAAGCCTCTTGTCCAGTAACCCACAGGCACTCTGACTGTCCCGAGTGCTTGGTACCTCTGCTTCCAAACTTCTGCCTTCCCCCGGGTTGCTAGGAACAACAGCTTCACCTTGGGGGAGCAGAGTGCATAGCGACCCTCCCCTATCTGGGACCTTACCCCTCTTCCCGGGGTTGAAGGAAGGCAGCATCTGCTCTGGGCACGCCATCCACTCCCCGGATGTTTTCTGTGCAATCAAGGCTCCTTCCTTCCACTGACACCCCGAGTTCTCTTTTTTGGTCTCTAGCAAAATCCACTTCCTGTTGTGACCCATCACCCCCAAGGGGGCAGTGGGTGAATGCCTGAGTCACTTGGGAGCAGGAGCAAAAAAGAAAAAGATGGGGGCTCTCTGCCTCTATCTAAAGGGGGTCAGGAAAGGGGACCTGGTCCTGAACTGTCACTTACTCTGCAAAACATTATCATATCAGCCCCATCACCCATAGAGTAGGAGAGCCCAGGTTTCTTAGCATGTAGTCGACTAATATTGGAGAGAGATGATCAGAGGGTAGACTGGTGTCCTGGATTAGGGGTTAAATACCCCCCAAAAAAGGGGAAGTCACTGACTTTAGGGAGGCCCCTGATTTCCGTTATGTGGTTCAGGGAGGGGACGGATGGACCAAAGGGGGACTGCTGACTTGGCACAACACCCCCCCAACCCCCATCAAATTCTGGGCCACAGGAAATGGAGAGAATAGCAAGAAGTATAAGGGGTCATCTGCTTCTGCTCGACCCCTCACTGGGCACCCCCACACTCCACCTCCTTGGCCAGACTCAGGATACATGCTGCTCCTCTCTAGCCTGGCAGGAGGTAGGCTGGGTTAGGTTGCAAAGGGCAGGTGCCCTGCAGCTGCTCCAGGACCATTACCCCAAAGCCACTCCAGTTGTCCAACTCACTGTGGCCATCACAGCCCTCTGCCAGGGCTCCTAATGGGAAGAAACACTGGGACAGAGAGGAAAACCTTCTGCAAAGGGAGGGAGAACTTGGATGATGCCATAGCAATCAGCCTCCAAGTTGGGACAAGAGGTGGGGTGCTTATAGGCTACCACCATACCAGGGTTTACTCTCCTTTCTTGGATGGGGATACCAGGGGGGTTCCGTACCCTTTGCATTATGGCCTTTGGATAGTTCGGCCTTCTGGAAAGAAGGGGCAAGTGAAGCTGTTATATTGCTGGAGTTGGAGGAGGAAGGGGCCAGTTGACCGGACTTCAGGTTTTACTACCTCGGGACCCTTCCAGGCATCACTGCTGAGGCAGAGTTGATTGTGAGGAGTGAAGTGGTGCCTCAAAGAACAGGCCCCCACGTTGCCCAAGCATAGCAGTTGTCAGACACCTCCCTACCCTCAGCAATGGGTTGCAGTCCAGACTTAGATAAGTTCAGCCACTGGGAAGTGAATCCCCTTCAATTTAAACAACTTAATGCCAATTACAGAGACAGGATAGTATCGTAGTTCAGTGATGAAGAGCATGGACTCAGAGCCAGATTGCCTCTGTTTCTATCTGAATTACACCATTTTCACCCTCTGTGACCTTAGCCAAATACTTGACCTCTCCTGTACCTCAGGTTCCTCACCTGTGAAATTGGAATATTGGGACCTCCATCATGGGGTTGCTAAGAGTATTAAACAAGGTAACACACATGAACACTTGAAACAGTGCTGGGCACAGGGTATTCGCCCACTAAATGTTAGCCAGAGTCAACCATCTCCGTCGTACAGTTGGCACTGTGCTGGGGATGCCCCAGTGGATAAGGCCTCTGTATTTTGTCTACCTAGCAAGACAGAGGATACACTCGCAGGCTGTCACACCACAAATAAAACATAAGGTGTGACAGAAAGCCCCTAAAAAGGAGTGACCGGGGTCTGGGCTGGACCTACTTTCTAAACGAGGTGATCTCTCAGCTGGGCCTTGAAAGACAAATAGGCTTTTCAAATAATCCAGCTGTCTTTGGAGCTGGAGACCAAAGACGGGAAGAGGGTTAGGTATGCACAGACACAACTGCAGTTTGCCTATTCGGGTTCTCCTGGGGAGGTCCTCTGGGAAGAGCCTGGGTGGTTCCTGGGACAGCCAGTGGTCACTGTCATGGGAGGAGGGTAACTGGTGAGGGTGGACCAAGGAGGGGCTGCCATGTTGGAAATAGTGAAAGACCTGTAGTTGCCTTTCCTTCTGGGAAGAAGTGGGAGGGCTACGGCTGGCAGAACCTCAAAGCCTCCAGGCAGGAATCGTGGGTGAGCTCTGCTTCTCAGGCTGGCTCAGGGGTACCTGCTGAGTCTGAGGGAGGTAGTGGGGTTTCCCTTTCTGTTTTGTTAGGGTCTTCAAGAAGTCGAGCCCTAACTGCAAGGTGAGTCTCCCACGGTGCTTCTCCTGACCCTCCCTGGGCCCGAACAAGGCCCAGCCTACCCCTAGACGATCCCCAACCCTTAGCTCCCCACTTCCTGTGACAGCTAAGAGCCGACTTCCTTCCCTCCTGAAGCCCCTTGCCGCAAAGGTTGCTCAGCGTGAGCCAGCCGCAGGGCTGGGTGGGGACAGGCCTGGGTCCCTGAGCAAGACCAAAGGGGAGGAGCCAGAAGCCCCAGCAGCCCATAGCCCTCCGAGGAGCCAAGCCAGGGTGCCTGAGGCTGGGAACAATTAACAGCTAATCCCTTGAGGGGAATGAGTGAAGCCGACCACACTCTCCAACTGGCTGCCTGAGGGCAGGGTCTTCAGGACCCCACCCACACACTCACACACTAACAGTGCTTGACTGGTGGGCAGAGGTGTGAAAAGATATGAGGGAGCAGTTAATCAGCCTCGAGGCTGGTAGTGGGAACTCTCACCACTCTCCCCTGCCAACGTCACTGGGAGGAAACCAAAACAGTCACCCCAGCCCGGGAAAACCAAGGGCAGGGCAGCCACTTGTGAGGGCCCTGATGCCCTGCCACCCTCCTACCCAGTCTTCCCTGTGACCCCTCTACATCCTCAGCTCACCGTGTACTTGGGCAAGCGGGACTTTGTAGATCATCTGGACAAAGTGGATCCCGTGGGTAAGTGGTCCCAGAAAGTAGCCCCATGTCCTCCGAGAGGGAAAGAAGTTCCTTGGCCTGGGAATGGAGGAGAGGCCCTGACAGGAAATGACCTCGTGTGTCCCTTTCGTAGATGGCGTGGTACTTGTGGACCCTGACTACTTGAAGGACCGCAAAGGTACTGGCCCCGAGTCCAGGGGCCCAAGGGAAGGTAGGGAGGTGGAAAAGTGAAACGGGCCGGCATTGAGAGGGGCCCCAGAGAAATGGAGGGCTAAGGATTCAGGCAGGCTTAAACTGTCTGCTGGGGACTGGGGGGGCTGGGGAAGGGGGGCTCCTGACGGCCCCACTTTGCCCTCCCTCACCAGTGTTTGTGACCCTCACCTGCGCCTTCCGCTATGGCCGAGAGGACCTGGATGTGCTGGGCTTGTCCTTCCGCAAAGACCTGTTCATCGCCACCTACCAGGCCTTCCCCCCGGTGCCCAACCCACCCCGGCCCCCCACCCGGCTGCAGGACCGGCTGCTGAGGAAGCTGGGCCAGCACGCCCACCCCTTTTTTTTCACAGTGAGGATGCCCCCCACCTTCTGCAGGGCAAGGGGTCTAGGATCGTGTTTGGGAGTGAGGCACCTATTATGGGCAGATCTGGAAGAAATAGGAGGAGCCCTAGATCCACCTCCTTTCAGGGCCACCCTGCATTCAGGAACCCCTTGCCTCTCTGCCTCCTCCCTTGGGGCCCCTTCCTTTTCCATCCTCATCCCCAAGACTCCTCCAGCCTCTTAAGCTGAGATTGGGAGGAAGATGTGGGGGCTTTCTGGAGGTATTGAAGCCTCCCCTTTCCTCTGCCACAGATACCCCAGAACCTCCCCTGCTCTGTCACACTGCAGCCAGGCCCAGAGGACACAGGGAAGGTACGAGCAGAATGGCTCTGAGGGCTCATGGGCAGAACAGAGTTAGCTGGAGCCTGGTGGCACACCTGAGATGGGGGTGGGCTGCCAAGGAGACACCGGGGTAGGACTAAGGGTAGGGAAAGGTCCCCAGTGGAAGGAGCGTGTCTATGGGATGGTCAGTCCTCAAGTGTGACTCTGCCTCCTATTCTTGACCTGCATGTACCTGGGTACAGGGAGGGGCTCACATTACACAGCCCGGACTGGCTCCTGCCAGGTGCTGGGCCTCAGGGAGGCAGAGGAGGAAGACCAGGCCCTCCACTCCTCAGACCATGTTGGCGCAAGAGTTCCTGCCCAAGACCAGGGAAGAGGGAAGGAAGGGAGTGGTGGTGATAGCAGGGGCCTTGTGAAAGATGTGACCTTTTCTCCCCTTCCTGAGGCCTGCGGGGTAGACTTTGAGATTCGAGCCTTCTGTGCCAAATCACTAGAAGAGAAAAGCCACAAAAGGTGAGGGAAGCAACCCCCCTATGGCTGGGCCATTCCTTCCCCACTCCCAGGAGCCCCTAGCCCCTGTGGGAGGTGGGAGCTGGAGTTTAGGCGTCTAAGGACCTACCCCCCCCCTCCAGGAACTCTGTGCGTCTGGTGATCCGAAAGGTGCAGTTTGCCCCAGAGAAACCTGGCCCCCAGCCGTCAGCAGAAACCACACGCCACTTCCTCATGTCTGACCGGTCCTTGCACCTTGAGGCTTCACTGGACAAGGAGGTGTGGTGCCAGAGGGTAACGCAGGTGCTAGTAGAGTGCAGGCTAGACCCCGGGGGGAGGGGGGAGCCCCAGCAAAGCCACGTGTCCTTTTGAAGAGGCTGCCTTAGCTGGGTGTGGGCTTGGGTTCCAAGGGAGGAGGCTGAGCAGCGTGTCTGTGCTGGGGGCCGGGGGCACACTCATCCTGAGGCCCGTGAAAACAATTCACCTGCCCGCCCTCCCCTCAAGCTGTACTACCATGGGGAGCCCCTCAACGTCAATGTCCACGTCACCAACAACTCCACCAAGACTGTCAAGAAGATCAAAGTCTCTGGTAGGAGGTGGGGGTTAGACGGGGGCCTTGGGGAGGGGGTTGCTGCATGTGGGGCTCCTGGTGACATCTCAGTCCCGGGACATAGCCCAGTGTGGGAGACCCACCTGGGCTCAAAGAATTAAGGCTGCCTCAGAGTGAGATACAGGCCCTGGTGTTTACTGCGGAGGGGAGGGCGTGTGTGAGAGGGATAGGGCTGGTGTTGGGCTGCGGCCTGGGGCCCTTGCCATGTGGTCTGAGCTGCCGGCAGCTGTAGTCTGTGCTCCAGGCAGAGCCGCTAGACTGAGCCCCTCCCTGCCCTACAGTGAGACAGTATGCCGACATCTGCCTCTTCAGCACCGCCCAGTACAAGTGTCCTGTGGCTCAGATAGAACAGGAGTGAGTATCCGAATAGTCCGGGGTCCCAACCTTAGGGGAGAAGAGTAGGCCCTAGGGACAGTGGGGCAGGGGTGCAGTTCTTCCTGAATTTCCTCCACAGTCAGGTGGCTCTGAGCTGTCAATTTTCATGAGCAGGTTGAGCTGAAACCTACACCTGCGACCTGTGCCCAAAGAGAGAAGGGGCGAGTGGTGGGGGCTCCCTCTCGCTTGGCCTGGCCCCTCTAAGAATCCTGTACTCCTGTTGCCACTCCTCAGTGACCAGGTTTCACCCAGCTCCACATTCTGTAAGGTGTACACCATCACCCCACTGCTCAGTGACAACCGGGAGAAGCGTGGTCTTGCCCTGGATGGGAAGCTGAAGCACGAGGACACCAACCTGGCTTCCAGCACCATGTGAGGGGGCGCTGGGACACCTGGGGGGACTCGGCGGGGGGGCTCCTGCAGCTCCAGAGAAAGACAGGCATTCAGTGCCAGCTGTGTGCCAGGCTCTGAGGTGCCAGGGCTTTATCAGTGAACAGAACAGACCAAAAAATCTCACATGATAGGGGAGGAAGGATAAATGGTAAAATCCATAGCACGTTTAGTGGCAAGTGTTAAGGAGAAGAGGCAAAGCAGAAAAGGGAGATATATACGGCGGGGCGGGCAAAGTGTGTTAGCCTTAAACAGAGTTGCTAGGGAGGGCCTCATCCCGAGGAGAATTTCGGGCAAGGACCCAGAGGAAGCGGGCGATGTGGATATGCAGGGCAAGCGTGCTGCGGCAGAGAGACCCACAAGTAGACTCAGAGGTGGACGGGCTTGGGTCTGTCTGTGGAAGTGAGAGGTCATTGTGCCCTGGGCAGGAGCAGCCCCTGGGCTGGAAGTCCACAGCTTCACGAACCGTGGGCTAGATTTCACTTGCACTGGCCCTTTGTATGCAGTGCACACTGCATGGCCGCACACAGTGGCCTGAGGCCACCACGGTGAGAAGTACAAGGAGAAGAATGAGAGGTAGGGGCGAGGCTAAAGGACAGCACAACAGCCTAGCAAGGATTTCAGCTTTTACTGAGAGAAGCCCGTGCGGCTTCTGCGCAGAGAACCCGTGGGATGCTTTACCAACAGCGCCCAGCCGGTGCTACTGGAGCAGGGAGCCTGTGTGAGGTTGTAGTCCCGCTCAGAATCCTGATGGGAGCCCCAAGGGTGGGCTAGGATATGGGGCTGTGGGCTCAGGTCCAATTCCTTCCTACAACTGCAGCGTGAAGGAGGGTGCCAACAAGGAGGTGCTGGGAATCCTAGTTTCCTACAGGGTCAAGGTGAAGCTGGTGGTGTCTCGTGGCGGGTGAGTGTGGTGGGGCAGCCAGGGGTGGGCGCCATGCTGGTTTCCCCCAGCTCTGTGATGGTGTCCATGCTGCCCCTCTCCCTCCCCAGGGCTGGGGTGCGGGTTGCGGTGGTTTCCCCTGGCTCTGCTGTGGTCCCCACGCTGCCTCTCTCCCTCCCCAGGGATGTCTCCGTGGAGCTACCTTTTGTTCTAATGCACCCCAAGCCCCATGACCACATCACCCTACCCAGACCCCAGACAGGTGAGCATGCCTCCCAGCCCCAAAGGAGGGCCTGAAGCTAGGCCAGTGGAGAAAGGCTGGTCCTTCCAGCACCCACCCACCCACCCACCCCCTCTCCTCCCTGCCTCAGCTGCTCCTGAAACAGATGCCCCTGTGGACACCAACCTCATTGAATTTGATACCAAGTAAGAGACCCATCCCCTTCCTTCCTACCTTTGACCCTCTTTGGACAAAGTTTCCTGTAACAACATTTCCCACCTTCCTCCTATTCCATTTTCTTCTCTTGGGGAGGGTTGGGTGAGCATCAAATCAGGACGACTTAGCCTGTGAGGCTGCCTGGTACCCTGACCCTTCTGTCTCTTCCTGCAAATACCTCCAGTCCCACTGCTGCTCTGACACCTCTGTCCGTGGGAGGGGAGCGGGAGGTAGAGAAGAGGGTCTGAAGCCCTTGCCTCACCCCTTCCTTTCCACCGCTAAGCTATGCCACAGATGACGACATCGTGTTTGAGGACTTTGCCCGGCTTCGGCTGAAGGGGATGAAGGATGAGGACTATGACGACCAGTTCTAGGAAGGGGGCTGGAGAAGGGAGTGGGTGGTGCTGGGCCAGGTAGGGGCAGGGCCAAGGCCCCCAACTGCTGCTGGGGGGTCCCTGCCTCTCTTCCCTTCCCCTCCATCCAGCAGCTTCCTCAACCAACCCATTCCCTCCCTCCTTCCCTCTCCATCCCCCCCGTACGCACTGGACCCATCTCTTGTTGAACGTGGGCATTAATTTTTTGACTCCAGCTGTGCCACCCCAACCCCCTAGTGGGTGACAAGCTGTGTTCATACCTAACTTTTCTGGATGCTGAAAAGAGGAGTGACAGTAGGGAGACAGGGGCCAGAAAGAATTCCTACACTCAACCTCACACCAACACCCCCATCACTCTCCCTGCCGCCTATTCCTTCAGGGGGATACCCTTGGTGGGGGGACAAGGGCACTTCTTTGTTTCTGAGCATAAAGAAGAAAATAAACCTTTTAAATAGGCATGAGTGTGTGTATTTTCCAAGTAGCATTTAAGAAGCCTTTAGAGAGCCCCCGTGACTGTAGGCTCGTGGGTGAGGACCCAGTCTCTTCTGCTCCCACACAGCACCAGGCCCACAAGCTGGGGAGAAATGTTTATCAAATGCCCGGACCGCACCTGTGTTCCAAGGTAAACACCAAAACTTGATTTGGTCAGTCCAAACTCAAGAGTACAGTTTGGCAAAGCCACAAAGAAAACTTATTCCTTTACAGAAGAAATAGCAGTCACTTTGTTGCAAGATAGATGTTCTTGGGAGCTGGGCTGGGCTGGGTAGGGCAGGCTCTCTCCATTACACGTATGACCACGTGGTGACCTGTTCTGACTGTGTGCGCCTCCACTGCTCCTTATGGTCATTCAAGCAGCCATTCCTGGGCCCAGTGGGACCACAGCCGCAGGCTTACCAGCCAGAAGCCACATGTCACTCCGTGGAGCCCAGTCCTTAGTTCTAACAGCAGCCAAGGCTTTGGGCCGCCAAAGAGAGTCATGGCTGCTGTGGGCAATCTGAGAAGCTACATCCTACAGCTGCTTCTCTGCCATTCATCAGGGATTTCCTGAGGCTTGGCCAAAGCCCCAGGCTGGGCTGGAGGGAGTTAGCAGCTCCGCTGACATTCCTCACCTCCGCCACCCACTCCCACTCCCATAGCGCAGCCTTTCCTTTTCAAAGCTCATTCATTCATTCCATGAACAATCTTGATTTTAAGTCCTTATGCACCAGGCATAGAACAGGACGTATAACAGTGACCAAAACAAACATTAAATCATTCCCAAATTATTACAACATCTATGCTATAATGGAAAAGTCCAGGAGCCGAGAACACATGATGGCCTTCTGACGTAGGTGGGATTTGGGGACAACTTTCCTGGAGGATGTGGCCTTTAAGCAGAGCCCTGGAAGATAAGGAGTAGTTCCAGCATTCTGGGCAATGGCAACTCCATGTGTGAAGGTAGGAAGGAATACAGCACATTTTAGGGACTGCAAGAGGCCAGCAGGACTGGGACAGCCAGCCAGGAGCAAAGTAGTTCCAGAGGAGGCATCTCATACAGGCCTTTAGTCTCATGACGTATAATTAAGTCATCATTCACCGACAGGTATTAAATGCTGCGAAAATGCCAATGACCTTGCTTGCACACTGCACACCCCAGTCTTTGTCACATGGAGGAACTGCCCACATTCCTCTGAATCCCATCAACCTGCCCCTTGACCTCTGAGCTCTTGGTCTATGGATCTCAAATGTCCTCAGGTGAATCAGAATCCTCAGGGAGGCATGATAAAGATGGAGAGTCCTAGGCTCAGCACCTTCCAAGATTCTGATTCTGTAGGTCCCAGGAAGAATCCGTGAATCTGGGTTTTGAATTAGCATACCATTTGAGACACAATGTCTGGTTTTTTTAAGCTTTTTATGTTTTTAATGTTTTTAAGAAGGTAAGACCTGCACATGTTTTTATTTAAATCCAAACTATTAAACAGTGAACAGTGAAAAGCAGGCTCCCTCCTGCCCCTTATCCCAGCCCCCTATTTTTCATTCCCAGAGGCAACCACTGTCCCCAGTTCCTTCATTATTCTTCTAAAGATCGTCTTTAGACTGTCATACCCATATGAATATATTTTCCCCTTATTTTAAATACAGACAGTAGCATACTATGCGCACTTTTCTACACCTTGCTTTTTCGCTTCCTAGTGTAGCTAGGAGAGCATTCCTGTAACAATGTATAGGATCTGCCTCATTCTTTCAGAGCTGCAGATCTCTTTCCCTATGTCATTTATTTTTACTAGTTTCCTACTGACGGACATGGAGGACGTCCATGCTATCGCTAAATTCAAACAAAATAATAATAATTATCCTTGAAGATACCATCTTTTTGCACATATGAAGTGTATCTGCAGGACGCATTTTTAAAAGTGGAAGGAGTTGCTGGGTCAAAGAGGGTGTCTTTTTGATCCTGCCAATCAAGCAGGTGAAATCCGGCATCATCCTCATTTTAATTTGCATTTCTTTGATGATGAGTGAGGACGAATCTGATTTACTGGGTTTACGGTTTTTCTTAATGTACTTTTAAAGGGCTCTTTTCTAGAAATTAGCCCTTTGTCACATATTTTGCAAATATTTTTCCCAGCTGGTCATTTTGTCTTTTGAATTTGTTTCCAAGTTTTCTTTTTCCTGAGGTAACATTCAGGTAACATAAAATTAACCACTTCAAGTGTACAATTCAATGGCATTTAGTACATTCACAATGTTATGCAACTCACCTCTAGTTTCAAAGTACTTTGCTTCTGGTATTTTTAATAACTCAAATTTTATGTTAATGTAGTCAATTACAATCCCTTTTTTAATGGCTTATGGGTTTTTTTATCACAAAGCTCTTGGCCCTTCTGTTTGTTTTTTTTTTACAATTTCCTTTTCTTTCCGGACTAAACGTTGAGATCATCACTATGGATCACTATCTCATCAACACACTGAACTTCTCCTTCTTTCACAACACCTGCTCCCAATCCCCACCCTTCTCCACTCCAGCACGGCCCTGTCGAGCACCGCCAGAGAAAAAACACACAAGATGACCATATTTATCCATTTAAACAAGTACTTTTTGACACATTCTAGGTGCCTAAGCTGTCCTAGGCTCTGGGTACAGATTTGGGACCACTAACAAACTATGGCCTCTAACCTCAGCTGAGACCTCCGTACCTGATGATCCTTTGTCCCTCTCCATGTCCCTAGTCACCTCCCTCTCCTGCTCCCATCCCACTCACGAGTTTTCCAAACCTTCCTTATACTCACGGTGACTTCTCCTGCTTTTCACAGAGATCAGGCTTGGAGGGATGAATGATTTCAATTTCCCACCTCCTACTAACAGACAGACATCTGTACTGGTTTCCTACACAACCAAGGCTAAGATGCCTTCTCGGGCTCAAAGTTAATCCCTCAGCAGGCCTCAGGGGTCTCCGCCCCACCTCCTTTCAGACTCACCAAACCACCCCACCTCCTCAACCTCTGCTTCTCTCTACTGGTTCTTCTGCCATGGTAAATAAACCCACAGACAGCTCTTCAGTTAAAGGAAGAGAGGAAAGGAAGGGGAAGGGAGGGAGGAAGGAAGAAAGCCAAAGAACAGACACCGCCCACTTTAGGTCTCTTCCACAGTCACTGAAAAAGTATAATCATCACCATCTACTTATTTCCTCTCTCACTTTCCATTTTTATTTAGTTTTCATGCTCAAAATTATATATGCACATAGTTGAAGGAGTCAAATAACAACTACAAGGTCTGTTACAATAAAGAGTACACCCCTTCCCTCTCCAATTTCCTTCTCAGAGGCAACTACTTTCACCTCCCCTAGATGTTCCTTTTGGCATTTACCTCCATATTGCTAAACAACATGCTTATTTTGCTACTTTTTGATTTTTGTTTTAAGGATCGTCTACTGGCTTCCCACCTGACAAGGTGGAGACTGAGCTCCCTGGAACCTCTCTGCCCCACCATGCAACGCTTTCCATCCTTGCCCCTGCATCCCATCCTCCCAAGAAAATGCTATCGGTCGGGGTTAGATCAATATCCAGCATTTACCTTATGCTTCTGCAAATGTTATCTGTAGCAGAGTCACGAGTGAGCCAGCTGAGTCACACATTACCTTTCTCCTCTTGCACAACTTTGTTTTCCCTGAATAGCCGTCATTTTAAAACGGCTTATCTCTGAATTTACCACTAATGCTGCCCTATGCTCTCCTCCAGAAGTCTATATATCCTCTCAAGTCATTCAAAACAAAACAGACATTCATGTCTTCCATCCCCTTGAAGAAATCTCTCTAGGAGCCTTCTAATCGGCTCCACTCTGAACTAGAGAATCTTCGTGCCCTCACCTTGGATTTCCTTTCCCCCTAAGCCCAGGATTCCGGTTCACCTCTTTAGAGCTAACAGCCTTAGTTCCTGGATCCTTTCTCTTCTGGAAGAAAACTCTCCCTAACTCCTCCCTAACCCTAATAACCTCCTGAGAAAGGCTACTCGGAGAGGGAAATTTGAGACCCCGTTCATATCAAAATGTCTTTATTCTGTCTTTGTTCTTGATGGTTTGGCTGTTTTGGGAGTCTACACATCCCCTAAAATCTGTTCTTCCCCAGTGCTAGTATAATAGCTGGCCACCTAGGTTAGGTGGTTAGATACGTACTTAGGTTAGGACTGGTTGCTTCTTCAACCCTGGAGTTAGGTGAGACCACTAAGTTTTCTTCAGTAGAATGTGAGTAGAAATTATGTGGGCCACTTCCTAGTCAGCCCTGAGACAGGTGTGCCTCCTCCACATTTCCTCTTCCCCCTTCCTGCCAAATCCAACTCAGGGGTGGCAGCAACCCAGTTTTGACATTACAGACAGCAATACTGTAGAGTAGTGTTTCCGATGTTACTGTGCATAAAGATCACCTAGGGATCTTCAAACTCAGATACTGATTCAGGAGGTCGTGGTGGGACCTGAGATTCTGCATTTCTGACAAGCTTCCAGGTAATGCCAATGCTGCTGGACTGCAGATCACATTTTCTAAGCAGAAGACCCTGAAGGACGGCAGAGCTGCACAGCCAGCCTGGGTCTCTCTGTGGTTTGTGGGGCACACAGAACTGTTTGAGAAAAAATTAAGCCCTGCTTTGTCAAGTCACTACATTTTTAGCCTTCAGCCTAGCGCAGCTGGAGTACAGGGTTCCAGATTGGAAGTCATTTCCCCTCTAAATGGTGAAGACATTGCTCCGATGTCTCCCAGTGCAATGTTTCTATTAAGAGACCCTGTGCCGTTCTGATTGCTGATCCTTAGCTTTGGTCTGTTTTCTCTTTAGAAGCTTTTGCAAGACCTTTTCCTTTCAAGTGTCCTGATATTTCATGATGTGCCTGGATGTCGGGCACTCAGTGGGACCTTTTCATGTCCTTTCTTCCTCTTCATTTTCTCTCTTCTCTTCTTATAGAATTTTAAGGCCCCTGGACTGATTCTCTGTTTTTCTCTTGTTTCTTGTTGGGAGAGTTCCTCAATTTCTCTTTAAACCCCTTGCTAGGTTTTTCATTCCTTCCCTCATGGCTTTAATTTTTCTTGGATTCAATCTTTTATTATAGTTCCTCTTACCTAAGAAGGGCAGGACCTTTTTTTCCCCTCAGATTTTATTCTATACTAAGATGTTTGTTTTCCTGTTTATTTTGGTCTCTGCTTTTCATGGTAGAAAGTTCCTTTAAATATCTAAAAATCCTTTGTCTTATGTCTGCTCATATTTAAGGGTGAGGTACTAAGAAACTGACTAGAAGATCTATGGACACAGTTGGGACTTACCAACTGCAGGCTTCACTATGGGGTCATCTGACTAACTGCTTTATTGGGAGAACCCCTGGTGTTAATACTCTTAGGTCTTTTCTCTGACTAGTCCAATTCCCCAGATAAGAATCTTCCCGTCTCTGACCTGGGTATAAGCCTGACTTATAGTTCCAGAAACCACCACTCAGTAAATAAACTTTCACTTAATCTCTATTTTCAACGCAACTATGCTCAGGTGCCCTCCATGCCAAGGACTTTCTGTTTTCCATTTCCAACAAAGAAACCTCCAGTAATCTGATGGGCTGGAGATGAGGAGTTGCCAAGATACATGTAAAGGAGATTGTGTGTGTGTGTGTGTGTGTGTGTGTGTGTGTATGTGTGTGTGTGTGTGTGCTTCACCTACCTCATTCAAATAATACTCCTAATTTTTCTAACACCTACACTCCAATTGTATATGATGCCACTATTTTAAGGCAAAACAAGTTACTTCTAAGCTTTCTTCACTGCTGGCTTAGTTACCACTGCACTACTAAAATCAGTTACCACTTATATCCTTCTGTTTTTCAGTTTCTATCTAAAGTTTTTCTCTTAAATCCTTTCTTGTTCTCTTTGACCCCTTTATAAAATTCCCTATTATTTTATTGGGATTTAGGAAATAATGAAATTAAATGCTAGATCCCTCGTGTTTAACTGAAAAGTCTCTCATTTGCTAACTATGTACAAACTGGCTTTATTCTCAATCGTCCATAAGCCGTCAAGCTTGATCTTTACAAAAAAGTAAATCTGGTCATAACACACTCCTTGAAAACCCTTCAAAGGCTCCCAAATGCTTTCAGAACAAATTCCAAATTACTTAGCTTGCAAGCCTTCTCTTGTCTGCCTCGCCACACTTGTCTCGCCGCTGACACACCTAATCGCCGCCACGCCCCATTCACTCCAGTCAAACTGAATCCCTTGCTGTATTTCAAATGTGCTAGGCCCCTTCACAGCACCAGGTATGGTGCTTATGCCGGTTCCCTTTTTCACTCCAACCTTTCATTCCTGGCTAACCCTTAAGATTCAGTTCCAGAATCTTCTCCAGAAGCAGCACTTCCAGAATCCGTTCTCTGTGCTCCTAGCAATACACTAGGGGCATATCTCCAACAGAACATCTATCCCACTATCATGAGTCCACCTCATTACATTCATTTTTGCATCCCCAGAACCCACCACATAATAGGCAACCAGAATGGGAATGGGGGAAATGCTGAAAGGAGCCACCTTCTGAGAGTATATTGATAGTCTGTGTTTCAGTTCGGCCCCTGTTTAGGAGGAAGTGCTAGGGCGAATAATTAACACTCACCAAGCAAAGCTTTCTCCAAGCCCTCATACATGGTGGAGCGAGGTGAGCAGAGCGTGCATGGCTGTCCAGTCTGGAACAATACCCCAGAGTTCCCACCATCATCACCCAGCACCAGCAAACGTTCAGAAATTTCCTGTACGGGAAATTAAATACAGACCACAAGAGAGTGTCGTGAAAGTGGGCAGGTCTGACTGGCCTCAGGCTAGGGATTGTTTTGATACTACCTCTCACCACAGGTGGTCCCAGGGTGGCGGCGGAGCCCTGAGCATGAGCAGGACACCCTGGGAGTTGTAGTTCGCCAGGTGAACCGAGAAAGGCGAGGCTGCCCTGAGCATCCTGGGAATTGTAGTATCAGTCCGAGAGCGCGCTCTGCGCTGGCGCAAACCGACAGCCACTTCCGGACGCCAACGTCGCGTTTCGCAAAAGGAGAAAAATCCCGTGGAGGGTTCCCAGAGTGACAATGGCTACCTACAGCCTGGCGAATGAGCGGCTACGCGCCCTGGAAGACATTGAACGAGAAATAGGCGCCATTCTCCAGAACGCAGGTTCGAACCAGATGACCAGAGACAGAGCGAGAGTAAGGCCGAGTCGCCTGCACAGGCGCCGACCGGAGACTAGGAGCCGGGCTGGCCTGGGACCCCAGGTGCATGCGCGGCGCTTGTGGGGGTGGGTGGGGCTGGCCCTAGGGCGGGACTGTATTGGGAGTCTAGAGCAGCCCTCCCCTCTCCGCCCCTGCAGGTACGGTGATTCTGGAACTGTCCAAGGAAAAAACCAATGAGCGGCTTCTAGACCGGCAGGCGGCGGCATTCACGGCGTCGGTGCAACACGTGGAGACGGAGCTGTCAGGTCAGATCCGCTACCTCACCCAGGTGTGTGTATGGTGGGAGGTGCTGCGTGTTCACCCTGCTGTGCTCCCTAGCCTTAGCCTTCGCCTTTTTCTCTTTTTTGGAAGCCCCTTGCAGAGCTTTGGCGGGCGCTAGGCAGCACCAAGCCGCTCAAGCCGACACCACCAGCGATTAGACCGAATGACCCTGGTAGTACCCCGACCCCCTTCCAAGGTCGGTTTCCTCTAAAAGGAAAGATTACAGGAGGCCCTGGCTACCTCACTGGGTTATATCACATGAATCACAACACAGGGAAAACCCTGGAAGAGGGCTTGTAAACAGTGGCAGAGCCACAGGACTTTGCCCTTAGGAAGCCCAGATGTCCAAATCCTGAGAAAAGGAACAGAATTGAGAGGATTTTGAAGTCTTTACAATAGCAGCCACCATTTACTTAGTTTTTACAATGTGCCAGACACTGTTTCTATAACTCTGGTAAGTAGTTAGTGTCACCCCCATTTTACAGGTGAGGTTAACAGAAGTGACTCACCCTAGATTATCCAGCTACCGTGTGGCATAACAGATTCAAACTCAAGGAAGAAATGAAACGAGACCTGATGCTTTGTGGGAGAAATGGGTAAGAGAAGGGGTGCTTCACTGATCAATCTAAATGCTCTGTAGGTGGCCACAGGGCAGCCCCATGAGGGATCCAGCTACTCTTCAAGGAAGGACTGTCAGATGGCCCTGAAGCGAGTGGACTATGCTCGCCTCAAGCTCAGTGACGTGGCCCGAACCTGTGAGCAGATGCTGGAAAACTAGATCAAGCAGGTGGAGCAAGAGCTCGGAAGAAGAACATCTCCTGCATCCTGGGTGGAACCTGGAGACCTGCAGGATGGGGAGCGTGGGCTGCCGCATGTGTGCCCTGCAGGTCAGAGCGTATGAGGTCAAAGGAGTAAACAGTGGGAATGGAGAAACTTAAAGACCCAGCCAGCCCACAACTAAGCCCTGGCTCCTCCAGCGGGGTGCTCCTGCTCTGCACTTTTTCACAAAAGCACTGACCAGCTTAGACAGGAGATGGCAGTTCATAGTGGGCTACGCTTAACCCACTTCGTCATACATTTCATGTCCCTGCCCCAGGTTTCCACAGATTTGGACCAATGAGGACACTTTCTTCGTCAGTGGAAGAGACAAAACAAGAAGTTTTAGTAATAAAAACAGTAACAAAAACAAGGAGCTCAGACTCACTGGGGCACATATGGGTGACGCAAAGGATTGAGGAAGTAAAAACAGCCTGTCTGTGGCTGCTGAAGAGGGATAATGGGTGGGAAACCCAAGCCTTCACTGTGAGGTCGAGGGAGGAAGCAGGAGGGGGCTGAGGTTGGAGAGGAACAACTGGTGTAGTGGGAAGAGAGACTTGGGAAATGGGGAACCATCAGCAGAGAAGCTGAGGCCAAGGGGCAAGCACATGAGGCCAGTGTCTGCAGAAAGAAGAGTCAAAAATTATAAAAATAAAATGATTTTTAGTAGTTAAAAAAACAGAGGATTTTTTTCCAAGATAATACTCAGTGTAAAAGGAAGATTATACATTATGGCATAGAAAACAAAACAAGAGAGGGCAGTGACTGGTTAATCATATGTTGAATATTAACAAATACACATAGAGCACCTACTGTGTGCCAGAGGTTGTTCTAGCCGATTAAATGCAGGGGTACTGAGTAAATCATAATCACTGCCCTCACCAGCTTCCATTCTTAGCTCCAGTGGTGGAGTCTGGTGCCATAGGTGTATAATGAAGCTGCAAATCTGGAAAAGATAAAGTAACTGAGAGATGAGCTCTGAAATCAAGGAAAGTTGGTCAGGGGACACAGGATGATAGCATGAACTGGGGATTCAAGACTGAAACATTAACCACCAGTTCTGGTACACAGTAGGTGGTCAAAGATTCGTGAATTAACTGAATGGCTTCCACCATCTACAGTCTCCTCTCCCACTAGCCTGTTCTGGCTGCCATCTTGTGGCTCCAAGCACTGCCTGGCTCTGAAGGCCAAACAGTAGTCTTTAGGCCCATCTGTGGTGGCTTTCCTCCCCATTCTGTGGTCTCTGGCTGACTCTTCTCTCATGGCCTATGGTCCGTGGTGCAGACAGCCTTCATATCTGTCTGCCTGAATCAGGTTTCCAGCTGCCTGGAAGTCTGGGGGCCAGATCCCTGCCAGGGAGGCTCTGGGTCCCTGGGAGAGAGATTCAGAGGCCCAACTTACCTGGCAAGTCCTGTGGCAGCTGCCTCCTCCTCCTCTTCCATAGCACATACAGGAGGGCTCCTGTGAGGACAAAGATGATGGCCAGGAGGGACAGCACTTGCACCATGGCTGATGGGCCAGCCACATTTTCTTCCAGCTGCTTCTGGTTCTCCTCAACCCCAGGCCCAGCACCCAGGCTGCGGCTTGCAGTGGGAGTAGTGGTTTCATTGGTATGGGTGAGCTGCTTGTCCAAGGATGGTACTCCTGCTGGAATGGTTGGCTGCTGGGTAGACTTCAAGGTGGGTGGCACGTACATCTGCACAGGGCTGCCCATGTCTGAAGGTGCCTCTTCTGTGGGGTCAGCAATCTGGGTCCTTGGGGGAGGTAAATGCTTCTGGGGGGCCACCTTCCTGAAGTGAGCATGTCCACATTCTGGAGAGGCAAGAAGTGAGGTGTCAGGGCTAAGGGGACAAAGTGAAGAAGCAGGTAGAGAGAAGAGTACTGGGTCAAGGAGAACATCAAGAGAATAGCTCAAGGCCAGGAGAGGAAGGCAGAGGCAGAGGTGAAAGGTAGGGGAGAAGGAAGTGAGCAAACCAGACATGGAACCTTGGGGACAAGCATGCATTCTGAACTGGGAAGTCAAGAGACCTGCATTGGAACTCTGGCTCTGTGTGACCTTGCCCCTTGTCTCTTAACCCCTTTGGGACTCATTTCTTTCAGCAGTAAGGTAGGGATAATTTTAGTACCAAGGGCTAGGGTAGCTGGGAGAATTAAATGAAGTAATGTAGGTCCGTGTAGCCCAAAAGGCAGTGTGTGTACCACGGAGCTACACCAGACAACTTTAGGTGGGATGTGGAAGAACACTTTGTATTTTAATGGTTGTGTAATTATTTTAGGAGAAAGATACAACCACCACATCAAATTTGTGACTTCTCAGACATCACTGCTTAGGACAAGTTGGTATTTAAGTTTTTCAAAAGTGACTTGTATACACTCAAGATTTATTTCCTTCATTATAGGTCAGTTTTACCTCAAAAGAAAAAAGGAACAAGAAAATATTGACCTCTACTTCTTAACATGCATGCTGAAATGTTTTGGGATGAAGTGTAGACATGCCAGCAACTTCCTTGGAAATGCATCAAAAAATAAGGTGGAATGGTGGTGGACAGAGGGATGGATAGACAGACGGATGTGCAATAAAGCAAATATACTTAAAATGCTATAAACTTGATATAAAAATGTAAAATACATTTGTTTTATTATGTACACATATGTAAAATATTTAAAATATACACAAAAAATACTGTAGAATCTACATGGTGGGTATAGGGATGTTCGCTGTACAATTCTTTTCACTTTTGTAGATATCTTTACATGAAATACTGGAAAACAAAAACAGTGCTTTGATTTCGAGAGATATTAAGTAAAGAATAGCACAGGTGATAGCATGAATTGACAAAAAAATCGTGAAAGTGGTATTGAATGATGTTTGGTAAACAGGGACTCCAGCGAAAGTACTTGGCCAGCCCCAGAATAGGAATGTGAGAAGTCAGGGAGAAATGGCCCAAGGCGAAGAACACTGCAGGGTGGAGGCCGCCGAGCCCTGAAGACACAGCCTGGGGAGGAGGGGAAGGTGCTCACCTTTGCGATCAAAGCAGCTCACCAGTTCCTGAACCCACTGGTATTTGCTGCCGCCACACACACTCCGCAGTGGCAGCTGGAACCTAAAGAGGAAGGACCAGGTCTCAGCTGAACTACCTCACCCCCCCTTCCCCACCTCTTTCCTCATTCCAAAGATGTGACATCACCACAAGACCACGCAGAGAACAAGCCATTTCTGCTGGGACTGGGAAATTCCCAGGTAGACGGAACAGAGAAAAGAAGGGGTGGAGAATTAGGGCGAAGGTAACAAGAGTGGGGCCTAGGTCCTCCCAGGAGGAGTTAAAGTGGGACCAGAGAGGGCCCTGGAGACAACAGCAAGGGCAGCCCTTCCAGGAGGGGGTAGGTTACCTGACATAGGAAGTACAGCGATGATAGACTTTCACATGCTTTCGGAGATGTCCCATGAGCCCAGCCTTCAGAGGGGAGCCGGAAGAAATGACTTCATCACAGGGACAGCTCCCCGTGACGCTGCCCTCGTTGCCATCGCCTGAGCAGGACAGAGGTGGCAGGAGCCCAGGGCGAGGGCTCCGCCAGCTGTGGGCCTCCGCCTCACTGCCCCACTGCAGCCTCTCCCCTGGAGCCCAGGCTCCGACCCCAGGCTCAGCCACACATCACACTCCCAAACACGTCCGCAATCCCACCTGAACCTCGTGCGCCCCAACCTGTCCCCAACCCCAGGCAGCTGGCCCTGCCTCCGCTGCCCCGGCTCTCCTGGGGATCCTGGCTCCCCACCTCCTCCGCGCAACCCCTCCGCCCTACTGGCTCACACATACACCCACCCCCTTCCCGGGATTCAGGGATCTGGACACCAGCCCAGCCCCCGGCGAACCTGGCAGAGTCCGCTGGGCTAGCAGGACGAACGAGAGCGCGAGGCACCGGGGTCCCCAGCCCCGCCTCATCTCGGGGCTGCCTCTCCCTGTCTACTCCCAGGCTCCGGGACGTGCCGTCCGGCCGGGTTCTCCCAAGCTTTTGCTTCCTTCCCCCGCTCCGCGGGAAAGTCTGGGGCCACAGCGGCGGTGGGCGCCGAGCTGGTGGCTCGAGGAGGTGGCGTCCTCCCTCCCGGCGCTCGCACCGTTGCGGTCAGTACGGGCGACGGCGCGCGGCCGCCCGCCTCCGTCCAGTGGGCAGCAAGGAATGTTTGAAGAAAGCGAAAGAAAACACAGGTTGGGAGGCGAGGCTGGGCAAGCGGGCAGCGGCCGAGTGGGTCGGCCCCGGGATGCCCGCCCCGCCCGCCCGCCCGGGGCAGTCCGCGGGACCTGTGACACTCAGGAGCCGCCCCACCCGGCCTCTCGCAGGACGCTTTCACTTCCCCGGCAGGGGTCCGGGCGCCGCGGGATCCAGTCACGTGGCGGAGTCATGCCCGCAGGAAAGTCCGCGCGCCCGGAGGCACAGACCGGACAGGCCCGCCTCCGCGCTCGCCCGGTGGCCAGGGCGTGGTCACCCCCCGCGCCGTGGCCTCGGGCAGCCCTGACGTCACGACAGCCCCGCGCCCCCGAGTATTTACCTTCAAAAATTGATGGCGGCTGCAGGTACCGGAGTAGTGGTGCGCCGGGAGGGGCTGGACTGGGGCTCACTGCCAAACTGATCCAAGCCACAGGGATACCCAGGCTCCTATTCCCTCTTCACAACCCACACATGGATCCAAAATTCTTCTTTCCTTACTAAACCCTTCCCCATAGGATTAGCTCTATCCTTCATTCAAACTTTACTTTTGAGGGTCTGAGCCTCAAATTTGGAGCCCCAAATACAGTGTGACTCCTGACTATTCGTCCTTAATCCTAATCACCCAATTTCAGGTCTAGCCCCCTATTCTCATCCTGAACTCCTATCCTCAGCTCTGAAAATCCTATTCTCTGCTCCTAACACTTACCCATAGATTCCATCCTACCTGACCCCAACCCTCCCCCTTTTGTGACCCAGCTCCAAAACTCTCCCCACTACCCTTTCCCTCACCATATATCCCTTCCTCTGCTCAGTCTGGGCCCAGACCCTGTGCGACTGAAGACATGGAGTTTGTGTCTGGATACCGGGATGAGTTCCTCGATTTTGCTGCCCTCCTCTCTGGCTGGTTCCGCAAGTTCATGGCTGAGCGAGAGCCTATGGGGGCCAGCCTTGAGGGCCGCTGGCGACAGCTGGAGGCTCGGATCAGAAGGCTGCCCCGGGATCCTGCCCTTTGGGTGCTCCATGTCTTGCCCAACCATAGTGTGGGCATCACCCTGGGGCAAGGGCAGGAGCTGGGCCCTGGCCCCGGCCTGGGGGCTGCCTGGCTCCTGGGAGATGAACCCCCACTGCACTTGCGAGACCTAAGCCCCTATGTCAGCTTTGTCAGCCTGGAGGAAGGGGAGGAGGAGGAGGAAGAGGAAGAGAATAGAGAAGAGGGGGGCAGTAGCATGGAGAAGGTCCAAGAGGAGGATGGGCAGCCAGCCCCTGCCAGCAGGGGGTTCCCCCAGGAAGCAAAGCCTCCAGGGGAGCCAGAGGAGGCTGAGCAGGAGGCAGGAGGTGGTGCGGACGGCTGCCGAGAGGACAGGGCAGAGGACGAAACAGGCCCTGAGAGGAAAAAGGGCCAGAGAAGTGGTGAGAACCCAAGGCTGGCCCTGCCCTGTCCCCTTCCAGGCACACTCCCCTTCTGAAGCCCCCCTCTACCACTCAGGACCCAGCTGGGAGGCACACCCAGTCTGACCTGGAAAGGTGTTTTCATTGACCCACATGTTTTTGTGTTTTAATTCGAGCCAACATTTAAACATTAAAAGAAAAAAAAACTTCAGAAACCTGGAGTTACACCTTCTCAAGAAAAACGTAAAGGTCCAACAGCAGGCGTCTGCATGGCAGCATATGCTAGCAGTGTGTGGCGGCTGACCCTTCAGATGAGGCACGTCCTCCCTACCTAGTCCCCTTACTCAGTTTACTCGCCGAGCCCCTGTAGACATTTGCCTTTGGCACCCCTCACCCTGTCCAACTTTGCTGCCTTCTACCCCCCATTTTCCCTTCTTCCCCAGAGGCTGTCCCCTTGCACCTTTCCTGCCTCTTACTGGTGACAGATGAACACGGCACCATCTTGGGCATTGACCTGCTAATGGATGGAGCCCAGGGAAGTGCAGGCAGGGGGTCGGGGACAGAGCACCTGGCTCCTCAGGCCTATGCTCTCCTCTGCCACAGCATGGCCTGCCCCATGGGCTCCGGAGACCCCCGGAAGCCCCGACAGCTTACTGTGGGAGACGCCCAGCTGCATCGGTACAGAGATCTGCTACCTGAGGTTGGGGAGGCCTAAGGGTCCGGACTCCTGAGCCTTTTTCCTGATGCTGTCTCCACCCCCATTCAGAGAGCTGGCGACTCTGGTCCCAAGGCTTGGAGTGAAGTTAGCCAAGACCCCAATGCGGACATGGGGCCCCCGGCCAGGCTTTACCTTTGCTTCCCTTCGGGCTCGAACCTGCCATGTTTGTCACAGGCACAGCTTTGAAGTGAAGCTGACACCCTGGTGAGCAGCCTGCAAAGATGGGGTGAGAGGGAGGAAGACCCCAACAGTCAGGAAGCAAAAAAGAAAGCAGGCCAGTGGAGGCCCAGCAGACAGAGTGAGGGACAGGAAACAGAAAAATAAGCTTTTCCAGAGTATACAGAAAAGTAGACCAGGTGACAAGGGGCAGCTGCAGAGCAGGCAGGCAGCCGAGGACCTACAGAGATTAACGCTGGGCGCCTTGGCTCCCTGTGACCCCAGTCCCCAGTGTAGAGCTGTCTTGTACTGCGGAGAGTCTTGTCTCCAGGCTGACTGGCGGCGATGCCCAGACGACGTGAGCCACCAATTTTGGTGCCCAAGGTTTGCAGCATTCATGGAGCGGGCTGGAGAGCTGGCAGCTCTGCCTTTCACCTACACTGCAGGTACCATAGGAGGTCAGGAGGGGATGCAAACTGAGACCAGGTGTTTGGGCCTGGGGCCCAGGTGCCTGGGAACAGGGTCCTGGGGCTGAAGGCAAAGTGCCTGGGGCTGGAGTCTAGCTCCCTGAAATAAGGGCTGGCTGCTGGGCATTTGGCCTGGGGTCTAGAGCCCTGGGGATGGAGACAGGAGCTCTGGAGCTGAGGACTGAGGGCTTGGGTCCCTGAGAGAGCTTAGGAGATTTGGAAATAAGGATTCAAACACTTGCTTCCCAGCTCCACCACTGACTGGTGACCTCCAACGAATCACTTTACTTCTTGGAGCCTCAGTTTCCTCATCTGTAAAACACGGATAGTGACAAATGTTAAAAACCCAGGGTATGGGTTCGATGCCTGCTACACCATAGACACTCAGAAATATTAGTACTCTCCATGACTAGAACCAGACTCAGACCTGGTGTCCTTGAGAGAAGCTGAAGGGATCCTAGTCTGGGGTCCTAGCTACCAGGTCCTCCCCTCCTTCATCCCCAGAAGTGACCAGTGAAACCTTCAACAAGGAGGCCTTCCTGGCCTCACGAGGCCTTACTCGTGGCTACTGGACCCAGCTCAGCATGCTGATTCCTGGCCCTGGTGTACCCAGGCACCCCCGGGGCAGCACAACATCCCTCAGCCTTCTCAACGGTGTGTGGGGCCTCTCTTCAGGCATGGGCTCTCCTCAGCCTAGAGGGGAGGATGGGAGAGACAAAAGTTGTCTGGGTCCCAGAAAACACCTCCACTTACATACCAACCCCCTCACCCCCACCAGAATAGGGCCATTTCATGCCTTTTCCCAATCCTCAAAGTCACCCTCGCCCACCCCATCCAGAAGTCCCCCATAGGCAGCCCCTGTTCCTCTTGCTGCAGACAACTCCAGGCCCTCTCTCAGGAAATACAGCTCCTTTGTATGGGCCAGGTGGGGGTCTCCTTGACACCAAGCTCCTCTTCTTCTCTTCACCCTCTCAGGAGATCCCTACCAGCTTCTCCAGGGGCACGGGCCACCCCTGATGCCTCCTGTGCCCCCAGATCCACCCAGGGACCTCTTTGGTGAGCCTGAGGGGCCTGTAGGGGGCTAGATGTAGGGACAGAGTGGAGGGCCAGCACTTTGGGTGGCTGAGAAAAAGGGGGCTATTGGTCTGGAGGGTTGGGGACCAGGCCCCTGGTCCCCCAGTGACCCACTCTCCCCAGGCTCATGGCAGGATTACTACGCGTGGCGGGGCCTCAGCTTGGACTCCCCCGTGGCTGTGCTTCTCACCTACCCGCTGACTGTGTACTACATCATCACCCACCTGGTGCCCCAGTCTTGTAAGGAGAGCTGAGGCAGGGGAGGAGCGCGTGGGCAGGAGGGACAGGGAACTGGGACGGGTCAGGAGGGAAGGATACCACCTTCTCAAATGGCTCGCCTCTTACCCAGTCCCTGAGCTCAACATCCAGAAGAAGCAGTCACTGAAAATCCACGTGGTGGAGGCCGGGAAGGAGTTTGACCTTGTCATGGTGTTCCGGGTGAGTCCCTGCAGGCCTGTAGATTGGGCATTTGGGTGTGGAGGTGGGCCCACAATGGGACCAAGCTCTGTCTTCTCTGTCCCTTAGGAGCTCCTGGTCTTGCTCCCCCACGTGGCCCTGGAGCTGCAGTTTGTGGGTGATGGCCTACCCCCCGAGAGCGACCAGCAGCATTTTACCCTGCCGAGGGTGAGGGCTGAGGGGGTCCCAGGGTCTCTCGAGCCCTGACCCTCCTGCCGTGATCCTGACTGGGCCCTCCTTTCCTCCCTCTCCCCCACTGAGTCTTGCCCCCTAACTTCCAGTGGTTTCTCTACCCCACTCCCAACTCCCCAGGATGGCCCTGAAGTATCTCTCCATCCTTGTTCTGGAGTATCAGCACGCCTCAGCTCTGGGAGTAAGGAGAAGGGGGGCCGCAGGGACCTGCAGATCAAAGTGTCAGCTCGGTCCTACCACCTGCTCCAGGGGCCCAAGCCTGACCTAGTTGTTGGTAAGAGCCGGGGTAGGAATGTGAGGAAAGTGGAAGACGGCCATGGGCACCAGCTTCTCCCTGCTCTCCCTCCATTTGCAGGGTTTAACTCTGGCTTCGGTCTCAAGGACACTTGGCTGAGCTCGCTGCCTCGGTTACAGGTGCAAAAGGGAACTTCTCTCACCTCTTGCCCAGTCCCTCCTTTTCCAAAAGTCTCTTTGCCCCATCAAATGCCCCCATAAGTGCACGGGTCCTCTTGCTCCTCTGTGTCTACCTCCCCCACCCCGGTGTCGGTCTGGATCCTCAGTGTCCAACCCAGCCTGTGACCCTGTTGCCCGGGAGGTACCTGGTGGGAGCCTCTCCGAGTGTCTAAGGGGCCCGTCCCACCCCAGTCCCTCCGAGTGCCAGCCTTCTTCACGGAGAGCAGCGAGTACAGCTGTGTGATGGACGACCAGACCATGATGGTGGCCACCGGAGGGGGCACCAGCCCTCCACAGCCCAACCCCTTCCGCTCCCCCTTCCGCCTCAGAGCGGCCGACAACTGCATGCCCTGGTAAGGACCCGCGACCCTCCGCATTTCCTTCCTGACCTTCCAACCCTCTGGCCGCGTACCCTAAAGGCTCACCTCCAGCCCAGGCTCTGCTGTCCTGAAACCCTCCTCGCTCCAGCCCTACAGTCCACCTTCTCTGCCCAACACAGCCCTCTTTAGATCAGCTCACAAAGTCTCTCCAAGTCCTTGCCCACCCCCAAAAGACCCTACTACCCTCGGGCTGACCGAGGCCTGAATGTAGCCCCACCCGGTGGAATTAGTGGGGGCCCAGAAGCCCCGCCCCTCACGGTGCCACGCCCCCTCAGGTACTGCAACGCCTTCATCTTCCACCTGGTCTACAAGTCGCCGCCAGGGAACGGGGCCCGCCAGGCGCCCGGGCCTGCGCCCCGAGCCCCGACTCCCCCGGCTCCCCCGGCTCCTCCCGCTCCCACCCGGAGGCGCCGGGCAGAAAAGAAGGCTGGGCGGGCGGCCCGCCGGCGGAGGTGAGGGCTGAGATGTAGCAGTTCCCCCTGACCCCCAACGCTCCTCCGACAGGAGAGCAGTACACACATTGCCGAGGGGGAGGCCGATTGGCGGAACACGAAAAAGTAAATAAAATTACTTGTTTGAAACCACTGAGTCGTAGACCCCTTGTACGCTCATAATTGGGTCATTAAACGGGTAGGAGAGAAAAGGATTCGGGATGATTTATTTTCTTCCAGTTTCTTTCAGTCCCTGGAGGGCTCTCTTGTGTCTCACCTGCCTTGGTAATCCCAAACTTCTAATGTGTGTGTCATGTCATTTTCTGGCCCCAGTAACCCTCTGGGACCCGCCCCAAGGCAAGGCACGTTAAGCTCAAGAAGCAGAAAGTGGCTTCTCACTAGCAGGCAGGGGGCATACAACCTCCAGGGGCCACAGAGACCCCCACAGGTTTATAGATTCAGTGGAAGGCCCCTGCCGCCCAGCTGTCCAAGTTAGGAACCCGGTGGCCATCCTTGACTCCCACTTTCCTCATATCCAATGAAGAACCAACTTCTGTTGAGTCAGACTGTAAAGCGACTCAAATCCATCCACCAGTTTACGTTCAATCTTACCACAAACACAGTATCTCATCTCCACATTTCACGCAGAGATGTGTGAAACAGATGTCTCTGAAACAGACATTGGAACACATTACTCCCCTGCTTAAATCCCTTCAGTGAATCTCCTCCACTCTCAAAATCCTGGTGAGCATGGACTAGACTTAGTCACTAAGTATGGAAAAAGGAAAGTGGTGGTGAAACGGGCAGACACCACCTTAACCGAGTGACTAAGGTGAATAAGAAACACGATTTCACGTTGACTCATGTGCTCCCTGACACGATGCAATGAGAAGGCCACATCACCTCTGCAGTATTCGCCCCCCCCAACCCATAACCTTAGTCTAATCATGAGAAAGCATCAGACAAATCCAGATTGTGGGATAGCCTACAAAACACCTGACCGTTATTCCTCAAATAACTCATGTCAAACTCATGAAAGGCAAGAGAAGATCAAGAAACTGACAGACAGGAAGAGATTAAGGAGACATGACAACTATGACGTGGTGTCCTGGATTGGATACTGGAACGGAAAGAGGTCAGTAGTGGAAAAACCAGAAATCCAATAAAGTCTGCAGTTTAGCTAATGGTATGGTAGCAGTGTTCATTTCTTGGTTTTGATAAACATTCCCTGGTAGAAGATGGAACATTAAAGAAGACAGATAAAGGATGAAGAGCATGTGGGAACACTCTGTCTTTGCCACTCATCCCTAAGTCTAAAATTATTTCAAAATATAAAGTTAAAAATCAAATTCAGCCTCCTTGGTATAGCTTAGAAGGGGTCATTCTCTTTTATTATAAATATTTTATTATCTAAGTTTCCAAATAAACACAAATGCCCAGAGACTTAGCATAATGAATCCCTGTGTACCCATTACTCAGCTTCAACAATTAGCAACATTTTCCCCACTTGATTATTACCCCTGAAGTATTGTGATACAATAAGAAATAGACATTTGGTCTTGTCCAGGTTCCTGACACAAGTTTCTAAAACCCTTGGAATTTCCTAAGAGAAATTCAAAGGGGTGAGAGGAATGTCTTTTGTTTTTTATAATAAAGTCTTCCAACCATACCTGAGTTTATGCTGAAGTGACACTAGGTGGGCCCCTATTTAAGTTCAGGATGGGGGCTGGTTGCTAGAGGAACTAACCATGTGATTAGAAGGCTAGAACTTTCAGTCTCACCCTTCAATCCCCAGACTGGCAGAGAGGGGCTGGAGATTAAATTAATCATAAAAATTTAGTCAATCATGCCTACATAATAGAACCTCAATAAAAACCCCTAACCAGTGGGGCTCAGTGAGCCTCTGTGGGTGAACATACTGAAGTACCGAGGGTGGCATATCTAGAGAGAGCATGGAAGCTACACACACACACACACACACACACACACACCAGTACCGCCCTGTTCTTCTCTTCCACTTGGCTGTTCCTGAGCGGTGTTCTTTACAATAACCCAGTGTTGACAGAAATCAAAATGGCCACTTCATTTAAGAAAAAGTTTATTCATAGTCTTATTGAGGACCACAGCCCAGAAAGTCAACTTATCAGTGTGTTCTGATAGACTACACCAAAGCCCTCCTTTTAGGGGCATCTTAAATATTTTTTTACAGCAGGGGGTGGGTTCAGGAAAGAGGGTAAGTTAATCAACATATCAGGAGAGTGTCTTAAAAGAACAGACAATGAGTATTCTGATTTTATCTATATGCAAGAGGAAGCAATGATTAGGGTTATTCATCATTCTCTTAAAGAATTCTACCCAGGACACAAGAACCAGACCAGTTTTTCTTCTTCTGAGTATTCCAGGCTGGTTTTTCCTGGTCATGGATTAGTGGGGAGGGGCTGTGACAGTCTGGTGACACAGGCAGGAATGGCTGCAGGGCATCTTGACAGCCCAGCATGCACTGACCTGGCTGACCTGGGGCCTCTCCGGCTTGCACAGCTCTCTCTTTGCTTGTAAGACTACCACGGGGAGCCACAAAACTCAATTTTATTTCATACTGGTAACAGTAAACTGTTTTCCTGAATTCTGTAAGCTCTTTTAGTAAATTATTGAACCTGAGGAGGGGTTCATGAGAATCATCAATTTACAGTCAGTTGGTCAGAAGTACAGGATTTGCAATTGGCATCTGAATTGGGGGCAGTCTTGCAGGATTAAACTCACTCTGGGTTAGTCTCAGAGTTGATTAAATTGTAGGACACCCAGCTGGTGCCTGGGGACTTAAGAATTGGTTGGTGTGGGGGGGGAAAAAAACACAAATTTGGTGTCAGAAGTGCTACTAGTAAAAACAGCTAATATTTGGTGTCAGAAGTGAGATTTGCCAGACAGGTCCTGGCTCACAGAAATAGGTCGTTTGGGAAGAGAAAGGATGAAAGGTGGAGGATGAAGAACCTTTGATTCTGGGGTGGACATGCAATCACCCATACTGGGAAAGCAGCAACTGTGGTGTAATCAGTTACCAATGGACTTGAGAATTAGATCCAATTCCCAGAGACCTAGCTCACTGGATGGCTAAGGAAATGCAAACTAATGGACAAAGAGAAATACACAATCCCTTGGTTATCATCTGTAATAGTTAAAATGAAATTTTAAAAGGGTCCTGGTTTGGATTTTGATGCTAGACTAAGCTCAGGTTTTGATCAGTCTAAGCTTCAGCTACTAGCTTAAAAGCTGTCTACATGTAAAATTATGCTGGGACAACAGAAAGTACCTCCAAATCCTCCAGGCACCAAGAAAGTAGTCAAGGTGGTGGTGGGGAGGACAAAAAAAGACACTATTGATACCAGAGAGTATAGATTATGAAGCAATTTCTTTGTTTGTAAATGAAACAATAACAGATGGCTGTAGATAATCCAGACACTGGGAAGTTATTCCTGAGGAATAATCCTGAAGCTACCCAGGGGCCCTCCAAGAGTCACCTCATTAGCATAAACTCCAGTATGGTTGAAACCCTCTAAGGGTTTTAGAAGCACTTGTGCCAGGAACCTGTTCAGACCAAATAGATACTTCTTATTATATTACAGTATCACACACCTCCAGATTTTTTCCAGAGTCTTTTTTAAAGCACACCCCATACATCAGTCTTCTCACATACATGCATCCATAACTAATAAGCACTTTTTAAAAAATGTAAAAACCATGCCATTATTATACCCCATAAAATTAACAATCATTCTTTAACATCGTTTAATATCCAGTTCACATTCAAATTTCTTCAATTATTTCAAAGATGCTTTTACAGTTTGTTTAAATCAAGAAATAAATAAGATCCACACATGGTTTTAGGTTATGGCTATTCAGTTTCTTTTATACTGAAACCGACCTTCCTTTTCTTTTTTTTATTTTCATGCCACTGATTCAATGAGAAACTGAATCATTTGGCCCATAAAATGTTCCTCATTCTGGATCTGGCTAGTTATTTCGTTGGGGTGTTTTTAAATTTGTTCATCTATATTCTTTAGTTCCTGTAAACTGGTAGTTAGATCTAGATGACAAAGCCCTTTTAATGTGGTCCCTGCCAACCTCCACAAGCTGATGTCATGCCACTTCCCGCCCCCTCTCTACCCTCCAGCCAGATGCCTCTAAATTAAGACACCACACTCTCTCATTGTGGAACTTCCCCATTTTCTTGCTCAACTAATTCGTCCTCAGCCTAAATGTCACTTCCTTAGGAAAGGAGGACTTCTTTGACCCCAGACGAGGATAGTCTCACCCTACTAAACCCTTCTACGCCTTGTATGTCCCCTACAACCATAAAGGGGAAGCCGAGGTCCCTGGTGGATTGAGGGGAAATAGAACTTTTCACCACTCTCTTGGCCAGAAAATAACCTTTCCATAAATTCTGCCATCTACTGCATACAAGTATGAAAGGATATGATTATCTCCAGGTGGTGGGATTACCAATGATTTGTTTATTCATTTTGTTTAGCTGTATTGCTCATTTTTCTTCCATGAACACATAGTACTTTCATAATACAAATGTTTAATTCAAAATTTTCTCTCTTTAATAATTCACTTGCTAAATATTAATTGAATGCACACAAGGCTTTGTGTTGGACCTCAGAGATGCAATGGGGAAAAAAGACAGATAATAGTCCCTGCCTCCGTGAAACTTACAGTCTACGGCAGGAGTCAGTAAACTATGGCCTC
Source organism: Phataginus tricuspis (assembly GCA_029783875.1). Classification (NCBI taxonomy): domain Eukaryota; kingdom Metazoa; phylum Chordata; class Mammalia; order Pholidota; family Manidae; genus Phataginus; species Phataginus tricuspis. Next base: position 9,351,788 of record JAQQAC010004778.1, on the reverse strand, counting down.
TGGCCAAATGCAGCCCACTGCCTATTTTGGTATGGCCTGAAATCTAAGAAGTCACAAAGAGAAGAATATTTCATAATGTGAAAATCATATGAAATTCAAGTTGCAGTATCTGTAAATTTATATTGAAATAGACCCCCAACCATTCATATATTATCTATGACTGATGTAATTCCAGGGAGGGGAAATCCCGGGGCAAAATACCTTTGAAACAGAAATCAGTCAAAGGGAGAAGTAAAGTTTAAGAAACCCATTTATTGCTTACAAGCAGTTGTCCTGCGTCTCTCTCAAGCTGGCTGCTGCAGCAGAGTAAAAAACTCACCCTACCTCTCCGGTCCCTCTCTGGCCCTTGTAATTACCTATTGATATGGAGATGAACTACTTCTCTTTATCCCTTGGAAACACCTATTGATGTGGAGATGCACAAAAGCCAGGTGAGAGATTCTGGAAATACTGCTATTTTACCCACAGGTCACCGCTCCAGAAATCTTGCCTCACAATCTACTCATTCCCCATGTTCCGCAATGGCCCCTGTGTGAGAAAATGGGAGCACTGTAACCAGACTAATAATACCATAAAATCTTGATAATCCTCAAGCTGGAGAATTCAGCTAGGTTCAAACTCTTTAAGTCCATAGCTCACCCATTCCACAAGCAGGCAATAGCTGAACAGGGAGTTCAGGGCAATCACCACACGGCAGCTGCAGCCAGGGGGTGCATCCAGGCCACAGGGACTGTAGAAGAAAATAACTTTAAGGGTGATAAGATACATGTTTTAATGACACCAGCATAGGCAAATCCTGTCCATCAGGTAGGATGCATGCAAGAGAGCAGTCCTGTGATAGGACAGTGGCAGGAATGGGATCTTGTCCTGGTCTAGTACACCAGACTTTCACCCCCCTCCCTGTGGGAGTTACAGATGGGTCAATATGTAGGGCTACAGGAGGTATACGCAATAGCCATAAAGATAAAACAAACTTCACTGTAAGATGCTCTTACCTCCTGGATGTTTTGGGTACACTACCAGGATCTTTGAAGGCCACTCTGCTGTTACTCCAGAAATACACACGAGGCCAGCTTCCAGGCCTTTACGCCAAGGTGCCAGAAGGGCCAGCCATCACTGGTCCATGTGTCGAAATGTCCAGGGCCACATCCACTCAACAGGGTCTCCAGGGTTTAATGCAGTTGGGGCTGGCAGCAAGATGTTGCTCTACTGGCCATATCCTGGCTTCAATAACTCCTCTTTGGTTTGCACGTATAGTTGTATAGGAGAGGCAGCAATGTGTGCTAGCATATGCACAGGGCTCAAGGCTCCTTTTCAGGGCTTCTCATTCAAATGCCGCAGCACCGTCCATAAGTGAACTGACCAGCCCCGTAGACTATTGGTGTCCGACTTCAGACCAGATTTCAACAAACCATTGTACCTCTCTACCATGAAAGTCCCGGTAGGGTTATATGGTACATGACACTTCCACTTTATTCCTAATTGCTGCACCCATTCTCGTGACACATGTCCAGTAAAGTGGGTGCCTTGGTCGCTCTCAATCACCTGCGGGTGGCCATAGGCTGCAAAGAGACGCTCTAGGCCCCTCTTGGTGGTTTGTTGATCTGCATGACATGCAGGAAAAGCAACCAATAGTCCAGTAGCTGTGCCCACACAAGTCATGGAATTCCAATATCTTCTGATATGGGCAGAGGCCCAATGTAGTCTATCTGCCACCTGACAAGGGGTATCAGCCACTTTACTATTGTCCCATGTTACACACAGGACTCCATGTAAATCCTCTTAGAACCCACAAGGCACTCCTTCTGGGCTCTGCCATCTTCTTCAAAAGTCAATGGCAAGCCCTACCTATGGGCTACAGCATGCACAAACACTGGTGCAGCCATTGGGCCACATCAGAGGCAGGCTTTCCTTCTAGCCAGCGCACCTGGGCCAATGTGTCTGCTTCATCATTCCCTGGGGATGCCAAAGGCAAATGGCCAGTCACATGAAATATAGTAACAGTCTTAGTCTGACCAGAGGCCCATAGGTCTTGCCACAAGTCTTGTCCCCAAAGGGGCCGGTGACCAACCATCCAGTTGGCATGGTACCATGTCGGTAGCCACAGGGTCTAGCCCCGATAGACGGCCCAGCTGTCAGTGCAGACAACTATGGGGGAAGGCTCCTGGGTGATCACGAGCCATATTGCCTGCAACTCAGCCCATTGACTGCTCTTCCCCTCCCCATCCTACATCCATATTGCCTCAATCTTAGGATGGAAAGCCACAGCCCTCCACTTCGGGGGCTGTGCATGACTGGAGTCATCTGTATACCAAGCATCTTCAAGTATAGGGGCTTTTCCCTCCCTATAAGGGCTCTCAGCTACCGATGGCTGAAAACCAATTTCTTCCTGCTTTCCGCTGGTATAGATCACTGGCCCCAGTAAGCATTGGAGTTCTCCACTTAAGGGGCTAGTAGAGAGGGCACTACACTGCTGTAAATATGCACCCCATTTGGCCAGTGTAGGTGTCTGTGCCATGCCTCTCCGTGGCCTTTGGGTCCAGTCTCATACCCACTCCCATGATGGGATAGGTGGCCATTACCTTGGTTGGAGCTGTTCCAGTGATGGGCTCTGTAGCCAGCAAGGTGTGGTACACAGCAGCCAGTTGCTTCTCTATCAAGGTGTACTGGACCTCCGCTCCTCCCCAAGGTTGTGATCAGAGTCCAATAGGTTGGTGTGTCTGTTCAAGCCACTGCCAAAGACCCCATCCATAACCACCTTCGGTCACATGAACATCTAGTTCACAGGGCCTTGATAAGTCCATTACACTCAAGGCCTGTATGGCCTTGATTTCCCACTTAACAGAACTTAAAGCAGCTGCACATGTCTCATCCCAGTCCCACCTGATGCTCTTTTGTACCAACCAGTATAAGGGCTTCAGAATTTATGCCAAGTGTGGGATAAACACTCTCCAGTAGCCCAAAAGACCCCAAAACTCTTGTAAGACTGCCACAGTGGTAGGGGTGGGGAAAGCCTGGACCTTGTCTGTGACTGCTTCAGGAATAACTTTAGTTTTACCTGACCAGGCAACCCCCAAGAATTTTACAGATGAACCAGGTTCCCTGAACCTTGGTGCTGTTCACAGCCCATCTTCTCTCCTGTAGATGTTGCAACAGTCTAGGAATTGCCCCTTCTAAATCTGAAAGAAAATCAGACGTGAGCATAATGTCATCAGTGTAGTGATACAGCTGCACCATTTGCAGTTTCTTCCATGTGACCAAGTCCTGGGCTACAAGTCCGTGGCAAATGGTGGCACTGTGGAGGTATCCCGGTGGAAGGACAGTGAATGTCCACTGCCGGCCTTCCCACATGAAGGCAAACTGTTTCTGACTCTTCTGTGCTATGTCAATAGAGGAGGAAGCACTAGCATGGTCTACAACATAATGATATGTCCCCAGTTCATGACTGAGTGTGTCCTAAGGGCCGCTATGGAGGGGACAGCAGCATGCAAAGAGGGTGTGACTTTATACAATTCCCTGTAGTCCACAGTCATATGCCAGGAGCCGTCTGGCTTTTTCACTGGCCACACTGGGGAATTAAAAGGACTATGAGTGAGCTTTATGATGCCCACTCTCTCCAACTCCTGTAGAGTTTCTCCAATTTCCTTGTGCCCCCCAGGCAATTTATACTGCTTAGTATTTGTCACCCACCAAGGTACAGGCAGAGCTACAGGTGGGTGCTTAGCATGTCCCCTCAATACTGCCTTTACCACATGTACCCTCAGTCTTAACTCACCTGCAGTGGTCTGTAACCACAGGCCTTGCAGGATATCTACCCCCGAAATATATTCAGGGATGGGAGAAATGAACACGGTATACTACTTTAGGGGTAAACGCCCTATCCCCAATGGGATTTGGGCTTTCTTCACTCTAATTACCTTACCCCCATAGCCATCTATCACAGCAGGGGTCCCGGGAAAATGCTCAGGGTTACCATAAATTAGAGAACACTCAGCTCCTGTGTCCACCAGTGCCAGGACACATTGTACACTCACAGGGGATGAATGAACTGCTAATTCTACACATGGCCTCTGGTCCCCACTACATCCCCCAACTCCCCTCCTTAGTAGACCTATGATGCCCAATCGTCCTCCTGTGGGGGTGAAGGCCCAGGTGAATCCTGAGTCCTGTCCCCCAGGAAGTTTTGCAGGGACACAGGCTGGACATGAGGCTTTGACTCTGGCTTCCATGTCCTGAACCTTAGCAGCTATTACTGCTGTTCTGGCTTTAATTGGTGCCACAGTTCTAACAAGATCCTATTGGGTTGCCCATCAAGTTTTTCTCTCACTGTCCTGGCCTTTGTCAAATCACCCCACATCTGGGTCCTCGAGACCTTCACGGGGCCTTTTGCACCTCTCCTTTCGGTCACAGCCCATACTGCCTTCTGTGCCCTTATTGTTTCAACCTCCCCCGGATCTGCTAAAGTACGAGTAGCCTCACTTATGGGTTGTCCTATGTGGGGGCAAGAGTATTCACTAGAGACCCAAAGAGAGATGGGGAAGCTGTATGCAGCACCAGGTTTCTACGGTGAACACCTCCTCATCGGGGCCCTGGGGATCCATATTATAGATGATATTTTTCATACCCAATTCCCACAACACCTGCTGGAGCTCTGCATACGTTTTCCAGCTAGTGAGTAAGTATGATAATCACCCTGATCAGGTCAAACTGCCCTGATGGCAGCTGATAGCCAATCCAGAAATGTCTGATTCCCTGAGGTGTGATCGGCACTTTGCAAGGGCTGCCAGAGGGAAGGGTGAGTCATCAGGGAAGCCAGTCTACTCATTTCAGGACCCGACATAACAATGTTTTCCACCCCCATCTCCCAGAGACATAAAAGCCATGCAGGCAGAGATTCCGATGGCCTCTGCCTATACCGGAAGTTGTGTCCACCAGCTTATCCTGGGTATAGAGGCGGAGCATGGAGTGTCCCACAACCGGGGGAAGGGGCGGCTCCTCCCCCTGAGGAGCCCATGGTTGTTTCATTTTTATTTAAATAACCGTGGGCGGGCCTTTAATACAGGAGGGGCTGGTGCCTGGGGCGGTGGCCTCAGCAACAGATCGGCCCTTGGGACCCCCTCCTCATCCTCTCCCCCAGGCTCCTCTACCGTCTCCAGGGCTGAAGGCCCGGCTCTTTCCTCCCCCTCCCCCATGGCCCCTGCAACACTGCTTCTCCTGCCACCTCCTCCCTCACCGTCGCTAAGGAATCTTCCAGGAGTGCGACCGGTCTTCTCAGTAACTCTCTCTCTTCCTTAAGGACATCCCATAGGTCATCGCTCAGCTCCTCCAAGTGATGCCAAAGCCTGTGTCTCTCCTCGATAACCCTTTCCACTATCTCGACGGAAAAAGATCCTACAATGCCAGCTGCTACACAGCCACTCAGAGCCTCTAAACAGCCTTCTATCTCACGGAGGGCTAATTCTGCAGCTTCCAGTGTCTCCACCCTAAGGCCCCACCCCTCTAGGAGGTGCTTTACCCTAGACCAATTTCCCACTAGGGGCTCCCCAGTTGGAAGCCTCACGAGTAGGGGATTCCTGGGTGAAGCTTCACCCTCTATCACTGCAGCCACTGGGACCTCTCCACTAGCCACAGGGTGGGGGCGTTCCAGGTATCTCCCCACCATCTCTAGGGGTAGTCCGCCCAAGGGTTGCACCCATGTAGACAGATTTCAGGTTCAGAGATCCTGCCGACTACGCCAGTGTAGCTCCGAGGAGGGGAAATCCTGGGGCAAAATATCTTTGAAACCAAAATCAGTCAAAGGGAGAAAGAAAGCTTAAGAAACCCGTTTATTGCTTACAAGCAGTTGTCCCGTGTCTCACTCAACCTGGTTGTCACAGCAGAGTAAAAAAACTCCACCCTACCTTTCTGGTCCCTCCCTGGCCCTTGTAATTACCTGTTGATGTGGAGATGGATTACTTTTCTCCACCCCTTGAAAACACCTATTGATATGGAGATACACAAAAGCCAGGTGAGAGATTCTGGAAATATTGCAATTTTGCCCACACTACTTTCACGATACAAACAGCAGGGTTTGAGTACTGTACTTGTGAGAGAAACCATATGATCTGCAAAGCCTAAAATATATGCTAACAGGCTCTTCATAGAAAAAGTTTGCTGACTCCTGGTCTAGGTCAAGATTTTCAAACTGCACATTTTTGAGATTTTGTGTGGGTCATAAAGTCAATTTAATGGGCCTCAAACAGCATTTTTTTTTATTAAAATATCATTAATATACAATCTTATGTTGGTTTCAAATGTACATCACAGTGGTTCAACAGTCCCCATGATCAACTTATATTGTGATTGTGAATTTTCGTGCCCCTTTATTCCCCTCACCCTCCCAACCCCTCCCCATTGGTAACCATTAGTCACTTCTCAGTGTCTATGAGTCTACTGCTGTTTTATTCCTTCTGTTTTGCTTTGTTTTTATATTCCACAAATAAGTGAAATCATATGGTATGTCTTTCTCTGCCTGGCTTATTTCACTGAGCATAATACTCTCTAGATCCACCCATGTTGTTTCAAATGGCAGGATTTCTTTTCTTTTTATGGCTGAATAGTATTCCACTTGTATAGGTACCACATTTCTTTATCCATTCATCTATTGATGGATACTTAGGTTGCTTCCATATCTTGGCTATCAGCATTCTTTTTTTAATGAAAGAATAGAATAGAATTAATTTAAAATATTAGGTGTATTACATGTATCATATGTCTAGAGTAAATTTGCTTTACTTATATATACAATATATGCTTACATGTGTGGGAATGTGCTACATCATGATATAAAATGTATTTCTTACTATAGACCATGGTCAATACATCTGGAAGTCACTGGCATGGAGGGAGGCCTGGAAGAACAGAGAAATAACTGGAAAATTATAGTACAGTGTGATAGCTGTGATAACCAAAGAGTTATAAACACTTAGAGACACAGAGGAAGCAGTTTAGACAGCTTCATGGTAGAAGGAAGGGCTTCCTGGAAGAAATTACATCTACGCAGTGGCCTTGAGACAGGGACCGTGGGTGTAGTCAGAGCAGGAAAAAGCAGGGCAGGATATTTACAGTCAGAGCAATATAACAATGGGCAAAGAAGTCCCTTTTGAAACTCTTGCGTTAAGCATTATGCAAAGTCAAGGTCACACTAATTCTCTAAGATAAAGATACCAGACTGAGAACATAGACATCTTCTATAAGGTCAGTTAAAAGTCAAAAGGCCAGGAGCAACTGGGCCTAGAATGCTTGAGTGTTTCACAAATAGGGAAGGGTATCTCAGTATAACCCGTGTCTTCACTTTAAACAGCCCTAGCCGTGTCTTCACTTTAAACAGCCCTAGCAAGCAGAGAACAACCCAGCCCACCTTGAGGGCAGGGCAGGTGGTACAAGTGCACACCCCTAAGCCTTTTTTTCATGTCCTCAGAAAATCCTCATTTGCCTATAAAACTCCGTAGACAACGCACCACCCCAGGCTCTCTTGTCCCCTCCTGGTGTGAGACAGGAGCTCTGTCCTTTCACTTTATTTCTAAATAAAAGCCTGTACCTTGCTCTCCTACCTTGGGTGTTTGCTAAGCTCATTCTTCGGCTTCGTGAACAAGAACACTGGCATCAACCTGAAGAACAAGCAGGCATTAGTCAGGTAAGGAAAAAGAGAAAAAAGAGTAATAGCATGTGCAAAGGCCCTGAGGCAAAAGTATGCAAGGCACTTGAGAGAAACTACAGGAAGTTCAGTATGGTTGGAGTTCAGAATGAAAAGAGGCTTCGTTACTCCCATCACTCTCTATCATATTGCTCTCTTATTTTATTTGAGCACTTAATCACAGTTGTTTTATTATCTAATTTTTTATCTTTATTATCCATCCTCTTCCAACACACTCTAAGAAGTAAATTCCACAGAAGGGGAGACTGTCTTGTTTATAACTATGCCCTCATGCAGTGTCTAGGATAAAATAGCCATTCAGCATTTATGGAAGGAACTTTAGAAAGACATTCCTGCTATACTTGGGGAATGATGGGACTGTGAGGAGGTAAGACTTGAGGAGACAGATCAGCTAGGAGGTTTTGGTAATGATACAGGCAAAAGCTGATGATGTCTTATTGTTGGAGAGAAACAGATAGATCCTAGGGCTATGAGAGGGTGGAAATAACAGGCTTTGATCAATGAACAGATATTGGAGCAAGAGGAGCACAGGGCAAGGGCCAAAGGAAGGAAGAATGGATCCCGGGCTCCTAGCTGGGGCAGCAAGATAGAAGGAAGTACCATCTGCTCACAGCGTGGACGCAGGGAATGGAGTTAGAGTAGTTGGAAGGGGGTTGGAGAGAAAGGTAAGGAATTCAGAATGGAGCTTGTTATGTTTGAGGTGCTTGTGGGACCCCTTGATGGAGATTTCAGCAGACAGCTGGTGTGTGAGCGGGCACTCCCACAACTGGAAGAATGGATGAGAACACCCAGAGAGAATGAGAAGAGGGCTTAATAACAGAATCTGGTGAGGGGCCATTGCGAGGAAGGTCAGAGGAAGAGGAGCCGGGAAGGAGGGGGAAAGGCCCAAGGGTGGCAGGAAACCAGGAGAGTGAGAAACAGAAAAGGCGCAGCTGGGTCAGATGCTGCTTAGGTCAGGTGGATGAGATGAAGAAGTGTCCCCTGGCCTTAGGCACAAGGACACAAAGGTACCCAACTGAGCAGCAGTAGCAGATTCGAGCGGTAGCAGTGAGCAAGAGGAAGGCGAATTAGAGGCAACAATTGGGCCAGAAAACACAGAAGACACTAAAAAAAAGAAAATTCAAATGACCCTGAATCCCAACACCCAGAGATAACCACCATCACCATTTTGGTGTGTTTACAGTCTCTGTACATATTTTTACAAAACTTTAATCATACTGTTCATTATGCTAAAATGTCCATAGCAATCAATCCCCTTTTTTAATATAACAATATGTGTTGAGCAGTTTTTCATGTCTTTATGATGCCGGGGTTCTTGTTCACAAAGCCGAAGAATGAGCTTAGCAAACAGGCAAGGTAGGAGAGCAAGGTACAGGCTTTTATTTAGAAATAAAGTGATAGGACAGAGCTCCCGGCTCAGGCCAGGAGGGGACAAGAGAGTCCGGTGTGCTGTGTTGTCTAGGGGTTTTTATAGGCAAATGACGATTTTTCAAGAACATGGAAAAAAGGCTTAGGGGTGTGGACTTGTACCACCTGCCCTGCCCTCAAGGAGGGCTGGGTTGTTCTCTGCTTGCTAGGGTTGTTTACAGTAAAGTCACGGATTATGCTGTGATACCTTTCCCTATATGTAAAACCACTCAATCATTCTAGGCCAAGTTGCTCCTGGCCTTCTGACTTTTAACTGACCTTACTGAAGATGTCTATATTCTTAGTCTGGTATCTTGTTCTTAGAGGATTAGTGTGACCTTGACTTCGCATGCATAATGCTTAACACAGAGTTTCAAAAGGGATTTCTTTGCCCACTGTTATATTGCTGACTGTAAATATCCCACCCTGCTTCCCCACCCCCACCCCCCCGGAGACCCTCACCCTACTTTGACTATACCCATGGTCCCTGTCTCATTTAGACAGTTGCTTTGCATGGATGGCTGTGTATCAGTTTACTTCACGAATGCAAATACCCAGTCCCAGTTTAGGACACTTAGGAGGTTCCCAGATGTTCTGATTTATAAATGAAATAGGAGGTAGAAAGTGTCCCCTCTTGGAACCAAACTAGGAGGCAAGATAGTCTGGGCCTACCTGGTGGGTAGGGAGTTGATCTTTGTGAAATGCTTTGCATGGAGTTTCTGGCCAAGGAAGGAAGTTTATAGGTACTTGCATAGAAGTGAGGGATAAGGATGGCACTGGGGTCCGGGTGGGGTGCTAGTCCCAGCCCAGCCTGACGGACTCAGATCTGAGGCCTATAATAGAGAAACCACTGCAGAGGCCAAAGGAGCTACGGTGAAGCCACAAGGCAGAGCACCTGGATCTCAGGAAATGAAGCCGCATACAGAAAGGGCTCTTCCACTTCTGGGGGAACACAGTGTGGCTTTGGGGGCACTGAGAACTCCAAAGAACCTAAAAGAATAGCCATGGCATGTGGATGACTGACAGGTTTGGAAGCTGTTGTTTTGCACTTTGTCAGCATTACACAGCTGACAACAGCCAGCAAGCTACAGGTTGGCACCATTAAGGGCCTGGGTTGCATCCACGTGCTGAAGGACCACAGGTTTTGTTTTTATTCCAAGTGTGTGGAGAATTTTCCTGTTATCTTTCTGTTACTGGTTTCCAGTTTGTGTCTGCTGCAGTCAGAGAACATACTCTGTATGAATGCAATTCTTTTAAATTTGTTCAGGTTTGTTTTATAGCCCAGGATATAGTCTATATTGGCATATGTTTGGTGAGTGCTTGAAAAGAGTGTGGATTCTGCTGTTATTGGGTGGAGTAATCTGTAAGTATGGATTACATCCTATCAGATGATGGAGTTGCTGAGTTTGTCTGGATTGCTGCTGGTTTTCTTTCCATTTGGTCAGTCAAAGGCTGAGAGGTAATGTTCGTGGGTTATGGATTTAGACAAATGTGGTTTGAACCCAGGCAAGTTCAGATCCAGAACCCTGAAGAAATTCTTCTGAGATCAATCCTTTATTGACCTCACACAGAAAGTACAAACAGCAAGCATGAATGTGGTGCTTACTCTATGCCAGACTATGTCCCAAGCAATGCATATATATGTAAATTTAATCCTCACAACAAACGTGTAAGTCAGGCATTATTACTATCTCCCATTTTACAGGTGAGGAAACTGAGACGTGGGGAGGGTAAATAACTTAACCAAGGTCAAGGACGGTAGTCTGGAGATAAACCCAGGCAATCTGGCTCCTGTGCTCATACCCTCTTCACTGCACTGCTTCTTGGAAAACAACACAATTTCCCTGGGCAGATAGGAAAATCTTACTATGAGATCCCTTTCCTCCGTGATGACTGGCCATGCAAAGAATCAGAGACACTTTGGTAAAGTTTTCTTTGAAATACGTGGAGGGATTTAGGGAAACCCACGGAGCCAGATCCATGAATGAGCTCCTGGTAAGATCACCCCAGCTCTGCGCACTTCACCACTACAGTGGGAGGTGGAATGGAGTATGAGGAAAGCCAAGGCTTAGGAATGAAGACAGTGCCACTGGCCACTTATGGCTACTGAATACAAGAAATGTGGCAAGTCTGACTTGACATGAGCCTCAAGTGTAAAATGCAAACCAGATTGCAAAAACACAGAGAAAAGAAGGTAAAACATCTCACTAGCAACATTTTATATTGATTACATGTTGAAATGATAATATCTTGGATATAGTATGTTAAATAAAATACATTCTTAAAATTTTTTAAATGACAAGGCTTAGGGGGCCAGGTAGATTAAGTTTAAATCCAGGTTCCCCACTTACTAGCTTCATGGCCTTGGGCAAATCACCCAACCTGTATGTGCCTGTTTCCCCACCTGTAAAATGGGGATAGTAATAGGACTGCCATCAGGGTAAAGAAAATTAATAAATGTAAATGCTTAGGAGAGTCCTCAACGAAGTGTAAGTATTCAATAGATGCTATATATTGTTATTCTTATTATTGCAAAGTGCCTAAGAGACCAATCCCAACAGAGACTACAACTAAAACTAACTTACTGCCTTTCACAAGAGATAATCATGCCTTACATCTCTGGTAATCATAGGCGTGCCGGAAGTGCATACCGCCAGGGCATCCATCGTCACTGTGACTTACCCCCACATGACTCTGTCCATTTGCTCTTAGGTTCAATCTCATACCTACCCACCCCACTCCAAATCCTTTCTGCCCCGGCCCGCGGGGCTGGTTATTAGCGGGTCTCGAGGAGGATCCCTGTACCTAAAGGATGGGACGGAGAGAGAGAGACGAAGGCCAAGCAAATTGTCAAGGCTTCGTTTATTTTTAGAAAAGGCAGGGAATATATAGCATTTGAAGGGGCGTGGTAGGGAGTGGCTTCTTCTGGTTGGTTGCCCATTATGATAATGAGGCGACCTACAAAGTCCAATCACACACCGAGCTGTGCACATGCGCAGTTGTCACTGACGTGAGCAAATGACATGATGAGAACACCTGGCAGGAAGCTGTGGCGGGAAACTGATCAAGAAGAAGTAAACAAGATGGAGTCTTTAAAACAAAATGGAGTCTCATTGTTCTAGTGTAAATCTATTCTATATGCTGACTATAAAGGTTAGGTTAGGTTCTTAAGCAACAAAGCGTAGAATACAGAATGAAACTGGGTTGGGCTAAGATCTTTAAGTTCTCTATGCCTGTGCAAAGTCCAAGGTGGTGACCAACATATTCCCCCTTTTTTATTTTTTATGAGAGATGTCACCCTGTACTTGAGGATGGGTTGCCTCCATCTTTCAGGAGATCTTACCTGTCATTGACTACCATCCTAGCTCTTCCAGTAATGACACTCTCAGGGGATGGCTCTTCCCCAAAGATTGCTCAAGCCTGGTTTGGGCCTAAGTTTATTGAAGTCGAGGCCTGTTTTGGGCGAGCAAAAGTTCTCTAGGGATGGTTGGTTGCCTGGAGTGGCAGATGATGTTGGGAGCGCACCTTCTCTGTCTGACTCTCGGTCAACTAGGTCTAGCCTGTGATAATGGACTTGTACAGGCTTATTAAGAGCTTCGTCAAGTTGTCTTTTGACGAAAGTCATGAGCTTACGAAATGCCCAAGGCCCAAAGGAAATTAGAAGGAGGAATCCTATCGCAGGTCCTAAAACAGAGGGGAGTAGGGTGGTTAGTAACGGTGAGGTTGAAAACCAATTTTTTTTTACCAGGCTTCATCTTTTTCTCTATCCTTCTTCCTATTTTCTAGACTATCTCGCACTTTCCTCATGCTATCTCGAACAACTCCTGAGTGGTTAGCATAGAAGCAACATTCTTCTTTTAGTGCTGCGCAGAGCCCACCTTGTTGTAGGAAAAGGAGGTCTAGCCCTCTGCAGTTTTGGAGCACCACTTCTGCTAGAGAGGAGAGAGAATCAGAAAGAGCTGAAATGCTTTTTGCAGTTCTGCGATATCTTGGTCTATGGCTGCACTAAGTTTGTGGAGGTTCTGGTCTCCTATGACTAGGGCGGAAATTCCTGTCCCAGTTCTTGCAACCCCCAGCCCAAGCAAGACGGCGATGGTGGCTGCGGTGATTGGCTCTCTCTTGCTTCGGGTTGGGGCGTTGCGCTGGTCCCAGAACGAAGGAAATCTTCCTCCTGATAAATGGTTAGTCGGGGGAGTAGTTGGACAATGACACAAGGAAACTTGGACACTTTTGCAATATAAAATATTCAGTAACAAATTTTGGCATCATTCTTTTAGACAGTGCTTTCCAGGCAATTATATATCAGATAAATAAGCCAAATTAGCCAAATACTTTCTCTAATGAAGAGAAAATTCCTCTGATATTTTTCAGGGGCCCTCTGGAAAATATCAGAGTTACTTACAGGTAAAGTACTTTTTTGAATTTGATCCTGGAAAGCTGTCAAAAGAAAGTTCCCAAGGCATTTGCTTAAATAGAATTACAGGTATTTAACCAGAATGACAACAAAAAGGCTTAAATGCAAATACAGGTTACTTAGTTGTCAACAACACTTAGCTTACAGTCCTTTTAACAAGATATTATTTTATATATATATATATATTTTTAATACTTAGATAACTCATTGAGACTTTAAGAATGACAAGCTGCTTTGATAAACAATTAGAAAGCCTTCTGCAATCTTACAATATTAAAGGCAGACTAATAAACTTGTTCTTTTAACAAAAAGTTCTAGTTTTGTTGTGTACTTGATATTGAGACTATTGCTTTAATTTCATATAACATGACTATATCAACCCTTCTATAGTTTCTATAGTTTTCTTTTTACATTCAGTGCTCCCCTTCTTCAGATAAACAGCTGCACTTTAGAACAGTTACTACTTTCAACAAAATGAATTCCTATTTCTTATACTTTCTCTTATAAAACACACATCCCTTCTAGCAAGCAAAGATGTCCCCTCTATTATATTAAGCAGTTTTAATTAGAACCCAAAACATCAGGCATTTCAACTTTCAATGAACACTGAAAAATAGGCTATTGTAAACTGTAACACTAGCATTCCTCAGATTGATACATTTGTGAACACTCCCCATCATTACTGGAAATGTGCCTTACAGCACAACCCTCCACTGAGCACAAAATAAAACATCTTCATATAAGCAAAACTCTTAAGAATTTCGGTTACTACAAAAATTCTCAGGCTGTTTGCAGATATACATAGTTATACATTAATATACTATTATTATTAAGATATTCATTTGCCACACCTGTTCACACACTCCCCAGCAATCACGCTAGACCACCTATAAAACCCCTACCAGACATTAGACAAAGTCAAGCATTTCTTTAAGCATCTTCTTGAAAGATTTAACAGATAACATCAACTTAAATGACTCTAGGCAAACTCAGGCAACTGATAACTACAAGGACATGTCCATCTCAGATAAACTTAAATTAGCATTAATGCTTAATATCTTTTATTAGAATTTTTTGGAAGTTTTAGAATGCCCAATTTTCACAAGCGCTTGTTTTTAAATTAATTTGCATTAATACCATCCGGAGGTAGAAAAACATTTTTCATTTACACACTTAGACAGACAAACATACAGACTGAGACATAATGATTACAATTAGCAACAGTTTTCATAAAAGAACATATACACAGACAAAGAACATATACACAGACAAACTGATATAAAGACTTGAGTTACTAATATTCAATTGCCTTCTTTCTTTCTAGCTTACTTGATTAAAAGTATCTCAATTTGCAAGAGTACATTTTAAAATGCAAGAGTACATTTTAAAGGTGAGTAGTTTACATAACTGGGTTAAAGTCCTTATGGGGACTTGAACCTTAGAGCCTCAGATTAAAAGTCTGATGCTCTACCTACTGAGCCATCCAGGCTCTGACTAAAAGGATCCCCTAAGGCTCTGTACTGATAGGGACTGTGTGTATAAAGCAGAGGCGATTATGCCCAAATGGTTTGGTGATTACAGGAAAGGTTAGAACTGGCCTCTGTTTCCTCTTTTGAATAGTGTTTTGGATCCTGTTTTTTGCCGTGGGCACTGCAGGGGTGGGGGATGCATTTGAAGCAAATTGTCTTGGAGGGCAGAGAGTTCTGACATTAAGGCAGCCTTTTTCTTCTGGAGATTAAGATACGTATTTAGGTCAGCGACCTGTTTTTGTAAAGCGTCTATGGGTAAGACTACAGTGGGTTTAGGGACAACTCCTAGAGGTTAAAACCCTAGAACTCTGTCATTATCGGTACTGCACCACTTCCAATCTGATTTCAAGCATGCCACCACTATGCACCTTCCCAATCCCTCTCTGGTACCCTCAGTTAACAATCCTTCAACCCTTCTGGCCCTTTGGTCCACTGACCAGTCCACATTTTCACCGTCCATCACCCCGCCAAGTCTCAGAGCTCCCCTCACCCAGTTAGAGCCAACTGTCATTGCTATCATCATTCCTTGCACGCCCTCTTAGTGGTCTTGTCCTTCTCCCTCCAGCTTACTTGCAAAACTGCAAACGTGATTCAACCAAACTACCAACAGTGAGACATCCCCTGAGCTACTGAGCATGGCTGGAGACAAACTGTGCAGATGGATGTCTCTGAACTGTAAGGACAAACTGCACACAGGCGGGTTGCGTAGCATTGCTCGACAATCCTGATTTCCCTTTTCAGTTCTCTCTCCTGCTTTCTGAAATGGTGACTTCACACCATTCTCTTCTCAGACGGCAACACCCACCTCCTCAGCTAGTGATCTTAATTCTTATTTTACAGAGGAAAGAGCGGCAACCAGAAAAGAATTTGGTCTTTCTCCCAGTGCACCTTATGATGACCATTCCCTGCAAATTCCTTTTTTCTATTTGTTTTTTGGTCTTTCACGTCTGAATGCCTTCCTCAGAGATCCGGCCATCTGTGCCTCTCCATTCGCATCCCCACCACTCCAGTGAGCGCCCTTGTGGAGATAATCTTGCCAAACCCAATGGTCCGGGCTCTCTCTCCAGGAGCACTTAGCAGACCTGTCACTCCCTTCTAGAAACGCCTCTTAGCCTCCAGCACATCACACTCTCCTGGTGCTCCTCCCACCTTGCCAGGGATCCTTTTGCTGGCTCCTCCTCCTGCGAGTGTCTCTGTCCTTTCCCTCTCTTTTCTCATTCTCCCACCCCCGTCCCACCCACCTTTTCCCCCATACTTCCTCATGTTTACCAATGGCACCACCCATCCCATCACTGGATCCAAATCTTAGGGTTCATCCAGCCAGGTACCCACTCAGCAGGTCCCAATGGCTCTGTCCTCAAACGCTGCCCCAACTGTGATTACCCTTCACCACCTCTAGCTCCACCACACTGTCCGGGCCACCCCCGTCACCTCATCACCCATCTCCTGGCTTCCGGCTTGCCCTTCTGTGATCCACTCTCCTCATACCAAAGGGTGACAGTAGAGCCTAAGTCAGATCATGTCACCCCCTACTCCAAACTCTCCAGGGGCTTCGCCAAGACACCCCTGACAGCTCAAACTCTTCGCATGACCCTAGGCCACCCCTTCAGTCTTTTCTCACTCACCCAACTCCAACCCCTCAGCCTTCTTTGCTGTACGTTCAGCGGGCCGGACTTGCCTCCTCGGGGCCGCTGCACTTGTGTTGCCTGTGTGGCACGCTCTCCTCTTGAATCTCACTTCTCTCCTAGTCACTGCCTCAGAGAGACTTTCCCAGACTTCTCTCATTAAAACAGCCCTCAGTTGCTCTTAGCCTATCTCTGAAACTCATTTTGCTTTTCTTCATAGCACTTATCGCTACCCAAAGTTGTATATCTGTTGGCTTACTTGTTTATCGGCCGTCTCTCCCAACCAAATCCCCAGCATGTTCAACAATGCCTGGTATGAAGTAAGTACTCAATGAAACTTTGTACGGAAAAAAGGAAAGGAGGAGAGGGGGAAGAAAGAGAGAAAGAACAAGCAGGTAAGCAAAAAGCCTCAGAAAACTGGTTTTGCTACCAGCTCTTCCTCTCTGCATATTTCATCAGTCACATTGCTCACTCTGCATAGCAATTCCAAGCACACGAATTAGAGTCTGACAGGCGTTAGTAAAAGTCCCAGCTTGATTAGTTTCAGCTGTGTGGTCTTAGGAACGTTACTTAATCTCTCTGACCCTCATACACTCATCCTGCAAAAATGTATTGAGTGGCTACTTTACAGCAGGGACACTATGTTATTGTGAGGCTTATGTAAGATAACGCATGACGAGTCTCTGGCACCACACCTGGCTAATCATAGAGACTCAATAAATCCTGTGTTACTTAACGCCCATTCTTCAAGTTTTGCTATGATAAACTCTCACTGTTTAGAATCATCTAGGCTTACAATCTGGATTTGCTCATTGATCAAAGAATAACTTATAACTGGGAGTTTTTAAGAGGTTAGGTTTTGTTACTGAAATATTTGTAAGTTTTTGGTTTATTGTATGGTGGTCAGAGAATGTGGTTAGTACAATTTCAGGTCTGGGAAATTCGGTATTTCTTTCAGAACTTAATGTTTGATCAGTATTTGTAAATGTTTCATTGGCACTGAAAAAGGTGTGGCCTCTATTTATGATCTACAAGGTTCAATAAATGTCATTTGAATGCAAATTCCAGGACGGAGACTTTATGTTCACTGCTCTATTCCTAGTATCCACCAAAGGGTTGGTGCACGCCATAGGCATTCAATAAATATTTGGTGAATGAGTGGCTAATTAATCAATCAACCTTATTATCATTTATATTCTTGATACCTTTGTACCTTTGTATCTTTTCTTACTTCGTCTGCCCAAGACTGGTGAATTATGTTCCAGTTTCCCAGTACTATTATATTGCTCACAATTTCCCAGTGTATTTCTAACTATTTTGGCTTTACATACTTCAGTACATAAGATTTACTGCCTAAAGGTTTATGGCTGTTACTCAGTCATTGTAAATATACCCCATATCAATAGATAATGACCATTTACAACACACTACACAATATGTTTTAATATTATTATGCATTTATTATTTTGAAGCAGCCCATAATAAAATTCAAAAGGTGCAACAGCATCTTTTTCCACAAGTGAAGAGTAATTTCCCTTCCGTTTTGTCTCCCATCATCCCCCATTGTCTCCTGAGGCAACCACTAGAAATAGAATTTTGCTGATCAGCTCAATTTGAAAACATTAATTTTTTTCATAGAGGAGTTTAATATATTTACATGAATTGTTTTCACCATCTATTTGATATAATTAGTCATCTTATTTTATTCTGTTTCTATGTTTCCTTGATGCTTTATCTCCTGCTATGTGGATTAAGTTTTCTTCGCTTTTAATCTCCAGTGCTTTGGAAAGCATACACCCCATTTTTTAAATTTCTCTCATGTTTTCTTTCAACATTTTAAAAAGTATTCTTTACTTGTATTTATTGCTTTGGAGTCGAGAGTAGAATAACATGCTGTGATTTTCCCCAGCTAAACCAAGAACCTAAGCATATCCCTTTCCTTCCTCCTCAGATAATGTTCATAAAACGGGGGGTTACGGATACAGATCGTTATTATTGTTCTAATCGGGCCCTACAATTGTAAGGAAAATTTATCCACCTGTTATGGACTCAGCTGTGGCTCCTGAAAATTCATATGTTGAAGTGCTAACCCTGCACCTCAACGTGACTGTATTTGTAGATAGGATCTTTTCTCTTCTTTCCAACTTATTGGGGAGTAATTGACAAATATAAATATATATATTTAAAGTGTATAACATGATGATTTGACATACATACACATCGCGGAACGATTACCAAGGTCAAGATAATTAATACATCTATTACTTCACACAGTTAATTGGGTGTGTGGTAAGAATGCTTAAGATCTACTCTACGCAAATCAACTGTACTATACCACACTATTAACCACAGTCACTGGGCTATACATTAGACTATCTGAACTTATTCATTGTATGGCTGAGCGTTTGTACCCTTTGACTTACATCTCCCCATTTCCCCTCCCGCCCCAGTCCTGGTATCCACCATTCTATTCTGTTTCTATGAAATCGGCTTTTTTTTTAGATTCTACATATAAGTGATACAATATAATATTTGTTTTTCTCTATCTACCTTATCTCACTAGTGTAATGCCCTCCGGTTCGTCATGTTGTGGCAAATGACAGGATTTCCTTCTTTTTTATAGCTGAATTATATGTCACTGTGTGTGTATATATAAGGCCCATTTTCTTTATCCATTCATCCATCAAAGGACATCCAGGTTTGCACACCTTGGCT